>JAZKJV010000779.1:0-1226282 GCA_037367405.1 Ottelia alismoides
TTTTCAGCCATAATTGTTACTGACCAGCAGCTATACAAGCAATTGCATGCAAGTCTTTGATCTCTATTCTTAGATATCCAAATTGGTTTATCCCTTAGCTTAAATTTTGTTTGCCATGCATGCACAAATTAAAATCTCTATTTGCTGTCCTCTATTTTTTTAGTCAAATGTTTCCCTTCAAATGACTATGATATGTTGTGTTGAAACTAAATGTGATGGATATAAGAAATCAAGCTGTCTCTGCTTATAGAATTGTCAAGTCCAGTACATTTTCCATCCCATTAAATTATATACAAGGTGCCTGGACAATGTTTCACAAATGTCTCAAAATTGGTTAATTTATTTTGATTAAAATCTGGAATGGAATAGGGATCATTTATTGATTATGTTTACATGGTTGAAGTTATTTGGAGAACCCTGTATCTAGCAGAAAAGGCCATCTCCTGAGACCATCTTTTAGTAAAGGGGGTGGTGTTAGAAATCTGGAAGATATTCCCACTCTTACATTGACTAGGATGAGACTTCTATTTTTCTTTTGGTTACACATTTGTGTGGAACCATGTGGATTGGGAAATTATCCCCTCATCTGATGGGACTTACATTGGTTTAAAATATGATTATAATGAACTATTGCTCATCTTCATATGATGGTCCTGGAGTTTGGGTATGACAAGTTGAACCTTTCAGATGATAGAATTGATAATTTTGTCCAGACTCTTTTTCATGCTTTGGGTGTACAAATCCAGAACAGGTGTGTACTGCTCCTGGGAATAGATTGGGGAGGAGTTATCTGTGTTTATTGCATACAAACAACTCATCGATCCTCACTGATATTAGATATTGAAAGGTTGTGTGATCATAGATGCTAATGGATAGTGAAAACCACCATCAAGCTCAAGATCATCATTCACCTTTTATAAGAAGTACGTAGTGACAGGTTTACACGAGGCACAGTTTAAAAATAGAGAGAGAGATTAATGCTGTCCAAAAGTCACTGGATTATGAAATTAAGTCTGATCTAAGATTAGGTTTAGAGCTATTGAATCTTAAATTTTGTAAATAATGAATTTGGGGGGTTTTGACATGAGGTTAATGCCATCCAAAGTCACTCGATTATGAATTAGGTCTAATTTAAGATCAGAAGTAAAGCTACTGAATCTTATATTTTTAGATGAAAATTTGGAGGTTTGTGGTTCCTTGCATAATGATTTACTCAAGAAACTTTATTGGTTTATAAATAAGAATTTAAATTCCAAATGCCAAGTTATAGGATATGTGGTACCCTTCTATTTAAAAGCCAATGAATGATTGACCTAAATGAGACCTTATCGAAGAATAGTATTAATACAATGATAGGGTTTCAATATCTTGAAAGTTCACATATTCCGTTGCAAAACTCATACAATATGATCAATATAAATTCAGTGGCAAAAAATATTAGGACAACTCAGTATGGATATCTGTGGATTGACCAACTTTGATTTTAGAATACTCATCTTACAAAATGAAGGTTCACATATTCTTGATAAAATAACTCAAAATGCTTAAACCGACCTATGGTTCAATAATTCCCTGTTATTTATATGACTGATAATCTTTATCAAATGATCCTTTAGTATAACCTAAGGTACTTTGTCTCGATGCTATATTATATAGTCCGTACATCATAGTTGCCATCACCCAATGAGCGATCATTTTCCATTATAACACTAAAGTTTTCATTAGAATGTAAACAGAATCTATAATCAAATGCATCTATACGGTTGTTAATCAGTGATATCAGATATTTTGCCGGTCACGGTGATCCTTACACCGGACTGTGCGAGGGCGCGGTGACCCTCAGCTGGGCGGAAGAAAGGAAGTCCAGTTCGGGCAACGGCCGCCAAGTGCGCGGGTCTAGGATCCCAGTCCTTTTTCGGTTTTTACGCGAGCTCGCAGTGTTTTTACGCCTCGTTGGGATCCCGACTTTAGAACACTTCCGCTGACCCTTTGTTTTAGGATACCCAGACGGGGGATCCTCGGTTTTAGTTTTTCGTACGAGCTCGGTTGCCCGTTACCGGTCGGGCTGTTTTTCTAGAGTGACTTTTCCGAGAAGTCCCTCTCACCCGTCTTAGTGGCGTAGTTTTGGAGTAGACCTATCCCTCTATTGGACCGCGCTTCCAATTAGAGGGCGAGACGGAAGAGCCATTTGCAGGCTTCCTCACCGCTTGAGTTTACTTCGCCAACAGACTTGGCGATTCTACATCCAGATTATCCATATCTACATCTAAAACATCGATAGTTGCATCTGAGAGAGTTACAGTGAAGGTTTGGAGGAAATTGCAATTAAAATTAAGTTGGAAGTGACTATAATCTGATACAAAATCCCTTTAAGTTTTGGACGAGTCGGGAACTTAGTTAGGATGCATTACACAACACCGCATGCCTACGGAGGCACCCCAACCCTAAGGTACTTTTAAATACCTTAGAGTCATAGTGTGAGGTTACACACAGACCAAGACCACAGACTATCCACTAACTTAAAAGGAGTAAATAGAATTAAGGATCAAATCCATCATCATCATATCAGTTCATTATCGAAAACCATGTCATAATCGCAATGACAAGAAATTAGCAATTACATGTGCCATCAAGTTCCACAACATGATCTACAAGATCTAGAATCATGATCTTAAAACGCAGGAAATCATTATATGTTAGGGTTTGTCATCTAAACTTTATATAAATATATATGGGAAGAATGAGAAAAAGGGGTGATCAGGTGAACTACCTACAAAACAGTTGAAAACCTTTTTACTTGCGCAAGTAGATGTAAATTGTACTTGTTCCACCTTTCTACTTGCTCTCTTTTGAACATAATAAATTACTTGATAATTATTTTAAACTGCGGATTAGTATTCACAATTGTGACTCCTCTTCTTCCTTGCACGCATGGCAGTCAAGGAGCCTGTTGTTCAGTAGCGGTTCATGATTCTAGGAGGCAGGGTATACACCAGACAGTATGATTTATTTTGTTCAGTTTTTGGTTGGCTGATTATGTATAATGCTTCTCTTCTGTTACGTCAGATTATTTTTGGGATATTGTATGTACTAGCAGACATTGTACATATTGTAAAATTATATGGAAAATTAATGAAATGAATTTCGGGTGTCATTTGTCTCTTTTAGCTTGTGGTTATAATTATGAATGTGAATTTCATTTGTAGCGTCAGCGCGAAAAATTTCCCCATAAATTTATACTTTTAATGCGATGTCAATAAATGGAATATTGTGAATTGTGTCGTAAACGGGCACCCGGATCCTAAGGGGTTCAAAACTCAAATGCTCAATGCATACCTTGGGCGTGCTGGATGATTGAGGAGGCGCATAAGCATGGGGCCTTCGCTGGTAGACCTGTGGAAAAAAAATAAAAGACGGTGGTGGAGGCGGAGGTGGTGGCAGTGATGGTTGTGGTGGTGGTGGTAGAGGTGGTGATGGAGTAGAGCATGGTAATGACGGAGGAGGAGGCATATAGATCTCTTCTCCATCTTCTGAAGGGATAAGCATGTCACCTGTGGGAGAGAAATCATAATGAACTCAAAGAAGGTAACATCAGCACTGACAAAGTACATGCGTCGAACAGGGTTAAAACAGCAATATCCCTTTTGGGTTTTGGAATACCCAACAAACACGCATTTGACAGCTCTGGGAGAGAGCTTGTCAAGACCGTGAGAGAGTTGATGAACAAATGCTACGGAACCAAAAACACGAGGCGTAAGCAAGAAAAGATCCGTCTCGGGAAACGCGATCAAGAACGGCATCTTCTCCCCCAGTACTGAAGGAGGCATACGATTTAACAGGTAACAAGCAGTTAGAACCGCATCTCCCCAATAAGAATGAGGAGCACAACTCTAAATTAAAAGGGTTCCGGTAACATCCAAAAGATGGCAGTGTTTCCTTTCGGCCACCCCATTTTGTTGGGAAGTATATGCATATGATGTCTGATGCACAATACCATGAGACTTAAGAAATTGAGAAAGCTGAGTAATGCGAAACTCTAATGCATTATCAGAACGTATGAACTTGACTTTTGCAAAAAAAAATATTCTTTATTCATTGATAAAAGACTGAATAACAGGACTAGCATCAGACTTGTTCTTAAGAAGAAAAACCCAAGACAATCGAGAAAACTCATCAACCACAACAAGATAAAATCGGTGTCCCTGATGATCTGGGCACGACTTGGACCCCAAATATCAAAATGGAGCAACTCAAACAGACTATGACTACTTGGACCCTGATGACTCTGGAAAGTGGATCGATGATGCTTCCCAAGCTGGCAGGCCTCGCACTGAAAAGAAGAGCGATGAGAGATCTGCGGAAGAACATGAATCAGCTTTTGCAGAGGAAGATGACCAAATCGCAGATGCCACATATATAGAGAAACAGATCCAGTACAGAGAGAAGAAGAAGAGGCTCCAGCATACGGAGACTGCACAAGTCTGTAAAGGACCCCTTGCTCAAGGCCAGTTTCAATCACTTTGCCCGTAAGTATGTCCTGAAACACAAGAGCAGAAGGATCAAATATGGCACGACAATGTAAATCTCTGGTGATTTGACTAATTGATAGTAGATTCATAGAAAATTCAGGAGCATATAGAACATTCGGAAGCCTCAAAGTAGATGTCAACTGCACCTCCCCCTGACCAGTGATGGGGGAATGTGTTCCATCTGCTATCAAAACTAATCGTCCAGGCTGAGTGGGATGAAAAACACTAAACTGACCTCTGTCACCACAGAGATGATGGGATGCTCCGGAATCCATGATCCATTCAGATAAGTCTGCCTTGTAGCAACTAATAAAAGCATATTCTATACCTGATGTAGACGCAGATGCTGAGGCAGCAACCTCTGAGGATCCTGAAAGAGAGCTAGTGGATCCAGACGTGCTAGGCATAATCTCTCTCAATCGTGCTACAAGCTCGTCAAACCTCTGATCAGATGCAGGTGATGGACTCCCAGTCTGTTGTGTCTGCTCTGTAACTCTGGCTAATGCACGAGCCCATGCTTAGAATAGCAAGTTTCCTCATAATGGCATGTCATGTGGCAGTAGGTGTACGGTTGACGGGGTCGAACACCCCCTCCTCTGCCGCGGTTGGAGCTTCCCCTGCCACGAAATATTGTATGGTTGCCTCTACCACGTGATGCCACCATAGCTGAAGATGCCTGGTGTTGTTAAGTACTACCAGAGGATACAGATAATCTACTCAATCTTTGATACGCCTCCTCCATAGGAGGCATGGTAGCATCAGTAAGGATCTGGGCACGAGTTGCATCATACTCCGGATCCAGGGCTGTTAGAAATACCCCTGTCATTACAGAGTCTCTGTATGCCTTGAGCTGCTCTGGTGTAGCAGTCAAGGGTATGTAGCCATGTAACTTCTCGAACATACCCCTCAAAGAAGTGTAAAGGGTGTGAAGAGGACGACCATTCTGCTTCGATGTGAAGATATCATGCTGAAGCTGGAATATCTTCGACTCATTCTTTGTCGAAGAGTATGTCGCGGTAAGAATGTCCCACATAGACTTTGCAGTAGGCTGGCTCAATATATCATTAGCTATCTACGTGGATACAGTCCCAGACATGGAATAAAAAATCGCGCCCCAAGGCGCTCGAGGCGTACGCCTCGGGGCGAGGCGGTCCATTTCAGCCCTGGGGCGTACGCCTCGGCATTTTCCATTGAGGCGGTCGCCTCGATCGTCAAGAACGTTGTGAGGCGTGACCGCCTCAAGGCGTTCTGAGGCGATGACTGAGGCGAAATGGAAATAAGTGTGTCACGTGCGGTGCACGTGACCCACTTTACTAACCCCTCCTTTCCCCCTAATTCCTTCCCGATCCCTCTTCCAGTTTCGTTCCAAAAAAAACCCTAACGACGATTGAGAGCCCTCCGCCCCACGCTAGCGACACCGACACCAGCTGGAGTTGCCGCAAAGCCAGCAGCCACCTTTTCGACGTCAGGGACCTCTTCTCCAAGCTCGCGAGCTCCTCCAATCTGTGGTTCACCGCCAGTTTCGTCGCTAGTTCACCGCAGGTTTCATTTTTTTTCATTTTTTTGACTTGGATAAGGGGCCATATGATGATCAATTTTAGCTAAAGGTGCATGGGAGGTGTTTCAAACATCGATTTCAAGGCTCCTGCTAAAATCTGGATTTGACATGTCTATTTTGGATGATGGTTATTTAGTCCGCACTTGAGATGTCAGTTAATCGTCATCTTTTATTTGATGTTAATGTTCCACATATATTTGGGTCTTGTGTATAAGAACCTCTGTAGTGGACACTTTCTTTGGAGCCTGATCTATAGCAGGAGTGATAATAAAATAGAAAGTTGTTTTGGGATTTCTCTTGTACTAATGCACGACTGAAGCATTTGAAATCAAGAAATGGCTCGCCTTTATAGCATCACTAATATACATGTTATAAAGAGATGCTCCTTTGAAGCAACTTTCTTCAATCACACATAATTTCTTATAATCCATCTCCGCGACATTTGTTTTAAGTCTCCTTTCAGATGGATATATGATCATATACAACATGTCGCATATCATAGTTAATCAAAAATTTTGACTTGGTATGGATGTTGTACCTTAAAATAAATAATTACTTTCTATGTTATAAACTAAGTTAATAAAATAAAATTTTTATAAGGAAAACTTACACTGAATCAAACCATGATATACAATTCCAATTTCAATTAAAGTTCCCAGTCAATAATAAAAGTTCTCAGTCATTAATAATTAAAGTTAATAATTAAAGTTCCCAGTCAAAGTCCAATTTCATTTAGCTACCGTCCATTGGCATACATTTTAGTTTATCTCCAATTCCATATAATGGCATCTTAGTTTTGTAATTCAACTTGAATGTTTTGAATATGATTTCAGAAATGCCGAGAGCTAACAAGAAGGGCGCAAAAGATTCTGAAGGAGGTCGAAGTGACCCCAAATGGAAATATCGTGTTCCAGTCGAAATGGAGGGAAAAGGTTATCTTTACGTATAATGCAATTTCTGTGCTAAGCGGATTACAGGTGGCATTGCAAGACTCAAGCACCACCTTGCAAAAACTGGGAAGAATGTTAAAGCTTGTCCAAAAGTCCTAGTTGAAGTATCAAATGAAATGAAGTGTTTACTCGCAAGGCTTGAAGAGAGAAATAGAAGAGCAGTGGAAGAGATGGAAGAACTTTGCAAAGTGGGTGCTTATGAAACGGAAACACCTCATGGGAGCAATGAACATCAAACAATGACAGGAGGATCCAGTAGTGTGAAGCAAGTGAGGGGTCCTATGGACTTATTTGTTGGTGCATCCGGTTTGGGAGGTCCCACGATTGGAACTAGCAACATAAATGAGAAGCAACTTCAGACAACATTGAATGCATCATGGAAGAAAGAAGAGAGAACTCGTGTTTGTCGTGATATTGGAAGATTTTTCTTTGAAAATGGATTGGCATTCAATTGTGCAAATAGTCCATCAAAACAATGCTCCATTCTGTGGGAGCATTTGGGAGGGGATTGAAGCCTTCAACCGCATACGAGTTGAGATCTTGGATACTGAGGGAGGAAGTGAATAACATTGGCAATTTGATGAAAGCGGCAAAAGCTTCTTGGGCGGAGACGGGTTGTAGCATCATGTCTGATGGTTGGACAGACACGAAAGGTCGTTCACTTATCAATTTTTTGGTGAACAATCCAAGTGGGACTTGGTTCTTGAAGTCCATAGATGCATCTTTCCCTACTCGATGATGTAGTTGAGGAGGTCGGTGAGAGCAATGTCGTGCAAGTTATTACTGACAATGCCTCAAACTACAAGGCAGCTGGAAAATTGTTGATGGAGAAAAGAAAACATTTATATTGGACCCCTTGTGCTGCTCACTGCATTGATTTGATGTTAGAAGATATTTTGAAAAAGCCTTTGCATGCCTCTGTTTTCAAAAGAGCGAAAAAAGTTATCAACTACATTTATGCTCATGGTTGGGTTTTGGCCATGATCAGATCAAAGATTGGGGGAGATTTGGTCCGTCCTGCTATTACACGTTTTGCTACGGTTTTCCTTACATTGCAGCGATTGATTGCTGTAAGGGACTCTCTCGAGTCTTTTTTTACTTCCTATGCATGGAAGAGGAGTCCATATTCCACCAAGCCCCAAGGGCAAAGTGCATGCAACACAATTTTGAGACGGAAATCCTTTTGGTCGGGTGTTGCCTTTGTGATTAACACAACTAAGCCATTGGTCATGGTCTTACGAATGGTTGATTCAGAAAATATCCCCTAATGGGATTCATTTATGAAGCCATGGATAGGGCCAAGGAACAAATTGCACTTGCATTGAGCAATGAAGAAGAAAAATACAAGCCATTTTGAGACATTGTGGATGCTAGATGGGATCGCCAACTTCATACTCATTTGCATGCTGCAGCCTACTTTCTCAATCCCCAATATCAATACGATTCCTCATTTTCCACACACACCGAGATAAAGATTGGATTGTATGCTTGCATGGAGAGGTTGATAAGCGATCCCTTGGAGAGGGAGAAAGTGGATCTACAGATAGATGCTTTCAGGAGTGCACAAGGTTTGTTTGGATATTCTAATGCTATAAATACACGCAAGAAGAGGAGTCCTGGTAATGTATTCCTCCCGAGTCTCAATATATTATTCTTTGCTTTTCATTATTAAATCTAACCATATCTTATGAATTTACGACCATCATCAGCTGATTGGTGGAGGGCATTTGGAGATGATACTCCTGAGCTGACCAAGTTTGCCAAAAAAGTTGAGTTTGACATGTAGTGCATCTAGTTGTGAACGCAATTGGAGTTCATTTAATCAGGTAGTATTTTGACTTAAGTAGATCATAAACCTATTCTCTAACTATATATATTTGAAGCTTGTCCATGTATATTGGGTAGGTACATACGAAGAGGAGAAATCGTCTCACACAAGCAAAACTCAATGATTTGGTTTATGTGATGTTCAACTTGAAGTTGAAGCAGAGGGAGGTCAAGAAAAAGACTGTAGAGGATCCCCTGTGCCTGAAAGATGTGGATTTCGGAGCTTCAAACATGTGAACAAGATGCATATCATGAGCTTGATGCAAATACTCCTCTGGAGGTGGATGTTGCGGAAGCTGAGGAAGAACAAGATGATTCTCGAAGGAAGAAGAGAAAGAAAGGTAAATGTGATGTTAAACTTATTTCATTAGAATAAAAATACAATATACTAACAAAGTAACAAAGAACAATGGTATTGTATAATACAGGTAAAGCTGTGGTTGATATTGATGAGGACGAGGTTCATACTGGAGATGATGTTAGCGATGGAGATGATGATGGAGAAAATCTAAACTACATGGACGATTCATTAGATGATCCAATGAGCAGTAGTGAATCAGAGGATGATAGTCTTGTTGCAGTTGTTAGAGTTCACGACAATGATTAGAAGATCTCTAGGAGTCTAGAAGATGAGCATGAATCGACATTCTACTTTTTGAATTAGAAATAGGATTTGAAATCTAGAAGTTGGAACTTATTATGTTTAGTACTCTCTATTTTGTCTTGCATTTAATTCTAACATTTGGTACACTACAAGTTTACGAGTCTAAGACAACGATGGATTGCATTTGAATTCCTTTACTTGCTTTATATACTTCAAGATATGTGTTATTGTATTGCTTTCTTAATATTTATACAATAAAAGATGTTAGATTAGTAAATTTTTTTGGGGAAAACTGAGGCTTACGCCTCGACCGCCTCGAGGCTATGCCTCGCCTCGATTCGGGTGGAACCGCCTCGTTCCGCCTTTCGTTCTTTCAAACCTTGGTCCCAGATAGCCATACACGAGCATAAGCATCATTTGCCTCCCATGAGGCATTTGTCACAGTCTTGTCACATGGCTCCTTTGTCGTGAGGATATGCTTCTGCCATTACATTGCATCAAATTCATGAACTGCATGGCCCACGGTTCATAGTTGGTTCCATCCATTTTGACAATGGGTGCCGGACCTTTGAAGGCACCCAGAGATGGGACTTCCACTTTGTTGTCAGACATGATGACAACTATCTTCAAGACTGGGCTAGCAACAAGAGATACCAAGCGTCTACACTGACATACAGGAAGATGGTTGTTGGTGTAGACTCATACCACAACCTCTTCCATCCTTCTGGAGATCCTTTGGGTAACTAGGGTATTTCTAGATGTTAACGTCACACCCTAGATACCTGACAGTCCACGAGATGAAGCGTCAACACGCCAAAGCCCGCGCACGAGACCCCCAAATAGGCACAAGCGGCGGCGCACGGGGGCGATAGGGTGCACGGGGCAGCGGCGCAGGTCACAGGAGGCAGCGCGGGGCGCTGGCGGAGGCGCGGGGCACCGACAGCAACGTGGGCCGATGCGGGTGAGACCCTTGGCGGCTAGGGTTTTGGTGGGGTATCGGATCTTAGGACACAGGCTCCGGTTTAGGACCGTCGCTCTAATACCATGTGGAAAGGAAAGAAAAAGATAGTATTCCATCTAACCCTAGAGCTCTCTTATATAGAAAAGCTCAAAGGGTAAATTACATAAACAGGACAATATAAATAAACAATACGGAAAAAGGACAAAATAACATTAATATCTTAACATGATTCGTTCAAGTTGGAGCTCTAGGGTTTATTTTTGAAATCCTAATATTGTTCTGAGCAACAAGTTGTTGATCCTCATATTCGGCGTCTTCATAAAAGCTCCTGACAGTGCCATCGTAATTCTCAAGCCTCTTGTTCACATCAATAATCGGCACAATAGCTACCTATAGTGCAAGAATTAAGGCGTTCCTCAATTGCTTTGCCTCCAATCCCAGTCCGATTATTGATTGCCTCCAGTCGTATCGATCATCCAGTCAACCATCATCACCATTATCGAAGAACCAAGCACAAGCAAGGGTCCATCGCCATCTTCGATCGCATCTTAAAGAGCAGTGCAGGAACCTCAAGTTGCAGCCTTACGAGAGACGAAGTGAGATGGGGTCCCCATCGGAACCCTAAATATAGGCGAAAGCATCGTCCCCAGAAAGGCGAGATCATGCAACCAATATCCACCCAAAGGCGTCCAAATTGTCCACCTTCATCTCCCCGCTGAGGGGCTTCCCCAGACCCACAACATTTTACATCATGAACTTCATCCAACAGCAAAAGAAGATGCTCCCAACAATATCACCCCAAAAAGCTTTCCATCTTCATGTGTAGGGAATCCATGACCTCCACTCCCCTCTCCCCTAGGTCCCTCCACAAGGTCCTTCAACTCCCAACAAATCTCTCCCCTACAATGGCTCTTGCGCTGGAAAACACACAGCACACACTCCTCTCCACTAGACTCCACCCTCCTCGTCCAGGTCACCCTACTAGAACCACCCACATAAGACACCAATGCTTTCACTAGAGCCATCACCACGAACTCTAACCCACCAGAACCAAACTTGCCAAATCGACCCTATAACTATCAGTCAATCTAACGACGTGGTCAGTTATTGGTGGAGCAAATATGCGCATAACCATAGGGAGGTACATATAGTACTCTCCCTTTCTAGAGATCCAGCCACTCCAAAAACATGTCCATGGTTTCAAAACTGAACTCAAACCCACTAGCAGTCATGTTTACACAGTCAACCTCCATATGCACACTAGGCTCAACCTTTCTCGATGGTAGGAGGCCAAACGGTCCTGATGCTTCATCTGCCACCTGCACATAGCTCCTCATCATCAACCACTAATGACATCACCTCCTTCGCCATACCTGAAGGGAGATCGTCTATCGAAGATAGATAGTCACTTGTCCTACATTGAGGACCACCAATGAAGGGAGGTCCGGCATCGGACCCTTCAACTATGCCAAAGATCAAACGTCTCTCTTGATTGCAATCCATCATGAACAATCGCTACCACCTCTCTCAGAGATGTCAGGGCCTCCTTGACCATAGCAAAGGTCCAACACCCAACTAGCAGGTCAGTGATCATTGCCAAACACTACAACGCCTGACCCTCCATTCAACCCCGACGCAAAGCAGCGGTCACCTCCAAGCAATACCAATCGACCATCATATTGTTATTCCTAATATCACCCCTCGAGGAACCTCAGCAGTTGCCCGTCTCATGCAATAAGCCCTCGTCTCAAGTCCAATCGCTTCCCCTACAAAACCAATGTATAAGCTTGCCAAAGATGCCTCTACTGTCTTCTTTGACCCCTCATCAACCAACACCCCTTCCACTCCACCTACAGACGAGGCGCCACCATCACCCATCTTCCTCCAGACCCACTTAGAAGAACACTCCACCTTCTAGTGACCCTTCCGATCACAACCAATGCACAACACCTCATTCTTGCATAACTTCCCAAAGTAGCCATCTCCCCCAAATCTGAAGCAACATCTACGAAGTTGCGCCTGAGGTTATGATGAGGCCCAACCACCAACTTGGTTAGCACCTTCCTCCCGCACACCAAACTTCTCCATCACATCCTTGCTCGAACATCCATCCCAACTAACACCTCCCCCTGCGTGGGAACCTCCCGCTTGCAGCCTTGATTTTTAAAAATATGCCTTAAGGCACTGAGGCATACGCCTCAAGGTGCTTTCAACTAAAACTGGCTCGAGGGTATAGCTTCAGTAGTTTACTCGAGGCAAGCACCTCATATACCTCATGCATTGAAGCAATTTTGAGACACCGCCTCGTGCCTAGTATGGTTTTAAAACCTTGATTGTTAGTAATATATTACATGTAACTACAAGGAACGATTGTTTTGTAATATATCATTAATGATTCGATGTATCATACAATAAACATACACATTATATGCACATAAGTATAAATAGCATAACATATATGATACAATCATATGCATTAGTCGCATAACATATAGTATATAATCATATATACTAGTTGTAACACATATTATGCTATCGTAGTATATATGTTAGTAACACATAGGTTATACAGTGATATAGCCATATATAGTAGTTCTCCATTTGTAAAATTGAATGCATTTAGTTAGTATAAAAAAGTTAATATCAATAAATGAACTTAATTTTGTTTCCATAGCATTGCACCTGAGCCCCTACAAGGAGGTGAGCATGTCCCCTAGACCTCCTAATCTAGGCTC
Organism: Ottelia alismoides; assembly: GCA_037367405.1. Lineage (NCBI taxonomy): Eukaryota > Viridiplantae > Streptophyta > Magnoliopsida > Alismatales > Hydrocharitaceae > Ottelia > Ottelia alismoides. Next base: position 13,165 of record JAZKJV010000779.1, read on the forward strand.
GTTGATTGGGTAGTGAGACCCTCATTTCAAACGACACGCTTCGCCCGCCAACATCAGCGAAGGTCATGTATGACATAACAAACTTTGCATCATACGTAGTTGAACAAACGAGGAAGGATTCGAGGCATCTCACACAAAATATACTACATATTCACAAAATTTCTCGCACATGAATATTACATGTTCACACATTTATAGCATATATCATGAATATAGTACATAGGGGGCCCTTCCAATAGGACACAGTCCTTGCTGAGTTCAGGAAGGTCGTCCTCTTTTTGTATAAAACACGAGCACTTTAGTAGAATACGTATACAGTTTCTATTATAATTGCACATTATAAATACAAAATCCCATACAAAACTGTACATTATATACAAACATTAAAACTACACATTATAATACAAATTGTATACGTATTCTACTAAAGTCATCGTCTTTTTTACAAATAAAGGGCCGGCCTTCCAGAAGGACTAACATATTGGAAGGAAATCCATAGTATATATTTAAAGCTGGGATTTTAAAAAATATTTATGTTTAACTGTAGTATTATGACAGAAAGCCACCTCGATCTGCCTCATATTTTTCAAAACCTTGCTTGCAACTCAAAAAACCTTTCCCTTTTCTCCTCTACCTTCTCCTAAGCCCTAGACAGGGCATCACAACCCATCAATCAGTCCCCACCTCTTAGAACCCTCTCATTCACTATCGTTGTAAAATTGGCTCCATCAACCATCCCCCCACCTAGCATGGGCACCGGCACCACCCCGGCCAAGGGTCCCACCAAACCATTCCCCGCACTGCCTACGCTCTCTCTAGTCATTTTGTTTTTGAATCCAAATAGAGATCAAAATCACAAGCAACGTTGAGAACAAAAAAAGGTGAAATGTAAGTGTCTAAAAAGTAAAAACATAAATTGTAATATGATACTTCCAACTTTATTTGAAAACTTGAAACTAAGCAAACTCTGATGATCAATAAAAATTCTTAATAAAGAAGTGAAAAAATGCAATGAAGCGCATGTAAAGAAACTTATATTAGTTGGTTGTTTCAAAAAAAAAGACTTACTTGGCAAACATCAACAATGATTGAATCATTGCGAGCAATATGGTTTTGCCAATACTCATCAGCAACTTCTTCGTCCAGGCGTCCATCAGCATCTTTTGTTTTTATATATGGTTTTTCTTTAACACGGTTCAGATCTTCATGCAACCCATCTAATAAGAATGCCAAAAGCTCCTAAAAGCGTGTATTAGTCAGCCAGCAGAAGGGTACAATTTCCTTAAAAGATACACATCTACAATTTACTCCGAAGTCAACAAAAATAAGATAAAAACATAACCAACAAGTCACCCCGTACCATATGGCAATCACAAATTCACAAAAAAAATAACCCACTAAAAATTTTCATATAATGTCTCATTCCACAAAAAGTACTCCATCCATACTGGACTTTATTTAAAGTTGCGGAGGAGAATTAAAGACCTGGGAGTCATGCTGGTTATATCCACTGAACTGTGGAGCAAACCGAGCAAGCTTAGTTTTGAATGGTCTGGGAGAAACAGGCGTCCTACCAGGAGCCCACAGTTTTCTCAATAATTCTCCAAATGCTAGAGCTAATTCACCCTGCAAAAGTAGATTAAACCAGGGAGAAACTGAGAGCAATGTTTCTGTGTAAAAAACAATTTCAAGACAGCACAGAAAAAAGTAAAATACACTATCTCGGAAAACTACACTAGAAATCAGAGAAAATATTTATCATTATCTATGAAATCAGTTCAATATTTAAATCCAAATTATAGTAATGAGGCAAGCTAACGCTACTTTATACTCCGTCAATCAAACAAGAGAAGCGAAGGTTACCTATGACCTACAAGTACGCTTTAACAGAAAAGCAGATAATGTCTCTACATTGACATTGTTCAGATTATAGAAACTTTTCAACTCGCGGGGACTGAAGAAATTATATAAAATCACAGGAATAGTTAGTGAAATACCACCATGCCCAACGGATTCTGCCAATTAATTTCTTGGCGGTAGTCTTCACGAAAGTATCTGGCAAACTCAGGTGTATGTACAAGGCACTGTATAGCACTATTCATAAAACATGTATTTCCAAGATTCAGAAGCCCAGTCAAACCTACAGAAGCCCCTCTCATGTTCATATTGTTGTTCATGAGTATATTCTCCATGTCACTACCAGATGCAGGCAAAGGTTGGCTCTGAGCTAAATCGTGATTAGAAGATCTGGAGGCAATTTTATTAGATGATAAGATTCCAGAAACATTTAGGCTAGATCTAGTGGTTTCCGGGATAATATTAGCCGAATCTTTCTCAATGGACCCGTTCTCCTGAACAGGACTCGTTGATCCCTCAACTGCTGCAATATTGACATCATTCTGAACCTCCACCAGTATCTGTGTAGGACAATGCAAAAAAAGATGTTGGGAAATAGCATCCACTAAATTTTAAAAAACGATATCATTGTCGTAAATAACTTTTAAAGAATTTTTTGAGATAACATTGAGTTTGAAAGTTGATTTCTATAATATTGCACCATGTGATGTCTCTTTTATGTTATTGGCAAGGCCCTAAATGTCGGTCTTGGTCACCATTTCGGTGACCGACCGAACGGAATTTCGATCAAAATTCGACCGAAATTTCGGTCATTTCGGTCATTTTTTGTAATAGGGCCCCCATATTTCAGTCATTTTGACCATTTCGGTCGAATTTCGATTTCGACTAGATATCGATATTCGACAGAAATTCGATTGAATTTTGCTGAAATTTGATGCCATGGTTATCGGGTCCTCGTACAATTTTACCATCACCCCTCCTATATAAGAAGGCCCTTCTGAATAAACAAGTCTTCCATGTTCCCCAAATGTATCAGAGTGATGATCCAAGATCAGTGGACGGATACTCCAAATAAAACCTGTGTTTCACTTCTACCGAAAAACTAAACCCTAATGCTGGTGGTTTCGCGGCCATTGTGTGAAAGTGTGTGCTTTTTTGGTGTCAGCACAAACGCCGTGCCTAGCACTACACAAACAATGCCACCCTAGGACATTGGGCTCCTCCAAGGTCAGGCGGTCAGGTACTTCCTGAAGCGTCTCTCATGACTTGTGCATAGGTGTCTCCCAAGCATCACCAAAAGAGCAGGAATGATCAATCATCGCCACTGCATCACCTAGGCACTGTCCAAGCATTGAAGGAGATCCACCGGAGTAGCCGATTAGAAGGCTTTGATAAATGCAGATCCACCATTCATAACCCAAGCTTCGAAGTTTTTGGACTTTGATTTTTTTTAATGTGCTCGATAGGAAAACATTAATGTGGGAAAAGGCTTTGTTGTTGTTGTGTTTGATAGGAAAACATGTACGAGAGTGGATTTTTTTAGCCCTTTTAAAAGATATTCTCAATGCAACTTTTAGATCATGTGCATGTGCACAAAAAATACAGACAATCAATAATTAATAAAGAATATTTTCAGTTCAAGTGCACAGAAGCAATATTTATATTTCTCAGAAAATATGCTATTTTTCTGTTTAGTTGAATTGGAGCAAATACAGATGCTATTTCAGATCAAAATTTGATAGATTAGGTTCTCCTCTATGCAATATGTCCGAGACTTTGGGTTCGGGTGGTGACCCACAAATCACCACTTGGGAGATGTAGATTTATTGTCCTATGCATCAATCGTCAAGTTTGATGGGACAAACTATAACCTGTTTGTATATAGCATCATGGATGATGCCGATGCACATGATAAATAACGCATTTTGAAGGAAGAGGCCAGTATAATTATCATGGTTGGCTATTTCCATGTACGCGTATAACATATCACCAAATTCATGAAATACAATGGTATTATGGTTTCGCCGACATGGCAATATCATAATTCCCCTTATACCATTTTCTAGGATTTCGTCCCATGTCAGCGAAAATTCACCCAATTGCACCAAAATGTGAATTTCACAGATTCTTTCCAAATTCACTTATATTTCTTCATAATTTTACCTTTGTTGCATTGTTTAAAAAAAGACTTTGTTTATATGTTTCTTTGATGAGTCATTTTCCTCTTGTAAGAAGTCAGAGATCCACAATTTGTATATGCATATTATAGGTGACTAACTTTGGAATCTTGAATCTTATGTATAATTTTTATTAAACCCCGACTCAAATAACGTAAACATATTTGACTAGATTTCAGGGGCTCCATCCCTGAACCCCTGCAGGATGAATCGCAAATGCTCCCCATCCCCCCATCTTCCCTTAATTCGATGACGGGACAACAAGATCCACGTTTCGTACGGGGGATTTCAACCTCAAATAATGAGAGAAGTCGTGAAAATAAACCCAATAATGAGGGAAAGTCATGGAATGTAGAGACTGGGTGAGGAAACTGAAGAGTGGTGGGGGGGTGTGACAGTAGGAGGTGGAGGCATGTAGATCTCATCGTCGGAGTCGGATGGGGCCACTCTATCACCTGTAGGAGAAAAATACATGACAGACTCAAAGAAAGTGACGTCAGCACTAACAAAGTACTTACGCATGAGCAGATCAAAGCAGTGTTACCCTTTCTGGGTACGAGAGTAGCCAACAAAAATACACTTGACAGCTCTAGAAAAGAGCTTGTCACGACCAAGAAAGACATCATGAACAAATGCAACAGAACCAAACACACGTGGTGTAAGGGAGAAAAGATCCTTCTCGGGAAACGCAATCGAGAAAGGAATCTTCTCTCCTAACACAGACGAGGGCATGCGGTTCACAAGATAGCATGCAGTGAGGACAGCATCTCCCCATTAAGCATGAGGAGCATGACTCTGTATCAGCAAGGTTCCGATCACATCAAGTAAATGACAGTGTTTGTGATCGACAACGCCGTTCTATTGGGAAGTATAAGCACATGAGGTCTGATGAACAATGCCCAGAGATCTAAGGAACCCAGAAAGTTGTAAAGTGCAGAACTCTAAAGCATTATCAGAATGAAGATATTTGACTTTTGCAAAAAAAAAATATTCCTTATCTCATTAATAAAATATTTGATCACAGATCCAGCCTCAGACTTATTCTTCAATAAAAAGACCCAAGAAAATCTAGAAAAATCATCGACAATAAAAACAGTATCCCTGGTGATCAGGAACACGACTCAACCCCAAATGTCTAAATGTAGGAGCTCAAATAGATGAGAACTGCACTGACTCTGACGGGAAAAAGACGAATGGTGATGCTTCCCAAGCTGGCATGCCTCACACTGCAAAAAGGATCTCGTAGAGATACGGGGGAGAACATGACACAACTTCTGTAGAGAAAGGTGTCCAAAACGAAGGTGTCACAGATATCGTGAGACTGGTCCAATAAGTATAGTAGAAACACCAACAAGAGGAGGTTGGACCAGTCTATAAAGCACCCGCTGCTCACAGCCACATCCAATCACCATGCCTATGAGTATGTCCTGAAACACAAGAGACGAAGGGTCAAAAATGGCACAACAATGTAGACCCTTAGTAATTTGACTAATGGAAAGTAAATTCATCCAAAAGTCAGGAGCATATAAAGCATTCTGAAGGCGCATGGACGGCGTCAAATGCACCCCGCTGTCCTGTAACGGGTAAGTGGTCGTCATTAGCAATGGCAACCCACTCGCCATGTGGTATGGTCCTGTAGGACCTCATCTGCGCTCTGTCTCCACACAGGTGGTGTCAAGCACCAGAGTCCATAATCCACTCTGTAGTGTCTGCACTAGTACTGCCAGTAAATGCATAGGCGATAACTGAGGAGCTCGAAGAGGCTTTGGCTGCAGTTGCGGTATCTGTAGTGGTGGTGGCAGCATAGGAGTCATGATCTCTCGAATACGAGAGACAATATCATCCAGGCGAGGATCGTCCTGGGAAGTTGTACTCTCCAAAGGCACAATATGTTCTGCTACACGACCTGAAGCAGGATATCCATGCTTCAGGTAGCATGTCCAGGCCTACGACAGTAAGTGCAAGGGCCACGCTGGCGTCCACCGGCTCTACGATGAGAGGTGTGTCCTTTGGACTAGATCGTCTCTCCTCGGCCACGAGAAGCGGCCATCGCTAAAGAGTACGTAGAAGTGGTTGTAGAAGGCATGATAATACGGCTGAGACGACAATAGGCCTCCTCTACGAGAGGTATGGTAGCTCCGGTAAGAAGCTGAGTACGCGCACTATCATACTATGTATCAAGTCTAGCCATGAACACCCCAACCATCGTGGAGTTCCTATACATCTTTTGTTGCTCAGTACATGTCGTAATAGGCATGTAGCTATGAAGCTTCTCGAACATGCCACGGGGCGAAGAGTAGTGCACGTGCAGAGGACGGCCATTCTGCTCGGTATTATGGATATCGAATTGTAGCTGAAGAATCCTAGCCTTATTCGTCGCTTGAGCATATGTGGATGCCAAAGTATCCCATATCGTCTTGGCGGTGGACTGATTCAGAATATCATTGGCTATCTCTGTGGTGAGGGTACTACACAACCAAACGTGCATATAAACGTCGTCTTGCTTCCAAGAAGCATGTGAACCAATCTTATCTGTTGGCTCTCGATCTGTCATTATGTGCTCCTTGTTGTTGCATTGCATGAGGGTGAGGAACAGCATGGACCACAAGTCATAGTTGGTCTATCCATCTTAACGATGGGAGTTGGGCCCTTGAAGGCTCCGGACAAAAAAATATCACCCTTGTTCTCTGACATGACGGAAGTACGACCAACGGAACTCAACTGAGGAGTAGATCGAAATGAATGAGTCTACACGATTATATGGAGGATTGGTTGTACACGTAGACTCGTACAACTATCATCATCAATCTCCACTGCTCTCTAGGGTCGGAAAACGTGATTTATAGGTCTGGAATCACGTTCTCCAGTCAAATCCAGACCAAAACTAACAGCAGATCAAGACGTAGGAGTGCGTAGGAGGGTCGGTTGCGGCCGGAGATGGCCGAGGGGGTCCTTGGCAGCCTAGGGACGGCCGGGTGACGGCAGGAGGAGCCGGGGATGGTGGCCCGGTCAGTCGGAGACCAGCAGTTGGCAGTATGGGGGCTGGGGAGAGCCGGGTTGCAGCCTAGGGCAGCCGCCGAAGGCCCTGGGCTGGCCGACAGCGACTTGGAGCCAAAGGCTCGGGCGGCGACGGCGACCTGGAGCATCGAGGCCTGGGTTGGGTGGGGGCCTTAACTGGGCAGCAGGGGGGCCTGGGTCGGATACCTAGGCGGCAGCAACCTGGTACAGGGAGGAGGTAGGTCGGGTAGGGTTAGGGTTAGGGTGGGATACGGGAACTCCGGTCTAGGATCGTCGCTCTGATACCATGAAGAGGGAAAAGAATGAACTTCACTAATGACAGACCCTCGGATTCTCTTATATAGTAGAGGAACCTATTGGGTAAATTACAAGATGAAGACAAAATAAATAGAAAATAAAAAAAACAATACTAAAGATAACGAATATCTCAACAGAAATGATATGAAGGAACACATCAAGCAGGAACATGGATCCACCAAGACACTCATGTTTTTAACGAGTGACAAGTCTTCAACATATTTGTGTGGTAATTACTGAATTGGTACTTATGAATTACGAGTTTATGTAGTTGTGTTATTTATTATTCCAACTCATTTATACATTCTACATGACTAAACTTCCTATACATCAGCTTGTGGTGAATATGATGATAATACTACTACAAAGCTTAAATTGGACCTATATTTTAGTAAATAATGGTGTATTTCCATGACTTCCCTGATTATTGGGTTTATTTTCACGACTTCTCTCATTATTTATTTGTCACAAACTACAAAATAACGAAGAAGGAATCAAAGAAGGCTGTAAGCGAAGTTAAGTCAAAAGCTTATAAAGTTTTGTACAAAAATCTCGATTTTAAGGATGGCAAGAAGGATATATTCGGGTTGGTCAAAGCAAGAGAAAGAATAACCAAAAACCTTTCTCAAGTAAGATGCATTAAAAATGAGGAAGGTCACGTTCTTGTTACTTAGAAGGATATAGAAACTAGATAGAAGCAGTATTTCCATAAGTATTCATTGGGGAAGGAAATAGAGAGGTCGTTTTGGGAGATCTAGCTAGTAGTGAAAGTTACTTGAATCGTGCAAGCTATAGACGAATACAAAGTGTCGAAAGGGAAAAAGAATTGATGCATTCCATTGTGACCTCAAGTCTTCTCTTATATGGGAGAAAATCTCTATGGGAAAATCACATAAACTAGATAGAGGAGTAAGAAATATAAATAAAGGGTAAATAAAAACAACTATCTCAACACTCTCCCTCAAGCTGGAGCATATATGTCTATCATGCTCAGCTCGGAACAGCAACCATAGAATGGGCCTCTAGCGAGTGCTTTGATGAATATATTTGCAGTCTAATCTCTTGAAGTAACATGAAAAGTGGAGATAAATCCCTTATGAATCATATCTCGAGTGTAGTGACAATCTACCTCAATGTGCTTGGTTCTTTCATGGAAGGCTGGATTATTGGCTATGAACAGGGTGGCATGGTTGTCGCATTAGAGGTGTATGGGAAGTGGCACCTCAATAGTCAGGTCAGTCAGGATGGATCTGACCCACATCATCTCGATGCTACCTTGTGTCATAGCTCTATATTATGATTCGGCACTAGATCTAACAACAATCATCAGTTTCTTACTCTTACATGAAACAAGTGAGCTCTCTACAAAGACAGTGAAGCCTAAGGTAGACTTCATGTCTTTCGGGCATCTTACGCAATCTGCTTCAGCACAAGCTGTAATTGTAAGGGATGTATCTCTACTGAACAAGAGTCCTGCACCTGGAGAGTCTTCAAAATATTTCAAAATCATGTATACAGCATCCATATGTACCTGCATGGGATGCTCCCTAAACTGGCTAACTCTACTCACTGCGAAGGATATATCAGGTCTGGTAATGGTGACATATAAAAGCTTCCCCACAAGCCCTCTATATTGTCTCTTATCAACCTCCTCACTGTCATCATCATATGTTTAACATTAGGATCCATTAGAGTAGTAGCAAGCCTACATCATGTCATGCTCGTCACAGCTAGGAGATCAGTAACATACTTCCTTTGCATCACCACGTTCCTCGTAAATTTGAGGTCAAGAAAATAACGAAGATTGCTAAGGTCTTTGATCACAAACTGTTATCCAATAAAAACCTTAGCAGCATGAATATCATCCCCTGTAACAATGATGGCATACACATAAATCAAAATAGCAACAATACCTCTATGGGATCTCTGAACGAAAAGAGAGTGGTCCGCGGTCGATCTGACAAATCCCTTATGCTCAATCAACTTAGACAGTTCTTGGAACCAAGCCCTCGGACTCTGCTTAAGGCCATAAATAAACTTGTAAAGTCTACAAACCATATGAGACTCCCCTTCAATAGCAAAACATGGTGGTTGCTGCAAGTAAACTTCCTCCTGCAAGTCACCATAAAAGGAATTCTTGGCATCTAACTGAAAGAGATGTCACTCACGTATCACAGTAACATAAATAAGAATCATCAATGTAGAATACAGAGTGACAGGAGAAAACATATCCTGATAGTCCACCCCATATGTCTGGGTGAAGCCACAAGCAACAAGTTTGACCTTATATCTATCCACATTACCATCGGCACGTTGTTTCACTGTAAACACCCACTTTCTCCCCACAACAGATACACCAGGTGGAGCAGGAACAATACTCTGTGTGCTACGAAACTGTAACGTAGCCGTCACCATCTCTTCCTCCATAGCAAGATGTCATTGACTAATCTGTAATGCCACTTGATATATGTGGTATATCCACAGCAGATAGTCCAATAACAAACCTCTGAAACTCCTCTGAGAGGCGTGCAAGAGAAACATGGGAAGCAAGAGGGTATGTAGTACATGTACGCCTCTGCTTCTGTAAAACAATGGGCACGTCAAGGTCCTCAGCCTCCTCAGTGATCGAGACAGGAACATCTATAGCCACCAGTTCATCCTGCTGTAAATGCAAATCACCAGTGCCATCAGTAGAAACCAAGTGCTCAGGACATACCTGGGACGTGCTGGATGATGGAGGAGGCTCATGAGCATGAGGTCGACGTGTGTAAACATATGGCTATCCTTCATGGAGTATTCATTGACAGATTTCGCAGAGAGATGGTGAGAGGCAATAGTTTCTGAGTTGGGACGCGAGCCCACATGGGACGACTTCGAGACGAGATTCAGATCCCACTTCTTTTTTGGGAAGTGGAAGGAGTCCCAACGTCGGTTGTTTGCAGAGCTCAGATAGGGGAGAATGACAGCTAGGGACTAATTCGTCCGATACACAGAATTGTCTCACCACACACCAGCAGTCTCTGCATTTCCAGAGAAACTTGAAAAGTTTATCAGGGGTATGAGCGAAGAGGTGCAGGAGAAGCTAGCAGGACTGCATATCACTTCTATCTCTGAGACTACTGATGCAGCGAAGAAGTTTGAGGACATACAAGAGAGACGTTTCGGGAGCTCGTCTGGAGCGGCACCTATGCCACGGCGATCTTTTGGACCGATTCGACGAGAGTTCCAGAAGCAGAGGTCAGCCAGACGGTTTCGTCCTTCAGGTTCGACATTTTCTGGCGGTGCTCGCTCATCTCCAACAACTACCTTAGGAGGAGCATTTACCGGAACCCTCTGGATCGTAGCGAGCAGACAGACCCCAAGCAAGACCGACTCAGAACACAGGCACGACTACCATGCCTACCCCATATGTGAGATGCTACTTGTGCAATGAGTGGGGACACTACCGATCTCGGTGCCCACATGCTTCTGGAGAGCCTCAACCGCAGCCACAGCCTTCACAGCCACAACGACAGGCACAGCGTACAAGGAGTTTCCGTAGCAGGAACTCCAACTTTAGGAGGTCGTCGAGACAGACACAGTCTGGCAGGTTCGAGTATTGTACTAGCTAGAAAGGGACAGTTACATGCAGTGATCGAGGAGCAGGCTCGATCAGCAGCTACTGTGGTGAAAGGTATGGTCTCAGTCTTGAGACGACATTTTCATGTTTTGTTTGATTCTGGAGCGACACATTCTTTCATTGCGTCGAGATTACTAGCTTCACTGAATAGAGTTGCAGAAACTTTATATCCTCTATATCACATTCGTGGGCCAGGTGGCCAGTTATTCATCATTTTCCTGATAGTTAAATGATTGCCAGTATTGATTGGTGGTCACGAGATGGTTGCAGATAGGGTTGGCTATTGAGTCACGACTCGATGAGCCAGGCTCGAACTCGGCTCGATAAGGGCTCGTGAGCTTGGCTCATTAAGCTATTGAGTCGAGCTTGAGCCAGATTTTAGGGCTCGATAGCTTATCGAGCCGAGCCCGAGCCGAGCCCTGCTCAGCTCGATAACTCAATAACGGGATCGATAAGGAATATATATATATATATATATATTCTATTTGTGAAACTACAATTATTTTTATTTTTATTTGTATTAGTTTTGCAACATTGTTAATGGTGGATTATGTGTTTATGTTGTTTATGTAACAACAATGTTGGGTGGACTATGTTGTAGACTTGGATTTTCTACCTTTTATCTGTGTTAATCTAGGTTATAGTTAGATATTTAGTATTTTTTCTTTTTTTATTAACAAGCAGGATGTTACAATATATATTATAATTTAACTTTTATATACAACTTGGATGGTGGCCTACTGGTAAGGTGGACGATCTTTAAAATGGAGGTCTTGGGTTCGAGCTCGGGAAAAACACTTTATCACCAAAAAACACCTATTTCCTTAACGAGCCTGAATAGGCTCGAGCCCAGACCGGGCTCAATAAAGGGCTCGGCTCAAGACTAATCGAGCCCGAGCTAGCTCGATAAGGGCTCGAGCCCAACGAGCTCGAGCCCGAGCCAGCTCGGCTGGGCTCGATCGAGCCCGAGCCCGAGCCCGGCCCTGGCTCGGCTCGTTAGGCTCGATAGCCAGCCCTAGTTGCAGATTGTCTCTTACTTCAGCTTGATGAGTTTGACTTGATTTTAGGCATGGATTGGTTATCAGCTCATCATGCTCTCGTTGATTGCTTTAGGAAGATGGTCGTCTTCAGGATTCCAGATTACTCGAGTTCACTTTTGAGGGTACATTACATGACTCCAAAATGGAGTACATTTCAGTGTTGCGAGCTCAGGACTTGTTGATCAGGGATGTGATTCATATCCAGCATTTGTCCGGGAGACATCCGATCATGAGCGGATGACATAGGACATCAAAGTAGTATTAGACTATCCAGATGTATTTCCTGATGGGTTATCAGGGTTACCTCCTGAGAGAGAGAGATCGAATTCAAGATCACATTGCTGTCAGATACACGGTCGATCTCGATGGCACCTTACCGCATGGCACCAGCTGAGTTGAGAGAGCTGAAGGTGCAGTTGCAGGAGTTACTTGACTTGGGATTCATGAGGTCGAGCACTTCACCTTGGGGTACTCCAGTTCTTTTTGTTAGAATGGATGGATCAATGAGATTATGCATTGATTACCGGCAGTTGAACAAGAGAACGGTGAAGAATCGTTATCCTTTGTCGCGCATCGATGGCTTATTTGATCAGCTTGAGGGATCTTCGTTGTTCTTGAAGATCGACTTTCGATCTGGCTATCATCAGCTGAGGATTCGAGAGTTCGATATTCCGAAGACAGCTTTCAATACTCGATATGGGCACTATGAGTTTGTGGTGATGCCATTCGGGCTCACCAATGCCCCTGCAACATTCATGATATGATGAATAGAATCTTCCATCCATACTTGGACAAGTTTGTGGCGGTATTCATTGATTATGTAATGATATATTCTCGAAATGAATGGGATCATGTGAATGATCTGAAGATAGTCCTGGACACATAACAGAACGTGAAAAATTTTCCATCAATTTCATGTATCTTATGTGATCATTATTGAATGTTATATTGCGAATGTCGTGTAAACGGGTACCCAGATCTAAGAGCATCACAGTTTTGGTATCAGAGCGAGCACACCATTCAGACACTCGAGGATTTGTTGTGTGCATGTACTTTGGAGTGGAAAGGGTCTTAGAAGGACCATCTGCCATTGGTGGAACTCACATACAACAACTATTATTCCATTATCAGCATGGCACCATTCGAAGCCCTATACGAGCGGAGATGCCTCACACCTCTCAGTTAGCATGAGGTAGGTGATCATGCTCTCTACTCCGTAGATCTCTTGGAGTAGACTGCGAGGGTTGTTGATCTTGTGAGATGGAAGCTTTTGACGGCATAGAGTCGTCAGAAGAGCTATGCAGATCGTCGAAGAAGAGACTTGGAGTTTCAGGTAATCTGATTCTCTCCTCTTCATTAATTTACAAAAATAACTTAATCCTATACTAATGAAATTCCTAAAATTACAGGTGGGAGATTGGGTGTTTTGTGAGTATCTCCCATGAAGGGAATTCAGAGATTCGGTGTTCGTGGCAAGCTTGCGCCACGATATGTTGGACCGTTTGAGAGTCTTGCTCGTGTTGGAAAGGTAGCTTAAGCCCTTCCTCCACACCTTTTTGCTATACACGACCAAGGTTGCAGTAGTCGGTGCTCGGTCGGCGGGGTCACTGAATAAGGATTAATCGGCAGTCGGGCGACTAATCGGATTTAGTCGTCCATTAGTCGATTTTGAATTTTTTAATTATTTTAAATATATAAATCATTTTTATACATAGATTTGTACATTTTCTATACTTTCAAAATGAAATAAAAGAAGTAATTGACTTTAAATATAACATTATTGCATATTAGAATAAGTTTGCTTATGTATTAACATAGATTTGTATATTTTCTACATTTACATAATGAAACAAAAGAAGTAATTGACTTTAAATATAACAATAAACATATTAGAATAAGTTTTCTTTAAAAAAAATCAAAAAACAAAAAAAATATAAAAGCTTGATGTAAAAGTCAGCCGATTAGTCGGCCGACTAGGCGGACTGACCAACTAATGGCCGACTAGGCCTAGTCGAGTCGGCTACCCCCTCCCCCCCCCCCCCCCGACTCGATTAGTCGACCTAGTCGGCCGATTTTTGCAAGCTTGTACACGACGTCTTTCACATATCCAACCTAAGGAAGTATGTGCACGACATCATCAGCTGCGAGAATCTTGACGTGGAGCTTGACTTGACATATGAAGAGAGATCAGTGCAGATACTAGATAGTGTTGTGAAGAAACTTCGCAACAAAGAGATTCCCTTGGTCAATGTGCTATGGCACCAACACGGTGTCCAAGAAGTGACATGAAAGACCGAGGCAGACATGCGAACAAGATATCTGCAACTCTTTTCAGGTAATCATCAAAACAAGCTCGTGTAGTTATATATATGTTGAAAGAATATGGCTTGTCCTTCCTTGAGGTTTTTATGGGTTCAAAACCCTTTGAGGTTTTTATGGCCAGATGAAATCCAAACAAGACATGTAAGAACCTTGACTCGAGTTTCGAGGACGAGACTCCCTTTGAGATTTTTATAAGATGTGAGGTTATAACCAGGCTATATTTTTTAATTGCCAATAACCTTATCTTCTATAAGAGGACTAAGCGTGCAAAGATTGATTGTCAATACATTTGGGATATGATCCAAAAATGAGCTTTTCATATTCAACATGTGTTATTTATTAATTAGCTTGCAGACCTTCACCAAGCCTTTGGTATGGATCAAATTTGATCAATGTATTTTCAAGTTAAGCATGAAATGATATTTATCTTCCAGCTTGAGGGGAAGTGTTGAAATTTATTTCTATATTTTCTACCTCATTATTATATCCTTTATGTTTTTGTTTTCAGGTCCTACAATTTTACCACAACCCCTCTTATATTAGGAGAGGGTAGACCTCTCAGAATAAACAAGTGTTCGTTTTTCCCAATAGTATTGATTGCAGACCTCTCAGAATAAACAAGTGTTCATTTTTCCCAGTAGTATTGATAGCTAAATGAGATGTGTTAGACAGTTATCAGTGTTCGTTTTTCCCAATAGTATTGATAGCTAAATGAGATGTGTTAGGCAGTTATCTTGGTCCATTTGTATATTAGAATCATCCAAGGTCTTCTCCATGTTCTCCATCAAAGCATGCTTCTGGTGCCCATAATAATCCCAAATCAATACCTACCACCAAAAGAAAATAAATATTAGACAATTAAACACCATAGCTTGTATGAGAATAAATGAGTGCATACTTGATCCATCACCAAATCAAACGTCTCGCAGGCCATCCGATGGAGTTCTCCAACTGTTTCCTGCAAAATCACATCCTCTATCTTGAGGCAATCATGAATTGCTTCCTCGTAAAGCTATTGGTGCAGACTCAACTGGGATAGATATAGATTATGAAAACAGACAACTTCAATTTTACTTTTATTTTTTTAAGATCAGTTTTGAATGAGTATGACAAAGGTAATGCAAGGACCTAAAGCCGGACCATGTAGTAGCAAACCTTTTTGCTTATTCTGACAACCGCATGCTCGCCTTTTGGCTCCAAAAGTAACTGAAGACGAAGTGGATAAACTTCTATAGCCAACTCACTGTGCGATAGTCCTGAGCTTATAGCTCTGCGTGACAATATAGGTCCACCGCCATACCTATAATAAATAACGAAGAAATTTGAAGTTTTTAAGGTACAAGAGGCAGCAAATTCTCTTTTTAGGCAAAATAAATTTCTCCAAACATAGTTAATAAGAATTTGGAGAAAACCACTTAAGATGGTTTGGCCATTTGCAAAGGAGGTCGTTTGATGCATTGGTTAAAAGATGCGAGATTTGGGATGTTGAGGCGGTTGGTTAAGAGAGGGCAAGGAAGGCCCAAGAAGTATTGCGTTGAGACTATCCAAAGGGATCTTAGTTATTTGGATTTAAACTCGAGAATTGCCCAAAATAGATTTGAATGGAGGCAAAAAAATCCATGAGCCGACTCTACTTAATTGTGGGAAAAGGCTTTGTTGTTGTATAGTTAATAAAAATTTGACATGCAAATAGGCAACAGAAGGGAATAAGGGCAGGAGTAGGAATGGTACAGCCAGCATAAATCATAACTAACTTTTACTTACCAATTATAATGATTAATACAGCTTACCATCCATGCAACTGCTTCCAAACTTCTTCAGGAAGCAAGATGTAGTCACGCCCTTCTAACAAAGTATCATGAATTTCGATTCCTGTGTCCAATACCCTGGATGTTACTTCATAGACCAGGTCGCTGTTATCAATGAATGATGGTCGTTTTCTTCCGATTGAATGAACAGTATCAAGGCTATGAGACCCATAAGATGTAGACCCATTACTTGGGATGCTTGTGATATCCTGGTTGACATAATCAAGCCAATACTGCCACCACCTGTATAACAATATTAAATTAACAAATAAAATTTCATAGTTAAAAACGTGATAGTTGATCTGTATAGATTTAGTCCAAAGCCAACATGAACTAAAAGATGTCTATTCATAATTATGATATTATATCCTGCATATATTTCTCTAAGTAACTTAGAACTAAAAACTTTTATTCATTATAATGGCAATATTAACTATATACTATTCTCAACATTTGGCATTTTAGGTGAATTTCAAACAGAGATATAATAAAATGTTATTCATGTATTACGAAAATGACAGCCTAAACAAGGAATAGTATGAAAAACTTCCAACTGTGTATTATCAGTGAATGTTCTCATGACTGTTGAAATATCTGTATCTAAACATACCCATAGTAGAAGAAAGATTTGGAGAACTTCCAGAAAGCTGATAAAAATATATGGAGGGTGAGGAACACCTTGAACTCTGAAGAACTTTCAGAAATCAACTTATGACATTACCTCTTCTTTGCGACACGATGAGACGTGGAACTTGAGTTTTTTTCATATCCAATTTTGGTGGAAAAATATATTCAGCCACTTTGCAAAATTTAAGTTGTTGTTTAAGCCACCATATCAAACACGACTTTAAACTCTGCTGCATTTCTCAGCAATCACAAAAACTCCTTTTCTTTTTTTCGAAAAGTCAAAGAATAAGTACCTGAGATTGGTTGACTGAAACCGAAAGAAGATCCACTAATCACACCACACACCAGATTCTCTAAGTACAGCCTACTACATTTAAAAACCGCCAAAGTTCTTTCCTTCCAGATCATCCATAAGACCAGCAACTTTGCATTTATCAAAACGCCTCCTATAAACCGCATCCCAACATGACGCAACACCAAGTCTGTAAGACTTCCATAGCACAAATGCACATTTGAAAAATATGAGATCCACATCATCAAGATCCACCTGAGGAAACGATGTAATGTTGTATCCAGCCATAGAAACCATCTGGATACCTTGGTCATCAATCTACTCCTTCTCAGCAACCATTCGAAGAATCGAGTCTATGACGGAGCTT
This sequence comes from Ottelia alismoides, assembly GCA_037367405.1. Taxonomy (NCBI): domain Eukaryota; kingdom Viridiplantae; phylum Streptophyta; class Magnoliopsida; order Alismatales; family Hydrocharitaceae; genus Ottelia; species Ottelia alismoides. The sequence goes on from JAZKJV010000779.1 coordinate 30,589, forward strand.
CCACCTCCCAAATGGACCAACAATCCGTTGTCAGTGACCGACAGAGACCGATATCTCTCCTTCTAGGCCTTTGCCACCGAGAAGAATCCCCCACCCCCAAACCCAACAGTCCTCCTGCAGAGAATCAATAGAGAAACCCATCAGTTCCTCGATCAAATGCAGTAGCTCATTAAACCTTTAATCAAATAGTGGCAAATGGAATGCATGCAGCTACACTTTGGAGCCACCACCTTCCTCTTTCCAGCTATATGACACCAACACATCCATATCTAGCACCATCACGCCAACATTGGGGACATTTTTTGAAAGAACTAACATCTGGAATATGGCCTAGCACACGTCCAAGTTCCAAATGTCAGACCAGAATCTGAAAGCCCTCCACATTCCCAACAACTACAATCACATGGTCGCTGACAAAAGGCAACACTGACAAGTCACTCTCCTAGAAAATCAAACTCATAGGCAAGTGAAGCCTATCCAGGCGGATGAGGATCCTCTCATAGTAGGCCAGCAAAACAAAGCTACATAAGCCAACAACAACCAGATCAATCACTTGGTGAGGAAAGCATCTTTTTTTTTGAAATGGAGGAGAGCATCATTCATTTTGTGTATAACGTGAACTCCCAAACCACATCACTAAACGCTGGATAGACCTCCTCTTACTCAAACAACGGGATCCCACAATCCGCGTCTTGCCACATGGAATGCCTCCTCAAGACATCAACATGTTTTACCACATTCACTGGCAAACAAAAAACGGACATGTTGAACCCTAGAAGGGTAGTCAACACCAACTTCAGCAGAACCAACCTCCCGTCTCTTGATAGTGACTTTGAGGACCAACCCTCTAACCTCCGTCATAAGACTCCGCAGGATTCTAACCAACATTCCTCACTCTTGTACCAGCCAAAGGCAGTCCCAAGTCCCTCATAGGCAGAGTGGAACAAAAGTCTCCGATATTTCCTCGCACCCAGTCACCACCACTCCATCTAAACTGAAGGGAACAAAATGGACTTCATATTGCTCATCTTCTGGTCAGAAATCTCACCAAAAATGCCCATTAATGCCCTGAAAAAAATCGTGGAAGTCAACCACCCTCACTGACATATGTGGTGCCATCAACATACTGAAGCATTTAACACCATTGTCATCTGTTAAAGGAGAACTTGAGGCATGATGTGGTGCTATTCTGATAGGTTGAGAACACTCCAGCTTTGGGATATGCTCGAGGCACAGTGAGTTAGTCGCATTTTTTATTTTAGTACATGTTATATTGTAACCATTCCACCACGATACAAACTATATGTCTAGGATGAAAAAGAAACAAGCGGGAAGGATGATTCACTTCTTCGGGATTATAGCCACCACATTGGGAAGGATGGGATCGATAGCATTAAGATTCGGGATGATCTGCTTTGAAATCATCACCAAGTTTGCATTCTTGAAACTCCTTAGCTGAGGAGGATTTTTCTTTTGATGTAAAAGAGGGTGAACTCCCAAGGTGGGAGTCACCGCAAAATCAATTTCATTATAGAAAGATTAGAGTACATTACCGTGAAGCCCAAAAATTATAAAGCGCATTACAATGAGAGACGACATTTTCCGTATAGAACCTATGGCTGATGAAGATCAGATCATTCCGTCCAACCTAGATGGCCCAAAGAACTACAAACGGTTTCAGTCGTCCGTAGAGTTGTTCCCCACTGCTCGAACCGACCTCCAAAAACCTGCTGCCCCTCCAGTCTCCACCCAAGGAACACCAACCTCCCTCCATACCTGCGTTGGCGTCGTACACTTGAAGAGTAGATGGTCCGCATCCTCAATCTGCCCCTCACACCTGTCACATTGCATGTCCTCCAAGCCAAACAGCCGCCCCCTCCTTGCCTTGCCGCACAAGCGATCTCTTCTCAGACACCAAAGAAAAATCTTGACTCTGCACGAAATTTTGGTTGCCCAAACCACCTTCATGTTCTGGCAAAGCTCCACATCCTTTACTTCCGCCACTCTCTTCAGTTCCTCATAAGCTTTCTTAGTTAAGAATCTCCCACCTTCCCACTCAAAATGGTCAGCAAACTGAGGGAAGTCTTCTGGCGCTGGAATCTCTACTTGCAACCTAACAAACTCCTCCAAACGCTGCTCGGCGGCCACAAACCCGACCCCGCTACCTGACAAAGAAGGCTCTCCTTCGACGCTGCCAGAGCAAACAATCTCGGAAATTTTCTATCAAGTGCTCCATCACCCGCCCAGTCATCACGCTAGAATCGGAACAAGTGGCCGTCCCCCACCTTAGCGAAGGTAAAACCTCACGTATTCTGGCCCACAGCGGCGATTCGAACCGCACTCTCCCAGCCACCAACTCGCCCCTAGCGTCACAAACTTTTTGCACGAGATTGGTTGCCAGTGACGACAACGAACAACAGACCTAGATCACCCATTTAGCCAGCAAAGCCTTGTTCATCCAATCCACATTACATACCCCTAAGCCTCCGTCGCTACGCCCTTTCGTCACGTCATCCCAGCTCACCAGATGTAAGCGGGACCTCTATTGCTTTCCGTCCGACCAAAAAAACTCCTCATCAGAGACTCAATCTTCTTCCTAACCCACGTCTGTATCATACATGTAGATTAGAAAAAGATGGGAATGGCCGAGAGTACATGCTTCAGGAGAACTAATTTGCCCCCCCCCCTCCCCAGATAGTATGATCGCCTTCCACACAACCAACCTATGCTCCATTCTCTGCACAACACTGTCCCAGTCAGACTTGTTTAACTTCCAGCCACTAACGGCAGGCCCAAGTATGATATAAGTAAGTCTCCCAAGGTCATTCCACACACACCACAACTCTAGCGTGTTATGTGTCGTCCATCACAAATGTGATAGCCACCGACTTGAGCTTATTAATCATTAGCCCTGAAAGACAACTGAAAATCTCCACCAACTGAACCGTGTTACTATTCTGCTCTTATGAGCCTCCAAGGAACAAAATGGTATTATCTGCATATTGAATCAAGGGGATTGAGATGTCCTCCAGAGAAAGCCCCCACACCAACCTACTTCCATCGCACGCTTGAAAAGAACCGCCAGAGCGTCAGCCACTAGTACAAAAAGCATTGGAACCAGAGAACAACCCTATCGGACACATCACTGGGGCTGAAAGAAACCCACCTATGGCTTGTCGTTCACCATAATCGAGTAGGAGGACGTAGTAATATACCTCTTCATCCACCCAACCCAAACCTCAGGGAAACCTCTCCGCCGCAGGGACACCCACAAGATATTCCAGTCTACACAGTCATATGCTTTGGCATAATCAATCTTTCATATAACCCCCTTCTTCCTCAATCGCTTCCATTCAAGGCAAATCTCTGACGCCATCACCAAACCATCCGCCATCTGACGCCCTGGAATGAAAGCCGACTGACCCTGAAGAACCACCGAGCCCAAAACTGCTTTTAGTATGTTCGCCAAGATTTTAGCCACAATAAGAGTAGACTGCGTGGGATAAAGCAATTGGCCTAAAGTCGCCAATCCTCACCGGGATCGCCTTCTTGGGAAGGAGGAACAGCAGAGATCTGTTGACCTTCTCAAAGCCTATGTTCCCTTCCCTGAACTCGTTAACCACCTCCAAGACTTCCCCCTTCAACACATCCCAGAACTCTCGGTAGAACAGTACCGGGAACCCATCTGAGCCTTGTGCACCATCCGTATTTAACCCCCATACTGCTCTCTTCACTTCCTCTTTTGCGAAAGGAGCCAACAACCCCTCCGCCTGCTCTCCAGATAAAGATTCCACCCCTCACCCCAGCCACCCCCAGCAGTCCCCCCCCTCTGCCTTCGCGACACCCCCATGAAGTGTTCCCGAAGCGCACTGCCAAGTTGTGCCTCCCCCAACACCCTTACACCGCTGATCTCGACTTGATGCAAAAAAATCCTCCTTCCTGAGGCCATAGTATGAAAAAACATCGTATTGGCGTCACCTTCCCTCAACCACCATTGTCTAGACCTCTGCCTCCACTCCACATCTTCGATCCTCCAGCAGCAACTCTTCTAGAAGGTTCAATCTCTCAGCCAATTCCTCCTGGTCCAGACCTCTCTCATCACCAAGCCCATCCAGGCAATTCACCCCAGCCTGGGCCACCCTCCTCCTAGCCCTTCACCTTGCCTTTACCTCCCTCCCGAACTTAGCAAGGAACGAACTTAGCATCAGTAGCTTTGTCGAGAAACGAGAGACCGCCAAACCCACTAGGGACCAGCCTCTCCATCGCGAAGCAACCTCCTCCTAAAACCCCTCCTCCAAGAGCCAGCTTCGCTCAAAGCAAAAAAAGAATATGCTTCTCCCCTCTTCTTCGGACGACCAAAGAATTGGCATGTAATTAGAATGTGCCTGCGGCAGCGCCCAAGCACGAGACACGAGAAATGCTTTTGCTCCCTCAACCGACACGAGAAATCTGACCAACTTGGACCGCGATCTCGCATTACGCCAAGTATAAGAACACCCATCCGCATCAACGATCGACCAGCCCAAAGAGTGCACCACCCTCCGGAAGTCCTCTGAACCAGAATCCCTACCCCACCTCGATGCGGACGATCATCGAGAAGCAAGGTCAAGTTCATGTCACCCCCAACGATCCAGATCCCAACCATCCTTACCAAACCCAATTGTTCCAACTCCGCAGCCAAAGGGCCCCTCTCATAACCCGCCGGGCCATAAACGTTCGTGACCATGAAGCAAATACCATCAGCTCGCCTTCTCATACTCATTAATAAACAACAAGGGGACTTCAATTCAGCCAAAAGCTCGAAATCAACTTTCCTCCAGCCTATCAACAACCCTCCAGAGGCGCCCTGAGCCTCCAATTCAGCTGAGGAGGAATATTATATGCAAGGTGCATTGTTCTAAATGTGTCAATCCACATTGGGATTACGAAGATGACCAGAGATTTTCCATCACATTTTTGGTGACATGGAATGAAAAAAGATGTGGTCATATCTGCCACTTCTCACTTTACCTATCAGCAGGTAAGGACTTCTCACCAGTGGTCCCCTAGCTTGTTATAGCCTATCATCATCCTTGATAAGAAATGGAAGAGTATCTTTATGGGGTCTTCATTACTAGCTTATCATAAAATTCATAAAGGTGAGGTCACCATGTAGGTAATCAATGACCAACTGGCAAAGAGAGTGTGCACCTTATTGTGGTAAAACTTGAGTTTCATTGAAAATGAGCTACTTGAATTCTATATCAAGCATGTAAGTTATCTAGATGGCATATAAAAGAATGTGGTTTCAGATCTAAATATATGATTGCCTCACTTTAATAGTAAGGTTAATGAAAACATTTAGTACAAAATTTTGTTTAAGTACAACATGTGGTGGAAAGAAGCGAAATGAAAAGTTGTATTCCATCGTAGCCCTAGAGCTCTCTTATATAGGAGAAAAGCTCTAAGGGAAAATTACATAACATAGACAGAAAAAATAAGAAAATGCAAAGTAATGGTAATGAGATATAAATATCTCGACACTTCCCTCAAGCTGGAGCATATATATCTATCATGCTCAGCTTGGAACAGCAACGATGAAATGAACCCCTCGCAAGAGCTTTGGTAAACATATCTGCAATCTGGTCGCCTGAAGCAACATGAGAGGTGGAAATAAGTCCATCCTGGATTAGATCACGAGTGTAATGGCAATCTACTTCGGTGTGCTTTGTTCTTTCATGGAAGGTTAGATTATTAGCTATGAATAAAGAAGCTTGGTTGTCACATTTCAGATGCATATGAAGAGGCACCTCAATAGTTAGGTCGGTCAAAACAGACTTAACCCACATCATTTCCGTGCTTCCTTGGCCCATGGCCCTATACTCTGATTCTGCACTAGATCTAGCCACGATTGTCTGTTTCTTACTCTTTCATGAAATTAGCGAGCTACCTACAAAAATAGTGAAGCTTGAGATGGACTTCCTGTCCTTGGGACATCTAGCATAGTTATCATCTGCACATCCAGTAACTGTGAGAGAAGTATCTCTTCTGAACAAAAGTCCTACATCTGGAGAAAACTTCAAATACCTCAAGATCATGTTCACTACATCCATATGAACCTGCCTAGGTTGCTCCATAAACTGGCTAACTCTGCCAAGGTTCGAAAAAACGAAAGGCGAAACAAGGCATTTTCCCTGGAAGCGAGGCGAGGCGTAGCCTCGAGGCGGTCGAGACGTAAGCCTCAGTTTGTATAGAAAAATAATTATAAAATATATAATAAATATATTTATTGGTGAAAAAATATAATCTGACAAACATATCATATATAACAATGTAATATATGATGATATTACGAAGATAAGAACATGAAAAAAGGATATGTCAACGCCATAAACCTTTCTACTAAATTTCTACCCAAACAAAAGGAAATCATTGGCTATAACTATCGCTAAAATTTTTATCTAAAAGGGATTGGCTATAGTTGTCATTATAAATATCCAAGTTGTTGATATGAATCATATGATTTGAATCCTAATTATATGTTCTACTACACCTAGCTGAAGAACGGTTTGATGTCCTCCCTGTACCACCATACCCTATCAGTACGGGGGTCTCGTTGCGTATGAATATGAGTATTCGAATTCATATACACTTTTTTATATGTTTACGGATGTAATAGTAAGAGTTCACTGAAATAATTTGGCATGTTAATGGTAAATATGAATATAAAAGAGGCCAAATTTAAGCATATGAATATAAAAGAGGTCAAATTTAAGCATTCATCTTGCATAAATATATACTCAACAACAAGACCTTTATAAACATATGAAAACATGAATAGGAATAATTTTTTCCTTTAAAAAATACTTGAAAAAGTCCCTCATGCCTCACCTAGCGCCTCGCCCCGCCTCAACGCCTCGCCTCGCCTCGACCGTCTCAGGCATATGAGGTGCACGCCTCTGCCAGGGGGCCTGAGGCGGTCGCCTCAGGGCATTTTCCCACCGCCCCGTTTCGCCTCGAGCGCCTTTGCGCCTCGAGGCGCGTTTTTTTAAACCATGGACCCTGCTAACAGCAAATGATATATCAGGTCTGGTGATAGTAACATACAACAGCTTCCCTACTAGCTCTCTATATCATCTCTTACCCACCTCCTCAGAGTGATCATCATAGAGCCTAGTATTGGGATCCATTGGAGTAGTAGCAGGTCTACATCCAGTCATGCTCGTCTTAGATAGAAGGTCAGTGACATACTTCCTTTGCGTCATTACCATACCATGCCAATTTCTTGCAAATTCTAGGCCAAGAAAGTAACGCAACTTGCCAAGATCCTTGGTCACAAACTGTTGTCCAAGGAAATCCTTACTTGCTTGAATGTCATGTTCATCACTGCCTGTAACAATAATGTCATCAACATAGACTAGAATAGCAACGGTACCTCTCTGGGTTCTCTTAACAAAAAGAGAATGATCTGCAGCAGATCTGACAAACCCATTTTTTTCAAGCAACTCGGAGAGCTTCTGAAACAAAGCCCTCGGACTCTGCTTGAGGCCATAGATGGCCTTGTGAAGTCTGCACACCAAACGAGACTCCCCCTCAACATCAAACCCAAATGGTTGCTGCATGTAGACTTCCTCGTGCGAATCTCCATACAAGAACGCATTTTTGACATCCAATTGGAATAATGGCCAGTTACGTACCGCAGCAACAATAAGAACACGCATAGTAGAATGACGAGCAACAAGGAAAAAAGTATCCTGATAATCCATCCCATAGGTTTGGGTGAATCCACGAGCAACTAGTCTGGCCTTATATCTATCCACAGTACCATCCACATGGTGTTTCACTATAAACACCCATTTGCTACAACAATAAACGTACCAGGAGGACAATGTACAACACTCTAAGTACCACGAGACTATAACGTCGCCATCTCCTCCTCCATAGCTCGACGCCACTGACTACTATAAAAAGCCTTGTGATAGGATCGGGATATAACCACAGTCAACAGACCCACAAAAAATCACTGAAAATCCTATGAGAGTCATGCCAGAGAAATATGGGAAGCAAGAGGATACATAGTACATGTATGCCTCTTCCTCCGAAGGAAATAGGAACATCAATGTCTGAGGGTTCTTCAGTAGCAGCGACTGGAACATCAGGGGCATCCCGCATATCAAGCTCCACATGCAAATCACCAATGACATTAGTAAAACTCAAATGCTCAGAACATACCTAGGGCGTGCTGGATGATGGAGGAGCCCATGAGAACGGGGTCGGCGCTGGTAAACCTGCGGAAAGAAAGTAGGTGTGGCAGGTAGTGGAGGAGGTGATGGTAGTGGAGGAGGTGTTGGTGGCAGTGAATCATATGATTGGGGCAACGGCTGCCTTATAAAATTCATGAGGGAGTATTTGCCCCTGGCAACGGCTCCAGGCAGTCATTGTCAGAAGCCATGGCTCCCTTACAACATTATACAAAATATAAGTTTGACAGCCATATACGGGGAATTACTTTCCCCCTATACGGCCCATGCGCATTTTCCTTTTCGACTGTCCCTTCCGGGTACTTCTTTGTTCTTCCTCAATTTTTTTTTGAGAAATGATCTTCCTCAATTTTAGTAAGCTATTAATCGATGTTTCACATTGACAGTCTGGGTCATTTGACTAGCCTTCTCTAAAGCTAACTACATGAACATGCTCCCCTCACTGTAAACTCTATTTGAGACACACTGGCATTTCCTCCGACAATCTCGAATCTAAAATGACATTAAAATTCTATTTGAGACATGCACCAAAATCGTACATTTAAAAATGAGATGGAATTTTTTGAGAAAACACAAAAGACCGTAATAAGAAGTTAATCATGAAAATCAAGACTAGTAGGGTGAATTAAAAGGAAAGGAAGTATGGAATGGCGATTATTGAGTACCTTTGGGTGATGAGGTAGAAGGTGTCGCCCTCTTTACATCGGCCCTCGGCGGCGATGGTCATATCCCGCACTACGAGCCTCTCCTCCTCGGGAGAGAGCTCCGAACCACCGCCCAGTATTGCATCCGCCGACGCGGCCGACATTTCTCTGCCGCCAAGTGCTGCTCAAAGCTGATCTCACCGGAAAAAGTCTCTCACCTCACCCCTTTCTTCCTTTTCTGTACAGTCTCCGTGGAGAAGCCTGTGCGGGGGCGCAGGGGGGGAGGGGTCGTAAGTGGACAGGAGGGAAGAACGGGGCCGGTCGGGGAGGAGTGGGAGGATTCCTAAGAAAAATGCTTCCTTGATTTTTTTCTGAATCTATCAGAAGAGGAAGAAGACCTCTTCGAGGCAAAAGAAGAATCAAATATATGTGTTTTATATTCTTGCTAAAAACTTTTTATATTCATTTCGAGAAACATTATTGCAAAAAAAATTTATATCAACTTCGAGTATAGAACCTTATACTAACACCTAAATTAAAAATGAACGGATGAAAATTAGGGTTAAATGAAAAATAAAATCGAATTCTATCTAGTAAGGTCAAAAAAAGGAGAGAACGAATATACTTGAAAAATGAAGAAAATATGAAGTGAAATATGATATTTCTGTTTCGAAAATTACATCAAAATAGAAAATCCTAGAATTCAACTTATCATCTCCCATTACCATCTTAGAAATCGCATCTTATGTAGGCTCAAACTGATTCCACAACACATGATATGGTATTAAGTTTTAAACCCAATGCTATAGAGAGCACCACTCAAAAGCAATCTGTCAAAATATCTTTTTAACGGATCATGTATTATGAACTGAGTATACATGGCTAGAAATAGGAGCAAATGCCTCTGATATAGAATTGAGAAGAAGAACAAGGAAAGGAGAAACTTCGTTGAGGGTAACTTTAATGTATCACTCATTTCCTCAAATCGTCCTCGATTTCGTGGGGGATAGGATCCGGAGTTTAACTATTTTGTGGAATTGATTGTTGATCTCCAAATGTAAGTGATTAATGCGTCTGATACCTGCTACACATTCTAGGAGTATAATGTCATGGGTAGTTGCATTATATGTTAGGGATAATGGTATCAAAAACTTTATATAATGTAGAGGAAGCCCATAGAGTTCTTGCTTTTTCAATATTGCTATGGCTTCTCTCTCATTCCTTACTTATATTTTTAAAAATAATTAATTAGAATCGACATTTATATATAAAATATTTGTAAAATAAATGAATTTTTACACACTAAATCTATAAAAACATGTCAGTTGCCTGTATGCTCTTGTGTCTGCGTAACTATCCCAAGCCCCCTATAATCCATTTAGCACAACATTCCCCACCATTAGGTTGACTTTTTTGAGTCAATTTGCTTGAGTTAATCAAAGCACATCAAAACCACGAACTGATTTTTCAACCCCTTCTCCCCCCTTCTTCTTCATCTATCTTCTGGGTAATCTGACGTTGGCCACTGCCACATACATATATGGTCACCTTTGCTCCTATCTCTTTCCTTTTCGTCAGTCTGCCATGGGCAACAAGCTTCGTCGTCATTGGTGTCATGCTCCCTTTAGGTACTCGATACTCAGGAACCAACTCACAAGCATCAATTCCACATTCGAAACATAACAAGTAGATAAGCAGGAGAATAAGCAAAGTAAAATAAAATAAAATGTTATATTCATTTCTCATTGGTATATCACCAAATATAATCAACAACCATATCCGAAGATATAAACATGCCATCATAGTATAATAAAATACATGTATCATAATTGTCTCTCACAAGTAAACAAAAGGAAAGCCAAAGTATAAACTTACAAGTAAAACTACCAAAATGTGACAGGAACCATGTCTAGTGCAGAACAATCCAATAGCTCCTCAAGTACAAGTCGCTACTGTTGCGGCAGCTTGTTTAGAACACATATTGGACCACACAGAAGAGGAGTACGTTATGAGTAATCGCTCAATACGGATTTATTTTACGAAATGTAAAGCAATAATAATAACTAGAAAGGAGTAAACTATAGTAATGACCGTAACTGAAGCTGAAATTGTAAGAATCAACTAAAGTGGATACACAAGAACATGGAAACTCGTGATATCCGAATCCGACTAACCAGAACCCGGCCCGATCAGAATCCATATGATACGATAAAATCTATCGATCAATATGAAATGATCTAAATCAATCAATAGATCATAAATCAAAAGTTGTTGAAAGAAACCACCTCGTGAAGCGTGTCATCAGAAAAGCCGCGACGCAAAATCCGAACCATAAAATATGTGAGACCATCAGAAAATTTATCTTGACGAAATAAAGCCAATGGAATCGACCGTTTGTCAATCGGATGTCGTCTGATAAATAAAAATCACAAATTTTGATCAAAAAATCAAGATCATATTTCGTTAAGTTCTATATCCATCTTGGATCAGAAATATATTAAATTTATATCGTTTGATCATCATCAATACATTGTTTAAACGAGAAAATCTACATTAGAATCGCAGATTCGAGGTACAATTACGAATGACTTTGGTATTCAAATAAGAGAGAGAGAGAGAGGTTATAAAAAATTAAATATTAATTCAGAATCTAGCATAACAACTTCCTCCCACTTGGCTTCCCTCTTTTCTTCCACTTGTCAACCAATTAAGACCCTTGTTTGATAATCATGAGTATACGGTCAAAAAGAGATATTGTACATCAAAATAGGAGATTCAAGGTACAATTACGGATGACTTTGGTATTCAAATAAGAGAGAAACAATGATTGTAAAAAAATAAAATTAAATTATTAATTCGGAATCCAGCACATCAGTTCCCTCCCACTTGGCCTCCCTCTTTTCTTCCACTTATCAACTAATTAAGACTCCCTCACTCTTATTTATATCAATCCCAAAGCCCTTCCAATTTCTTGCAAATCCCCTCTCTTTCTCTCCAGATTCTCCAACGAAGGGACCCCCCCAACCGTTCTCCTCTTCTTCTTGCAGCTAAACTGCAGCAGGAGCAGCTACTCCATGTTGTTGTCCAAATCTGCAGCAGCCATTGTTGTTTCCCTCTCTGCATGTTGGAGCTTCTCTAAGCAACTGTTGGAGCTCCCTGTTGTGCTGGAGTTGCTGCTCCAGACAGCCACACCTGCAAGCTTCACTCCATCAGCCCCTACTATTGTTGTCCAAGCAGTTGGATCTTCCAATTGGAGCTAGTTGCAGCTGCAGCAGCCATTCCTGCTGATGCTGCATGTGGTAGCAGCCACTGCTGCATGCATATTTGATGTTCCAAATTGAAGATCAAGGTACAATCTCAACCCTTTCTTTGTTGCCCTTCCATGGAATTTGCAAATTAGTACATCCCTTAATAAGTAATCTTTATGATCTTGGCTTATACACCATTGCTGTCCTTACTGAGTTTGTAAATCTGTCAACATGCAGTAAGTTATTCAATTTGTTTGTGAGTATCCTAGTTGTTACTCTCTCTCATTTCTCTTACACATCTCTTATTTTCATTGGGATTATTTGATTAATTTGGAAGGGGATAGTAGGAGTCTAATGTGCCCCCTAAAAGAACTGGCTTGTAAATGCAGGACTGTATTGTTTGATGTTAGAGATATTTTGTGCTGATAAACTTGGCACTATAACTTTTTGCAAGGATTGGCCACTAAAAAGATATTTACATGGTATAACTTAGTTGCATTATTCATCGAGATTTAGGAAAACTTGGTTGTGTAAATACATTACAAATCAAAACCACACTAATCCGTACACTATAAGCTAGTAAGTTTTCCACTAAAAGGTGTCAAATGACACCATCCAGTATCATCAGAACTCTTTGAATTAATAATAATAATCTATTTCCCCTTCCATGTACTACAAGTACAGGTTTGATTGAAAAAATCACGGAAACGGTAGAGATCTTATTAAAATTAAGTTCTTAATTCTCGAAAAGAAACTGGGGAGTACTTGTGGGGCTTGTACAAGAGCTTGTTGGGATATGGAGTATGTTAACAGTAAATCTATGTGTGTGTGTTGTGGGAAAAGGGAGGCTATACCGGGGGTGCAACCAACTAGCTACACTCGGCTATTTTTCTTATTAGTTTTTTATTTTTTTTGAACGAAGTCTATGAGAATTTAATTAGTTTATTGAGTGGAATATGTGTTTCAAAATTCATGCAAAACAAACATTCCTAACATGCCCATCTAGATTGGGTCAATTTCAGTAATTCTGAGACCGTTAAAATGTGATAGTCTTGATAAAGATGATAGAATTGTCGAATTTAGTTGAATTTGATATGAGATCATGATGATATGTGGTGATTTAAATCTCTCTAGGTTTCATTTCAAAAATACAAAAAAATTAATGAAAAAATGATCGGGTGCATCTAGTTGCCTACGCCCTGGGTATAGCTTCCCCAACCCCTATATATGTGTATATATACAGAGACTGATACCTTATTAGTTTTAATTATTCAATTTTCCACGCATAGGAAATTTGCAACTCAATGCCACTGTAGTTGGTACCAAAACCAATTTCTGATTCCTATAAGCAATTGTTTCTGGTTATATATCATGGAATACAAATGACATATGCAGTTGGTACCAAAACCAACTTCTGATTCCTATAAGCAATTGTTTCTGGTTATATATCATGGAATACAAATGACATATGCCAGATAAACCTATTTCTCTAATATCTATTGGAGTTATATTTAAGAATCTTTTCACAAATTTCTAGGTATTTTAATAAATTGATGTGCACGCTTCATATTTGAGGTGCCAAGCATTATCCAATAGACGATTTTCCAAGTTGCTTCCAATTGACTTTTAAAGTAGGAGTTCTTTAAATTTTAGGTTACGACCGAAGCACAATCCTTTGAATTAAATCTCTTGTAGATATTGTACCAAATCATATAATTAATGAAAGTGATAAATAAGTAAACTTGCAGTTTTAATATCATGTAACAGAATCTTATGCCTATATCAAAATCAGTTATGACAGTGCATGTCTATGTGATTACTCGTCTTTAAGATGTATATGCAATGGTCTTGGCATCATGACTTGAATGAAAACTAAGTGCATGTGTCACACATTTAGCTTGTTAAAGGATTATGATATGTATATATGGTTTGAAGAGTATAAGTGATATCAGTTAATAGTATCATTCATGGTGGCCCTTACTAGTCGCCTAGTGCATAGGTCTAGGATCTCAATCCTTTTTATAGTTTTTATGCGAGCTCGTAATGTTTTTACGTAACATTGGGATCCAAGTTTATGACCGGTTCCGCTAACCGTATTTTAGTAGGCGCCTAGGCAGGAGGGCCCCTGATTTTTGTTTTTCGAGCTCAGTTTGCTCGTACCGGTCGGGACAGTTTTCTAGAGTGAATTAGTCCGAAAACTCTCTCCCACGAGTCTCAGGGGTGTAGTTCAGAAGTGTGCCTAGCCCTCTCTTAGATCCCGCTTCCACTAGGAGGATGAGACGGAAGAGTCTTGATGATGAGGCTGGTTGACTAGGGTTAAGTTAAGAAATTAGGCAATTAAGAGTGTCATAGTCACCCCATAAATCTAGCTAGAAATCAAGAAAATTATTCAACCATAAAACAAATCAAGCAAGTAAATAAAAGTAGTCTAAGCTATTTTTATTAACCTCGTATAGTGATCAAGGTCGAACACAAGGATGCAACTATTATTTAAACGAGGGTCGGTCAATTCAATGAAAAATCAAAGAAAATAAAGAATTCAAAGGAAGCTACTCTCGAAATTTTGTAAATATTTTATCTTTTAAATTTTTCTGGGGATTTTATTTTTTACAATTTTTTTATGTTTTCTGATTTTGAGTTTTTGATGATTTTTAATTTTGCATTTTTTATATTTTTAATTTTAAGGCAAAGCAAATAAAAACAAAGAATAAAGGGTACTCAAACACTTTTTCTGGATTTTTCAAATAGGGTAAAAATAGCAAGAAAAATCAAGTAAGAATATTTTTAGGGTTTTGATGATTTTACATTGTTTTTGCATTTTTTTCAAGGGTTTTATATTTTTTAAAGATTTTTAAACTAATTAAAAACATGAAATAATGCAAACATTGCACAACGGGGAGTATTTTTCAGATTAAAAATAGAAAAAGATTCAGAACTCTTGGTTGTTAATTTTATCAACAAGTATAAATGAATATCTACAAACATAGACCAGGAACATAATTTTGGGGTTTTTAAATGATTTTATATGATTTTTAGTATATTTTTAGGATTTTGTAATTTTTAGTTTATAAAAGATATAAAAGCAAAAATTGGATAGAAAATCAAACAGATAAGAATAAAGCTAATCTTTTTTTAAAAAAATTTTGAAGGTATTTTCAAAATTTTATGAATTTTCTAAAACAAACATGGAATTTTTAGTTGATTTTTGAATTTTGAATAATAGCAAATAAAAGAAATAGACCAAACAAAAATTACCATAAGAAGAACACACTAGAAGGATCTACTACTAATTTTTAGGGGATTTTTGGGTTAAGTTTGACATTACTGCAACAAAGAAGCACGGAATTAAACTTACCAGAAAGTAAGGACCTGCATGCAAATACTTTAAGTTTCAGGGCCTAATAATAGCATGCAAGATAAGCTCAGCAGCCAAAGCACAAAAATCCCAGCTAGAACGTGTGTTTCAGGTGAGTTCAGGCACACAGGGGCATAAGTGCAATTTCCAAAAGTTAAATCTATTTCATTAACTCATAAAAATTTCAGGGTGAAACAAGTAAAATACCTAAAGAAAACACATAAACACGCACGTGAGTGCGGTTCGACAGGACGTAATGAGGAGCTCTAGACGAACACGGAAGAAGGTGGTGTCAACTCTGCTTCAATCGGAGAAATATGGCACTACGGTGCCTCGATTGGCAGGGCAAAGGGGTCCAGCACACTCTTGGCGGGATTCGACGTCAGAAGGGATAGTCTAATGCTCGATTAGGGCACTCGATGGTGATCTGGAGGTCGTGTCGCCTGGAGCAGCTCCGTAACTAAAGTTAGGGCTCGTTTAGAGCCTCCCGTGCGTGCATGAACCTGCAAGGAGAAGCGAAGCTCGGAGACGATGCTCGGGCTGGAGTTATTTCGCACAGAAATCAAAAGAAGCGCAGTGGAGTGAGCTTTGACCTCCGGCAAAGGTGGGAGATGGATGTCGGTCCCTAAATCTAATCCTAGAATCGTGTCTAATGGGTTTAGGTTGCATTATGTGACGCCCGCTCCTGCGGATCTGGGATACCATTTACACATCACTCATAGTATCATGTTCGCTAATGATCGCATTAGAGTACCGAGATATAGGAAAAATATTTCACGTTTAGTTTATGAATGACATTCAAATTTAATTAATAAGCCATGGAACTGCAATATGTCACCAATTATATTGCATAACTTTCCATAGCATTTTACATGCAACAAAAAAATGCATAATGTACATGTATCTCAAATGTACCGGAAGAGAAAGAAAAGCAATAAAATATACTGAATAAAAACTATAACATGCATACCTGGTTTGTTTTACTAGCAATTAACGTTCAACTCTCCCAATACCATGGTGCAGGTATTTTGCCTCCAATCCATGCAATGGGGAGAAAAGAACATCAACAAATATTGAGTAAATCTTATTAATTAGAATAACAAGAAATTTGGGGGCTCCAAAAGAAAGCAAGTAAATAGGGCTTGACATTTGAATCTAATGAGCTACTTGCATTGAAATATATTAATATGCAAAACCCCAATCTACTCATCCTACATTAATTACCCATATTCATCATTTTTATACAAATATTATATGATCCATATTTAAGTCATTGCCTTTTTATTAATTATAATATATGTTTGATGGGTCTTGGGAATGTGAATGATGAGTCTCTGATATGATCGTTGTCTTTATTAAATGCTTATGATGAGTCTAGTGTTTTGATTCTTTCCTTGTTGAATTTCTCAAGCTCAGTGGATAGTATGTGGTCTTGGTCTGGGTAAGACCTCACACTATGACTCCTCGATCTCCATACCAGCAACCCATTGGTACGAGGTCCCATCCTTCAAAAGATATCCGGCTAGGTCTCTTCCTGCATAGGACTCAGAGCTCAAAAGTCAAGAACCGCTTTCACTATAGTATATATAGTATACTATACTATTTATACTATACTATATATACCATAATATACTATATATACTATATATACTATACTATATATATAGTATAGTATATATATAATATATATACTATATATAGTATACGGTGGAGTAAAATGCATCCTAACTAAGTTCCCAACACGTCCACTAGCTATTTCAAATAACTGTGGTAGAAACTCGTAGTCTGATAAGGATGATTTTCATAAACCGGTATTTTCTCTTTGTCAGGAATTTCTGGCGGAATAGTAACTAACTCAATGGAAACTAAGCTCAACTACAACCAACTCAACTGTAACCAAGCTCCCATGTAACCAACTCAACTGTAATTCATCTCAACTTTAGCCAAACTCATTTGTGACTCAATCCAATCTCAAATGTAACTCCTCCAAATTTAACTATAAGTGACTCAAATGTAGCCATAGAGGATTCAGATGAATACATGGATGATTCGGATGTAGCATCGCCAAGTCTGCCGGCGAAAAATAAACAAAACTCAAGTGGTGAGGTAGCCTACAAAAGGCTCTTCCGTCTCGTCCTCTAAGTGGAAGTGCGGTCCAGTAGAGGGATATGTCTACTCCAAAACTACGCCATTGAGACGGGTGAGAGAGACTCTCCGGAAAAGTCACTCTAAAAGAAAAATCAGTCCAACCAGTACGGGCTAACGAGCTCGAAAAATTAAACCTAAGGGCCCTCTAGCCTAGGTACCCTAAAGAACAAGAGTCAGCGGAACTGGTCTTTAAAAGAAAACATGTGGATCCCAGAGAGGCGTAAAAATTGCGAGCGCTCGCGAAAAACCGAGAAAAAAGACTGGGATCCTAGACCCGCGCACTAAGCGTCCGCTACCCTAACTAGGCTTCATATCTCTCTCCCAGCTGAGGGTCACTGCACCCTCGCACAGTCAGGTGTAAAGGTCACCGTGACTGACACTCTTAATTAGCAGTCATCAATGACTTGACCCCTCATCCTTTCTTAATCTTTTATGTGGTTGATTGTATAGATCTAGGTCTTTTTGATCAACGATCCTATTGATATAATTGATTCATCATTTACTTCACTTATTCATCTACCCCATCATTTCTCAATCTCTTCAATGGTTGACTTTACAAATCTAGGTATTTTGTCACTGCCTATCTTTTGTGATATGTGTAAATAGTAGAGTATACCTAAAAGATTAATTTATGAAGATGATCGATCTTTGTGGTCACATGTTATCGTTTCTAAAATCATAAGATTACCATATATGCTTTGGATATGGATCTAGCTAATCTTTATCATTTTATTTTGTATGGTACCTATACAAGAATCATGTCTCAATTGTATCAGTTCCAGTTGAAACATCAAAGGAGGGGTATTTTCTGATCATTTGCCATAACATCCTATATATAATAAATTGTATGAATAGTAGACTATACACAATGATCAGTTGATTGATGATCTCTTATTCATAAAGATCTTGAGAAATCATTTGTTGACTTTGAGAGGAGTTTTAATATTTTAGAAGATGAATTCTCAGAAAATGTCAATGCTATATAATATAAAGGGGTTATCGGGAATCTATTACATACTACTGTGAATCGCGTAGACATTGCTCGTGTAGGTAGCAAAGTAGGTTAGTTCATGGGTCACTCTAGGATGTTGTTATAATGCTATATATATATATTATGACTGCTTTAGGAAAGTATCATCTCTTCCTCAGCAAGGAGTCTCTGGGTTTCACCATTTGTGCATATGTAAATTATGTAAGTTATCATGTAGACAAGAACCCATGACAAACTTTAGTTTATACTCTGGATGAAACCTCATCACATTGCGCAATAAGAAGCCAGCAGTTGTAGCCATATATCGTGTAGAATATGAGTATAGAGCCCCGACTCAAGCAAATATAAAAGCTACATAGATAGATCCTTAAGGGTATATGTTCTTATAGGAGCCTCTACCCATGTAACCAAATTGTGATATTTATGCTACATTATTCATAGATACAATATTGTTTTCCACCAAAGGACCTAACATATGAAGGTTAATGGCACATGATCATCTGTTCGAGCAAGTTCATAACAATCACTCTATGAAGCTCCATGTTAGTAGTTGGAATTCTTGGTTGGTGTGATCTAATGCTTGTTATGTTTAGAACATGTCACAATCTCGAGTTGTTGTCTACAACTCATCTGTTGGGGGACATGACATTACTTTGATATGAATTATGTTCAGTTTATAAGCACTGACATCATCCTTCTGAGGATTTCATCCCAAAATAATGCATCTTTAGTCACAAGTACATCAAAGTATCTTATGATTGACTTTAGGACTCTCTTTGTCATTGAAATAGTAATTGAATATGTCCCTAATG
Organism: Ottelia alismoides; assembly: GCA_037367405.1. Classification (NCBI taxonomy): domain Eukaryota; kingdom Viridiplantae; phylum Streptophyta; class Magnoliopsida; order Alismatales; family Hydrocharitaceae; genus Ottelia; species Ottelia alismoides. The sequence continues at coordinate 50,027 of JAZKJV010000779.1, forward strand.
TAAAAAAACAGGCAGTTGATTAATAGGGAGTTGGTTCTTTCAGTTATAAAGGTAAGTCATCTAGTTTGAGGTCGAGTTTTTTTTAGAATTTTAGAGGCTCGGTTACTTATATTAGATTCTTTATTTATGAATTGCTTCGTCCTTCTCAGGATTCCATAAGAAAATGCATATCATTTTCCCTCAAATTTCTATTTTTCTGTGCTAAAAATTGTGGCTAATTAATGGCTTGAACTTAGGTTAATTTGCATGCTAAACCCAATTTTTTTATCCTGAAAATTTTAAGAAATCAAGAGTATATATAATGGTTGTAAAATTTTGATGAATGACATGTAATACTTCACATTGTCACCTAATTTCAGAGGCAATTTAAGGGATTGAATTATGCATGGAAGGCATCAAGAGGAGGGGGAAAGATTGTACCTTTGATCCTCTAAGTTTGGAGGGTATTTTTTTGTGGCTTCATTTAACATGCAACAATAGCTAAAATACATGCTAGACAACATCATAAAAAGGAAAAAAATGAATCAGAGATTCCAACATTGACTTTAATGAAAGTAAAGAGAAGTGAGATATGTACCTTTGAATATCTCCACTTTGGAGATCCAAACTTGCTTGCAACATCCTCTTCTTGATAGGAGCTTCAGTTCATTCGGATCCGAATGTTACACATTAGAAGATGGGGCATTGAACGACGTCGATATCGAAACGGATAGATGTGTTGGATGGGCCTCCAACTCGATGGTCGGAGTTGAGGAAGCAGACAGTGGCGACGATGTGAAAATCGAGAATAAATGACGAAAGGAGAAAAAACAAAGATACATGATGGTCGAGGACTGGATGGCGAAGAACTGGGAAGTGAACGACGGGGTAGTGGCCTTGATTCCGCTGCGGGAGGCGGAAGAGGTTGAACGTGGCGGAGGGCTCCGGCCACGTAGTGGTTTAGCTCAAACGACCCACCAATCTGAGCTCCAAAGGACTCCTTCAGGGTCATGTCACTAACCTAGATATTCAGGTGGAGAAAGAAGGCAGCGAGAGCGAACAGCCACGCAACAGAGGGGAATGAGATTATTTACAGGTCCCCAGGTGTCTGGAAGGATCGGGAGATTTCACGTGAATTGAGGGGGATTTGGACCCTCCTTAGTACATGTGAAGGTCATAGATCTTTGGGGAGCACGGGGGTCCATAATTCGAGGCAAGAAGAGATCGGGTTCGGGCTAAAGAAAAGGAAGAAATCGGGTCCGGCGGAGGTTGCCCGAGTCGGACCTGCGAGGGGGAAAGGTTGACCCAGGTCAACGGACCTGGGCTAATCAATAGAAAAAAGGATTTACAAAAATAAAAGAAAAATTAAATTAAATTAGTAAATGGCCTTAAAATGGAAAATAATTAAAATGATAAATGTTAGTTATTTTACAAACTATTTTTTTGTGATTTTTAATAATTTTAATAATATATATTATGGTACATACAGTATATATTAATATGTACATGTATAATATACCTATATACAATATTAACATATTTCTATTTTATTATTTTTACAAATATGCATAATATTTCATATTTTATTTTTTACACAATAATTGAAGGTTTTTAATTGGATTTTTATTTTATTTTTGTGAATTAATTTAATAGGTTAAATAAATAAATATATTTACAATATAGATATACGATACATATATACAATAATTAGATTATTTTATTTTTATTTTTATTTTTTTTAAATCTTATTATTTTTGTTTACATTTTATATAAATTAAATACAATATATACAAATATAAAAAATTACAATAAGTGCAAAACTAAAAATGAATATCAATAAAAAAATATATACACACAAGTATAAATACAATACAATATACATATAACTCTCCCAAAAAGACAAATTTCAACCGTAACTTCAACAATTATTAAACCACTTTATTTTAAAGCTAATTTTATTTAGAATACAACGAAAGTGAGTTTAGTTCAATTTGAGTTCATATGGGGAAGGTACATTTTATTCATGTTTTGCATTTTTTCTGAGTGGTATGTCTTTATTTATACAAAAATTATTTTTGCAATTATCTTTATTACTTGCATCACATTTTTATGTAAAAGTTTTATTAAGGGAATAATTAATTTGAGGATGTTTTATTGAAAACTAAAATTATACAGGATATATATAATATATAGTGATGAAAATGCACATGATTTATACAAAATAAATGGTGAACTGTATATCCAAGGTATTTTGGGTTTTTAGAATGTTTTAAATCAAGGATCCCATCTCTCCCTACTTTATTCCTTGTCGATCAAGTCAATCATTGATCCGATCTTGGGGTTTGGGTCAGTATGTACTTATTACATAATTATAGCCTTCTTTTTATTTTATTTATTTTTATTTTCTTCTTTCTTCTTTTATTTTTATTAAAAAGAATTTTAAATATGAATAATTAACAAATACATGCAGAATGATGATTTATTGATTTTAATGCCTGTTTACAGTTGTTTAGCTAAGGATTTTATGCTAAAATAAAAGAATAAAGGCTATGGTCTCTTAGGAGGCTTCCTTACCGCTTGAGTTTTGATTATTATTTTACCAATCGGTCTTGGCGAGGAAAAGGTAGTGGTTGGCTGGAGTTGAGCTTGGTTACGGATTAGAGTTGGATACATTTGAGTTTAGTTACAATTGAGTTGATATTGTTCTTGAGATTGTTTAGTTTTCCGCCGGTAGGTCTGGCAAAGAAAAGATCATGAGACAAAAATCATCAATCATCGATCATCGACATTAAATCAAAAATTAGAATTCGCTATTACAGATGTTAGGAAAAGCTAGTGGACATGTTGGGAACTTAGTTAGGATGCATTATACTCCGCCGCATGCCTACGGAGGCACCCCAACCCTACGGTATTCTTCACGTGTTAGAGTAATAGTGTGAGGTCACACTTAGACCAAGAGCACATACTAACCACTAGGCTTGAGAAATTAGACAGAAATCAAGATCAGATAAGAGCTTCATCATCCTTAATAACAAGATCCATCAACATGATGTATGAGTGATAAGAAGACGATAACCTATAAATGGATTATTCATTAATATATGAAAAGGTTATATATGAAGAGTTACAGGGTGATGGGTAAACATGGAATATACATAAAAACAACTTGAAAATTATTTTCCACATAGGTAGCTTGTTAAATTTAATTATAAACACATATCTACTTGCTTTATTTTTAAAACCACCAGAATACATGTTTTATTGTTAATAACTTTGATTGTACCAACTTTTGTTGACATTTCTCTTGTTCCCAACACGGACGATAGACAAGGCACCTGTGTCGTAGTAGATTGACAGCTGGCCCCGAGCTTCCGCAGCCACTATCATCGGTAAACATGTTTTAGTTTTTGTTCAAGATATTGTAAATTCTTTTATTTCTCTTTTATATTTTGGTGTACATGTACATGATGCCAGTTTCTTCTATGATATGTATTATATATGAAAATTAATGCAAATGTGAACTGGTGACACACTTGTTAGTTTCGTGGTTGTTTACATAATTGTGAATGTCATTCAAAATGCAAAAACGTTTCCCTTACTTTATGGTAACCTAATGCAATCTATAGTGAATCTAATGCTGCGTGTATTGTATAAACAGGTAACCCAAATTCGCAGGCATCATAGATTGGTATCAGAGCAGTGGTACCTCGCTGCACGCATTTGCAGTATAAAATTCTAATCGCCATGTGTCAAGAGATGGTGGGAGGCGACAGTTTCCTAGTTGGGATGTGAGTCCACATGGGATGATTTCAAGACGAGATTCAGATCCCACTTCTTTTCTGGGAAGTGGAAGGATTCCTAGCGTTGACTATTCGCAAAGCTTAAACAAGGGCAGATGACAGCTAGATAGTACTTTGTTCGCTACACCGAGCTGTCGCGACACACACCAGCATCCGCTACTTTTCCATATGAGAATCTGGAGAAGTTCAGTAAAAGGTATGAGGGAAAAGGTACAGGAGAAGATGGCTGGACTACATATCACTTCTATCTTCCAGGCTACTCAAGCATCGTAATAGTTTGAGGACATCGGAGAAAGATGCTTTGAGAGTTCGTCTAGAGCGGTACCTACACCACAACGGTCATTCGGACCGATTCGGCAATTGTTTCAACAACAAAGATCAGCCCGACGGTTTCATCCATCTGGTTCATCATTTTCATGAAATGCTCGTTCATCTCCATCGACTACTTTATGAGGAGCACTCTCTAGACATGTCACCAATTCAATATGGCTTTCTAGGTCATAGATAGTGGAGAGACCCCGCAAGACTGATTTGGAGCACCGACACAACCACTACACCTACCCAATCGGGCCGATGTTTCTTGTGCAACCAGTGGGGCCATTACCGCTCTCAGTTCCCCCATGCTTCTAGTGAGCCTCTGACGCAGCCACAACTGTCATAACCATAGGAATAGTGTAATGGGAGTTTCCATGGCAGGAACACCAACTTCAGGAGGCCGTCAGGCAGGCACAGAGTGTGGCCGATTTAAATACTGCATCGGCTAGATAGGGACAGTTACATGCAGTGATCAAGGAGCATGCACGATCAACAACTATTGTAGTCAAAGGTGTGGTCTCAATTCTGAGCCGACCTTTCCATGTTTTGTTTGATTTTGGAGCGACACATCCCTTTATTGCTTTGAGGTTACTAACATCATTATGTAGAGTTGCAGAGGCCATATATACTCCTTACCACATCCCTGGGTTAGTGTCTAGTTGTTTGTCATTTCATTGATAGTCAGAGAATTACCAACACTGATCGACGATCACGAGATGATCGCAGACTGTTTGCTACTATAGCTTGAAGAGTAAGATTTTAGGCATGGATTGGTTATTAGCTCATCATGCCTTAGTTGATTGCTTTAGGAAGATGGTTGTCTTCGGGATTCTAGATTTATCTGAGTTCACCTCTGAGTGTACATTACATGACTCCATAATAGAGTGCATCTCAGTGTTGAGAGTTTGGAGACTTTGTTGATCAAGGATGTGATTCATATTTAGCATTTGTTTGAGAGAAATCCGATCGTGAGCTGATGGCTCAAGACATCGTAGTAGTATCATATTACCCATATGTATTTCCTGATGAGTTAGCAGGATTACCTCCTGAGAGAGATATTGAGAACGAGATCACATTATTACCTGATACACAACCGATCTCGATGATTCCTTACCGCATGGCACCAGCTGAGTTGAGGGAGCTAAACGTGCAGTTGCAGGAGTTACTTGACTTAGGTTTTATGAGGTTGAGCACCTTACCTTAGGTTGCTCCAGTTCCTTTTTGTCAGAAAGAAGGACAGATCGGTGAGACTGTGCATTGATTACAGACAGCTGAACAAGAGAATGGTAAAGAACCGTTATCCTCTATCGTGCATTGATGACTTGTTTGATATGCTCCAGGGATCTTCTATGTTTTCGAAGAATATTCCGAAGACAACTTTTAGGATAAGATATGGACACTACGAATTTGTGGTGATGCCATTTGGGCTCACCAATGCTCCAACAACATTCATGGACATGATGAATAGGATCTTCCATCCATACTTGGACACATTTGTGGTGGTAGTCATGGATGTTGTGCTGATATAATCTCAGAATGAATTGGATCAGGTGAATAATATGAAAACAATCCCGGACACATTGCGAGAGCACAAGTTATATGCCAAGTTGAGCAAGTGTGAGTTTTGGTTATCCCAGGTCTCATTTCTTGGGGTTGTCAATTCTGGAGCAGGTATCGCAGTAGATCCTGCAAAGATTGAGGCAGTCACGTCTTGATAGCAGCCTAAGGCAATCACTCAGATTCAGACCTTCCTTTGACTAGAAATCTATTACAGATGCTTCGTCAATGAGTTTTCATGAGTTGTTCTTCCTTTGATGCGGTTGACACAGATGGGAATTCCTTTTACACAAGATGATTCATGTGAGCATGCCTTCAGGACATTGAAGGAAAGATTGACAACGACACCCATTCATGCACTTCCTTCAAGCACTCAAGATTATATAGTATTTACAGATGCCTCATGAGAAGGTTTAGGAGCAGTGCTCATGCAGCGAGGTCACGTGAATGCTTATGCATCACGTCAGTTGAGGCCACATGTGTGGGGTTACTCCACCCATGACTTGGAGTTGGTGGCAGTTGTATTCGCCTTGAAAATCTAGTACCACTAGTTTTTCACAGATCATGAGAGCATGAAGTATATTTTTGATCACAAGGAGCTGAACATGAGACAACACAGGTGGCTTGAGCTACTGAAGGATTATGACTGCATGATCCCTTACCACCCTGGTAAGGGAAACATGGTGGCTGATGCGCTTAGCAGGAGAGCTCATGCAGAGAGTATGACAAACTAGTTATACATGTGGGACATGCTCGTAACTTTTAGTGATTGGCATCATTTGGAGAGTGCATTCATATCTACATATCGTGCCTCCACGACTCAAAAATCTTTGGGATCGCAAAATAGAAGGCCAGAATCAGATCCTTGGATTCGAGACAGATACATACATGACATCAAGGATGAATGTGATGATTTTGTTCTGATAGAGTCTATTTTGTGGAAGGCCAGCCGGGTCGTTGTTCCCAATGATGAGCAATTATGTAGAGACATTCTTGATGAGGCACACAGTTCACGATTGTCTATCCATCTCGGCAGCACAAAGATGTATCATGATTTGCACCAACATTTCTTGTGGTACATGATGAAGCGAGATGTGGCACACAATGTTAGATGATGCTTGACCTATCAGATGGTCAAGGAAGAGCATGGGAGACCATCGGTGTTATTGCAGTCTCTCCCCAATCCTGTGTGGAAGTAGGAGAGTACCTCTATGGATTTCATCATTGGACCTCCAAGAACACTAGGTGGCCATGATGCTATTTGGGTCATCATTGACAGATTGACCGAGTCATCCCATTTTGTACATGTTAGTATGACCTACACTCCATATAAATTGGCCAAACTATATGTGCATAACATTATCAAGCCCCATGGTATACCACAAGAAGTAGTGTATAATAGAGACTCGAGGTTCACATCGCACTATTGGCACTAGCTCATGTCAGCACTGTAGACAGAACTAAAGATGAGTTATGTGTACCACCCACAGATCGATGGATAGAGAGAGCACACCATTCAGACCCTTGAGGATTTGATATGTGCATGCACTTTGGAGTGGAAAGGGTCATGGAAGGACCACCTATCATTAGTAGAGTTCATGTACAACAACAACCATCATTCCAGTATTGGTTTGACACCATTCGAAACCGTATATGGGCAGAGGTGCCTCACACCCCGCAGTTGGCGTGAGGTAGGTGATCATGCTCTTTACTCCGTGCATCTCTTGGATGATACTGTGAGGGTTTTTGATCTATGAGACAAAAACTTCGGATGGCACATCGCCACCAGAAGAGCTATGCAGACCGTCGGAGAAGAGACTTGGAGTTTCAGGTAATCCAGTCATCTTCTCCTAATCCATTTTCAAATATGACTTATTAAGATTTAACCAAATCTTCAATATCGATGGAAATTCCTGAAAAATACAGGTGGGAGATTGGGTGTTCCTACGAGTATCTCCCATGAAGGGAGTACAAAGATTTGGTGTTCGTGGCAAGTTGGTGCCACGATATCTGAGCTCGTTTGAGATCATTACTCGTGTCGGAAAGGTGGCCTACCGAGTAGCCCTTCCTCCACACTTTTCAACCATACATGATGTCTTCCACATATCTAACCTGATGAAGCACGTGCACGACCCTCGACATGTCATCAGCTACGAGAATTTCAATGTGGAGCTCGATTTGACATACGAGGAGAGACCATTGCAAATACTTGACAGTGCTGTGAAGAAGCTCCGTAGCAAAGCGATTCCTCTAGTCAAGGTGCTATGGCACAAACATGGTGTCGAAGAGGCAACATCGAGACCGAGGCACACATGAGGTATGATACCCACAACTCTTTTCAGGTAATCATCAAAAGAAGCTCATTTAATTATTTAAATTGAAAGAATATGATGTGTTTTCTTTTGAGTTTTTTATGCGTTCAAAACCCTTTGAGGTTTTTATGGCAACCAGCAAAAACACATAATGACTCCGACCCGAGTCTCAAGAACAAGACCCCTTTGAGTTTTTTTATATTTGTGACATACAGATCCGAGTAACTTGAACCCGACCCGATCAGGGTCCATATGATTCGATAAACTATCAAATATGAAATGATCTAAATCGATCAATAGATCGTAAATCAAAAGTCATTTGGGATCAATCAATCAAAAAAAGAAAGCAATCGCCACATGAAGCATGCCATCAGAAAATTCACGATGCAAAATTCGAATTGAAAACAAACTGAGACCATTAGAAAATTTGTCTCGATGAAATAAGACAAATGAAATCGATCGTTTGTCGATCGGAGGTCGTCTGATAGTAACTTAAACTCACAAAATTTGATCAAAAAATCAAGACAATATTTCATCAAATCCTGCACTCATCTTGAATCAGAAATGTATGGATTTTATATCATTTGATAACTATGTATAGACAGTCAAAACAAGATATTGTACATCAAAATCGGAGATTCGAGGTACAACTACGGATGACTTTGGTTTTTAAACAAGAGAGAGAGAGAGAATGGTAGTAAAAAATAAAAAAATAAATTAAATTATTAAATACTATATAAAATAATATTTTTAATGTCAAAATTATAGAATAAATAAAAGAAAAGGAAAAGAATAAAATATCAAAGATATTTTATGACCCTAAACCCCGAGACCTAGGCATCTTGATGACCATGTCGACAAGGAATAAAGTAAGGAGAGATAAGGGCTAATAATCCAATAAAAGTCCCTTTTATTTAATTCATTATTTATTCATTCATGGGATCTATTTTATTTTCTACTTTTTATACATCAAATAAAGAAACTTTGTACATGCAAGTTGTAGATAATAATATATAGAAAAATACAAAATTGATTTCATACAAAAATAATATATAGAATAAAAGTTACACTCTAAATAAGATTCCAAAATCCCAACTTTCCAGTCTCATATATCTTAAATAAAAACTCAAAATATATCAAATTATCTTTAATTGTATATAACTTTTAATAAGCTATTTAATAAAGGTGGTTTCTTATATTTTGGAGTTATGGTGTGAAAGTTAGATTTTTGAGCCCCTATTGTATAATATACCCGATTAAAATAATCTTTTATTATTATTATTATACTTTTATATTTTTATAATTTTGTAAATATTATTTATAATACATGTACATACTAAAACTAAAATAAAATAATAAAGAAAATACTAAATAAAATATGTATATAAAATACATAGATGAATATACAATAACTATACATGTATAATTAATACACATATTATTTAAGTGTAAAAATTACTTCGGAAAAATAAAATAAAAATATATGTAAGTATTTAAAAATAATTTATAAATATACAAAATAATAAACTGAAATAATAAAATCAAAATACAAAATAAAAATAAAAAGACCTAAAACATAAATAAATACACCTATATTAAACCCTAAACGTAACTTGTAATTATATACCTCTAACAAATAAATAAAAATCACAATAAAATATTTTTGATAATAATAAAAAAATATTTTATAACTTAAAATTAATAAAATCAGTTATGATTTATTTTAGATTTTATATGGACCAACCAAATCGCATCTAGAGTTGACATGCGGTCAACTCTCTGACTAGCACCTGCATTCTGTTAGAAGCTCGCTCGACTCGTTCTTCCTCGATTTTTGCGGGTCGAGCCTTTCATCCTTTCGCCTTGCTTCCTTAATGAATTTTTTTCCTCGATCACCGGACTTACTCGTGGGCATGATTCATTTGCTAATGAGCCACTGAATCGCTGCCACCACTTCGATCTTTAGAGCCAGTAGTTCGCATGTACATAGCCTTCACCTGACTTCGATCCAAGTTTGAACCTCCTTTGACCAAGCTTTGGCCCTCCTCTTGTGCTCCGTATTGACTCCAGTGACAGGGGAGCCTCCAGTGTCTTCGAGCGAAGCCAGGCGACGTCTTGGGTGGTTTCCACCCCGTCTCCGGTGAGCCTCCGCCGAGAGGTACTATCTCGCAGCCCCTATGCTGCTCGAGGTCTGTTTAGTTGCTCTCTAGCTTGGTCTTAGCCTTAGGTTTAATTTCTTGTATTTACTTTCGCGTTTTAATAGCACAAGGCTGCACTTTCGTAGTTTTCCAGAGCTAGACTCCTGCGAACCTATCCACCGTGCTCGCTAGTTCCTGACACGCCACTCCACCTCCATTTTACTCCCTCATCGTTTACCTTCGCTCCGCGCTATCCCATCCACCCAAATCCTTCATGGATCTAGCGATCAGCACCTCCTCCTCGATCACCTCATCGGAGGCGCCCATCCGACCCACTCCCGCTCCGCCTTCACCAAACGAGCCCCCAGAATCCCCCACTTTTTGTTGTGCCTAACAGTTGCAGGGTCCGGAGGCCAAAGGACCCCTAGGGGGGTTGATTTTGAAAGAACTGAGGTACTTGGAGTCGTGATCTTCCTTGACCTTGCGGCGGCCCACCGACGGTCCTTTCGCCACTTTGACGTTGGTGAACGTTCGAGGACCTCTCCAGAAGCATTTTTTGACCATCCGCGGTGAGTCTGGAGCTCTGGACCCGCAGATACAACCGATCAAAGTTTGATGCGAAGTGGCTTCGTAACAGTTCTTCCATATCTGCCCTGCGCCGTTGGATCCCCCGTGTTCTTCGCGACGTATAACAACCGTCATATTCAGAGCATCACAACCGTCAGATCTTTTGCCTGGATCTAATCCTTGCCTTCCGTGCCGAACCGACATCATGCGTTCTTGTAGCGATGCATGGCATAAGTGAGAAGATCTATCCATTGGCCCGCACACTAATTTGGGTATTTTGCACTTTTAACCCAAATGATTTTGTATTTAAATATTAGACTCCAAACTTTCATTTATCGTTTAGTTATTTCTATAATAATTGCAAACGACCCCTCGGAGTTTCTATATTTACATCTAGGTCCTCCGCCATGTCACTTCACATGCCTGTGCACGTGAGGTTCGAGCATTTTGCAGGAAGGGTCCCATAGTTTTATGTATTTCTCTTAGACCCAAAAATATTTTACGTACGTTGTATCTTTTTTGTGAAACTTGCATGTTGGCCCCTATATTTAATTTTATTTACAAAAACACTCCTGCCAGTAATGTAGTTTCCTTTTACGTTCTCTATTTATTTAAAATAGCAAGTTTGCTCGAAAAAACCACAAAAATACATATACACTCTTGATTGCACACACTTCCACGCTATATATTTATTTTTACAATTAGGACTTTTAATTATTTATTAAAAATAATAAATATCATTTTTATTCCATGTTTAGCTAAAAAATTCCAAAAAATACAAAAAGCTTTTGAAAAATTCAAAAAATGTCGTTTTATTTATATTTTTTGCAACTTAAAAAATTGAAAAAACTAAAAATTATAAAAGAAAACTCTTAAAAATAAAAAAGACCCAAAACTCTTATAAAAATCTAAAGAAATCATTAAAATTAAAAAAAATCTTATTTTCTGTCTCTAAATTTTATTTTTTTACTATTATATTAAAATTGATTTGGGAAATTTTGGTCTTAAATTTCTATTTTTAATTTCCATTTAAATTTTAGATATTTAATTAAACCCTCATTTAGGGTATTTTTTACTTTAAAAATATTTAAAAATTAGCAAAATTATTTGAAAAAACAAAAAAAATAGTAAAAATATTTAAAACCAAAATATTTTTTTTGAATTTTGAGTATTTTTATTTATATTTATATTAGCTTACATTGTATATAAATCCTATATATAGCTATATCATATATTTTAAAATAAAAAGAAAAATATAAAATATAAAATATAAAAAGATAATAGAAAATTATAAAAGTAAAAACAAAATATAAAAATATATAAATAAAATTAAAAATTAAACCCACAAAAAAAAGAAATATAAACACATGAGCACAATCACTTTTGCATTCATTTTTGCACAATATATCTAGTTTGCTCCATGTGTTCGACACTATACATACTTTCACACTATAGACACATTTTGTATAGTTATAATAAAATCTAACTCCACGTCTATTTTTCATTGCTTGATTATTATTGTGGGTTAATTGTTGTCTAAAGTAGGGTTTTGTGAGCGGTCACCGCATCGACTGGATCTTTCACCTTGTGAGATTTCTAGACCCTCGCAAAATCCTCTTCAACAAATGGCACCATTGTCGGGGAGAAACGCCACATGGATTGATTTTCTACTACTGACGGTGATTTATTTGTCTATATTTTTCCTCTATTTATTTTCTCTTCTATTTGATATAAATGTCGAGTTGTCTAACCTCTCTTTGTTGACTTTGCTGTGAGGTACCACAGATTGAGGGAGGTGCTTTACTCGAAGTGTTGGTGCACCTACGTGAAGCTGGGGTTCAAACTTCTAACCTAGCACCGAAGGGGACTTAGAGAGATTTTGAAGACATGGCTTCACATGCATTTTTATTTCATTTCATTTATTTTTGTAATTCAAGTGAGGGAGAGAGAGATACAATTATTGTAATAATACAAGACTCTCAGGACTCTACACTTCACGAGGTCCAGTGCCTGAGGGATTGTTCCCTTGCGAGCCTCGTCGGCTTTATCGTTGTTTTCATCGCATTTTTATTTTGTTTTCCGAGTTTCGATTTCTTTTCTTTTGTGTGATTGAGCCCTAGTTGTAGGATTTGCTTGAGATAGATTAAGGCCAAACATTTAAGTACATTTGCATGTACCTATAACCTTGTTTGGACTTAGTCAAATTTTGAATTATTATCTATTTGGATTTGAGATCGAGCGCCGAGAGAAGTGTTATACAACACTTGCAGGATCCGTTGTGGCGGACACTGATGCACTTTAGAGACCAGACTTTTGGATCTTACTCCTAGATATTTAGAATATTGTTCTTCATGCAAATAACAATTTCTGTATCTAGGGAGATTTCATCGGCTTGCATTGTATATAGTTAGGTTTAAATTCTGCTTAGCATCCCTGCACGAAGAGAGCTGGAGGCAAGGTGAGCATTTACGCTTTAGCATGCATCATTGATTTGATGCTTGCATTGGTTTTCCGACTCTCTCCCTCTGATTTTGATCACTTAGGTGCTAAAAGGAATTGATTCCTTGTTAGGAATGTGCATTTTCATTTAAAATAAAAAAAGCGATAACAATAAAATTGGGACTGCTAAAATTACTTGACCCTAAAAAATATCAAAAAGAAAAGTATTTTTTTGGGGTGAGTAATCCCCTCATTGTCTTCATTTTAAATTGCTCGCGTACACACCAATGGGTGATGCGCAAATCCTATCCAACCTTCCTAAGTGTTTGTACAATTTTTGACTTCTCACATAACTCTAAAGCAAACAAGACAAAAAGATCAAACCTTCACGATCTTCACCGAGTTGAGTAGGTGAATTGAGGGGTTGTGTTTGTTTTGTGTGTGTTTGTTTCGATTTCTCGTGTGCATAATCAATCTCTCTGCACATTTATGCCTTTGTTTCACATCATTTGACTTGACAATCATTCTCTCTCGATTACTTTCCTTTTGTTTTGAGATGGCCGACTGGAGTGCTTTCTATCCGGACTTTGCGGATTCCTCGTACCCTCCATCCTGTCCACCTTCATTTTTCCAGGAGGACTTTGCTCTTGATTTTTGCACATATCTGCCTCATCCTCAGTATCAGACCTCGGATTTTTACCCACCTTTACATTTTCCACCTTCACATCCATCCGGGACTGATCTGTTGGAGTCACCTTTCATGATCTCCACGATTAAGACCTTGAACTAGATGATGGAGCATATGAATTCGGGGATTAACACTCTATTTTGCATAAATAAGAACCATAATGTCGCTCCACTATTTGAGGATATTGTTTCCCTTGAGGATTTTCATAAGAGCTTGCAATCACCCAAAATACAAAAAAATAAAAAAATAAAAACACATAAAGAATTCGGGAGACACCTGGTTGATTAAGACTATGATGAGATGGCCCACATGTCAGACCCTTTGACCAAACAAACTGTCACATCTTGTCCCACCTTTGACCCTGAGGATGCCATTGTACAGACTGCTCTTGGTTGTCCTTGTGTATATGTTGATTCCAATTTCCTCCCTTGTGTGAAGGAGGTCCAAAAATTCAAACAAATCTTAACTGAACCTAAAGTGGTGGCCACCATTCATGAGATCATTAAAGCCCCACTTCACTAGGATGTGACCCAATTATCTGCTCCTCAACCTGATAAGAGAAAGCAAAAGAGCAGATCTGAGCGTCATATCTTGACCATGGCCACTGCCCACGCCATCACACCGTCCAATCTCCAGGAAAAGGAACACGGATACACCATTCATTAGATGCACTATCTCTGACCATACCTGTGATCACACTCTTGACAACGATGCTTCGATTAGCATCATACCCTTCTCGCTGGTACAATCTCTTCACTTAGGGCCTCTCAAGAAGACCAGGATGATCGTTCAGTTTGCTGATGGATCTATCAAGAGGCTGAAGGGTGTTCTAGAAAATGTTGTCATTTGGATTCAGGACATGAGCTACACTGTTAACTTTGTCATATTTCCCATGGAGACCTCTGCTGGGGAACACTCTCCAATCATCCTAGGATGACCATTTCTTGCCTATACGAGAGTCATTATTGACTATGGATCAGGAGAGATTCACTTCCGTCCTGTTGGCGAGAGCGAAGTGATCATCACTACACCCACTACCGATCAGAGACCTGCATCTGATGTGATTTCACCTATCTCAACTGACCCCGAGGACTATGACCTAGATGAGACTATCAGAGATTTTTACTGCATGTTGGATTCTACTGAGACCCGAGAATTCCTCCCAGCGGAGGAAGACTCGGAAAGCATAGACCTCGAAGTTCCTTATTCTAGTGTTTGGCGATGTGTTGATGACATTCGTGTGATTTACATGATTGATACCTGTGAGCGGAGGGTAGATTTAGATTAGACTAATTAGGTCGAATTTGATCTTGTTGTTTTTATCCAGGAATTCAGGCCTTTTGACGAGAATGATGATCTGTTTGAGTCTGTAAAGGACGAACATGACTCTACTACTTCCACATATGAGTTCATTCCTTTTGATTTTGACCTATGAGAGACCTCGCAGGACGACATTGACCTTACTTCTTCCGATGATGAGTTCATCCCTTTTCACTTTGACATCTGCGAGACACCCAAGTCCAGACCTAGATACACTTCTTCCACTGTCCCGTATGTGCCTTTACACCCTAGGACCACTGAGGATCTTCACCAGGTCGATTCTGATCAACACTTGTCTACTGAGGACCCTGGTATCGACCTCCATCTTATCAGATCCATTCCTCAACAATCCCACATGAAGGTTCGCTTTCGACCTTCTTGAACTTTGTACATCCATTCTTCTTGTATATCGCTTTCAGTTATCTCCTTCCATCTCCCGTATCGCTCATCCACCCCATTCTCGTGTGTGCCTTGTTTAGGACGTACTTTATCCTAATTATAGGGGGTAGACGAGCCGAGCATTCATTCTTCAATCTGTTTCATCACTCCTGTTGTTGCCTATACTTAGGGCTCCTTTACCCTAAGTATAGGGGGAGTGATGTGTACATTCTCCACGATCTCTTATATCTTCATCTGACGTTTCTTCTTTTCTTCTTTTCCTTTTCATTTTTCTTTTTCCACTGAAAAGGTGTCGCCCCCTTTTGTCAGTCTTCTATACTTAGGACATACATTGTCCTAAGTATAGGAGGGTGTGCACCCCGAGTTCTTTCATTATTTGATCCTCTCCATTGTCTCCTCTTCTGTCTATATTTAGGAATATCTTACCCTAAGTATAGGGGAGACAGTCTGAGTACGATCTGTTCATTACCACCCTTGACCCTCCCATGTTTTGTGTACAATTTGCTATACTTAGGATTATTTGATCCTAAGTATAGGGGGGCGGTCGACTTCTTATTCGTTCCTTATTCGTTTATTCTTTAGACCTTTCTATACTCAGTATGAGTTATGTCTTCTCTTTCTCTCCGATCTATGAGGACATAGCTCAAGCTAAGTATAGGGGGGTCGTATATACTTTGTACATACTTTAGCCATAACTCATACTTTTGTATTTTAAAATAATAGGGCTAAAATATTGTATAATATACTAAGAAATTTGTTAGAATCACTTAATAAAAGATGTATATTATTCCTCAAATTATTTTTATATACTGATTAATAAATCAGATAAAAATATTTTTTGCAAAATATTTGAAAAAAGAGTTTGAAAATCTTTTTGAAAAATCTTTTGAAAACTACTTGGAAAACATTTTGTTCAATATTTTCAACCTTTGTAAAAATATTTTATTTATAAAACATATTTTCTTTATGTGAAATAAAATGTTTGAAAAATGATTTACAAATGGTTTGAAAGGTGATTACAAATATATTTTGAAAAATCTATCTATACGATTTGAAAAAACTTTGCAAAATGATTTTTAAATGTGTGTAAATATTTGTAAATTTTTTTGTAAAAATTATTTTGGACTATAGTTTTCAAAATTGTTTGAAAAATGTTGTTCAAATAAGTTTGAGGAATATATACATCACATTAAAATTCTTTATTAACTTTATATGCATATCTATAAAAATGATCACATATCCCTTGTAAATTCTTAAAAACCCAACTCTTGTAAACATAAGATGCATTCCGTGTAAATATTTGTACATAGTTTTTATCCAAAATATTTTGTTTTGAAAAAATACCAAAAACATTTGCAACACTAAAAATACCAAAAACATTTGCAAAATCTTTTTAAAAAAATACCAAAAAATTGCATATGCTTCATCTTTTTCAAAAATTCATAAAAAGTTCAAAATTGAAAATTGCATCACAAAAATATTTTCTTCACAGCATTTGCATAACGTTCGCATTTTTTGTATTAAGTTTGATAATTGAACAAGTCTAAGTAAAATCCGAATATTGGAGCTTGGTTGGACCTTAAATCAGCCTAATAACGGGAACCTTATAGGAGCTGGAATTGAGGTACTTCGAGTCTAGTTTACTTAATTATTTGATAATCGTGAGACTTGGTTCAATGGATTCTTGACTTCCTAAGTAGAGTATTTTGGAGAGCACACACGACTTTGTTGATAATGACCTAACTTGAACACATGCACCTTTCACTTAGCTCAACTCAATTGGAGTGGTAAGGGGATTGGATTTGCTGGTATGAGACGCACACAAGTGGAAACATTTGTCCTCGTCTAGGGAGGGAAGTGCACCCCAACATGTCCAATAGCAGAGACGTCTAAAGATAGGAGAGTGTGGGTTGCAATAATGCTTCAAAAGAGCGATAGTCTTCTGGATCAAGAGGAAAAACTCATTATGTATACACTGTTGTATTTAATATTTCAAAAAAAGGGAATAAAAAAACTCCAAAAAAGTGGACATGCCTGATTGAAAATAAAATGCCTGCCGGAGTGTACATATTTGTTTAGTCATTAAGCAAGCTTGAGCTTCAAAGTCAAATCTTGTGAGCATGTAGCCAGATGATTTGACTACATTGGTCATGCATCCTATGATAGGTAGCTACACTGGCTACCGTCCATTCTTCTCTTCACCCCCTCCTCTTGAGTTGGTTGCCACTTGAACTTAGAACAGAATACCCCGCTCCTCGAGAAGGAGTTGCTGGATTGGGGAATTACTGGGTTATCATATTGGAGAAGTCAGTCTCTTTGTCATTTCAGTTGGGGGGAGCCACTATCACATACACTGTACGAGTTAGATTCATAGTCGTAAGGGCTTGCGTATGAGTTGAAGTATTATGAGCTGGCTATTGAGAAGACTCAAGCAGAGTTTTGGGATTCTCAAAGGCTGTTGTATTTTGAATCTGATTCCAAATAAGGTTCCGACCACACTAAAATTCCAAAGGTCCGACTTAAGCTCCAAACATTGATTTTGTGAAGACTAGTTTGATAATTAAACTTAATCCATTTTCATTATTTTTCTTTTCTTTGTTTTTCTTTTTCTCCACATATTGCATAAGTGTTTCCTAGGGACTAACAAAGGTAAGTATAGAGGGTGATGAATCTCCATTTCATCACCTTTATTCTATCATTTTGGCCTTAAATACTGTATTAAATGCATGTAAATACCTTTAATTTGCATAAATTAACATTCATCCCCTGTTGTATATATATGGTATACAATATTGTTTTTAATGCCAAATATAGAATAAAGGAAAAAAAGAATAAAATATCAAAGATATTTTATAACCCTAAACCTCGAGACCTAGGCATCTTGATGACTAGGTCGATAAGGAATAAGGAAGGGGGAGATAAGGGCTAATAATCCAACAAAAGTTCCTTTTATTTAATTCATTATTTATTCATTTTTAGGACCTATTTTATTTTCCATTTTCTATACCTCAAATAAGGAAACTTTGTGCATGAAAGTTGTAGATAATAATATATAGAAAAATACAAAATTGATTTCATATAAAAATAATATACGAAATAAAAGTTACACTCTTAATAAGATTCCAAAATCCTAACTTCCCAGACTCATATCTCTCAAACAAAAACTTAAAATATATCAAAATTACTTTAATTATATATAACTTTTAATAGGCTATTTAATGAATGTGGTTTCGTATTTTTTAGAGTTAAGACGTGAAAGTTAGGTTTTGGACCTTATTGTATAATATACCTGATTAAAATAATAATTTTATTTATTATTTATTATTTTTATAATTTATATTTTTATAATTTTCGTTGGGGCATTCCCTACTTGCGACGTGTTGCATCAGACCATACGAAGGGATCTTAGTTTTGTGGATATAAGCCTGGGATTGACCCAAGATAGATCTGAATGGAGGCAAAGAATCCATGTAGCCGACACTGCTTAATTGTGGGAAAAGGCTTTGTTGTTGTTGTTGTTATATTTTTATAATTTTGTAAATATTATTTATAATATGTTTACCTACTAAAATTAAAATAAACCAATAAAGAAAACACTAAAACAAAATATGTATATAAAACACATAGATGAATATACAATAACTATACTTATATAATTAATACACCTATTTATTTAAGTATAAATATTACTTTAGAAAAATATAATAAAAATATGTTTAAGTATCTAAAAATATATAAATATATAAAAAATAAAATAGTAAAATAAAAAGTACAAATACAAATACAAATAAAAAGGCCTAAAACATAGATAAATATACTCATATTAAACCCTAAAAAGTAACTTTAATTATATACCTCTAAAAAATAAATAAAAACCATAATAAAATAAGTGAGAAAATAATAAGCATTTTTTATTTATAACTTAAACTTAATAAAATCATTTACGATTTATTTTAGATTTTATAAATAATCAAGGGTAGGTTTTTCCTGCGACCAACCACGCCGCGTCTAGAGTTGACCCGCGATCAA
Source organism: Ottelia alismoides (assembly GCA_037367405.1). Taxonomy (NCBI): domain Eukaryota; kingdom Viridiplantae; phylum Streptophyta; class Magnoliopsida; order Alismatales; family Hydrocharitaceae; genus Ottelia; species Ottelia alismoides. Next base: position 69,570 of record JAZKJV010000779.1, read on the forward strand.
CTCTCTGACTAGCACCTGCATTCTGTCAGAACCTCGTTCCACCCGTTCTCCTCATTTTTTACAACTCGAACCTTTCATCCTTTTGCCTTTCTTCCTTTACGACTTTTGTTCCTCGATCACTGGACTTACTCGCGGGCATGATTCCTTCGCTAATGAGCCATTGAATCGCTGCCACCACTTCGATCTCTGGAGCTAGTCGTTCGCATATACAAAGCCTTCACCCGAATTCTATCCGAGTTTTGAACCTCCTTTGACCAAGCTCTGGCCCTCCTTTTACGCTCTGGATTGACTCCAGTGACAGGGGAGCCTCCAACATCTTCGAGCGATGCCAGGCGACGTCTTGGGTGATTTCCACCCCATATCCGGCAAGCCTCCACTGAGAGGTCCTATCTCGCAGCCCATGTGATGCTCGAGATCCTATCTCTGGTTCTTCCACATCCGCCCTGCGCCGTTGGATCCCCTGTGTTCTTCGCGTTATACAACCACTGTCGAATCCAGAGCATCACAACGTCAGATCTTTCGCCTTGATCTAATCATGGCCTTCCGTGTCGAACTAGCATCGTGTGTTCGTATGAAGATGCGTGGCATAAGTGAGAAGATCCAGCCGTTGGCCCATGCACTTGTTTGGGTATTTTACACTTTTAACCCGGACAATTTTTGTATTTAAATATTAGACTCTAAACTTCTATTTGGCGTTTAGTTATTTCTGTAATAATTGCAAACAACCCCTTGGAGTTTCTATATATACATCTAGGTCCTCCACCACGTCACCTCACGTGCCTGTGCGTGTGAGGTGCAGGCATTTTGTATGAGGGACCCTGTAGTTTTGTGTATTTCTATTGGGCCCAGAAATATTTTACGTACATTGTAACTTTTTATGAAACTTACATATTGGCCCCTGTGTTTAATTTTATTTATCAAAATACCCGTGCTAGTAATTTAGTTTCCTTTTGTTTTCTCTATTTATATACCAAAATTCCCCTGGCACAAAAGTAGATGTACATCCCTGATTGCACACACTTCCACACTATATGTTTATTTTTGCAATTATGACTTTTAATTAAAAATAAAAATAGCACTTTTATTCCATGTTTAGCTAAAAAATCCAAATTTGAAATAATCCAAAAGAATATTTGTTGTGTTTATTTATTTATTTTGCAACTTCAGAAATCAAAAAACCTAAAAATTATATAAGAAAACTCTTTAAAATTAAAAAGACCCAAAAACCCTTATAAAAATCTAAAAAACATTAAAATTCCAAAAATCTTATTTTCTATCTTTGAATTTTCTTAATATTATTGTTGTATTAAAATTGATTTGGGAAATTTAAGACTTAATTTTATATTTTTAATTTCCATTTCAATTTCAGATATTTAATTAAACCATGATTTAGGGTTTTTTGACTTTAAAAAATATATAAAAATTAGCAGAATTATCTAAAAATCAAATAATATAAAAAATTAAAACCCAATAATATTTTATTTTCTAGTTTTTGAGCATTTTTAGTTATATTTATATCTATATTGGCTTACATTCTATATATATCCTATATGTAGCTATATTATATATTTTAAAAGAAAAACAAAATATAAAAATATACAAACATAAAATTAAAAACAAAATACAAAAATATAAAACAAAAATAAAATAGAAAAATATAAAAAATAAAAACCCACAAAAAAGAAATATAGACACATAAGCACAAACACTTTTGCATTCATTTTTGCATAATCTATCTAGTTTGCTCCATATGTTCGACACTCTACATACTTGCACATTATACACACATTTTGTAGAGTTATAATAAATTTTAACTCCACATCTATTTTTTATTACTTGATTATTATTGTGGGTTAATTGTTGTCTGAAGTAAGGTTCGTGAGCGGTCAGCACATCGACTGGATCTCTCGCCTTATGAGATTTCTAGACCCTTGCAAAATCCTCTTCAACAGTATCTTATATGATAGGCAATGCAAAGAGAATCAAAATGGCACCAAGAACATAATATTTGGGTACAAAATGTTCACGATATAATCAAATAGAGTTTCGAGGGTATAAATATAAATAAATAAATAAAATGCTTACAGATATACCCTTACATGGACCCTTTGTAATGTGCCAAAACCATTGGGGCATTGTAATTTACCCTTCGCACTGGGCACAAGTGTATTTTTTGGAATTTGGAGGTGGTTGTTGTAATTTTCTAAAGGTCATGCGTGTGCTCTCTACAAATTCTCTAGTTACACGCGTGGGCCACATGACCAACCTATCAGCTTCGGAGGGCAGCGTTCCACGTGTCGGGCTTCTAATTATTTTGGGGTGACCTGAAGCTCGAGGATCGGGTCCTTAGACCAGTGGTGATCGTGGGCAATTGATTGAAGATGATCTAAGGGCCAAGATTTGGGTGTGGCCTTGACGGTTGAGATGGCTCATGTTCTTGATCATGTGGTATGTGCTCGTCTTGGAGGTTCTTCCAGATATGATGCTGCTCAGAGGAAGGTGAGTAGAGGCGGAGCACTTGATGGTGATGGCTAAAGCTATGAGTGACAAGGGGTTGTGGGAGATAGAGGTGAACTGAGGGGATGTTGGAGATGGTAATATGGATTCAAGGTTGAGGGTTGTACGGTCGAAGAGGTTTCGCAGAGGGCTTCGGGGGGAAGGCTATGAAGTAGAAGAAGATTAGGAAGCCAGAGATAGAGTCGGAATGGATCACCAGATGGTGGAGGAGTGATAACTCGACTTCTCGATGATCACCTCAACCGTGGCGGTGGAGCCAATGGGAGGCTCGACTGAATGGAGCAACAATACAGGAGTTGGAGAACCACTCAATCACGTCTTCAGAGTATGTCCTCACTGTTAAGGATAGGGTGATGTCACCACCTTTTCCTCAAATCTCTCTCTCTCTCTCTCGCTTGATTTTGCAATTAATGGTAGATAAGTTTCACCAATGATCGGTGATGGGGTCTAAGAGAGTAGTCTGACGATGATCAAAGAAGGGGGTATCATGTGGTTGGATTGAGGGGATAATGGTGGTTTGGGTGGTGATGGCTTGAAGTTTCTAGGGAGTTGATAGAATTGGGTGTTTTTGGTTACAAGTGCTTGACAGTTGGAGGAGATAAGGTTCCGTGATCGGAAGGGTTAGGCTTTGGTCACTGGGGAAGAAGGGATAAGGAGGACAACCATTGTATGCAAAGATGGTTAGAGAGAAGAGGTGGTTCGTCCAACGATGGGTGAAGCAGCGATGCAAGGAGTCAGGCGGAGGAGGTAGATGAAGGGAGAGAAGCGACCTAGAGGGAGGAGGAAGCACATGCACAGTTGGATCATTCAGATCCAACGATGATGGAAGGTCACGTGCAAGGAACGTGATGAGGCAAGGCAGAAAGTTGGAATAACCATGGCCGTTGGATCAAAAATGATTAACGGCTTGGATAACAGGCTCAAGAGGATAAGGGTGGTTAACCTGACCAGGGGCGGGTTGACCAGATGCTGAATAGAACCAATGAGATGGCGCCATGTGGCGCATTAACCATTGACCAATCTCGAAAAAATAAAAGAAAATAAATAAAAATAGTAAATGTACTCTGATGCAAAAATTTATAATAAGAAAATTGTTCGTCTAAATGCAACCTACAATTCTCAAGAAGGAGTTGAGTGCAAATGACACCAATTTTGCAAGATATAAAATTTTTGGTGATATTTTATGTGTATAAAATATCATTTTATTAGCTTTGTAATTTTTATTTGATTTTTTGTAGATAAATAAATGCATGCAAAAATCAAACATGATGTGAAATAATGCATTGGACGCAAATGTTATTTTGTTGATATTTTTGTGAGTTAACAAAAGGTCGGAAAATTTTGGTAAGTGGATTATATACATGTGGATTAGGTCAGTAAGCTCAAGTTAGAATTTATCTTTTTATTGATTTTATGCTTTTTGGATTTTAAATTTTATGTAGTTAGTTAAAATACGGAATAAAATAAATAAATGAGAAATAAATGAATAAAAAGGAGTGAGATATGTACAAGAAATAATAGGTCAAAATCAATGAATATGCACAATGCACAGTTTAGTCCCAAAACCCAATTTTTCACAAATGAACTCCGATTCTTTTGATTGTTGCACTGATTTGCAGATATTTGAATATACATTAATTCAAAAGTGAGTTGAGTACATTTGGACACTGGATGAGAGAGAGATCAGCGTTTACGGTTTTCTGTTCTGAAATTAGGGCTTGGGTTTATTTCAAATATGTACAAGTTGGTAATTTTTAGAATTTTCTTTTATTAAGGTATGTGATATGTACACAATGGGGTTAGATTTATGTCAATTGGAGGTGGCATGAATTAATTTAAAATGTGTGAAATTAAGTGAATATGTGTAGATGATCACGGATGCAGAAATGAATGCTAATTTATGCAAATTATTTGCAAGTGCGTCAATGTTAAATTTAGATATTAACATGATCCTGATTTATTAGGAAGAATATCTAGTTTCAACCTATTAGAGTGATGAATAATATATTCATCATAGATCTAGATCCACCTTCGATCCGCTCGATCGGAAGTCAATCTATCTTATTTTCATCCAGTCCTAGTCACATCTCCATCTCATACCATCATGTCCATTTCTCCACATCCTTCACTGACGTTCGATCAATAACGATAACTCCAGATCCAATCCACGATGTCGATTCATGTTCAAAAGAAAGCCATCTGATCAAATCTAAAAGGAGCGATCACAACCCTCCATCCATTACATGACTCACACGTGTCCTCAGTGAAATTGCCTCTCCTTCCCAACATACCATTGTAATTGCAAATAAGTCCTCTTATTGTGTATAAAAATATGCAATAATTACTTATATGTCCTTGTAAACATTTTAAATTGCATTTCGATCATTCTAAATCGAATTCATGTGATCAGACACATGATTGGCTTGTTAAATTGCATAATCTATCCTAAAATTTCATTTATTAATAATTAATTTGTAACTTTGCATATTTACGTTTTAGTCATTCTCAGTGTTGATCACGTGCACAAACACATAGATTTCTGGAATAATTTCACCATTTGTCCTGGACTCTTTCATTAACAAATGCATAGTTATTTTCTGCAATTTGCATTAAGGTCTTTGCCAATAAATAATTGTTTTACTCTTATTGCTTTGATTAATTAGTTACCTTAATCCAAAAATTATAAAAAATAAGATTAAGTTATTAACAATCAATACTCACTTGATTGAGTTATTATTTTTAAAATTTCAAAACAGTACATTTTCTCTGTTTGATATTCAAAAAAGATAAAGATTCGAATATATTTTGAAAAATTCTAGTGAAATTATTGTAGCTTAATTTTATTGTTTTTTATCACCTATAAAAAAAGCAAACAAAAATACACAGAGAAAACCTTGAAATTTTAAATATTCTAAAATCTTATAAAAATCATATAAAATTCTTAAAAAATTAGAAAATTTCACGAATAGACTAGTTTTAAATCTTAATAAAAAATCTTCTATATAAAATTGGTTTCCATATCGTTTGATTTTATTTTCTCTTTCATGAATCACAAAACAACATATTGTTTTTCCTTAAAAATTGTTTTCAACTTTAAATCAGTAAAAAAATCCAAAAAATAAAAATGCCATCAATATCATTGAAAAAGTAAACAAATTATAAAACATAAAAATATTTTGTTTTCTTATTTTTTATTTTAGTTCACATATTTTAAAAATTTAAAAAGCTTTTTATTTCACTTTCTTGTATAATATATTCATAATTTGATTTTCAAAATAAAAATATATAAAATATGCAAAATTAAAATCAATTAAAAATATAAAATTCAGAAAATATAAAAATTTAGATCATTTGAAAATTTAGTTAAATATATAAAATTTATTTAGAAATCACAAAAAATCATAAAAAATCCATAAAATTGTATAAAAATCCTACTTAATAGCTACACCACACACTTAGTTGAAATTTTGCCTCTCTAACTCGACCCTATATGCTATACTTTGTTAAATAAAATGCACAATGACACCACATTCTTCTAATAATTTTTATTTGAATCGGTTTTAGGTTGCAACACACTTCAATTTCACATTCATTATCTTCTTAATTAAAACCTGATAACCGTGGTTCAACAAAATGACATTGTTGTTAGGGAGGCACGACTAAGTGTGTAGACTTTTAGGACTTTCGACCTTGTTTGTTTGTTTCTCGTATTTTATTTCTTTCATTTATTTGCATTTTCTTTTTACTATCTGTTCTGTTGATTTCGCTTCTTCTTTGTGTTATAGTGCCCGTGTGTGGAGATCGGTGTTCTTGAGTCGAGCTGATTGCAAAGGAGTGACACGAGAAGGAGGAGGAGCCAAAAAAGTCTAGGTTTCTTTTTAGTTTCAATTTCTTTTAGTCATTCATGGTTGTAATTAATTTTAATTAATTTATTGGCACTTGCCTTTTTTTATTTTTATAGAGCCATTAAACACATTTGTGTGGTTGTGTGAAGCCTGTTTCGTCGGCACAAGTGCCAGGGGCTTCATCGGGTTTTCATATTTTCTTCGCATTCTACTTTTCTTCATCCCTTCCATTTCTTTTTTTGTTTCTCGTGTTTTAAGTTTTGCGCCCTTCTTTTTAGTTGTTTTGTGTGCTTGAGTCTCTAGTTTCTAGGATTTTATTTGTGGTTGAGCCAAGTAATCATTAGGTCCAAACCCTAATTAGACTTCATATTCCTATAGAGATATGCTTTGGACTTAGCCAAATAAATGGATGCTTCGCGCTAATATTAGTTCCGACTAGGACAATTCTCATTGCATTATTATTGGTTAGATTTTTTATATATGCGGATCATATTCCATGCAGACTGCTGGGGCAAGGTATGCATTCTTACTTGTGCATGCATAACTGATTTCACATGTATTGGCTTTTATGACTTCTTTCATGTGTTTTTTTTTTGATATAGGTTAATAAAGGAATTGGAAAATCTGTCAGACATCTTTGATTAATAAAGTTTACAAAAAAGTGATAACAAAATAAAATTTGAATTGCTAACTGAACTTGACCCTGAAAATTAAATGTAAGGATTCATTCTGTATTAGGGAGAGTAACCCCCTTATTGGATACATGTGCTTACCTCAAAACAGAGCGGGTGAGGATGTAGCCCTAGGAATTAAAGCCAAAAATCTTTGGACTTGTGCCCTAAGCACTCATGTACTATTTTTTTGGTACTCGATCAAATTGCAAGCCCTTGCCTTCGACCATATAAAGTTGTTTTGGAGTGCTCTGCTTCACATCTCAACTTGGGCATGATATAACCCGGTTGCTCGAGCAGATGGTTCCATTTTCGAGGGGTGAAGATGTACACTAGGAAACATGGTGACACCACTTGTGAGTTTGACTTATAAATGTGTTATCACCTTACACTAAAATCAAAAAGATAAGCAACCAAACTTTTACGATCTCTATGATGTCGAGTTGGTGAATTTGAGGGTTTGATTTGTGTTTCCTTGTTAGAATGAAGATCCTTCTTCATGTTTTGTGCCTTTCTTCACTTTCTCTTTTTGATTTGACCTTCATGTTCTCACATCCGCCTTTTGTTTTGAAAATGTCGGATTGGAGCAATTTGTGTTTGGACTTTGCGAACTTATCTATTTCCTCTCCAATTCTTTTGTCTTCATCATATTTTACATATGATGACTTTCTTCCCGAGCTTTCTTCTTTTTCTTTCACTCCTGATTTGTCACCAATAAATCCATTGTTCGAGATTGGCCCTCTCATCGAGCTGTCTTTTGAGGCTTCTTCATTCATGCAGAGTGATCAAGTTCCATTTACATTTCCAGATATAGAACCTGTGATTGAGGACTTAATGCCACTAAAGGGCAAGGGATCCATACAGAAAGACTAAGATCAAAAATAGCATGTTGACATTCATTCAGGCCATTCAGGCCCAGTTGATAGAGCATGCCAACATTCAGGTCAAATTGAGAGAGATGTTCTTGGAGATCAGAAGACGAGATGAGAGGAGAGAGGGGGATCAGCAAAGAGGAGGTGGGAATGAGGGAGATCGTAAGCAGAATAGAGGAGATCCTGAGTAGAATCGTGTAGAGACGAAGCTGACACGTAGAGAATCCTATAACCCAAGAGCAGGACATGCGGTCAATTGTATTCAGATTCCTACGGTTCATGGAAACTATGAGCTAAACCTTTAACTTTTACCACTTCTCCCCATATTCCATGGACATGTTATCGAGGAACTGTACATTCACCTTCAACAATTCGATTGCATATGTAGTACCATGCACTATCCTAACGTTCCGTTAGAGGTAGTAAGATGACAAATTTCCCCTTCAAACATATGGATATGGCGCTTTACTGGATCAATCATTTAGGAAGGGTGATGATATCCTAGGATGAGTTGAGATCAGCTTTTCTGGACAAATATTATCCCATAGGATGATTTAATCAGATGCGGTCTCTTATAGCTAACTTCTCCCAGATGTCCCATGAGCCTATTCACGAGGCATGGGAATGATTAAAAGATTTGATGGAGAAGTGCCTCGATCATGACATTTTGAAGACGAGCTTAGTGCATAACTTCTTGGGGGCTTGAACTTAGAGAACCGAGGGATAGCAGAGAGTTCCTGTGGGGTTCACATTTCAACTAGGATGAGGACATTCTTTGGCATATTTTTGAGGAGATGACGGAGAGCTCAACAACATTATCATCTTCCCATGCATCTCAGAAACATCCCTCTTCACTTCCCTCCAAGACCGTCAACATGACGACATCTCATGATGTAGAAAGGATTGATAGCTCTGACTTGAGCATCATTGGAAATCACCTGTCCACTATAGATACAATTCAAAAAAGATCACAAGACCTTGAGAAATTAAATGTGATCAAACTGAGAACAAAGCAGTTGGGTAAGGTGGATGAGATTACCAAGCATTTGGAGATGCTAGTTAGCACAATCAATTCATGTCAAAGTTCGAGTGCTGCGGCCAAGTCTTCTGCACCTGAGCATAATTTTTCTACTTCAGCCCGATAGAGTTCCGAAGTACCCCCTGTTGTTCAGTACGTGTACCATGAGCAAACTCTAGATCATGGACCGCAACAACAACCTGCACATATGGTGATGTACTAGTCAGAGATCCATATTTTTTCAGAGCTGAATTTTCCACCTCCACCTCGCATTCAAGAGGTGAATGGCATTTGGAGTAGCTAGGAGGGATCCAGACTCATCCTCTAAGACCGTCTCAGTTGGGTTCCCAAGTCGCCACTGGATCGTTTCACCCGCCTCAAGGAAGGAGACCATACCGACACCATCACCAGCCTTAGTTTCAGTCTCCACCACATTTCCAAACATGGAGAGAGATTTCAACAGAAGAAGCATGCACAATCTTATCAACCATACCATCAACAACCTGCACAGTATCAGTATCCCCCTCCTCCTCCTCCTCGTTGGTATCGGTATTCCTCTCATTCTGCTTATCATGGGTACCACCACCGGTCCCATACACATTTCCAGCCTCAGCGACCCCCGGTTTTTGAGCAACTCGAGGCAACCTCGGTGAACCCAACACTTGATTATTTAACCTAGCCGATGAAGAGCATGAATGATATCAACCAGAGGCTTGATGACCTGACCGCAACCAAGACTATTATTCCATCTCAGGTCAAAGCCAATCCCAACAACTTCCGCAATAATAAGGAGCAGGTAGCTTGAGATAATCCTTCCAAAGCGGAGACTTGTATGACTTGTGATTTTTCATGCTTATCTAATGTCGTTACGCTTAGGAGAGGTAGGAGCTTGTAGCTACTAGCACCCATGGGATTTGGTGAATAAAGCCACTAATCGAGTTTCGGCTTCACCATCTTCATCCAGTGAGCCGAGATTGTGACATATGGATCCGGATAACCTGAATCTGACCCAATTAAGGGTATGTATGATCAATTAATATTCAATTAATGTTGAATAAACTCAGATCATTCCATAGATTGCATATCGAAATTCGTTCGATCGTAATTGATCAAAAGTCAATTGCATCGTAATGTGTGCCATCAAAAAAGTTGCGACATAAATTACGAACCCCGAAATAAACTGAGACTACCATAAAGTCTGATTCAATGAAACAAAACCAACAAAATCAACCATTCATCGATCAGAGGTCATTTGACTATTTAAAATAACAAAATTTAATAATAAACCAATATCATAACTCAACAAACACTGAATTCATCTCATATCAAAAATATATAAATATTACACTCATTTGGTCGGCATTCCAAGACAGTCGAAATAAGCTATTGATCATATGAATCAAAGATGCGAGGTAGAAATACGAGCAACTTTGGTGTTCTATATAAGAGAGGGATAATGGATGTTTAAAGCAAAAAATGTGACAAGTGGCACAACACAACCTCTACATATGGCTCTCTCTCTCTCCCCACACTTGGCAAAAACCAAGGCTCCTTCTCCTAGTTTATATAACGCTTAAAAGTCCCTTTCCATTTCCCCAATTTTTTCTTCAAAACCCCCAACCGAGAAGGAGCAAAATCCACCCAAAATCCCTTGAATTCCAGCCAAAGGAGCTTCTGGAAGCTCCCTCTTCTGCTGCTGATTTCATCATCTAGCTGTTGGGGGAGCTGCTGCATGCAACTGGAACCTCCTTCCCTTCTGCCTATCTGCTCAGCAGACCCCTGGAGTTGTTGCTCCTTTACTTGGGCTGCTCCATGCAACCACCTTATTGTTGTTGCTACTGCAGCAGGCATCTGCTGCAAGCCAAATCCTGGAGGAGCAGCTGGATGATCTCTTGGAGTGCCCCCTCTGCTGCCCTCAACTGGATGGAGCTGTTGCTCCTCGCAATTTCAATCTCTTGCGCGCAATCTTGACCTCCAAACTTGGAGGTCAAAGGTACACTCATACCTTCTCTTGCTGCCATTTATGACCTTGCATACATCTAATTTCTATCCAAAAAATTAACTACTGGTCTAAATTTTTAATAAGGATGAAAATGCAGAATCTTGTATATAATAGTATGCATGCATGGCTACTGTTTTGGTTAATAATTTTACTAATAAATTGGGTTTCATATTACATCTTTTTTGCAATTGTTTATGATATCATCTACTATTTTAATTTTTTGTTTAAAAATTTGAAAAAATTGAATTGTGAAATTTAATTCACCGTTACTACTATTGTGAGCTACTGTTTAAAATTTTAGTCTAAAAAAAGTTTTGAATTGAGAAATTTAATTCTCTTCTACTGTGAGCTATTATTTAACAACTTAGTTTTAGAAAAGTTTTGAATTAAGAAATTTAATTCATTGCAAATGCTTTGTGAGCTATTGTATAAAGTTTTAGTTTTTTTAAAAAAGTTTTGAATTGAGAAAGTTAAATCTCTGTTACTATAAGCTATTGTTCGAAATTTTAGTTTAAAAAAAGTTTTGAATTGAGAAATTTAATTCTTTGCTACTGTGGGCTACTGTTTAAACTTTTAATTTTAAAAAAGGGTTTTGAATTGGGAAATTTAATTCATCACTACTGTGGGCTAATGTTGAAAATTTTGGTTAAAAAAGTTTTGAATTGAGAAATTTACTTCTCTGCTAGTGTGAGCTACTGTTGAAAGATTTAGTTAAAAAGGTTTTGAATTGAGAAATATAATTGTCTGCTACTGTGATCTACTGTTTAACATTTTATTTAAAAAAAGATATTTGAATTGATAAATTTAATACCCTGTGAGCTAATGCTTAAATTTTAGTTTAGAAAAGATTTTTTGAATTGAAAATTTTAATTCTCTGCATCTGTTAACTACTGCTTAAAATTTTAGATTAAAAAAATGGATTGAGAATTTTAATTCTATGACAGTGAGCTGCTTAAAATTTTAAATAAGAAAGTTGAGAATTTAGCATTAATCTAAACTTAAGTTCAGATCTAATGAACACCTTCTGAACTCATGATTTGAAAAATGAGAGCATTGGGGGTATTATCATATGAGTGACTTATAAAAATTAGATTAATATTTAGGAGAAAAGTTTGCACGTACAACCTTTTAAGATTCATATTCGCCTTATACGGCGAAGTTTCTTTTTTTGTTAAGTACTGTAAGAGAGCCGCCTCTTGAGAAGGCGGCTTTTACTTTGCGAAAGCCACCTCCTAAAGAGGTGGCTTATACAAGAGATGCATGTCCAAAAGGCAGCTTTTGCTCAATAATTGGCAGAAAGCGTGACCCACCCCGTCACCCAATTGCACTTCTCTCCAGCGAAGTTTCCCCAGGTCTGATCGCCCCGACGCCGCCTCCTCCTCCGCCGCCTCCTCTATCACCGTCGCCTCCGCCATCCGACGAATCCTCCTCCGTCCACTCCTCCGCTACCTAGGTCATCCTTACCCATCACCGGGTTGTTCAACAATGACCTAAGATGAGCTCTTCATCCATATTAGTAACCCTAGTTTGAGATTGTATATGATGTGTTCGTCTCTCAATACATATAGGATGTCCATGGATACTTTGTGCTTTTGTCACTTCGAAGGAACGATTATAAATTTTGGGAAGGACACAAGTTATCAAGGTGGTCATATGGAACCGTTGAAGTTAGTTCCGAACATGAAGTTTGATATCATGTTGGAGAAGATCGTGTCGTTATTCCGGCTCGAACGTACACATTACACGGAATTGAATTTGTTTCACAAAATATAGGGGAATGGTAGTAGTTATTTGGCGAATGTTGAGTACGATGATGACATACAAGATGTTGTTGAGTATGCAGGAATGATGGGTTCATGATACCGTTCATTTTTATATGTAACCCATCAAGAGGAGTCATCACTAAATGTCACCCGAGCCTCTTCACCTGTCACCCGAGCATCTTCACCTTTAAATCGAGCTCATGGTGTTGCTACCTTTGATATGAATGACACAATTACTCAGGAAATTGATCGCGTGAGCACTGATGAAGACTTGGATTTGAATGACACGGAAGACGAAATGGAGAAGGATGAGGAATCTGAGGAACACATTGTGTCTGATATACCATTCTATAATGTCCGTGGTGGTGATGGTTATATAAGAAATGATGAGGATGCCTGCGATGTCGGAGAGGGACTTAGTCTTGCAGAGGAGCTGAGGAACAGGATGACCTTTAAGTCGAAGGTTGACTTGGTCTACTCCGTGAAGATGTTTCACATCAAGCGATATTACAATTTTCATTTGCACGAGTCAGATAAGTCGGTTTGGGTTGTCTACTGCAGCGAGAAAAAAAGAGGTTGTAAATGACGTTTGCGAAGTCACATGCGACCACTGGACGGGCAATTTGTGATTTCTAAGGTGGATGCACCCCACACTTGTTTGCATCGAGTAGCTAATCAATATCATCCTCAACTTGATAGCAATTTCATGGCACAAATGTTTCTCAATCAGATAAAAATTTCCCCATCCGTAAGAGTTGCAGTTTTGCAGGGCATGATTTTTGAGGATTATGGCTACATGGTCAGACGCAGAAGGGTCTGGAATGCTAGACACAAAGGAATAGAGATTGTCTATGGGGGCTGGGCCAAGTCCTACAATGAATTGCCATACTTATTTAGAGTATTTGAAACTTCCATTCCAGGTATTGTTACAGATTTGGATACTATTGTTGTTGGGACTGGTTTAGTGTTCGAGAGGGCCTTCTGGCTTTTGGACCTTGTATCAATGTCATCAGGCACTGTAAGCCTGTAGTTAGTGTTGATGGGATCTACATATGCGGAAGGTACAAGCAGACGATTCTTATTGCATGTGGATGTGATGCTGCCAATCACATTGTTCCCCTAGCTTTTGCATTTGTGAAAGAGGAGGATGAATTCAGTTTGACGTGGTTCTTGGAGAGGTTGCGACTTCATGTTTTTAGTGATCATCCGAGGCCCATATGTTTGTTATCTGATTATGCACCTGGTATTCATGCAACCTTACGTAATGATGTTGTACAGTTTCATCCTCCATACGCGTATTGGAGGTTTTGCTTACGTCACGTTGTGAGCAACTTCAACGACGTTCACAAGAATCAAATGATGAAGAAAATGGTCAAGCGGGTCAGTAGTGTGTGCTCTCAATCCAAATGGCAGATTTACATGGACAAGTTGAAAGAATAGAATGAAGATGCTCCCAAATGGTTTGATACACACGGTTGCCCGAAGGAGCAGTGGACCATAGTGTTCGACGGTGGATACCGATTTGGCTATACCGCTACTAACTTTTCTGAGAGCTATAATGTTGTTTTGAAAGATGCAAGGTGTATGCCAGTTGCCGCCTTAGTATTGAAAACCTACTATAATTGTATTGGTTACTTTTACGAACGACATGTTGAGGCATTGGCTATGATTGTTCAAGGTGACCGTTTCACAAAATTTGCCACGAATAAGTTGAAAGCATGGGTGGACCGTAGCAATAGTCATCGCATTACCCATATAAGGGGTGCTCCACTCCATCTTTACAAGGTTATCACGGGGAAACGATTAACACAATTCGATTTGAAAGGAGGGAAGAAGCATACAGTCCTACTTAGTGACCTTTCTTGCACATGTCAGAAATGACAGGTACACATGATTCAGTGCTCCCATCCTTGTGCTGTCATGTCACACTTGAATGTGGATGTGGAAGAGTACGTGGGTCCATGGTATTCATGGAGTGTTAAAAAAGAAATTTACGATGGTATTTTCTTCTCAATTGGTGATAAAGTCAAGTTGCCAAAATTTCGACATGATATTGTAATCCCCAAACCAACTAGATTGAGGACAAAGGGTAGGCTGAAGTCTAAACGGATCCATAATGAGATGGATATGAGGGAGGCGATTGTTCCTGCACAATGTGGATCATGTCACTCACAAGGTCATAATATCAGAAATCAACGACATTCCACCAATAACACAAATAAGTGTGGTCTATGCAGGGGAAAGGTCACAATAGCAGTAAGTGTCCAAATCGAGATTTACATGGTAGTTTATTGCACATGTTATACCTTTTTGACTACTTTTATACCTTTTTTGTACTTATCCGTTGATATTTTAATGCAGATGGAGCCAGGCCCAGCTGATCATTCAATTCTTCGCCAGCAGCGCGAGCACCGTTCACGTGCTGTTTGGTTGGGGGATGTAAGTATTGTATACTTTTTAATGTACGATCTTAACCTTTGTTATACTATTTTTCCCATTATGTCTTTACATGTGTTTAGGTGGCTACGTTGTAAGAGACGCGAAGGCGCACTGCGTCGGTCACAGTTAGATGAGAGATTGGTGGAGCACGTATATACTGCGTATTTTTTAGGGTGCTGTAGCTATAGTTTATTTCTTTGGATTGACATTTGTTGACTGCATTGGTAGAGAGATGGAGACCAGAGACGCATACTTTCCATATGCGTCATGGGAAGATGACCATTACTCTCCAAGATGTTGCATTCTTGTTGGGTTTGAAGATAGATGGGCATGTCGTGATTGCACAGACTACTTCGCCAAGCTGGGCGGATCTTTGTGAGAGATTGCTAGGCGTGTGACCACGTAGGCCGGATATTGATGGTGCTCTCCTACGGATGACATGGCTTCGAGAGCAATTCTCTGAACTCCCTGCAAATGCAGACGCAGATATGGTCATCAGACACACACGATCTTACATTTTGCAATTGATTGGAGGGATTATTTTTCCTGACAAGTCAGGAAATGAGGTGTCCTTGATCTACTTACCACTTTTGGAGGACTTAGAGGCATGTGGAGCTTATAGTTGGGGATCTGCGTGTTTAGCTTACCTATAAAAACATGTGTGTGGCATCGAGGGCGGATGCAGTAGAGATTGGTGGCTCGCTTATCCTCCTACAGCTACGGGCCTGGGAGCGATTTCCTCACATCGCGCCTGTGGTACATAGACATCCGTTGTGGTGTGATAGTCCCCTAGGTTGTCGCTGGAGTGCAGAGTTTGATGTCACATCAGAGCCTACCCATGTTGTACGACCTTACAAGGATGCATTTGATCTCCAGGCTCCTGATCAGGTAACGAATTAACTAGACTACTTATGTGATAGGTTATATGGGAACCATACACCGCTGAGATTATGAGTTCTCTCTCTCCATATTGCCTAGACGGGCAGGATCTATACACTGTTAGAGTATCACTTATTCATTTGTGTATCGTGGAGTTGTATGTGCCCGACAGAGTCCTATGCCAAGTCGGTGCAGTCTGAGAGATCCCAGGCCAGTGCGACATATCTACACATCTTCACAACATTGATCTTCGAGGGAAGATGTCGGTTGATTGGGTATAGTTCCATGCAAACTATGTACAGATGTGGAACAATTGACGTGAGTATGTGTTGGCTACCACACCAATTGGCCATGGAGGTGAAGACATATCTGGGGATTATATGGCATGTTACAACCACACCACACGATGATTTATAGGGAGACATGGATGCGTGCTCGATATGGTGGTATGTTAGCGTCAATTCCGTTGAGAACGTCTCAGTTTTCTTTAGTGGATATAATGTCATATTTTTTTCATTTTGCAGGTAACACGATTAAATGAGATTGTTCACCTTGTGGGACCTAACGAGGATGTGATCCGATTGATGACATACACTCGATGCCTTCTCGATGAATCTATACAGCAATAATTTAGGGATGGACTCCATGAAGATGAAGACGATGAGGAGGGAAGACCGACCGAGGGTACATCATCACAGAGATATGGATATGGTAGTGGACATGGACGTGTACGCAGAACACGAGCACATCCCTATGTCGAGGACGTACAAGCTTTGGTGGTGGAATATCAAACTCCTAATGCTGAACGCGAGTCTGAGAGAATACAACAAACTCTACCTGCACCGATGAGAGAGAGGCCACAGAGCGAGCCTAAACCATCGCATCACCATTCAACATTACCTCCTTTGGACTATGATGCAATGGTTGACAAAGAATTCTCGTAAATTGAGCACATTGATCGTGAAAGTCTATTGTCTTCGTTCTCAGTTGAGCCAACTACGACACTTCCTCAACAAGCACTTGCACAACGTCAATGTATTCGAAGGAGGCGATGCATGTGGTGTTATATGAGTTGTTATTTGGGTGACTATTGTTTTTTGGGGGTTCATATGAGTAGAGATTGTTTTTTAGAGTTTCCGGTAGTATAGTTGTTGTACCTTGTTTATGTAAACATTATAATTTTTAAACTTTGTTATGTTTATTAACTCCTAAGCATTTTTATTGAATTTTTCATTTATGATTTCTTTTGTAAGCATGCAATTTTTAAGGATCTAAATGTTGCATATAGATCTAGAAAAACATCACGACAAAGAAAACGGTGGCTTGTTGTTTTCTGGTTGTCTGCCCATGAAGCGGTCTTTTCGAGAGGTGGCTTTTGTATAAGCCGCCTCTTTAGGAGGCGGCTTTCGCAAAGTAAAAGTTGCCTTCTCAAGAGGCGGTTCTCTTATGGTACTTAACATAAAAAAAGAAACTTCACCGTATAGGGCGAATATGAATCCTAAAAGGCCGTACATGCGAATTTTTCTCTAATATTTAGTCTAAGTTTCATAACCTTGTAGAAAGGATTAGAATATTAATACCCTTCTCTTATGAAACCAACAAGTAATTCCTAAGATCATTATGATTAATAATCAACATCAATTATTTTATTAGTATAATCTACCGATAATATATTATTATTATTATGACAAAATATCTAGATCTGTAAAGTTGATCACTGAATAGATCGAGAAAGAATTGAGGAATCCAGTAAATGATGGGAATCAGTGATGGTTTGCAAATTGTACCAGTCATGGAGACCCTTACACCTGATAGTGCGAGGGTGCGTGACCCTCAACTGGGTGGGAGATAGGAAGCTCAGTTAGGGCAGTGTTTGCCTAGTGCGCGGGTCTAGGATCCCAGTCCTTTCCTTGTTTTTTTTCGCAATTTTCCGCCTCGTTGGGATCCACAAGTTTTTATTTTTGACAAGTTCCACTAACCCTCGTCTTGTAGGCTGCCTAGGCTGGAGGACCCTTAGGGTGCGTTTGGTTGGCGGGTTAAGGCGGGCTAAACTGGTAGAGGGTAACCCGTTTTTAGATTTTGGTGTTTGGATAGAGGGTTAAACTGGGGGTGGGTTAGAAGTGGGTTTGGGGTGATATGATTGTATTGAAGTTTGAAAAAGTGAGTAGTTATTGTGATGTGATTGTATTGAAGTTTGGAAAAGTGAGTAGAAGTGGAGTAGTTTATAATTTTTATATGATATGATGGTATAATATATTATTTTTGATAGCATTGATGATGTAAAATTGATTATAATTATTTTTTAAAAAAGGAATAAAGTGGGGCCCATGAGGAGAGAGGGGGAAGTGGGTTAAGGGGGTAAACTTCCCAAAGGGGAGTTTATCCCGGTAGACGAACGCTACCTTAGTTTTTCTTTATGAGCTCGTTTTCCAGTACCGGTCGGGCCTGTCTAGAGTGAATCAGTCCGGAGAGTCTCTCTTACCCGTCTCACGCGTAGTTTGTGAGTGTGCCTAGCCATCTCTTGGATCGCACTTCCACTTGGAGGGAGAGACAAAAGAGTCTCTTAGGTGGCTTCCTTATCGCTTGAGTTTTGGTTACTATTCTGCTAGTAGGTCCTAGCAAAGAAAAGATCATTTCCAAATGGAGTTGAAGTTGATTAAAGTTGAGTTTAGCTATAGTTGAGTTTGGTTACAATTATTTGACTACAATTGAGTTGGGTTACAATTGAGCTTGATACAGTCGAGTTGAAACTGTTATTGAGGTTGTTACTGTTCCACCGATAGGTCTGGCAAAGAAAAGATCGTGAGTCAGAAATCATCAATCATCATCAATCATTAATCATTGACATTTAATCAGAATTTAAAACTACTATTACGGATATTAGGAAAATCTAGTGGATGTGTTGAGAACATAGTTAGGATACATTATACTCCACCGCATGCCTACGGAAGCATCACAAGCCTAAGGTATTCTTCATGCCTTAGAGTCATAATGTGAGGTCACACTCAGACCAAGATCGCAAACTATCCACCATGCTTGAGAAATTAGACAAAGATATATATATATATATGTATGTATGTATCAGATCAGAAACTGATCATCTACAATCTCAAGATCCATCAACATGAGCTATAAGTGATAAAAAAGTGATAACCTAAATATGGATCATATAATCAATAAATAAAAATATCAAGTACGGGTAGTTAAGGTGTGCTGAGTAAACATGGGAATTTACATTCAGAACAACTTGAAAACCATCTTTCCGTGCAAGTAGTTTGTTAATTTTTAATATCAAAATCCTATCTACTTGCTTTCTTTTGAAGTCACTAAATGCATGTTATTTTGATAAATTAGAGTATACTCAACTTTTGTTGACATTCTTTTCTTCCCAACATAAATGCCAGATAAAGCACCTGCATCACGGTAGTCCGATTGTAGGACCCGAACTTCCACAGTTTGCTTTGACATTACATTATTGCTTTTGTTCAGGATAGTGAAAAATCTCTTTGTGCTTATTTCTGTCTCTTATGTTACATTATGGGATACATGTACATAATGCCAGTTTCTTTTATTACATGTAAATATACATATATATATATATATATGAGTGATCCTATGAGCAAAAAATGCGAGATAATGCATTCTGGACCACTAGATTCCGTCTTCTCTCTTCTGATCTTCTCTCTCCTGGTTGAATCTAGTGATCCAGAATGCATGCTCTCATGCTCTCACAAGTTTTGGCTCTCATAGGATCACTCCTCTCTCCTACTTTCTCTCTATATATGAAAATTAATGCAAATGAGAACTTGGTGACACTTGTTAGTTATGTTGTTGTTTATCAAATTATGAGTGTCATTTAAATCGCGAAAATTTTCCCACATTTTTGGTAATCTAGTGTAATTAATAATAGATGTAATGTTGTGAATGCTGTGTAAACGGTTAACCGAGATCCGTGGGCTTGACATTTTGGTATCAGAGCAGTGGTACTCTGCTACACACATTCGTAGTATAAAATTCAGATCATTAAGTTCTCAGATAGCTACAGTCCTTCGACTTGTTTTGAGTTCAAGAGGGAAATATTACATTCAAATTCAATAACCCCAGATGTCACCAATTGTAATTAATTTTCATATGGTATCCTAAGAAGAGATAAACACCGTTAGAAATATCAGCAAACATAACATTTAATGACTAATGATAATGGTTCTCATGCAGAATCATGACGTTTAGAGCTGGCCAGGAGATGGCAGATCGCTTAGAGTGTATCCTGTTCATACTCCAACAGTGATATACTGCTATGAAAGGTTAATAGAACCAGATCTTACCCCAGCAGACGAAGATCCCAGACAGATAGATCAACATAGAGATGAGGTTCGAGGAGCCATCTAATTTCACCTACCATCCACCTCAGGATGGAACACGACAAGACCAACCCCAGTCTGTTAAGGTACACCAGCCTCAGTTTGATGATCCACATGAAAAGATACCAGCACATGGAGCAGAAGATGGAGATCATGACATGGAGCATGACCCTGTACCTTTTGCCGACGAGTTTGCACCTGGCCACTCTGTCATTCACAAGTATCAATCGATTCTCACATCTTATCAGTGAGCCAATGTACCCATGTTCGAGGGCACTGGGACATTAGATGAGACCGAGAAGTGGATGAAGAGGGTGATGAAGGTACTTCGGATCATTCACGCATCATGAGACACATGGTTATTATTTATGGATTATTCATTAACAACATTTTCCCAGAGATGGTGGGTCGCGAATCCACATGGGATGATTTCGAGAGGAGTTTCAGATCCCACTTCTTTTCTGGGAAGTACCAGGAGTCCCAACACTGATTATTCGCAAAGCTTTGATAGGGGAGGATGACAACTAGATAGTATTTTGTACGTTACACCAAGTTGTCACGACACACACCAGTAGTTGTTGCTTTTCCAGATGAGAATCTACAGAAGTTCATCAGAGGGATGCGGGAAGAGGTGAGGGAGAAGCTAGTTGAACTACATCTTACTTCTGTCTCTGAGTCTACTAATGCATTAGAGAAGTTTGAAGATATCAGAGAGGGACATTTTGGGAGTTCATCTGGAATAGTACACACACCTCAGTGGTCTTTCAGGCCGATACAGCGACCGTTCCAGCAGCAGAGATCAGCTCGATGATTTCATCCTTCAGGTTTGACATTCTCTGGCAGTGCTCACTCATCTCCAATGTCTACCATAGGAGGAGCACTTGCCGAAAGTGGCACTAGTTCAGCTCGACCATCTGGGTCATGGAGAGTGGAGAGATCCCTAGCAAGAGCGACTCGGAGCACAGATACGATTGCCATGCCTACCATGTCTATACAATGCTATGGTGGGGTCATTACCGGTCTCAGTACCCCCGGGCTTCTAGTGAGCCTTGACCGCAGCTATAGACTTCACAATCGTAGGCACAATGTATTAGGAGCTTTCATGGCAAGAATTCCAACTTCAGGAGGCCACTGAGATAGACACAAAGTGTGGTCAGTTCGAGCACCATACTAGCTAGGCAGGGTCAGTTACATGCAGTAACTGGGGAGCAGGAACGATCATCGGCTATTGTGGTGAAAGTTATAATCTCAATCTTGAGTCGACCTTTTCATGTTTTATTTAATTCTAGAGCGACACATTCCTTCGTTGCTTCGAGAATACTAGCTTCACTAGGTGGTGTTGTAGAGGCCCTATATCCTCATTACCACATCAATGGGCCATGTGGACAATTGTTCATCATTTCGCTAATAGTCAGAGACTTACCATTGTTGATTAGCAATTACGAGATGGTCACAGACTGCATGCTACTACAGCTTGATGAGTTTGATTAGATTTAAGGCATGGATTGGTTGTCGGCTCATCATGCCTTAGTTGATTGCTTTAGGAAGATAGTTATCTTCAGGATTCCAGACTTACCTGAGTTTACCTTTGAGGGTACGTTACATGAATCCAAAATGGAGTAAATCTTAGTGTTGAGAGCTCAGAGACTTGTTGATCAGGGACGTGATTCATATATAACATTTATTCGAGAGACATTCGATCATGAGATGATGACCTAGGACATCGGAGTAGTATCAGACTACCCAAATTTATTTCCTGATGATTTACCAGGATTGCCACCAGAGAGAGATATTGAGTTCGAAATCACATTACTACCAGATACACAACCAATCGTGATTTCTCCATATCGCATGGCACCGGCTAAGTTTAGAGAGCTGAAGATGCAGTTGCAAAAGTTACTTGACTTGGGTTTCGTGAGGCTAAGCACTTTACCTTGGGGTGCTCCAGTTCTTTTTGTCAAGAAGAAGGATGGAATGATGAGATTACAAGTTGATTACAAGTAGTTAAATAAGAGAACGGTAACAAACCATTATCCTCTACCACATATCGATGACTTATTTGATCAACTATAGGGATTTTTAGTCTTTTCGAAGATCGACCTTCAATATGGCTACCATCTAGTGAGGATTCGAGGGTCAGATATTTCGAAGACATCCTTCAGGACTCGATATAGACACTATGAGTTTGTGATGATGTCGTTTGGTCTCACCAAAGTCCGTGCAACATTCATGGACACGATGAACATGATCTTCAGTCCATACTTGGACAAGTTTAAGATGGTATTCATTTATGATGTGTTGATTAATGAATCGCAAAATCGGCCCTTTAATAATGTGGAATTAATATTCAATGGTCATTGCAGTCGGGCTGAACTAGGTCCATCAAAAACCATCTAAGTTGGATATGTCAAGGAAATCAGATGGTTGTATTTTATTTTTTACCTGGTAAGAAACCAAGGTCGAACTCAGGGACACGAGCCTCTCTCGCGATTATTCAGACTTTTATTAATTAACTAAGTATTGAGTATAGAGAAATATAAGTCAAACAATGCAAGAAGACACAACAATGCATCAAACAAATATAAAACATGCATTTTTTATTTTATTTTAATCATGCAGATAGATGCTATGTAAAAATAATATGCCCTAAATCAAAATAGGATGATGAGGAAATGTAACAATGAATCAAATTCGGGTTCAATTTAGATGACAAACTTGATGGACAAATTGAACAAGGCATAAGTTAAAGTAATCAGAGACACTTTGATATTATAATAATACGTAAGAATCACAGTGTCCAAAATAAGAAATAAATAAGCCTTTAAAAAGATCATCAAGTACGCTTCGAAATGAAATTGAAATCAACTGAACAGAGGTACGATGCTGGAGATATGCATGAAAGAAGACAAGGGCATAAATGTAAGAAACATATGAAAGATAACTACAAACAGGTCCCTAGGAGGACTAAAGTGCAAATAAAAGAACGTTGGAACCTTCCCTGTAAACTACCAACACGCACAAGGGTATTTTTGCAATTATGAAAACCCACGAGGGCATAACTGCAAAATTCCCAGGTACGCGTGTTCTACACGTGATATCAGGACATGTCTGCAAAATGGAGAAGTCGGTGGGGCCTCCTTGCAATTTACCAAGATGGCACGTGCTGTGCACGTGCTCTCTAGGCTCGGGACGGCTCGGAGGCTCGGAGAAGGCTCGGGCCGCTTCGGCTAGGCTCGGAGGTTGGGTTTGGCTCGATGCAGGCTTGGAGAGACTCGAAGCTCCGGGAAGGCTCGGTGTAGGCTCGGGAGCTCCGAGCCTAAAGGTTTGGATGCTGTGGCTCGTAGAAGCTTTGGGACTGCAACGTGGTCGAATGTGAACCATCCGATCATGGCGATCGGATGGCTGTTGTACGTGTCTGCTGGCATGACGTGGCTTCATCTAGGCCGTCAGATGGTCTCCGGGAGAGGACCATCCAATGGTCGTTGTTCCTCCTTCCTCATCTGCGGCGGGCGGCGATGACAGACCTCCGGCGATGAGGGTTGAACTCCGCTGTCGCTGCTCAAGCACCGTGGACCTTCCCGGAGCTCCCTGGAAGTACATCACGATAGCTGGGAGCTCGGGGAAGGCACTGGACCTTCTGGATCGATCCATCAGAGCTCGTATGTCGAAGGCAAAGCTAACGAAGTCGGCTCTGATGGAGCTCCAGCCATTGATGGTTTTGATGACCTGCATAGTTAAGCACATAGCCGAAGCAAAAGACGTGTGTGCATGAGTGGGATGGAAGCTCTGTGAGTGAAGAAGGCGGGAGCTCGGAGCTCCTCCACTGTGGAGGGCAGAGGAGATGGATCGGAGGCGATCTGAGGATTGGAGGAAGAAGAGGATGGTCTAAAGGCAGCGCGTGAATGGTGGATGAGAGGTGGAGCTCGGGAGGTGAATAATGGAGCAAGGGGTTGAGTGTAACGACCTAAGTAATTACACAAAGAAAGAAGAAAATACATAGGAGGTCGGAGAGGGCTTACCTGACTTCGGGCGGAGCGGAGGCCTGGTCTTGAGGTTCTTGGAGGACCTCAGGGTCGTCGCACATGCTGGTCGGCCATTCCAGCGAGCTCGGGCGGGGCGTGAGCCACCGCAACGCAGCTGAGTAGCTGTGGGTCTCACCGGGGGCTTTAGGGTCATCTTTGCTCGATCCAAACTCCTCCCCCTGTCACAGGGAGGAGGAGGAGGGCTGGGCCCTTCCCCTCATGAAGGTGGACAAGTCTGGAAGGTGGAAGGGACGAAGTATTTAAAGGGGGCAGGTGTCAGTTCCGGTGGTGAGGGTGGTGACTTGTGAGGGAGATATGGAGCGAGCGGAGTGGGATCGTGAGGGGCGTGATGGATCGCAAGGTCGAGGGTGGATCGGGCTAAGTCTTGGAGCGGTTGGAGTTTGGAGGTGGAGATCGTGGACTTGGGTAAAAATGGAAAGGTGGAGGAGGTTCTCAAGATGGCGATCGTGGGAAAGAGGGTTGACCCGAGGTTGACGATGAGTCCGTAGCCATTGGATCATGTGATCTAACGGCCTGGATCGAGGTGCCTAAGAGAGGCTCTGATGAGATCGAAGGCGACATGATCGAAGGGCCAGGATGTCGCCACGTGTCGTGCGGTGGACGCAACGCTAGAGGGCGGTTGTGATGAGAAGTGGTTGCCGATCGAAGGGCTGAGTGTCGGTGCGGAGATAGCAGCTGAGATGGAGGGATGAGGACGCGATCGAATGGCGCAAAAGGCACCACGTGGCGGGCGGTACTCACGGTGCCAACGGGTGGCCCATATCGCATCTGGATGGTGATCGGATGGTGGGGAGCGAAGGCGGTAATGGACGATATTGATCATGAGATCAGACCGGCCATCAGACGGCTGAGAAGAGGCGCTGCATGGTGCAAGAAAGATCGGGCCGCGTGGCGCAACCAGAAGGTGCCACGTGGCCCAATCAGATTATTGCGAAGAAGATTGTGAGATATGAAGGAGCAAATGGCCGAATTTGAGAAAACTCGAAACATAAAAGTTGTAGTTCTCGATGAGATCTACGTTTCATGTTGACCAAAAATGAAGATGAGGTCATCCGAAGTCACAAAATAATTTTGAGGGTGTTTTAAGGCTAAAAACACCATGGATTTTCAACTTTGACATTTTTTTGTGGTTTTTAATTTATTCTAGACTCTGATAATTACAAGACTTTATCTAATTTTTATTGACACAAATTTAAGCAATGGGGTTAATAATGGAGAATTGAGATGATGAAATCGAGTTTCATCACCCCCCATACTTAAACTATGCTCGTCCTCGAGCATCAAGAAAATGAATGAATTGGATTAACCCCCTTGTGTAGGTGAGGACATGATCCAATCTGTTCAAGTCCACTCAACTTTAGAGGTCCCAAATTCTAGAGCTCAACCTATCCTTAATTAAGAGGCACCCAAGTCCTCTAATTCTCCAGACTCTCTCTGATGTACATATAGACTAATGGTATGATCTTTAGTGTTGACTGCGTTCACGAGAGTAGAGTCAAATCTTCACCTAAGGTCTTGGTCTGAAAAACTCTCATAAGGACCCAATCTTCAACACTAGGGAATAAATCAAATCTTGCATTCAGTTCACCGTCTCTTTAGTTGTCAGACTTAAAAATGTAGATGGACGACCATTAATGGAGGGTATGGTTCTTCTTTCCCTCTCATTGGAACAAGGATTCTCTCTTAGTGCCTTATTACGCAACACATTTTTTGGTGTTGATCAGTGCATCCGTCAAGAGAAGTTGGAGCCGTCTGCACTTGTTTTCCTGGGAGTACACCGGGATGTGTCTTTTTTTAGTACCTATCATACCTTCTACACCCAGACTTGTAGCATTTATGATGCAGAGCCCTTTTTTGGTGCAAGCCCAACTCCTGGTCCTAATAGCGGTGGTCCAAGTGGACACTTTGAAAAGTTTGGGAGTGCTCGCCTTTGGTGGAAGCTCTTTGATATGTAACTTTGTGGAATGAGAGCTTTTCTTTGATATTTCATCTATTTGTAGTATTTTGGCTAGCTCCACTGCTTTTACCAAGAGTTGGCGCACGCTGATCAATATTTTTTATTTATTTCACACCCTGGCACTTAGGTCAATGTCAAGAGATTAGTATAAGAACCAAGTTCTTATACTGGCTAAAATTGCTGACACTCAGGTTTCATGAAGCCTTCAAAGATTATATCCCATCCTCGAGTATCATTAGATCAAGTCCAAACTCGAATCCCTCATCCCAGTCCCTCAAGTGAAGAATCAACTCATCTCATCGAAACCGCAGTCGTGCATGTGATGTGTTGATCATATTCTTATGGTCTGAGACTAAGCATGAAATATAGCATGCAAATCTAGAAACCCAGGAGAATGTGGATGATTAAGTTTAAGACCCTGATGGTTAGGGCTGGTTAACATAAAATCTCAAGTCCTCACAAACTAAGTTTCTTTGAACATTTCATATCCTGGGTGGAAGTGTGAATATAGAGGATTAATCCAACTCCTTCATTTAAAACACACATTTTTTTAAGCTTCAAGAGACAATAGGACTGCCTAAACTCAATTAAGTAGATGCATCTGTATTCAACCAGTATGGATGTAAGTACAGGCCGGAGCCCGTTACTTGAGGACGGGGCCTTACGCGATGTCCTCTAAACCATCCACTCTGCTAAGGGCGAACCCTCACTGAACACGGCTACTTAATTGAGCTTAGTAGGCACTAATGACTCATAAAGGAATTTTGGATTTTCTCATTTTTATGGATTTTAATTAAAGGTTACAACACAAGTTAGACTCAATTTTCCTTGAAAAGAGAAAGAAACCTTCAAAACCATGTCACACAAATAAAAATTTTCAAAACATTTTCAAAAGATTTTTCAAAACAAGGGAAACTCATTTTTTAAATCATTTTTAAAAATATTTTTACAAAAATAGTGTAACATTATATAGAAAGCCATGAAAACCACCGAGTCCACTTAGTTCAAAGGATTTTACTGTAGCTAAAAAGTTTTAAATTTTTTCAAAATTTCCAGATTATAGCTAAAGTAAGTATACTGTATATACGGTATACCCCCTATAGAAAAAACCTAAGTATAAAGGCAAGGAAAAGATGAGTGGAGAAAATCACAGGGACTCGGGTCCCCCCTATACTTAGGCTGAGATTAGCCTAAGTATAAAGATAGAAATTTGATGTTGAGAGAGACCCAAGGTGAACGAAGAAGAAGGATGGATATACAAGTGAGTGGATGAACCTGCGGAGATTAATGGAGTGACTAAGGCTCAGGGGAGGGTGTCGGAGCAAACGTGGCTCAATCAAACATACAAAGCCCTTCAATTTCACCAACTCACACATGAAACCAACCAAGGTTGGTTTATTATCTTGTTGGTTTTATTGGTGATTAAAACATTCTATTTATAGCGGCAACAAAAATATTAAGTGAAATCGACTGCGCATGAGGGTGTTGCTCTCCCAAAACAATTTTTTTATTCCATTTTAGTTTGACTTAATTAACAGTCCCAGTTATTATTTAAGGTTGTCACTGAATTAAGGTGAGCACATAAATCAAGCAATCATCGTCTACCGTTCATTTCCATTTTCCATTAACCTAGGT
This sequence comes from Ottelia alismoides, assembly GCA_037367405.1. Classification (NCBI taxonomy): domain Eukaryota; kingdom Viridiplantae; phylum Streptophyta; class Magnoliopsida; order Alismatales; family Hydrocharitaceae; genus Ottelia; species Ottelia alismoides. Next base: position 97,572 of record JAZKJV010000779.1, read on the forward strand.
GATCAAGCTAGGAAGGGAAACCGAGAAAAATCACGTATTCGATAAAAACCATGATCTAGGCTAAGCGATAAAACATGCAGTGACTTTGCGAAAATACGTGAAAACTTGGACTGTTTTGAAAACCAACATGATATGTATGCAAGTTGATGAAAAGCCGTACTTAATCATTCTTCTATTAGCGGGGAAGGATGTCCATCAAACTTGGCTAAGTGAAGCGAGATTCTGTGCGTCTATATTTTAGTGTGTCCTACCTACGAGCAAGCACGTAAAAAATGAAAAATAAAATACGCTCAAAGAGTCGTGTACCAGATCCTAGGTCGACACTCAAGTGGGAACGATCCCCACACAACCACATTCGTTCGTTTATAATCGCGAGTCTTCGATCGAAGACTGTTGTAAAAGGCGATTATTACAAGTATATGAACTGAAATAAAAATGTGGGACAGTTTTTTCTTTCTTTTCTATTTGCTCCAAGTATGCTTCTGCAGTTCCTCGCAGTGGGAAGTGCCTGCTCCTCGCCTCCTTGAACACCAAGGGCCCTGTCACAAAAGCAAAGATTAGAGATCAATTGAAAAGAAAAATTTTTGCAATGGAAAATAAATGAACAAATTGACCTATAAAATAAAACACTTAATAGAATAAATAAAAATCCAAATAGACAAGAAATGAGCCATGTCCCCGGCAATGGCGCCATCTGATGAACTGCAAATTTGGCCCTTTAATAATGTGGAATTGATATTCAATGGTCATTGCAGTCGGGCTGAACTAGGTCCATCAAAAACCATCTAAGTTGGATATGTCAAGGAAATCAGATGGTCGTATTTTATTTTTTACTTGGTAAGAAACCAAGGTCGAACTCAGGGACACGAGCCTCTCTAGCGATTATTCAGACTTTTATTAATTAACTAAGTGTTGAGTTTAGAGAAATATAGGTCAAACAATGCAAGAAGACACAGCAATGCATCAAACAAATATAAAACATGCATTTATTTTATTTTATTTTAATCATGCAGATAGATGCTATGCAAAAATAATATGCCCTAAATCAAAATAAGATGATGAGCAAATGTAACAATGAATCAATTTCGGGTTCAATTTAGATGAAAAACTTGATGGACAAATTGAACAAGGAATAAGTTTAAGCAATCAGAGACACTTTGATATTACAATAATACGTAAGAATCATAGTGTCAAAAACAAGAAATAAATATGCCATTAAAAAGATCATCAAGCAAGCTTCGAAATGAAATTGAAACTAAAATATAGGTACGATGCTCGAGATATGCATGAAAGAAGACAAGGGCATAACTGTAAGAAAAATATGAAAGATAACTACAAACAGGTCCCTGTGAGGGGCTAAAGTGCAAATAAAAGAAAGTTGGAACCTTCCCTATAAAATATCCACACACAGGGCATTTTTGCAATTATGAAAACCCGCGAGGGCTTAACTGCAAAATTCACCAGGTGTGCGTGTTCTGTACGTGATATCAGGACATGTCTGCAAGATGGAGAAGTCGACGGGCTTCCTTGCAATTTACCTAGATGGCACGTGTTGTGCTCGTGCTCTCTAGGCTCGGGACGGCTCGGAGGCTCGAAGAAGGCTCGGGCCGCTTCGGCTAGGCTCGGAGGTTGGGTTTGGCTCGATGCAGGCTCGGAGAGACTTGAAGCTTCGGGAAGGCTCGGTGTAGGCTCGGGAGCTCCGAGCCTAAAGGATCGGAAGCTGAGGCTCGGAGAAGCTCTGGGACTGCCACGTGGTCGAATGTGAACCATCCGATCAAGGCGATCGGATAGCTATTATATGTGTCTGCTGGCATGACGTGGCTTCATCTGGGCCGTCAGATGGTCTCCGAGAGAGGATCATCCAATAGTCGTTGTTCCTCCTTCCTGCGGTGGGCGGCGATGACAGACCTCTGGCGATGAGGGTTGAGCTCCGCCGCCGCTGCTAAAGCACTGTGGACCTCCTTAGAGCTCCCTGGAAGTACATCGAGATAACTGGGAGCTCGGGGAAGGTGCTCGACCTTCTGGATCGGTCCATCGGAGCTCGTATGTCGAAGGCGAAGCTGACGAAGTCGGCTCCGATGGAGCTCCGACCATTGATGGTTTTGATGACCTGCATAGTTAAGCACATAGCCGAAGCAAAAGACGTGTGTGCGTGAGTGGGATGGAAGCTCTGTGAGCGAAGAAGGTGGGAGCTCGGAGCTCCTCCGCCGTGGAGAGCGGAGGAGATGGGTCGGAGGCGACTTGAGGACTGGAGGAAGAAGAGGATGGTCTGAAGGCGGCGTGTGAATGGTGGATGAGAGGTGGAGCTCGGGAGGTGAATGATGGAGCACGAGGTTGAGTGTAACGACCTAAGTAATTACACAAAGAAAGAAGAAAATACAGAGGAGGTCGGAGAGAGCTTACCAGAGGTCGGGCGGAGCGGTGGCTTGGGCTTGTGGTTCTTGGAGGACCTCAGGGTCATCACACATGCTGGTCGTCCATTCCAACGAGCTCGGGCGGGGCATGAGCCACCGCAACGCAGCTGAGCAGTTGCGGGTCTCACCGGGGGCTTTAGGGTTGTCTTCGCTCGATCCAAACTCCTCCCCCTGTCAGAGGGAGGAGGAGGAGGGCCGGGCCTTTCCCCTCATGAAGGTGGACAAGTCTGGAAGGTGGAAGGGACGAAGTATTTAAAGGGGGTAGGTGTCAGTTCCGATGGTGAGGGTGGTGACTTGTGAGAGAGATATGGAGCGAGCGGAGTGGGATCGTGAGGGGCGTGATGGCTCGCGAGGTCGAGGGTGGATCGGGCTGAGTCTTGGAGCGGTTGGAGTTTGGAGGTGGAGATCGTGGAGTTGGGAAAAAATGGAAAGGTGGAGGAGGTTCGTATGATGGCGATCGTGGGAAAGAGGGTCGACCCGAGGTTGACGACGAGTCCATTGCCGTTGGATCATGTGATCTAACGGCATGGATCAAGGCGCCTAAGAGCGGCTCTGATGAGATCGAAGGCGACATGATCGATGGGCCAGGATGTCACCACGTGTCATGCAATGGACGCAGCGCTAGCGAGCAGTTGTGATGAGAAGTGGTTGCCGATCGAAGGGCTGAGAGTCAATGCGGAGATAGTGATGAATCCACATTTCATCATCTTTATTCTATCATTTTGGCACCAAAAACCCTAGCAAATGCCTGTAAATAGCATTAAAATCATCATCTTAGCATCCATGCATGTGCATTATATTAGTGTATAAAATACTGTAATTAAGGCCAAAATTATAGAATAAATAAAGAAAAGAAAAAGAATAAAATATTGTAAATATTTTATGACCCAAAACCCCCGAGACCTAGGCATCTCGATGAATAGGTCGACAAGGAATAAAGTAGGGGGAGATAAGGCCAAAAACACAGTCAAAATACCTTCACTTGTTATTCATTTTTTTATTCATTTTGGGACCTATTTTTGGTTTCACTTTTTGTACATCAAATAAAGAAACTTTGTACATGAAAGTTGTAGATAATTTCATAAAGAAAAAGACAAAATTGATTTCACAGAAAAAGAATGTACAGACAAAAAGATATGGTCTGAATAAGAATCCAAAATCCCAACTCCCCAGACCCGTATCTCACAAACGACAACTCCAAATGCAGTGTACTCACCTTTAATTGTATACAGAATAAAATAATCTATCCAATGGCGGTGGTTTCGCATTTGGCGGAGCTACGGTTTGAAAGTTGAGTTTTGGACCCTCATTGTACACTTGTACTGAATAAAATATTCAATTTATTCTTTATTCATTATTTATTCATTTCTATGTTTTTATAATGTTGTAAATAATACTTATAATAATTATGTACATTAAAATAAGAATAAAAACCTAAATAAAAACAAAAATAAAATACTTAAAAATAAAATACATAGATACATTACCTATATATACCTATATGAAACATACTAGTATTTTATTTAATATACAAAATAAATCAGAAAAATAAAATAAAAATAGATTTGTGTAGATAAAAGTATTTTATAATTATTAAAAATCATAAATAAAAATAATAATATTAAAAATACCTAAATAAAAATAGAATACATTAATACATAGATATAGATACCTATAAGGGTATAAATGCAAACTTTTAAAAATAAGTCCCATAAAAATAAATAAAAATCATAATTAAATACTACATAAAATAACAAACAATTTTTATTTTATAATCATACTTTAATTCTATTTATTTCTATTTTTAAACGAATTAACAAAGCATTTTCTTTATCTTTTCCCTGGTTGGTCCACGTGGACCAACCGGGCGCCTTGAACTGTTGACCGGCGGGTCAACAGTCCATTCTTCACCCTCCACGAGTTCGTACACCTCATTTTTCGCCCAATTTCACCCTTTTTTCGAGGTCGCGCCGCTCGTCCTTCGCCGTCGCTTCCTTCTTGGAAGTTGATCACTGTAGATCCACCTACCTCGCCGCCCTCCTAGATCTCCTTAGATCTGCTCGTCTCGCCCGTGACTCCTTCTCGAAGTCACGCCCTCAACTCCCTTCAAATACAAACCCCCATCTTCCTTTCTCGGGTGGAACCGCATTCCACACAGATCTACCCCCCTTTCGGTCGTGCTCGAGCACCTGGAGGTGACAGCTCCTGGTTCATCACCTTAAGGCGGCGGATCATCAACGGATCTGGGCGTGTTCCATCACCTCCGGCGGTCGCCCCCGTGAGGTATTCTCCCTCTGGCCATTGGCCATCGAGGCTGCCATCCATCTCATTCTCCTCCCCATTTTATTCCTGTTAGTTCTAGGATTATTTCCCCCATCGTTTTGAGTCGAATCGATCACTCCATCACCTAATCGATCACCTAGCCGGAGCGCAACTCCGGCGAGACCCTATTGCGCCTCCCCGTCCATTTTGAGAGCCACCCGAGGTCGAGGCATTTTGCCCTCGACCTCTCTAACGCTTTGGTGCAGGTATTGAAGTACATCGAAGCTCCTGGAGCTATTTTGCCCTCTCGCCGGAGCACCTGGAGCCTCGCAGCTCCGCCACCTCCGTTCGAGAGCACCGGCGTTCGCCGGTGGATTTTGAAGCCTCCAGACGTCAGCCGACACCTGCAGGAGCATCCTCGGCCACCTTGCAAGCTCCAGCGTCGCCGTGGTCGGCCGGAGGAGCTCGGAGAAGTTCGCCAGACCGGAGCTCCTCCGTGTTCTTCCCTCGACCTCCGGGACCGTCGGATCAACGAGGAGCGTCCAGATCGTGCTGCAGCCGTTAGATCTCCCCACGTGCCCACCGTCCGATCGTCGAAGGAGATCTAATCTCAGCCGCACGAGCCCAAGCGTCATCGGCGCGCGAGAGCAGGACACGTGTTTAAGTGACGCGATATCAGCCGTCCGCTTCCGCTTTGGCGTGGGTATTTTGCTACAAACCCCCGCCCAGTTTTTGTAATATCTTAATAGTACCAAAACCTTCCGCGGCAGTTTAAATATTTTTGTAATATTTGCACGAAGGCCCCCGTCGTTTTCTTATTTGCACTCGGGTCCAATCCACGTCACCTCACGTGCCCGTGCGCGTGAGGGGGCAGGGTATTTTGCAAGGACCCCCCTGGGGTTTAATTATTTTGGTTTAGTCCTAGAACTTTTATATGTAGCGTTAAATATTTTGGACATTTGCATATAAGCCCTTGAGATTTGCGGATATTGCTGTTAGGTCCTCGCCAGGCGCGTGTATAGCACGTGCGTGGCTGGGCATTTTGTACTAAAGCCCAGGCGGCTTTTGTAATTGCTTTGTGGTTCCAAAAATTGAATATATAGTGTAATATTTTGTGGAAAATTGCATGTTTGCCCCTGGAAGTTTTGAAAATTGCATTTCTGCCCTTGCCAGGACTGTTTAATGTTGGGACTCTTGTTCTAATTGTTTAAAATATCTTCTTAAGCCCAAAAATTCCACAAAATTAGATTTAGGTCCCTGGACACTTGTACTTTAACGCCACATATTTAGTTCTTGATTTTACTTTATTTTAATATTTATTAAAAATCAAAAACAGCCTTTTTGTGTACTGTCTACCTTAGAAAATACCAAAAAAATATCAAAACACCTCTAAAAATTCCAAAAAAATCACCTAGTGTCTATTTTATCCTATTTTAGTGTCAGTCCAAAAACCACTAAAAATATCAAAAGAAAAACACTAAAAATTTAAAAACTCTCAAAAACTTAAAAAAAATATAGAAAATAGTAGAAAAAACCAAAAATTGTAAACTTAGCTTCTGTTTCTTCCTTATTTTGTTCTTTTCATTAGAAAAATAGTTTGAAAAATTTTGACTACTGGTTGCTAATTTTAAATTTCATTTTACTCACAGCCAGCCTTATTTCCACTGTTTTCTTTTATTTCAGTAATTAAAAATATCAAAAACATCTTGAAAAATCCCCAAAAATCACAAAAACAGTAGAAAACCTCAAAAATACCAAAAACATTTTATTTCTGAATTTTTGAGTATTTTTGCACATTTTTATAAATATCTTAGCTTGCCTTGTATTATATTTCCTTTATTTTCCAATATTGAAAAAAAGAAAATACAAAAATATAAAGTATAAAATATAAAAATCAGAAAATTAAAAAAATGAAATACAAAATTAAAAAATTAAACAAAAAAATAAAAAAAATTAATTAAAAATTAAAAAAAACCCACAAAAATTGTAGTTGTTTACTTGCTTAGTGTAGACACTTCACACACTCACACACTTGTGCATTCAATTGCTTGGACTATACTGTTTGCTCCCTGTATTCGAACTCTCTGCATACTTGCCCTTTACATCATTTGTGCAGAGTTAAAAATAAATTTTAACTCCACATTTATTTCTAATTATTGATTTTTAGTGTGGGTTAATTGTTGATCTTAGCAGGATTTAGCGTGGTCAACACACGACTGAGTTCACGCTTTGTGCTGAACTTAAGACCACCTATTTTCGGCTAAATCAGATAGCGACTGAGATGGAGGGACGAGGATGCGATCAAATGACGCAAAAGGCGCCACGTGGCGGGCGGTACTCACGGCGCAAACAGGCGGCTCGGATCGCATCTGGATGGTTATCGGATGGTGGGGAGCGAAGGGGGTAATGGACGGTATTGATCATGAGATCAGACCGGCCATCAGACGGCTGAGAAGAGGCGCCGCGTGGTGCGAGAAGGATCGGGCCGCGTGGCGCAACCAGAAGGCGACACGTTGCCCAATCAGATTATTGCGAAGAAGATTGTGAGATATGAAGGAGCAAATGGACAAATTTGAGAAAACTCAAAACATGTTTGTAGATCTCGATGAGATCTACAAGTTTTATGTTGATTGAAAATGGAGACGAGGTCATCCGAAGCCACAAAATAATTTTGAGGGTGTTTTAAGGCTAAAAACACCACGGATTTTCAACTTTGACATTTTTTTGTGGTTTTTAATTTATTCAAGACTCTGATAATTACAGGATTTTATCTGGTTTTTATTGACACAAATTTAAGCAAGAGGGTTAATAATGGAGAATTAAGATGATGAAATCGAGTTTCATCATTGATTTCTCGGAATGAATGGGATCACACAAACGATCTAAAGATAGTCCTGGACACATTACAAGAACATAAGTTGCATGCCAAACTGAGCAAGTGCAGTTCTGGTTATCCTAGGTCTCATTTATTGGGCATGTCATTTTTGGAGCAGATATCTGTAAAGCCTTGAACTTGTCCTCTCTCGAATCCTACATCATAATATCCGACTCATCAAGAGGAGATCAGCAGAATTTGTTTCATGTGAATCATACTTTATTTCGAATCGTTATGGTTTTTAAAAGAAAGAGAAGTAATGAGGCTTAAGATGTCGTTAAACCTTAATGACCATCATTAGGATTGATTAATCGTGATTAAGGAAACTAATGATGGATTGAGGACCACTAATCATAATTAGAAAACATTAATCAGAGGTCAACAAAAGTTAAGCGTAAGTTGTGAAGGTTAAATCACGATTAGTGAAAGTTAACTGTGGTTACCACTAATTAAGCATCATTAGCAAATCTAGAGGCTTCTGGAAGGATCTAGCTTAAGCCTTAAGTTTCAGATAAGCTTTGGTCAAAACCATGGCCAAAACCATGGACCGCTAACCACAGTTAAAGGTTAAACCATGGTTTACTAAGCATGGTTAGCAGTTTTCTGAAGCCTATAAATAGCCTCCCTACCCATTCATTCTCTACAATTTCCAATACCACCACTATCCTGAGGGCTAGGGTCGAGAGGTCAGGAGGAGTAGAGGGAGATGGGGAAGAAGCGATAGCGAAGCACTGATGAGAGGACGAGAAGGAGGAAGATAGCATGATCCTCTCCTAGTTGGCTTCGTAAGTAAGATCTAACTTGAGCTAAGTTTTTTATTTATCTTCCTTCTCAAGCTAGTATTTCAATCCTATTCCTTTCCAATTCATTTTGTGTTATGGTTCGAGGAGGAATTTGAGCATAGCCCTGCTCGAGTGCGGGCGGCTACACCATCAATGAGCATACATGTTCTTCGTATGACTCACTCACCAATAACAAGAGACTTGCCGATTCAGCCGTTTTCATCAATTTTAGATTTGTTTTGGTGGAGAAATCTATAAAATACCCTACTTATGTGCAGGTGACAAGGTATGTCAGTGAACCCTATGATTCTTCACATGCTTCACTCACCTAAGACGTGTGGTGTCTACCGATTCTCCATCGCTTTTAGTTATATTATATTCTTTCTATTCCGCTATTGTTTTCCTCTCAATGATTTTATAGAGGAATCTCTTTCTATTTTTCTTTTGAAATATGCCCCGATATAAGAAGAAACTCTGCTGAAATTTTCATAGAAATATGATCCGAAATAAGGGGAAACTCTGCTGAAATTTTCCTAGAAATATTACCCCTGTATAAGGGGAAGTTCTACTAAAATTACGAGAGAAAATTTGTTCTCTTGTATTCTTCATTTGGTCTTCGCGTTCTTCGTTCGTTCTTTACACTCTTGGCATGTTCTTCATGTTCTTGATATGAAAAGGGAAATTCTATCGTTTCAGGAACTGTAAATCACCTTTTCTGAATTTGAATCACGATAAAGCATTGCATTTGCAAGAGAGAGCTCAATTATGTAACGAAATCCTATCTTTTGCTATTGGATTTTTGTACGAGATTGTTGAAAGTCTTGATTTTATGTTCTTTGCTACAAAGAACCCTAATTTGGCTATTTTTAAGAAAATATGAAAAGTTGCTCTGTGATTCCCACTAAAATAATGACTAAGCATTGAATTAATGTAGTGGCTTGGAAAGTTAGGGTTGAGAGTTAAAATAAGTATAAATATGAGTATATATGCATAGAAATTAATATATATATATATATATGTAAGTATATACTCAATGTAGATGGATATGCAAATCAAAGGCCTAACGGAGAAATTACATCATGGGAATTGATGTATACTGAAATGGACCCTGAAAAGGATTGTGTATTACATTAGGAATAACTGGGAGCAGAACTATAAGTCAGGCTTGCAACCTGTAGGTTTGTCAGAAGAACATCCGTATTGGCAGGCCATACCTAGGTGGTACATGGTTGTCTTGTTATGATTTGACTGACGATATGGTCGTGACATATGGAAGCACGGGTGGTTGGAAAGCGGTTGGGTCACGATAATATGCGTTTAAAGCTGCTTGGTTATGTACTTAAAGGTTAGCATGTGATTTCAAGCTACCAAGTCCTCGAGGATGGTGTGATTCCTTATTTGAAAGGTTGATGGTTTAGAACCCTGATTAGAGGCAGTATTAGAAGATTGATTGAGGTGACGCGCAATGGCATAAGCTCACTAGATCAACTCAATCTTCAATCCTGAAGTGTCCACAGCTTCGGAGTCCATGAGTGGTGAGGTAATTCCCTAGACTAATCCCCGACGTGGAATAGAAGGAATATGAATATATCTAATGAGAATAAATGAAACTTCATAGTCTAAGAAGTTATGCTAAACTACACTACTTGTTTACTTTTCTCTTCTTCGTTACTTATCGCTAATCTTCATCCTATGATTTCTTAAAACCCAACAGGTATCGGTGAGCCATCAGAAGGACCTTAGTCAGCCGGTTAGCCAGCCAACTAACAATAGTAGCTTCCAGTGTAAGGTATCCAGTAGTTCTTTTGTGTTCTTTTCTTTTAGGCTGATGTACAAAAAACAGTGGGACAGTTTGTAATGTAAGCTTTATTTTGTGAATGAAAATCTGTGAGATGCTTTCTCTATGTAGCATTTTATTCAGTCTATTTCTGAATGTTAGTTATTATTATTGGATAAAGCTATTGCTGAGTAACCAGATCCGGTAAATGGGAGGATCAGATGACCTAGGATCAGGGTCGTGTCTGTATCACAGTTGATCCTACGAAGATTGAGAATCAGGTTCGTGACAGTATCACATATGATCCTACGAAGATTGAGGCAGTCATGTGTTGGGAGCAACGTAAGACAATCACTCATATTAGTAGTTTCCTTGGATTAGGAGGCTATTACACACGCTTTGTCAGCGGGTTTTCACGAATTGTTCTTCCTTTGACATGATTGACACAGAAGGAAGTTCCTTTTATTTGGGATGATTCATGCGAGCAATCCTTCATGACATTGAAGGAAAGATTGACTACAACGCCCATTATTGCACTTCCTTCAGGCACCCATGATTATGCAGTCTATACAGATGCCTCGGGAGAAGGTTTAAGAGCATTGCTGAAGCGGCAAGGTCACATGATTTATTACGCATCACATCAGTTGAGTCTACATGAGTGGAATTAACCCACCCATGACTTGGAGTTAGCGGCAGTTGTCTTCGCCTTGAAGATCTGGCAACACTATCTGTATGGGGTGAATTTCAAGATTTTCACATACCACAAGTGCCTGAAGTATGTTTTATTTCAGAAGAAGCTGAATTGAGACAACGTAGATGGCTTGAGCTATTGACGGACTACAATTGTACAATCTATTACCATCCTGGTAAGGAAAACGTGGTAGCAGATGCGCTTAGCAAGAGAGCTCATGCTAAGGGTACGATAAACTAGTTATACACGTGGGATATGCTCGCATATTTGACTGATTGACATCCTCAGGAGAGTGCATCCGTATCTATTGTCATGCCTCCACGATTCGATAGTTTGTGGGATCACATAATAGAAGGCCAAAAGTCAGATCCTTGGATTAGACACAGATACATACGTGCCATCAAGGATGAACTTGATTATTTTGTGGTGATAGAGTCTATTTTATGGAAGGTTGGTCAGGTCATTGTGCCCAGCAATGTGCAGTTACACAGATACATCCTTGATAAGGCACACAACTCATGATCGTCTATTCATCTGGGTAGCACAAAGATGTATTGTGATCTATGTCAACATTTATGATGGGACGGGATGAAGCACAATGTGGCATGTTATATCGACAGATGCTTGATCTGTCAGATTATCAAGGTTGAGCATAAGAGACCACTAGGGTTATTACAAACTTCCCCATTTCTGAGTTTCTATGGATTTTGTCACTAGATTGTCGAGGAAATCAAGTGGTCGTGATGTTATTTGGGTCATTATCAACTGGCTGACCATGTCTGCCCATTTCATACCAGTCAGCATGACCTACACTCCATCTAAATTGGCCAGGTTATATGTGCATAACATTATCATGCTTCATGGTATACCACGTGAGGTAGTGTCTGACAGGGACTCGGGGTTTACATCTCACTATTGGCACCAGTTCATGCCAGCACTACAAATAAAGTTGAAGATGAGTTCCGCATACCATCCGCAGATCGGCGGACAGAGCGAACACACCATTCATACACTTGAGGATTTACTTCGTGCATGCATCCTTGAGTGGAAACGGGTCTTGGAAGGACCGTCAACCATTGGTAGAATTCATGTGCAACAACAGCCATCATTATAGTATTGATATGGCACCCTTCGAATCCCTATACATGCAGAGATGCCTCACGCCTCTCAGTTGGCGTGAGGTAGGCGATCACGTTCTTTACGCCGTAGATCTCTTGGAGGAGTCAACAAGGACTGTTGATCTTGTGAGGCGGAAGATTTTGACAGCACAGAGATGCTAGAAGAGCTATGCAGACTGTCGGGTGATATGTGATTCATCATTCTAAAAGTTAAAAATAGAGCTTTGTTCCCGAGTAGTTAGTTGCATTTCATTGCTTATACTGCATAATTAGCATTCATGCATGTGCAAATAATATTTTCATTTTAGCATTCATATTTGCATTAAATAAGGAGCCAAATTCACTGATACATAATCACCTGTATATTAGCCAAATCCACCTATTTGTATCTATTTTATACTAACTCAAAATCCAATAAAACCAACTCCATAGTGTATATATTACTAACACTAATAAAGGAAAATATAAAGAAAAAAAAACAGTAAAATTAACCAATCAAACTCAAATCCAAGTTTGAGACTATGAACTTTAAAATACGCATATCTCTCTCATATATATCTGATTTAGGTCTACTCACTTTTAAAGTAATATACGTTCAAAAGACCTTCAAAACGAGATGAATTTCATGAAAATCAGAGTTTGTATGTGAAACTTGGATTTTGGACCCCTATTGTATATTATACATATTGACTAAACTGCCCTTCATTTTATCTTTTTATTAAAAATAAAAAAATGATTAAGTTGTAAATATTTGTTTCATATTTTTTCTAACTTGATTTTGATTTTTCTCTTATTTTAAAATGACAAAAAAATTGCAAAAGATAAAATTCAATTTTTTATAACCATAATACACTACCCAAAAATACACTTTGTACATATGGCTTATTTTGATTTTCGATCTTTCACAAAAGTAGTAGATCTCATCGAGACGAGCAACGTTCATGTTGACCACTTTTTGATTTGATCCCTTTTGTTATTCTTTTTTATTTTTATTTACATTTAATTTGTGATTTTTCTGGGAGCGATAAGTGGCAACTCTTGGAGACGCCACGTGTCACTCCCCCCCCCTTTTATTATTTTATTATTTTCATATTTTATTTTATTTTATTTTATTTATTTATTTATATTAATTTATTTTTAATTTAATTTTTATATTTTTCATTTTATTATTTTTTCTCTTCTTTATTTTTAGTAGCCTACTTATTTTATTTATTTTCCCCCCATTTACTTCTTCTCCCTTTACTTGTCCTCCACTCCAAGTCACCAACTCCCCATTTTCCCTACTTTCTCCACTTCTTTTCTAAACCTCCCTCTCCACCTTTTTATTCTCTCCTCCTCCCCCGATTCACACCATCTGCCATCTTGCAAAAAGAGTAGATGTCCAGCTTTGAGGATCTGTAGGTGACATCATCAGGTTCCCTTATCACGCGAAGACGACCACACGCTCGTTAGGCAAGATCCGGGAGGTCCACTTTATGCCACGACTGCCCACTGCAGCTACTAGAGATCCAGCTACATCGGCTGTCGAGCGAAGACGACGGAGCTCCTTAGACCTCCAACACTGTTAGACGCACTCCATGTAACTCTTTTTCCCCTTCCCTTCTTCTTCTCCCTCCTCTGCTTCTCTCTTTCTTTCTCTGTTTTATTGCCTCCCTTCTTTTCGTCCTATCTCTTCTTTTCCAAATCATTCCTACCTACCAAAATCATCTTTGCCTCCTTGCTCTTCGCCTCCAATCTGCCTCTACGCGCTACTCCACTCGTAAGAATTTATGCCCGCACTTAATCACCAACTAGCAGAGTAGAGCAGCACCAGCCGTCTGCCTCGACATTGCAGAATCTTCGTCGTGCCTCTTGCCCGCAGCTCCTCTGGAGCTCGTCTTCACCACGTGTGGGCCCTCTTCCGAACGCCCTCACTAACTGCAGCGACGACCCTGTACACGAGTCCACTAGCCGTGACGTACTCCATTGACTTCAGCCAGCCCCCTCTGCTTGTCGCTAGGAGCTCTCTCAACCGCTCTTCATCGCCGACGACGCGCCTTTTCCAAGCAAGCTCCACCACTCCTCCTCCCAACAGCAGGTCACCGCATCCATCCTTGCTGCAGGGACCAGCTCTAGAAGCACCTCTGTTGGCCAACCTCTCGCTCCAGCATTTGCCATCGAACTCCGGGCGTGTATCGCCTGGAGCAGCACTCCTTTCCACGCGCTCCACCATGGGGTCTCGTTCATGTCACGCGTGTGTCCCTCAATGCCTCCAGTCACCCTCGACAGCAACACGAGCTCGCCCATCACTGCGACATTGCGAGCAGGCGCGCCACTGGCCTAGATTCGCCTCTACGTGTCCCTTTACGTGCCCGTTCTCTTAGATCTTAAACCCACGTCATGTGCTTAGCACGTGAGGGCTGGGTCAATTGTAGAAAACTCCACAAGGTTCTTGGGAATCGCAGCCACGTCCCTGCCAGTCATACATGCGTGGAGCACGTTCTCAGTGTGGAAAAATTGCAAAAATTCCCCTCCTCTTCCGAGTTTTCACGCCAAGGCCCTCAGTTCTGTTTTGTGACCAAAAATCATCACATTTGCACGGACATAGAGGTCTAAATAAATTAATTGGTGTCTCGCTTAATTGATTTTTAATAAGTCAGAAATTGATTACTTTTGAGGCCTAGTAATTTTCCTGGATTCATCTCACATAGAAGTATTTAGGATAATTTTCAACTTTGAAAATAATTTATTTTGTATTTATTAAAATTAATTTTGCGAAAATAACACCACATTTATATTTAATTCGTAATTAATTCACATTGAGTCGAAAAATTCTCAAAAAATGCAGCAGCTTAATTTCATCACATTTCACATTCTAGCCAAGTTTTGTAATTTTCGGACTTAATTTGATCATATTTTACGTTTTAACACTCGAATTTGGTCTGAATTACATTTGCATATATCATTTGCATTTAAAAATACCAAAAATACTTCTCTATGAAAATTTAGCATCTGGATCGACTAAAAATTAATCTAAGGAGAAAGTTTCCTCCATGAGTTCGACCTTGGGCTTGCCCAAGTAAAATAAAAACTGTCACTTGAGATTAATTGATATATTTATTAAAGCGGTTTTTGATAAATCCAAATTTTGCTCGACTGCAATGAACACATAAAATTTAAATCGCTAATCCGATTAAATTAAGAGGGTGAATTCTGGGTTTGTCAAATGATGCCGTTTTTAGGGAGGCAAACGGCTTAGGATCATTTTAGAAAGTTAGATTTACATTTTCCATTCACTCGGGTAGTTTGACCCCTGAACCCACTTGTAATTATTCCATTTTCCCCAATTATTTCTCTTCTTATTTTTTCTCTATCTCTCTTTGGCATAATTTTTATCTTTTTGTACGAGGGTCCGGTGGACTTGGAGCGGCTTTCTTGAAGTCGACGCATCTCGAAGTACATCAGAGGCCGACGATTTGTGGATCAAGTAGGCTGTTTAGATGCCAAAAATATTTTTATTTTTGTTAGTTTGTAATAACTGCATTTAAAGCGGTTCCCGTTTTGGTTCTTGTGCGTGTAACTGAATAAAAAAGGGAGACTCTCCGTGTCGTGTGGTTGCTTGGTGTAGGATAGAACCTGTACTTGCGGCTCTTCGAGCTTTCTTAGGTCTATTTGTGCTCGTAATATCTAGGACCATACCTCACTGTTAAAAGACACACATAGACCGCAGATCTTATTCAAAATTAATTTTATTCTTCACTCGCTAATAGAACTGCTTGTCTAGGAGCGGCTTTTCATCGATTGCATTCATAAAATTTCAATTCTGTTTTGCACCCCGCATGTAGAGCACAAGGAATTGTAAGTATTCTGAACTTGGCATACATCATCATTTTATCGTGCATCAGCTTTTCTCGACTCCTTCCCCCTTGGTTTTATAACTTAGGATTAAAGGAAATTGGGACTGGAAGATAAGTGTGCCTTATGTGTTGGACTAATCAAGTGGTCATCTAACTTAAAATCGAGACTGCTAAACAAATTGACCAAAAAAATCAACATAAAATTGGAAATTCTGTTTGCAGGAGAATAACCCCCGACCTTGATTTCAGGCTGAGTGAGTGTACAGAGTGTGTGAGCACACCCTAAGATAGAGCCAAAATCCCCACCTTCCATATCACGTACCCCAATCCTAGCAAATATCACAGACTGAACTACTCAAGGTTCGACTGACCAGCACCAAGTAGCCTCCGCTTGCTTCAGCAAGTAGATAGGGGGAAGTAGCGGTGCACCACGACAAGTTGCTAGTAATCCTCCGGGGTGAAGTTATAAGCCTTGTCAACCTCTGCCTACTTCGGTAGGTAGATAGGGGCAGGTCCTTGAACTTCTCAGCTGGTGATAGGAGCGAAGAGAGGAAGGACGTTGGTATCTTAGGCGACAGGTTAAACATGGAAGACGCATCCAGCTTTGAACCGACTTCCCTTTAGACTATCACGTAATCCTTGTTATTTGATTGAAAATCACACTTAAAATCAATCAGACTAATCGAACCCAGCTTTAGGTCCTTCACTGTGTTGAGTTGGTGAAATTGAGGTTTTCTCTTGCGTTTTGTTTTGTGTTTGTCCGTGTACGTTATCCTGTGTACTTGAACATTTTCTTCCTCAATCCTCTTACATTCATCCTTTCCTCTTCAAGAAGTCGGGATATTGGTCCCCATACCTTGAGGTCTCTAGTCATTCCTCCTGGACCATATACCGTTCATCTTCACCTTCTCCTTCTTCCATGTATGCTCCGTCATCCACGGGAGACCCTTACCCATTGTCGGTTCCACCTCGACCCGATTATGAAATCATAACTTCGACTGACTTCTCCACTTCTTCTCATTTCTCACCTACTCCATATTATAACACTCCGGATCCACTTCCATCTTGGGCTAACTGTCCTTATTCTCGAGAGTTTGCTGGAATCAATGAACCATACGAAGATCAAGCCACTGCTGAGACAGAGCACTGTCAGAATTACTTGGTTGATAGAACATACCGAATGGAGAGGCATGCACCTCATGATTTCCCAGACTTAATTGACTTTAATGATCAAGCTTACAATGACCAACCCTCATACCAGCCATGTAGAGAGCCTACACATTCACAGGATTGGGCTCATGAGCTAGACTTACCAGTCCCCCATTCATTGACTCCATTACATGAGGCCCTGACCAATATCTGCCACACAGATGATCCACACTCGACCCAGAATTACATACCAGAGTGTAGGTATGTTGAGTATACCCCAAGTTATCAACAATATCCTCCAACAGAACAGACTTCTCCCATGATTTGTCATGAGAACTTTATGTAGGATGACATTTCGAGTCTTATTGAGAAAAATGAATCATTTGGTAACAAGTTAAGAGATGTCACTCAAATATTGCACTCAATTTCTGCCAATCTGGGTATGAAAGTGGGGAACACCATGAGTAGTTTTAATGTTGAAAATAGAACGAACATTAGGGAATTCGCACACTTTGTACAATTGGAGTCAATTCTACCTCCCTCTTCTACTAACCACTTATCCTCCAACCCAGAGTCTGATCATTCATCCATCAAAAACACCAAAAAATTGAAAATCTTAAAAAGATCACAAAAATTGAAAACCAAAAAATCACATAAAAATTGAAAATGAAAAAGACCTAAAAAATTGGATCCTACCCTAAGGGAAGCACTCGATGAAGAATTAATTTTTAATCTTCCTTAATAATGGCCATAAATCACTTCCTCGACCTCAAATGATTTATGAGAAATAAATTGATACCTAATAGGTCGGGCAATAAGAGGACAAGGACTGAAAGACATATAGTGTCTATGGCCACCTCCTTGGTGATGGGGACATCGATCAAGAGTCGCAGAGTGAAGCGGTTGTCCCGAGTTGAGTGTGAAATCAAAGACACTATTTTTACCCATGCGAGAATCGATGATGAGTCATCAATAAATATCCTCCCGACCTCTGTATTTGACAAGCTCAAACTCGGATCACTTAGGAAGTCCAGAGTGATCGTTCAGTTGGCTGATCGATCCATAAAATAGGCGATAGGAATCATTTCAGTCATCATTACTTTCCAAGGTGCTCTACTCCATGTGGACTTCACAATCACTCACATTGAGCATCGAGGAGAATTTACCCAGTCTTTGATTTATTCTCGGGAAGTCATTCTTAGCTTTGGCTAAGGCAACTATAGATTACGAGACTCAAGAGATCGATTTACAGCACTGGGAGCGCTCCGACCTCACCCATTCTTTGATACTCTTTATTCTAAGGTGACCCGCATATCCGCAGACAATTGTTACCCCGAGAGATAGATGAGTCCCATCTCTCTACTTCACCAGAGATATCGACTATCCATATGATCGTTGGTTCAGAGACTCCCCATGCCTCCACTTCACCAACTGCTTGCACCACCACAATGACAGCTTCTAAGGAGGACTCACGACCCGAAGCTATCATTGATTCGGACACGACTTTTGCTGACTGCCTTGGCTATTTTGATGATCTGACACAAGAGCCCACTAATGTCAAGCCAACTGAGATCACTAGAACCTACCCGAGATGTATGCTGACCCTTCAGGAATATTACAATATATATGGTGACTCGTATGATGAGTAACCCATGGTCAGCACCACACCACATCCCAGAGCTTCAAAGGAGGCAACCAAGACTAAATTGAACCCCACATAAAAACACGATTGCTCCCTCCTCTAGCTGGTTATCTAGTGAGAGGAAGTGGAGAAATGATTCCTCGATGAGTTCCCCCGAACCCCTCAAGGTACGTCGCTCTCCACTCCCTCTCAATGATTCGGGTTCTAGAAAACCGATTAAGAAAGTCTCCTTCAACATACTAGGGAAGGAATTTTCTGAGGGGTCCTCATCAAGTCCAGATGAGGTGATTTATATGAGTGAGATCAGTTCGGCTATTCTCAAGCCTTATCTAAGCAATCAGCCGTGTGTCGACCTGCGTTGGATGATCCCTTCACCTCACTATTATTCATCTAAGGATGATTCCGACAGCAAAACGCAAGTACATTCTCTACCTCCTTGTTCATGCAAGAAGGTTCGTTACAAACCTTCTTGACCTATGTATATTCTCCAGATCTCATCGGTTCTCACACTCACTTCTGTCATATACTTAGGCTGACCAAAGCCTAAGTATAGGGGGGATTGATGCCCGCCCTGTATGTATACTCATCCATTTCCCCTCTTAACCTCGCCTGCCCCATTTTTAATATATTCTTCTACACTTAGGCTGCCAGAGCCTGAGTATAGGGGGCGGGATGAATTCTATACATTTTTGCCATTTAGCTCTCCTACACTTAGCACGAGCTATGTCTTTTTCGTCGCTTCTCATGCTCTTAGGACATAGCACGCGCTAAGTATAGGGGGGCATGTATATATTACATATATACTTTACACATAGCTCGTACTTTCATGTATTTTCATGTATTTTTGTATATATCATGCAATAATTACGGGGTGGGTAAAAATTAGATTTTTTTGTAAAATGCATGTATACTTGTATAATACGTATAATTTGTATAATACTTGTAGAATTCTTTGAAAAAAACTTTTGTAAAATTTGTTGTAAAATAGGAGGTATACCAAAAAATAGGCTTCTTATTTACTCTTGCATATCATCCTTGCACTAAAAAATTTGTCTTGCATTTCATTCATCTCTATAGCATGCCATATGCATCTCATCTGCATATTTAGCATTTGCAAAGTGGAAAGCTAGTGGGTTCTGAACCAAGTCATGAATAGATGTCGAGGATGGATTTGATTTGACCTTAATCTACCTAATTTCAGAGGAACCTTATAGGAACTGGAGTTAGGATTTTTCAGGTTGAGTGACTTAATTCTTTGAGTCTGCAAGTCTATGTTCACATGTCATCTTGACTAGTCTGAGTAGAATATTTCGTACACACGCACGATTATTTTAGACAGTGACCTAACTTGGACAAGCACCATGCACGTAGCTCTTCATCGATAAGGTGGTGAGGAGGTACAATCCTTTAGCTTGGAGTAGCACACGGGTGGAAACATCCGTCCTCCTCTAGGGAGGGTAGTGCATCTCAACCTAGTCTGGTGGTGTTGACGTCTAAGGATGTGATGTTGTGGGTTGCAATAATGCTTCAAAAGAGGGATAGTCTATTCTCTCAAGAAGAAAAACTCCTTATGTACATGTTTCATCTTGTATATTAGTTCAAAAAAAAGAAGAAAAAAAAAGAAAAAAAGAGATAACTCTAAAAAAAGTGGACAGACCTGATTGAAAATAAAATGCCTGTCAGAGTCTGTATATTTGCATGGTATATGCTTCAAAGCCTCATGCCATAGAATCCTACAACTGGATGACTTGGCTACACTGGTCAAGCATCCTAGGATAGTTAGCTACACTGGCTATCGTCCATTCTTTTCTCCACCCCCTCTTCTCGAGCCGGTTGCACTTGAACTTAGAAGGGAATACCCCGCTCCTCGAAGAAAGGTTAATGGACCGAGGAACTAGAGTTACCTTGTTAGAGGAGTTGTTTCTTTGCCATTTCTGATGTGGAGAGCTATATTTCACTTACACAATATAAGTAAGATTCATAGTCTTCGAATTTGCGTATGTGGATATTTTCTGACCTGACTGTTGAGGTGACTTGAATAGCAGACTTGTGGAACTTAAAGGTTGTTAGGTCTTAAATTCAATTCCCAATAAGATTCCAACACATTATTAATCCAAAGGTCGAGTCAAGCTCCATTTTCACCTTTTGTTCATGACCTTGCTATGGAACCTAAAATTATTTCACTTTTGCATTTCATTTTAGTTGCTCCAGGACGAGCAAGGTTTAAGTATAGGGGGTTGATGAATCTGTGATTCATCATTCTAAAAGTTGAATATAGAGCTTTGTTCCCGAGTAATTAGTTGCATTTCATTGCTTATATTGCATAATTAGCATTCATGCATGTGTAAATAATATTTGCATTTTAGCATTCATATTTGCAATAGATAAGGAGCCAAATTCACTAGTACATAATCACTTGTATATTAGCCAAATTCACCTATTTGTATCTATTTTATACTAACTCCAAATCCAATAAAAACAACTCCATAGTGTATATATTACTAACACTAATAAAAAATATCAAAATTCTAACTTGTAAAATTGACCAATAAACCCAAATCCAAGTTTGAGACTATGAACCTTAAAATGCACATATCTCTCTCATATGGTATCCGATTTCGATCTACTGACTTCTAAAGTAATATACATTCAAAGACCTTCAAAACGAGACTAATTTCATGAAAATTGGAGTTCGTATGTGAAACTTGGGTTTTGGGCCCCTGTTGTATATTGTACACATTGACTAAACTGCCCTTCATTTTATCTTTTTATTAAAAATCCAAAAAAATAGATTAAGTTGTAATTATTTCTCTCTTATTTTTTCAAACTTGATTTTGACTTTTCCCTTATTTAAAAATGACAAAAAACTGCAAAAGATAAAATTCGGTATTTTATACCCATAATATACCACCTAAAATTACACTTTGTACATATGACTTACTTTGATTTTTAATCCTTCACAAAAGTTGTAGATCTCATCGAGACGAGCAACTTTCATGTTGACCACTTTTTGATTTGACCTATTTGAATATTTCTTTTTTATTTTTATTTACATTTAATTTGTAATTTTTTTGGGAGCGACACGTGGCAGCTCCGGGAGCTGCCACATGTCACCCCCTTTTTATTATTTTATTATTTTCGTATTTTATTTTATTATTTATTTATCTAATTAATTATCTATTTTACTTTATTTTTTATTTAATTTTTATATCTTTCCATTTTATTATTTTTCTCTTCTTTATTTTTTGTAGCCTACTTATTTAATTTATTTATTTACTCCCGCTTTGAGGACCTGTAGGTGACAACATCAGGTTCCCTTACCAAGCGAAGATGACCCCACGCTCGATAGGCAAGATACATGAGGTCCACCTCCTGTTGCGGCTGCCCACCACAGTTGTTAGAGCTCTAGCTACGCCGACTGTCGAGCGAAGACGACCGAGCTCCTTAGACCTCCAACACTGTTAGGCGCACTCCAGGTAACTCTTTCTCCCCCTTCCCTTCTTCTTGACCCTGCTCTGCTTCTCTCTTTCTTTATCTGTTTCGTTGCCCCCCTTCTTTTCGTCACATCTCTTCTTTTATAAATCATTATGACCTACCACAACCATCTCCCCCTCCTTGCTCTTCGCCTCCAATCTGCCTTTGCGCGCTGCTCCCCAAGTAAGAATCTGCTCGCACTTCATCACCAACTCGCAGAGCAGAGCAGTACCAGCCGCCTGCCTCGACATTGCAGCATCGTTGTTGTGCCTCTCACCCGTAGCTCCTTTGGAGCTCGTCTTCACCACGTGTGGACCCTTGATGAATACCCATTCATCACTCTTTATTCTTATATTTTAGCTACAAAAACCTTTGCAAATACATGTAGATATGTGTAAATACAAATAATTACCAAAAGCATGCATTGTGTAAAAACCTATAATTAGCATGTTTTTGTGCACAAAATAAAAGAATAAAGAGCAAAAAGAAAAGAGGGAAATATTTAGAATAAATATTGAGCAACCTAACCCAAGGGAGGGCTCAGCATGGGCCTGACCGCATAAAAGCCAAAGTAGAGGGAGATAGGGCTCACATGTGTATATACTTCTGTAAATACATTAAATTATATTTTCCTCACCCAAAAATATGTTTGTCCATATTGTGTGTATATTTAGAAACTATTAAAAACAAAATAAAAAGATGAAAAGCAAAAAGATCAAAAATACCCTTCCTTCACCATGTGTATAGACCATTATCCTGTATTTATTTAACCCTATAAATAAATAAAATTATTTTCAAAACTTTTTGTAAATAGTCTATGTTACATTTTGTAAATAAAATAAATAACAAGAAACAAAACAAAAATCAAATAAAAATTACAAAATGAAAAATACCAAAATACATTGTATAATACCATGTATATAAATGTATACAACTATTTATTTCACCCTTGTATATAAATAATTAAAATAAAATAAAAATACCATTTTATTCCATATTTTATGGTGTAAATAAATAAAATACAAAATGAGCATAAAAATACATAAAAATAACAAATAAAAAAAATCAAAAATAAAAATCCATGTAGTGTACATATACCTATATATATAGCTACCCTATTTTTAGTTCCAAAAATTAATTAAAAATCACCAGAAAAATAGAAAAAAATAAAAGAAAAATATTTCATGTTTTGAGTTTTCTTTAATTCGGCCTATTTCTGCCTTAAAATAAATAAACAAAAATTGCATCCACGTGGCCGCTCCTGATTGGTCCACGGGGGAATATTGACCCCGGTCAACTCCCCCGCGGACTCCTTCCTTTTCTGGAAGATGCGTGCCGCGCCTCCTTCGCCGATTTATCCACGCGTCTCCAGGCTGTCACCCACTCAACCCCCGTGCTCGGATTCTTCGCCAATCATCCATCATCCTCGCCGGATCTTCCGCCATCAAATCCACGCCTTCTATAGCTGTCGCCACTCAACCCTAATCGCCCCTGTCACCATTTATATCCCGACCTCCGCCGCCTCCGCGCCCCATCTTTGGCCCTTCTCCTCCTTCCCAGTGACCTCCATAGGCTTCGCGAGAGTGACAGCAAGCGTCTGCCCTTGTTGCAGTGAGGCGAGGAAGCGAATCCATTGATCCGGCGATTCTCGCCGTCCTTGCTCCGCCGCCGGCGTTGAGCATAGAGCTTCAGGCCTTGACGCCCTTCGAAGCTACGACCCGGAGTTAGCCACGCTCCAGCACAGTCTACTGCAGCCATCAGGTAGTCGATTAGACCTTCTATTTAGTGTAATTTTTCGATTTCGCCCAATTCATATCTCCGACGCATTTCTCCGATTCCGGCCATTTCGCGTAACATCTCGATCCTCCGACCCGACCATCACCTCCGCCAACCCCTCACGCACCTTCTACGCCCTTTCACTCAACCCAGATCGCACAGGATCTGGGAATCGAGCTCCACCGTCCTCCGCTCGCCGGAGCTCGTCCGCCTCACAGCACCGACCACCTTCACCCCGCCTTCTTGGGTCGAGGCATTTTGCCCTCGACCCGCGAAGCTTCTTGTCCACTTTGCAGGTCCAAAGGAGGTGTCTGAGTCTCCAGTCCATTCAAGACCAGAGCTTCGCGCCGCCAGGCCTCGCCGGAGCCCCTCCAGGGTTCGGCTGGGCCATCGGCCATCATCATCAGCTGCGGGACAGTGCAGCGGAGCTTCTCCGATCAATTGCAGCAGCTGAGGAGGGGTGTAGCGCACGCAGGAGACCGGCGAAGTTCGCCGGCGATGAGTTCTTGCACCATCCTCCAGAGCCGTCCGATGAAGACCTCGCTCCAGTTCTAATCCTGAGCGTCCATCCTTGAAGGAGCAGCAGCCATCGATCTATCTGAGGAGACATCTGGATCGTTGTAGCCGAGGAGAGAGGACCAGGAGTCCAGCATCGTCAGATCTTCCACGTGGACCTCTCACAGCCGTTAATCGAGCCGAAGGGACGAAGAGAGAAGAAGCGCAGCACATCCGGACCGTCCAGCCTACACGTGGCGCCTATCCGACCGTCGGCTAATAAAGGGGTAAATATCGTAGGCCCCCCTTGTAGTTTCATTTTTAGTCCTGTAAGTTGTCGAGTCAGTTATTTATTTTCTGGGTTATTTGCAATATATGCCCGGTAGTTCTGGATGTTATTCATTGAATAAAATGTTTTGTTTATTTGCATATATACCCCTGTAAACACTTTATATTCGCATGTGCGTTTTATTTTGGGATATTTGCATATAAGCCCCTGGACTTTTGATACGAGTTATCAATAGGTCCTTGGAACTTCTTTTTATTACATTTAGGTCCTTGAGTGCCCCAGGCACGTGCTTGGCACGTGACTTCTTGGGTATTTTGCACCAGGACCCAGAACTTTTGGGTATTTGCACATAGGTCCCTGTGCACAGTGCCCCACCTTTATTTTTGAATAAAATATCAAACGACCTCCAAATCCAATGAGATTTTGACACATGGCTCCTGCCATGGTGTAGGAATTTCTATGATTTTGGAGGACATTTTTGATTTCATTTATTATTTTTAAAAATTCAAAAACCCCTATTTTTGCCACTGTTTGACTTTAAAAATACCAAAAAAATATAAAAACATCTCCAAAAATTCTAAAAATATCAGGTATTGTAGTTTGCTTGCTGTTTGATTTTCTAGCCAATTTGGCTATTTTTCATCACCTAAAAACCTTAAAAATTGAAAAACCCCTAAAAACCCATAAAAATTATAATAATTAAATCAAAAATCCAAAAACAATAATTAGGGTGCTTAAATTTTCCTTATTCTTCATAGATTACAGGAAAATTACCTCCAAG
The DNA here is from genome assembly GCA_037367405.1 of Ottelia alismoides. Classification (NCBI taxonomy): domain Eukaryota; kingdom Viridiplantae; phylum Streptophyta; class Magnoliopsida; order Alismatales; family Hydrocharitaceae; genus Ottelia; species Ottelia alismoides. The sequence goes on from JAZKJV010000779.1 coordinate 122,933, forward strand.
GTTGATTGAAACTCTTAAATATTTTATTTTTGAGTTTCTAACCTTGCTGGACAGTACCTTGGTGTTTCTGCCTTGTTTGATTTTTAATAAATAATTTACCCATTAGAAAAATTCCAAAAATTCACCAAAAACAGTAAAAAACTTAAAAAACCTAAAAATCAATTTTCTGGAATTTTTGCATCATTTTTGGTGTGTGTAATAAATTGTTGAAGTTCCCTTGTATTTACCTTCTTTAATTTTCTCATCATTTAAAAAATCTAAAAAAAAAATATATAAAAACAAATAAAAACCACTAAAAAATATTCCCTCGGATTTCTGACTACATCGTAGGCCGCAAGGCCAATCTGTGCTCCTTGTGTTCGACCCTGGGAGCTATACCAGGTTAATCTTATAGCAGGACCACTTCTCTGTATTTTATTGATTTATCTTCATCTGTGGTTCATTTTTCTTGATTGACACATTCTGAGCGATTGAGGACAACGACATTGTGATTTATTTTCTACCTCAGTTGTTCGGGATTTCGTGTCACCAGAATGGCGCCGTTGCCGGGGAGCACGGCTTTGTAGTCATTTTTCTTCATATTGTCTCTCTTAATTATAACTATTTTCTAACACTTCTCTCTCTTTCTAATTTTTGTGCGAGGTACTGCGTGGAGAACTTGGAGTACACTTTTTGAGGACCCGCACGGGAAGAAGAGCAGGAGGAAGAGAGAGAAGAAGGAGTTTTCATTTCTGAGAGAGAGAGAGAGAACAATACTGTTGTAATAATTTAGACTTTGGACTTGTGGACACTTGTAACTTAGCGGGTCTGTTTCGCCGAGCACCGGTGTGCTCGGGGGACCCATTCGGATTTTCGCGGCTTTTATCGTGGTTTTGATAGCTAGCTGCCTTTTCCGGTGTTTACGCGGTTTTTCTCGAGCCCCTAGATTTAGGAATTTCTGTTGATTGTGACGTAAATATCTAAGGCCCAACACTTAATAGAATATCTGTTCCTATAGAACGTAATTGGACCTTGATAAAATTCACTGAAAAAGTTAGTTTAATTGGATTTGAGACCACGTGCCGTGAGGAGTCACATACAGCGCTGGCAGGACCCGTTGTGGCGGGCACCGAGTGACTCCCAAGATCGGACTCCGGACTCGATTCCGTTGGCTAACTATTGTTCTTTACGATCAATAGAAATTGCTCAGCTAGGACTCGGTTTTTCCTCGTTGCATCATTTAGGTAGTTTAATTCTGTATTTAAATTCTGCGCGGATCACTTGCATGTAGAGTGCTGGAGACAAGGTACGCATTTCTTTCTCTGCATGCATCATTGATTTTCTCGCGCATCGGCTTTTTCGTCTTCTCCCCCTGTGTTTGGCTTAATCATCAGGAGAATCGGAAAAATCGCTAAGCCGCTTGTTTTTATTTTTGAAAAAAAAAATTAAAAAGAAAAACAATAAAAATTGGGACTGGATAACACTATTGACCCTAAAAGACACTCACATTAAAAATTTGTCTTGGGGAGAGCAACCCCCTCATTGTTTGGTTTGATTGTGCGAGAGAGTGACCCGAACACTAGGTAAAGCCCTCCGGTGCTCATCTCGACTGATTACCGACTCTTCTGTGCGGGACAGTCGGTTGAGAGAGTATCGGGTATCCCAGCAGGTCACGTAATCGCTCTGATATCTTGTGTGTTCACCAAATAAAATTGACAAGATAAATTGACCGAGCTTTCACGGTCTTCAGATTGTGTTGAGTTGGTGAACAAGGGGTTTGCTTTGCGATCATATTTTCTCCAGATCCCATCCGCCTTACTCGCCAGATCAAGATGATGGGTAGACGATCTCTTAGGCAGCCTCTGGCTGCACCGCTTTCCAGGCGCGGCTACTTCATCATCTAGGTTGGCCCGCGAGAGTCAAGACCAATTCTCCGGGCCCGAGTACGATTCCACCCTGTTCCCCCTCGACCCCCTTTCTTTTCCTACTGAGAGACATGAGCCTGAGGAAAGACGAATTGATTTAACAGAACCTGAGTTGGGCTCATCTGATGTTGCAGACGTCACTATGGCCGGAGCCGGCAGTTCAGATGATCACTCCCGACAACCCGAACAGCATGTCGTATTTGACCAGGGAGCGATCAACTCCACCCTGATCGCATCATTAGAGACAGTTCAGCAGCAGTTACGCGATCAGGGGGCATTTATGATTGAGATGAGAAGGGAGTTGGAGCGACTCCGAAGAGAGCAAGACGAGCCGAGCGAGCCTGAGGACATTCCTGACGCTGATGCAGAGGCAGCAGCCGCAGCAGCAGCTGCCGCAGCGGCAGCCGCCGCCGGAGGAGGACCACCGAGAACGATGCGGGAGCTACACAACCCCGGATCTACACTGATGCATCATTGGGTGGTGGTACCTGCTATCGTGGGGGATTTCAAGTTCCCTCCGAACACCCTGCAGATGCTCCTTCATTTTCACGGGCTTGCCACTGAGGAACCCCATCTCCATCTCCAGGAGTTTTTGATGATCTGCAGTACTGTCCACGACCGTCATGTGGACCAAGATACGATTCGAATGATGGCCTTCCCTTTTTCACTGGCAGATAGAGCAGCCGCCTGGCTGAAACATCTAGGGAAGTTTGTTTACACCTGGGATCAGCTCCGCACCGAGTACTTGAACAAGTACTATCCACTCGGGCGGACGAATGCAGCGAGGGCCCTGATCAACAACTTCTCCATGCTCCCTAACGAGCAGTTTCACGAGGCATGGGAGAGGTTCAGAGAGCTTCTGGATAGATGCCCACACCATGATATCTCCAAGCCGAACCTAGTTCAGAGCTTCTTTAGTGGGATGACGCCAGAGCTTCAGGGTCTGGTGAATGCTTCTTGCGGCGGGTCCTACTTTGCCAAGGACCACAACCAAGTCTGGGCCATCTACGAGGAGATGGCAGAAAATTACATGGTGATGTCCCAGACTCGGTTGTACACACAGAGATCTCAGCAGCCGCCAGGACCCGTGCAGTATCAGCGGATAGCACGGGTTGATGCAGGTCCATCCAGTTCGTCCACAGTTGCGGCCGCACAGGCAGAATCGGCCACTGCGGACATGGGGATTATCAGCGAGAAGTTGGACCACATGGAAATCATAGAGAAGAAGCAGTGCCAGGGCATAACTCAGATGGAGCAAATGGCACAAACTCTGAGCGACATGAAGACCCAGCTCTTGTGTCTTCAGGAGGCACAGACGGCTCCTCAGCCCCGTCTTCTGTCGCGAGGCGATTCCGGCGGCAGCCGCAGCTCGTCCCAGCGCTCCAGCTCCTTGCAGCAGCCTAGACAAGTTCACCTTGTACAGGCGGAGCCGTACCAGCAGCAGCAGCCCTCTTACCAGTCACCACCATCTCCAGACTTACAGATGGTGGTATATCAGCCGGATCAGCCTCTGGCAGCACTGCCACCAGACCCCTTTGATGCTGAGCCGTTGATGGATGTCAACGGGATTTGGTATGACCGTCCTCAACCTGGAATCCGACGAGACCATCCCGGATTCAGGTGGGGGAATGGGGGTAACCAGTCCCAACAGCAGCCAGCCGGTCAGGGAGGGCAGTACTCCCAGCAGAGAGATCACCAGCAGCCCCCTGCATATCAGCCACATCAGCCATCATCCTTCGTACCTCGTCCCTACCAGCAGCAGGGACAGAATTGGAGACGTGAGCAGCAAGCTCACCAGCAGCAGCATCCTTCCTCTTACCCCTCTCAGCCACAGCAGCAGCAGGTCCAGCAGCCTCATTACCAGAGAGGCAACCCGTCGGGTTCCCACGAGAGCCCCGCCATGGATGATCTAGCCCGCCTCTTCACAGAGCAGCAGGCTACATTTAGACGGGAGATGGACGAGTTCCGCCAGGAGATGAGGGACCTGATGAGAGGGAAGGCCGCCATCCCTGCACAGATCGAGCCGAATCCGAATAGCTTGAAGAGGAAATCTGAGCAGGTAGTTCACACTGAGCCTACCACTCCTAGTAACTCATTTGATGATATGTCATCGGATATATTTGATGCTGATTTTGTTACACTTAGGAGCGGTAGAAGACCAGCAGGCGGCGCCTCATCTGAGCGACCACACGAGGATCCATCTAGAGCGCCAGATGAGGAAGAGGAGAGCGGTACTGAAGCCGCACATCATGATGACGGTGGTACTGATGCCACCCGAGATGCTGATTCCACCGGCGGTACTGAGGCCGCCGTTTCACCGCATAGAGGAGGTGGTACTGACGCCACCAGCAGAGCCGAGCCAGCCCGCGGTACTGAGGCCGCAAGACGTCTAGTTGTAGAGCCAGCTAGAGGTGGTACTGACGCCACCAACATTTATTCTGATAGAAATGTTGTCTTTCCTCGCATGAATGTATCTCAGAACTCTGATTTGAATAAAGGAAAAGGTTTAGTTTCTTCTGATCCCACTATGGTGAATGATGTTTGTGAGGATCCGGTCATCGAACCGTCTAGGCCTATTCCTAGTCCTTCATCTGAGAAGGACCCTGTGATCCCCTTTCCTAGAGCCCTTGAGTTGGGGAAGGGGAAGAAAAAAGAAAAAGATCCAAAAAAGAGAGAGCAGGAGGAGTTCAGCCAGGGCATGATAGACCGATTTCACATTCAGCTGACCCTCAATGAGGCTTTGCAGCACATTCCTCTTCTTCAGCGATCCCTAAGAGATAGGACCACAGTCAGGAGGAAGAAGAGGAGCAAGACAGCAGAAATTCATGTGCTAACAAAAGCCACGTGTTACGCGATCCAGAACCATCTGCCGACTAAGAGGCCAGATTTAGGGGCCCCGTATGTCAGATGTCAGATTAGTGAGCAGAGGTTCAACCGTACTCTATTAGATAGCGGATCGTCGATCAACCTTCTTCCGGCAGCCCTTCTCGACCACTTAGAGTTGGGCACTCTTAGACAGAGCAGGACATACCTTCAGTTTGCTGATCGGTCTGTCAAGAGGCCAAAGGGGTTGTTGCGAGACGTTGTCGTCACGATTCAGGGTTTGCAATTCCCCGTGGACTTCGTAGTGCTGGACATGGAGACCCCTGACTCGTTGACCGATTCCCCCATTATCCTCGGTCGCCCGTTCTTGGCCACAGCCAAAGCGGTGACTGACCATGACAGTGGGAAGGTATTCTTTCGCGTCCAGGGCGAGAGTATACAAATAGAGACGGTTAAGGACCACAGAGCCAGAGCTAGATCCCGCTCAGAGGACAGTACAGATTCAGAACAGCTGACAGACGCAGGACCAGACATCCACCAGGACTGTGATTTTGTGATCACAGATGATGAGGCAGTTTGGGCAGATCCTGCAGCACAGACCATCCTCTCATATTCAGATACAGTTGATGCAGAATTGATAGCAGAGGATAGTCTGGAGAGCACAGCCTTGGTTCAGGATACTATTGAGTCAGCAGAGTCGGACCTTGATCGCGACACGATTTTCAGTGATGGTGGTACTGAGGCCACCCTGCTTTACGGTGGTACTGATGCCACCGCAGTTGATACAGATCCCTCGGATTCAGAATCTGATTGGGCAGATTGTGATGATCAGATGCCAGATCTGGATCCACCTGAGCCTATAGATGAGGAGGAGGTAGAGGCAGAACAGATCAGAGACAATGCAGAGGACCCGCCTTCTCCAGATCCAGTTTGTGAGAGTTCTTTATCATTTTCCCAGGCAGATTTGGCAGAATTGTCTGCATACACACATCTTCTTCAGAAGCCAGATTTGCCAGCACCCAGCTGTCCAGAGCTAAAGCCGCTCCCTACTTCGCTGAAGTACAGATTCCTTGCGGGAGAGTCTGAGATGTACCCAGTCATCATCTCTGCCGACCTGACTGGAGAACAAGAATCCCGTCTGATGGAGGTTCTTGAAAAGAATCGCAAGGCAATTGGATGGAGCGTAGCAGATCTCCATGGGATTAGTCCCTCGTTGTGCTCCCACCATATCTATCTCGAGGAAGGGGCGAAGCCATCGCGTGAGTTCCAGCGGCGACTGAACCCCAACCTAAGAGAGGTTGTTATGAAGGAAATATCAAAATGGTGGAGTGCAGATTTTATTTATCCCATTTCCGACTCCAAGTGGGTCAGCCCCTTGCATGTGGTGCCCAAGAAGACGGGCATCACTACTGTGATCAGTGAGTCGGGAGAGGAGATTGCTACACGAGTACCCACCTCTTGGCGGGTCTGTGTTGACTACAGGAGACTCAACCAGGCCACCAAGAAGGACCATTTCCCCCTGCCTTTTATTGATCAGATCATAGAGAGACTGGCAGGGAAGAGCCATTACTGCTTCCTGGATGGGTACTCGGGCTACAACCAGGTGGCCATCGCTCCTGAGGATCAGGAGAAGACCACCTTTACCTGTCCCTTCGGTACCTACGCTTTTCGACGCATGCCATTTGGGCTATGTAACGCCCCTGCGACTTTTCAGAGATGCATGCTGTCGATATTTTCGGACATGGTAGGGGAGTGTTTGGAGGTCTTCATGGACGACTTCTCGGTTTACGGCGACGGATTCGATTCCTGTCTTGACTGCCTAGACCGAGTGCTCCAGCGATGTATTGCTACCCGCTTGGTTCTGTCTTGGGAGAAGAGTCACTTCATGGTGACTCAAGGGACGGTGCTTGGTCACATCATCTCCAACAGAGGCATGGAGGTTGATCCGGCCAAGGTCGATGTCATTAGAAAACTCACACCGCCGTCCAATTTGAAGCAGCTACGGTCATTTCTAGGGCACGTTGGTTTTTACAGGAGATTTATTCATGATTTCAGCAAGATTGCCCGACCGTTGACTGATCTCTTGACGAAAGACACCGAGTTCCTTGTTGATGACAAGTGTCTTTCTTCCTTTGAGACTCTCCAGCAGTGTGTTATTGAGGCTCCTGTCCTTCAGCCACCCGATTGGTCTCTCCCATTCGAGATCATGACGGACGCCTCTGATTTTGCCGTAGGGGCCGTGCTAGGACAGAGGAGGGATGGAGTGCCATTTGCCATACACTATGCTAGCCGCACATTGGATTCCGCCCAGCGGAATTACACGGTCACAGAGAAGGAAATGCTAGCAGTAGTGTTTGCCCTAGATAAGTTCAGATCGTATATCATTGGATCTAGAGTGACTTTGTATACCGACCACACCGCCATCAGGTACCTCATGTCAAAGAAGGATGCCAAGGCCAGACTTACTAGATGGATCCTTCTACTCCAGGAGTTCGACATTGAGATCAAGGATAAGCCTGGAGTCAAGAATGTGGTGGCGGATCATCTTTCCCGACTAGAGCAGCCTGAGGATTCTGAGCAGATTGATCCCATTTGTGATACCTTCCCAGATGAGGCGATCCTTGCTATCGCCTCACTCCCGTGGTATGCCGATATTGTGAACTTTCTCGTTGCTGGGAAAGTCCCACAAGATTGGCCCAGGCAGAAGCTTGAGACCTTCTTTGCGAAGGCCAAGTCCTACCACTGGGAGGATCCCATCCTTTACCACGAAGGAGGGGATAGCATCTGGCGTCGGTGTATTCCTCAGGAGGAGCATCATAGTGTCCTCACTTACTGCCACAAGCTTGAGGCAGGAGGACATCATTCTGGGAGGAGAACGGCACAGAAAGTGCTCCAATCCGGCTTGTGGTGGCCTACACTCTTCAAGGACTCTGATGAGTTCGTGAAGAGATGTACTGACTGTCAGAGGATGGGCACTTGTGGACAACGTGATATGATGCCGATGCAGCCCATTCATTTCTGTGAGGTTTTTGACGCATGGGGCATCGATTTCATGGGTCCATTCCCTAAGAGTCAGGGATTTGAGTACATTCTGTTGGCCGTAGATTATGTTAGTCGTTGGGTTGAGGCTATCCCCGCCCGAGCCGCAGATGCAAAGACAGTTTGCAGATTTTTGAAGAAGCACATCATCATGCGGTTCGGGGTTCCACGAGTTCTGATTTCTGATGGGGGATCTCATTTTGTCAACGACCAGGTGAAGGCACTTGCTAGCGAGTTCAGTATAGACCATCGTATTGCCACACCATACCATCCACAGACGAATGGTCTAGCTGAAGTGTCGAATAGGGAGATCAAGAATATTTTGCAGAAAGTCGTCCGCCCTGACCGAAAGAATTGGTCACAGGTTTTGGACTCGGTCTTGTGGGCATATCGGACGTCTTTCAAGACTCCATTGGGTACATCTCCCTTTCGCCTCGTTTATGGCAAGCCATGCCATCTACCTGTCGAGCTGAGGCACAAGTCACTTTGGGCAGTCACAGATATTCTTATGGATCCAGATGGTATAGGAGACCAGAGGAGGGCAGAGTTAGCCGCCTTGGAAGAGCTTAGAGATACAGCTTTCTCAAACAGCCTACATTATAAGGAGAAAGTCAAAGAGTGGCATGATTCTCATATCAGCCACAAACATTTCGAGATTGGACAGAAAGTATGGTTGTTTGATGCAAGGCTACGATTATTTCCAGGGAAGCTACAGAGCAAATGGAAAGGACCCTACTTGGTCAGAAAGGTACACGATAACGGTAGCATTGATATATCTGAGTTATCTTCTGAGAGTACCTTCCGAGTGAACGGCCAGCGGCTCAAACCATTTCTAGATCATGAGCCGCGGGACGTTATTATTGCCGCTGTTCATTTTGCGTGAGATGTGGTCTTTTGACTCACATCTTTTGCATCTCACGCCTGATTTTCACTGTTCTTCCGCCTGTATAGATCCAATTGTCCATATCAATCCATTCTTTAGTCCCACATCCCGTCTCTCATCTTATGATTATGCTATACTTAGGGTGTACTTTACCCTAAGTATAGGGGGGATGTCGGACCTGCGAGTATTCTTTTCATTCTTTCTGCTCCTGTTTTTGCTGCCTATACTTAGGGATATTTCACCCTAAGTATAGGGGGGGCAGATTCTGTATATTCTTCTTCACTCGGCTTTCCCTTCATGTACAGCTTTCTATACTTAGGATTAGTTAATCCTAAGTATAGGGGGAAACCACCGAGTTCCTCTCATTCTATTCATTTATTCGTTCCTGTACTTAGCCATTCCTTTTCACTTCCCTTTTACTAAGCACGAGTTATGTCTTCTTCATCGCTCTTGATCACTCTGAGGACATCGTTCGAGCTAAGTATAGGGGGGGTGTGTATATATTTCATATATACTTTAGCCATAACTCGTACTTTGTGTGAGTGTGTTAATAAATAAAATGGCTAAAAATCACAAAATTTTTAAAATTTTTCATGTACATAAACCTCTTTTATTCTTGCACATACATAGCTAGTGTACAAAGTATTTTTGTAAAAATGATTTCAAAAATCTTTTGTGTAAAGCTTGTGTAAATATTTTGTATCAAAATTATGTATATAGTACAAAATTTTTTTTCAAAATGTTTTGAAAATCAAAAGTTTGCAAAAATCTTGTGTAAATGTGTGTAAATATCATTTTGCAAAACTTGCACCTCATGCATCATTCATGATTTCAAAACATTTTTCAAAAATTTTTGCATGATTGTAAAATATTTGTAAATAGCATCTTTTGTACATATATGTATATAGTTTTTCCTGGATGAAAGTTGACATTTAAACTAAGCCTGGAATTAAATTGAGAAATGGAGCTTGAATAAGATCTTAATCCACTTAACTTCAAGAGGAACCTTGTAGGACTTAGGGTTAAGGCTTTTCAGGTCCATAAGGGCTTAATTCTTTGAGTCCACTAGGCTATGAGCATATGTCATCTTGATGAGCCTAAGTAGAGCACTTAACAACACACGCATGACTCTCAGAGACAATGGCTTCACTTGCACCTGCACTTTACACATGGCTCTCCACGGATGAGGTGGTGAGGAGGCAGTTTCCTTTGGCTTGGGGTAGCATATGAGGGTAGTACTTCTAGGCGGAACCTCTCTTCTTCTTATAGTGAAGGAAGTGCACCTCAACTTGGTCTAGTGGTGTTGAAAGCTAAAGACAGAAGCTGTGGGTTGCAATAAAGCTTCAAAAGAGGGATAGTCTACTGGCTCAAGGGGAAATTTCTTATATGCTGCACCATGTAGATATGTTGTACAGAAGTTCTTGAAAAAAAAAATGCAAAAATGCAAAAAGAACTCCAAAAAAAGTGGTGGGTCGGATTGAAAATTTAATAACCCCACCGGAGTATAAAGCAAAAGCTTATGGTATCCATGTTACATCTCATGAAGCCTGCAGCGGGAGACTTAGCTACACTGGCTAAACTTCCAAAACTCTATACTTCTACCCCCTCTTCTTGAGCCGGTTGCACTTGAACTTAGAAGGGAATACCCCGCTTCTCGAGGAAAGAGTTGCTAGACTGAGGCATTAGAGTTACCAGGTTGAGGGAGGTTGTTTCTTTGTTACTTCTGAGGTGGGGAGCCACATATCACTTACACCGCAAGGAAAAGATTCATGGTCATTAGAGTTTGTGTATGTAGACTTGTTCTGATCTGGTTTATTAAGGAGTCTTGCCCATCGACTAGTGGAACTCGGAGGCTGTTGAGTTTTAAGCTTAAGTCCAAATAAGGTTCCGACACATTAATAATCCAAAGATCTGATCGAGCTCCATATTTCAATTTAATGAAGGAAAATTTAATAAGTCAACCTTGATCCATGTACATCCTCTTTTTCTTTTTCTTTCTTTTTCACTTCTTTTTCAAATAAGTGTTTGCTAAGGGACTAGCAAAGTTAAGCATAGGGGGGTGATGAATACCCATTCATCACTCTTTATTCTTATATTTTAGCTACAAAAACCTTTGCAAATACATGTAGATATGTGTAAATACAAATAATTACCAAAAGCATGCATTGTGTAAAAACCTATAATTAGCATGTTTTTGTGCACAAAATAAAAGAATAAAGAGCAAAAAGAAAAAGAGGGAAATATTTAGAATAAATATTGAGCAACCTAACCCAAGGGAGGGCTCAGCATGGGCCTGACCGCATAAAAGCCAAAGTAGAGGGAGATAGGGCTCACATGTGTATATACTTCTGTAAATACATTAAATTATATTTTCCTCACCCAAAAATATGTTTGTCCATATTGTGTGTATATTTAGAAACTATTAAAAACAAAATAAAAAGATGAAAAGCAAAAAGATCAAAAATACCCTTCCTTCACCATGTGTATAGACCATTATCCTGTATTTATTTAACCCTATAAATAAATAAAATTATTTTCAAAACTTTTTGTAAATAGTCTATGTTACATTTTGTAAATAAAATAAATAACAAGAAACAAAACAAAAATCAAATAAAAATTACAAAATGAAAAATACCAAAATACATTGTATAAATACCATGTATATAAATGTATACAACTATTTATTTCACCCTTGTATATAAATAATTAAAATAAAATAAAAATACCATTTTATTCCATATTTTATGGTGTAAATAAATAAAATACAAAATGAGCATAAAAATACATAAAAATAACAAATAAAAAAATCAAAAATAAAAATCCATGTAGTGTACATATACCTATATATATAGCTACCCTATTTTTAGTTCCAAAAATTAATTAAAAATCACCAAAAAATAGAAAAAAATAAAAGAAAAATATTTCATGTTTTGAGTTTTCTTTAATTCGGCCTATTTCTGCCTTAAAATAAATAAACAAAAATTGCATCCACGTGGCCGCTCCTGATTGGTCCACGGGGGAATATTGACCCCGGTCAACTCCCCCGCGGACTCCTTCCTTTTCTGGAAGATGCGTGCCGCGCCTCCTTCGCCGATTTATCCACGCGTCTCCAGGCTGTCACCCACTCAACCCCCGTGCTCGGATTCTTCGCCAATCATCCATCATCCTCGCCGGATCTTCCGCCATCAAATCCACGCCTTCTATAGCTGTCGCCACTCAACCCTAATCGCCCCTGTCACCATTTATATCCCGACCTCCGCCGCCTCCGCGCCCCATCTTTGGCCCTTCTCCTCCTTCCCAGTGACCTCCATAGGCTTCGCGAGAGTGACAGCAAGCGTCTGCCCTTGTTGCAGTGAGGCGAGGAAGCGAATCCATTGATCCGGCGATTCTCGCCGTCCTTGCTCCGCCGCCGGCGTTGAGCATAGAGCTTCAGGCCTTGACGCCCTTCGAAGCTACGACCCGGAGTTAGCCACGCTCCAGCACAGTCTACTGCAGCCATCAGGTAGTCGATTAGACCTTCTATTTAGTGTAATTTTCGATTTCGCCCAATTCATATCTCCGACGCATTTCTCCGATTCCGGCCATTTCGCGTAACATCTCGATCCTCCGACCCGACCATCACCTCCGCCAACCCCTCACGCACCTTCTACGCCCTTTCACTCAACCCAGATCGCACAGGATCTGGGAATCGAGCTCCACCGTCCTCCGCTCGCCGGAGCTCGTCCGCCTCACAGCACCGACCACCTTCACCCCGCCTTCTTGGGTCGAGGCATTTTGCCCTCGACCCGCGAAGCTTCTTGTCCACTTTGCAGGTCCAAAGGAGGTGTCTGAGTCTCCAGTCCATTCAAGACCAGAGCTTCGCGCCGCCAGGCCTCGCCGGAGCCCCTCCAGGGTTCGGCTGGGCCATCAGCCATCATCATCAGCTGCGGGACAGTGCAGCGGAGCTTCTCCGATCAATTGCAGCAGCTGAGGAGGGGTGTAGCGCACGCAGGAGACCGGCGAAGTTCGCCGGCGATGAGTTCTTGCACCATCCTCCAGAGCCGTCCGATGAAGACCTCGCTCCAGTTCTAATCCTGAGCGTCCATCCTTGAAGGAGCAGCAGCCATCGATCTATCTGAGGAGACATCTGGATCGTTGTAGCCGAGGAGAGAGGACCAGGAGTCCAGCATCGTCAGATCTTCCACGTGGACCTCTCACAGCCGTTAATCGAGCCGAAGGGACGAAGAGAGAAGAGGCGCAGCACATCCGGACCGTCCAGCCTACACGTGGCGCCTATCCGACCGTCGGCTAATAAAGGGGTAAATATCGTAGGCCCCCCTCGTAGTTTGTAGTTTCATTTTTAGTCCTGTAAGTTGTCGAGTCAGTTATTTATTTTCTGGGTTATTTGCAATATATGCCCGGTAGTTCTGGATGTTATTCATTGAATAAAATGTTTTGTTTATTTGCATATATACCCCTGTAAACACTTTATATTCGCATGTGCGTTTTATTTTGGGATATTTGCATATAAGCCCCTGGACTTTTGATACGAGTTATCAATAGGTCCTTGGAACTTCTTTTTATTACATTTAGGTCCTTGAGTGCCCCAGGCACGTGCTTGGCACGTGACTTCTTGGGTATTTTGCACCAGGACCCCAGAACTTTTGGGTATTTGCACATAGGTCCCTGTGCACAGTGCCCCACCTTTATTTTTGAATAAAATATCAAACGACCTCCAAATCCAATGAGATTTTGACACATGGCTCCTGCCATGGTGTAGGAATTTCTATGATTTTGGAGGACATTTTTGATTTCATTTATTATTTTTAAAAATTCAAAAACCCCTATTTTTGCCACTGTTTGACTTTAAAAATACCAAAAAAATATAAAAACATCTCCAAAAATTCTAAAAAAATCAGGTATTGTAGTTTGCTTGCTGTTTGATTTTCTAGCCAATTTTGGCTATTTTTCATCACCTAAAAACCTTAAAAATTGAAAAACCCCTAAAAACCCATAAAAATTATAATAATTAAATCAAAAATCCAAAAACAATAATTAGGGTGCCTAAATTTTCCTTATTCTTCATAGATTACAGGAAAATTACCTCCAAGGTTGATTGAAACTCTTAAATATTTTATTTTTGAGTTTCTAACCTTGCTGGACAGTACCTTGGTGTTTCTGCCTTGTTTGATTTTTAATAAATAATTTACCCATTAGAAAAATTCCAAAAATTCACCAAAAACAGTAAAAAACTTAAAAAACCTAAAAATCAATTTTCTGGAATTTTTGCATCATATTTGGTGTGTGTAATAAATTGTTGAAGTTCCCTTGTATTTACCTTCTTTAATTTTCTCATCATTTAAAAAATCTAAAAAAAAAAATATAAAAACAAATAAAAACCACTAAAAAATATTCCCTCGGATTTCTGACTACATCGTAGGCCGCAAGGCCAATCTGTGCTCCTTGTGTTCGACCCTGGGAGCTATACCAGGTTAATCTTATAGCAGGACCACTTCTCTGTATTTTATTGATTTATCTTCATCTGTGGTTCATTTTTCTTGATTGACACATTCTGAGCGATTGAGGACAACGACATTGTGATTTATTTTCTACCTCAGTTGTTCGGGATTTCGTGTCACCAACCCTCCTCCGAGCGCCTTCACTCACTGCAACGACGGCCCTGTACACGACTCCACCAACCGCGACGTACTCTACTGACTTCAGCCAACCCCCTCTGCTTGTCGCTAGGAGCTCTCTAAGCCGCTCCTCATCACTGACGACACGCCTTTGCCAAGCAACCTCCACCAATCCTCCTCCCAACAGCAGGTTAGCGCCCCCATCCTTGCTGTTGGAACCAGCTCTACAAGCACCTCCGTCGGCCAACCTCTCACTCCATTGTTCGCCATCGAACTCCGGGCATGTGTCGCCTGGAGCAGCACTCCTCTCTACGTGCTCAATCACGAGGTCTCGTTCCTGCTGCACGCGTGTCCCTCAACGCCTCCAGCCGCCTTCGACAGCAACCACGAGCTCGCCCATCACCGCGACGTCGCGAGCAGGCGTGCCACTGGCCTAGAGTCGCCTTTACGTGTCGCTTTACGTGCTCGTTCACCTGGAGCTTAGACCCACCTCACGTGCTTAGCACGTGAGGGCTAGGTCAATTGCAGAAAACTCCCCAAGGTCCTTGGAAATCACAGCCGCGTACCTGCCAGTCATCCACATGCGGAGCACGGGCGCAGCGCGGAAAAATTACAAAAATGCCCCTCTTCTTCTAAGCTTTCACGCCAAGGCTCTCACAACCAGAGCACACGCGACGCACGTGCACCTTTGGAAAATTGCGTCCATACCTTACCGAGTCTAGGTAATTGCATACAAATCCCGACAACATATTTATTTTTTTCTTTTTATTTCATTATTGCAATTACACCCTTGTGTTTGCATATTTATTTAAATGTGCATTTCACATCATTTTACCATTCTAAAATTGCATATTGTAGAAGAACTCATGTTCTATCATTGTGAAAAACAGTTATATTTTTGTGAGCCTTGGTTTATTTAATAGAATTAATTTGGTGAAAGATTGCATATTTTATCCAATTTTCTTCTGAAATTGATATTAATTTAACCGTTGCTCCAAAAATTCCCAAAAATTTACAGTAGGCAGAGTTTGAGAGTTCTATTTTTTCCCAAAAATAATCACATTTGTACGAAAATAGAGGTCTAAAAAAATTAATTGGTGTTTCGCTTAATTGATTTTTAATAAGTTAGAAATTGATTGTTTTTGAAATCTAGTAATTTTCCTGAATTCATCTCACATAGAAGTATCTAGGATAATTTTCATCTTTGAAAATAATTTAATCGGGTATTTATTAAAATTAATTTTGCGAAAATCACACTACATTCATATTTAATTTGTAAATAATTTACATTGAGTCGAAAATTCCAAAAAAAAACAGTAGCTTAATTTCATCATATTTCACATTCTGACCATGTTTCGTAATTTTCAAACTTATTTGATTATAATTTACATTTTTAACCCTCAAATTCGGTCTAAATTGCATTTGCATATCACTTGCATTTAAAATTTTCAAAAATACTCCTCTGTGAAAACCTAACATCTGGATCGATAAAAATTAATCTAAGGAGAAAGTTGCCTCACTGAGCTCGACCTTGGGCTTGTCCAAGTAAAATAAATACTACCACTTGAGATTAATTGATATATTAATTAAATTGGTTTTTGATAAATCCAAATTTTACCTGACTGCAACGAACACAAAAAAATTAATCAGTAATCCATTTAAATTAAGAGGGTGAATTTCGGGTTTGTCACCGAGGAAGATTTTTCCTTAGTCAAGGTGATATGGCACCGACATGGTGTCGAAGAGGCAACATGGGAGACTGAAGCAGACATGCGAGCATGATACTCGCAGCTCTTTTTAGGTGATTGTCAAAACAAGCCTATTTAATTATGCAAATTATTAAAGGAATATGCTTCTTTTTACTTTTGGGTTTTTATGGGTTCAAAACACTTTGAGGTCATTATGGAATGATGAAACTCGGATAAAAACATAAAATGTCTTTGATCTGAGTCTCAAGGACTAGACTCCCTATGGGATTTTTATATTTGTGACATCCGGATATGAATAACTCGATCTGACCCGATTATGGGTCTGAATGATCAATTAATATACAATTAATGTTGAATAAAATCAAATTGATCCATAGACCACGGATCGAAATTTATTCGATCGCAATTGACCAAAAGTCAATTGCATCATAATACATGCCATCAGAAAAAGCCACGATGCAAAATCAGAACCCCAAAACAAATTGAGACTAACATAAAATTTGATTTGACGAAACAAAATCAACCATTTGAGGCGAACCATTCATACAATAAATATTATTGCGATATTTGATTTATCAAATAAAAGTTATTGACTATTTCATTCCCTATCAGAGATTAAATGAATGAACACACTATAAGGTCCGTCTGTACAATTTAGGCTATGCAACATGGCCATCTTAATGATCATACAACTGTTCATTCAATAGTTGTATCATAGAGGCTGGTGCTTGGATGAATATCTAAGGAGTTAGATTGAGGACTCATAAAGCACCATCAAATGATAGTTAAGAGATGATCTCCAGCCTGAATAGGAGATGACAATCCTTTCTCATTAGGTTGATATCTGACCAACCTCTTGATGCAGGTCTTCTACATGGGAATAGAGATCCGGAGGTGTCAGATTAGTCAGGTCAAAGAGTTGACTTAACGAGATCAAGATAACCAAAGTTGTATATCGTATACTATCACGATATAGGAACACATCCTCTGATTGGAGACAGATGTGTTGTTATATGTCTGCGTTTGTATATTTGGCAGACCAATAGGTTGATGACCTAACCAAGGTCTATATACAAGCGAGATGGTGTGCATATGAGGGCATATGAATAATACAATCTCTCAAAGAGATCATACAAATTCACTTGTGAACCAGAAGACATGAGCTCACTCATGAGTTATTGAGACCAATCAAATTCATGCATGGTCGTCATGCTTTGGAAGCATGACAAAAATTTGTAGGTATGATATATGCTTTTGGAAATAATATGATCGATACCAAGTCCAAATGACCGAGAATGAGAAACTTAATGATGAAACCCTAAAGATGACAGTGAAATGATCTATATCTTCGGGTCCATTATAGGTTTTCTAGTATGCAGGATGTACATGTATTAGGAATACCTGAGGGCAACGTGATCATAAACGATTGTATAATCATGACGCTTCCATTCTGAGGGAGTGATGAAACAAGTCTGGATTTTAATGACTCCTCTCAGTAGAGAAGTAATCTGATCTTGTTCCAAGTGTTGGACATTGATCTGAATGAGATTCAGATGCAATGAGAAGATCAGATTTATGACCTTGATTTAATCAAGCATCTATGAGAGGTCCATGAGATCTGGATTTAAGATGTGATCTCAATGTCCAAGTCGCTATATGTGGACCGCACAATCACCCTGTCCTTATTTCCAAGTATATGTGGAGAAAACACATTATTCTTGAAAGAGTTCAAGAATAGATCTATTATTGAATTATATCAAAGCATTAATAAATGAATAATTAAATACGATGTATTTATCATGAATAATGTGAATTTGATTCATATTATTTGAATGCATGAGAATGATGATTCAATATAATACTGTGATTTAATTATTATGGATGTGAACAATGTGGATAGCACTATCCAATTTTTCATATACATTATAAATGTGATTTATAATGTATTCGAGAGAGACTATTGTGATTTATATTTGTTGATTAATTATTGATGTGAATTGGATTTACATTGGATAATTCATCGAAAATATAATTTACATTTTGTTTTGGATTGTGAATGTGATTCACATATTTCCAATGACATGATTGAAATATTCATAAGATAATTATGAATTATTTATGTGAGATATTTTACAACAAGTGTTGTTGTAAAATCTTGGAGATTTAATGAGATAATGTAATCTCATGAATTGGAAGGAGATTACCCCCTCCCAAGTCAAAGGAGGTGGACGACCACCAAGTCCTAAGGGGTTTATGTGGCCAACCCCCCTTTTTAGGGATGAGGGCAATCTCCTCCTCACGATCTCCATGAATAGTTGATTTAATTTGGAAATAATTTATATTGATTTATCAATATATATTAATCTAAATTAAATTAATTGTTGTTGTATTTTTATGACAAAATCATGGCAATTGAAAGTAACACAAATCAATCTCATACATTGATTTTGTGTTGTCCATGTATTGAGATCCATGGACTTCCAAAACCATATATAAGAAGAGGCAACCCTTGATCTTCAAGTTACAAATTCAATAGCTCTCACCCTCTCTCATTCTTATGCCACCTCTCTCTCTCTCTCTCTCCCTTGAGTGGCCGTCCAC
This sequence comes from Ottelia alismoides, assembly GCA_037367405.1. Taxonomy (NCBI): domain Eukaryota; kingdom Viridiplantae; phylum Streptophyta; class Magnoliopsida; order Alismatales; family Hydrocharitaceae; genus Ottelia; species Ottelia alismoides. The sequence goes on from JAZKJV010000779.1 coordinate 141,507, forward strand.
TCCCTCCTAGAGAGAAGGTTGTCGCCGTCATCACATCGTCGTTGTACTGCCGCTTCAACAACTCTTGGATCTCCATCTTCTTTGGTGTGCCTCGCTCATGAAGAAGATGTTTGATCTCGAGAGACGAGATCAGGAGATCCATTGATTGGATCAAAGACTTGGATTGCGAGAAGCACACAACTCATCTCCGCGCTTGCAAGCATCTCCTCTGACGGATCGCACGTGAGACAGGAGGTCCTTCTCTTAAAGACTCGATCACAACCACGCTACAAGAGGTATTCCTTTATCTAGTATGTGGTTAGATGAAATGATCCAACAAATGTTCTTAGATCATGTGGTTTCATCGATTAAATTTTTTTAAATTTTGTTGCACCGAGCAACTAGTGTGACTAGTTGCTCTCGATCATATATGATGTGATCCTCATGCTTCCGTGATGCGCTTAAGGATTATCCCATATCCTTCAAGTTGTATCAAAGCATTGGTCAAGACTTCAATGTGATCTCAAACCCTTGGCGATCATGGTACATGTTTTGGTTGCCATGATTAATTGATTGTTAATATTTATTTGTGGAAATAATTGATTAAACATCATTCATCAGTGAATGAGTATTTCATGAAAACCCTAGATCATCCTACAATAGTTATAGGACAATATCTACATGCAAAACTTGGTTACTTGAATAGGATTAGGGATTTATTTAACAAATCTCTTTATAATATTAATCAAAATGGTCTTGATTATTATTATATGGTATAACTTTGATTGGTTATCATCTCAAGTACAAAGTGATCAATTGGTATTATCCTAACCTAAGGTAGATATGGTCTTTAGTCGGGGAGTGTTGGGGTAGCAGATTTCTCCGTGAGCGGTCTGTCCCACTCCCGTCGGTAGTAACCATGACATCGGGTAGGGAAGGGATATTGAAGGGATCATGATGTATTTTTTTAATCATTAAAATTCGAATAATACATATTTTTGAGATAATACCATCCTTTCAAGTAAGAATCAAGTTTGTTGGTTGATTAAATTGGATTTATAATTGATTTAATAAAATTAAATAATTATATCCAATTAAACACTCTATTATGAATAGATGTGTATTTCACTTGGAAGAATTAATTATGTGAATATGATTCATGATAATTAATTAAAATATGAATATGAGGTGGAGGATCACATAAGTGACATCTATGGTCTCCCGTCAAGGCAAATGTTTCCGTTACCAGGGATTGTATGTAGGAGACATCTGTCCGAAGTGACAGCTCATGCATACAAGTGCATCTCGATTGGGCTCTTTACTTTTCGAAAGAGTAATCCTGTATACGTACTGACCCCAGTATTGAGTCCTTTTATTATTGGGGCGACAATGGACTGTGTATAGCGAGTTCTAATCCTACTGACAGTTGGTTCAATTAACGACGGGTCAACATCACCTTAGGGGTGGTGGGTCCAGGTGTTCAAGACTCAATTGGGCAATGCAAGTTGAACTTGCAATACGGAATGTGTTCCCACTTTTTTTAATCGAGTTGCAAGTTCTCATATTATTGGGATGTAACAAAGGTAAAGAGAAGATCCCAGATCTTGCTAGAGATATAACGGTAAGTATATCTCTTGCTTTGAAAGTATTTAAGGGAATGAACTTTCAAAGTTAAAAAGCCAAAACTAATTTGATTAAAAATTCCTTACTCAAAGAATTACAATTGAATATGTAATTATTTATAAGTTCTTATATAGTGCATTCTTAATTTCAGAAAATGAAGTCCATGAACCCACTTAGCATGCTCTTGGAGGTCAATCAGTTGACCAGACCAAATTATTCGGATTGGATCTGAAATTTAGATCTTGTCCTATCTGTAGAGCACATCTCTTATGTGCTCCCAAGGACAAGTACACAAACTCGAAGACTCTGGAAGAAATTAAATTTAATGAAAAATATGATGAAGATTGATAACCACGAAATTGAGAGCAGTCATATTGATTCACAAGGTGAATCAACAGTCGATGTGTTGACCACTCAAAATCCGGATTTAATCAACAATGAACCCATAATCAATAAATCAAGCAGTGATAAATAAATGTGGAGTCAAATTTATTTTTAACTCTACAAACAAGATGTATAGGTGTAAGTATGTAGAGAGTTCGAACACAGTGAGCAAGGCAGGATAGATCAAGCTAAGTGCAAAATGTGAGGTGTAAGTATGTAGAGAGTTCGTACACTATGCAAATATTTTGTGGGTTTTTAATTTTTAATTTTTTAATTTGATTTTTGATTTTTAAATTTTTTGTATTTTGGTTTTCTTTTTGCTGATTTTGTATTTTCTTTTTTATATTTTGTATTTTTATATTTTCTTTTTCAATAATAGAATATATAACTATATAAAGAATATATGTATACAAGAGAGAGGAGATATATAGTTAAAAATGCTCAAAAATCAGGGAATAAAATGTTTTTGGGTTTTTTATATTTTTAAGATGTTTTTGTGATTTTTGGGGATTTTTCTAAATGTTTTTGATATTTTTAAATATTGAAATATAAGAAAACAGTGAGCAAAGGTTCTGGCCGAATTTAAAATGGGAATGAAAAATAGTAAATAGTAATTAAATCTTCCCAAATTAATTTTAAAATAAAGTCAATTAAATAAAGAAACTACAAAACATGAGTTTATATTTTTAGGATTTTCCTTTGATTTTTTAGATTTTTATGAAGTTTTTAGGTGTTTTCTAATTTTTTGGGTTTTTCTTTTGAGATTTTTAATGATTTTTGGTTTGAAGTTAAAACATATAGAAACAAACAAAATGTAATTTTTTTGGAATTTTTTAAAAGGTAATAAATATATTAAAAATAAAAGACTTCAGGAAGGTAGAAATGATGTTTTTGATTTTTTTTACTACTCAAACAAAAAGATAAAAATACAACAAAAATCTCTGATTATAGAACAAAGTCAGGGGCACATGGACATATTTTTAGATTTTTAAATAGATGAAAGATGCTCCAGAAATAAATCAACCACTAAAAATATTGTAGAAATTCTACATGACACAAATCGCAATTTTTTTTTGAAATTTGAACCCAAATTCGGCCCTGCTAATTACTACAACATATCCAAAAATGAGCAAGTGATATTGAGTATTTCAAGCGTTATCAGCAAGACAAGCCCAATCAGTACTCTAACTTCATAAATTCGCCATAAATAGTTCGTACATCAGAAAATTCTGAAATTTGGATATAATGTAGAACCTTAAAGCAGCTTTCTAACAAAAATATCTCTCATGAAACGGAGTTCAGATGAACGAGTTATGAGCATTTGAGTGCAGGGGTACAGATGAAAACATAAGAACGAAACTGCAGTTCAAAAGATACTCGAAAACTTCTTGAAATATACCAAAAATGCAGGGGTATAGCCGCAAAACTTGCCACTTATCCACGTGGCATCAAGCTCCTCTTGGTCAGTAAGGGTATGTGCGTGAAATTTCAAAATGATGAGGGCTTATGTATAAAACTTCTACCCCTTGGCTGGATGGTTAAGATTAAAAGGAGGGGGATAGATCCAACGGTGGCTGCTATCCACCCCCTCCCTTCTTCTTCTTCCTTTGAAAAACAGCAACAAAAACGCCAATCCGAGGGCCGGCGAAGTGCCACGGTGTGGAGATCTGCGTGAGAGATGGTGGTGCAGCTGTAGGATGTTCGGACGGATACCTGCGAGTAGAAATGAAAGCTCGAGCGTGGGCTCGACTTGCGTTATGCACACAAAAAATATATGGGGTGTATGGGTTCTCCTACAAAAATGGTAGAAGGATATGGTCTCCAGTCACCGTGCGTGGTCAGAGTTGGTTGAGGTTGCGTGAAGGGAGTACGAAGAAGTGGATGAAGACGGCGATGAGGTGGTTAGCCGCGACGAATGAGGATGGAGAAAAGTTGAAGATAATGGGTTGTTACACTACAACAAGAAGAAAAACTAAATCTAAAAGTTACCTACAAGAAGAAAAATGTAGCATGTGAAGGTAGTCGCCTATGGTGATCGATTCTCCGATGAGAATGACCGGTCATGGCCTCGATTCCGGTGGAGAAGAGGCTTGACAAGCTAAGAGCTTGTGATACAATGGAGCAAGAACACCAAGGTATCACGCCAAAGAATCCTCCCTTCGTCGTGGCTTCGTCTCCAGCCTTCACTCTGTCACAATGGTGGTAGAGGAGCTAGAATGAAAACTCTATGGTGGATGAATTCAAAAATAGGAGATGAAGCTCTTTTATTTGATGGAGGAATGGAAGAGATGATGGCTATTGGGGGAGGCCTCCACCAATGGGAGTGGACTATTTCAAATTTTTTGGACACTAGTGATTGTCTTTATGCTCATGTGTACTAATAAAAAAAGAGAGGTCTTTCCCAATGAAAATATATTTGAATAACAAGAGACCTCAAAATAAACTTAAATCATGAAACTATCTCAAAATAATGTCATCTAGAATATTGCAGAAGAAATCTTTTTTTCAAAAGATGTAAATTTAAAACATGTTTTTTTGAAAGTATAAAATACCCATTTTAGATTTTTATGATTTTTAATCTTATTTTCTTGTTAATAATATAAAAACTTGAAATGTTTTTGTTGATTTTTAATTTTTTAAGATAATAAGAAAAAGTGATAAAGATAGAATACAAGCTAAATTGACTTGTATAGAGAAAAACTATTTTTGTATCCTTTTTTATTTTATATTTTTTAATTGATTTTATATTTTTAATAGAAATTAGAATATACAACTAACAAAATAAAATTGAAATCAAAAGAAGAAAAAAAGAGTTAAAAAAAGGAATCTATACAAAGAAAGAAAAAGGCGTAAACTATTGTACAACAGGGGTCCAAAACTCAACTTTCAAATCGTAACTCCGAAAAATACGAAACTACTTCATTAAATAGATTATTAAAAATTATATACAATTAAATATGAGTTTGCTGCATTTGGAGATTTCATTTGTGAGATACGGGTCTGGGAAGTTAGGATTCTGGATTTTTATTCAGACCATAACTTTTTATCTGTACAATATGTTTGAATGAAATTAATTTTGTATTTTTCTTTATTTAATTATCTACAACTTTCATGTACAAAGTTTCTTTATTTGATGTATAAAAAGTGGAATCAAAAATAGGTCCCAAAATGAATAAAGAATGAATAAAAATAAAAGGTCTTTCTTCTATATTTTGACCCTTATCTCCCCCTACTTTATTCCTTGTCGACCTATTCATCAAGATGCCTAGGTCTCGGGATTTCAGGTCATAAAATATTTCAATATTTTATTCTTTTTCTTTTCTTTTATTTATTCTATAATTTTGGCTTTAATTACAGTATTTTATACACTACTTACATGCACATGCATGAATGCTAAGATGATGGTTTTAATGCTATTTACACGCATTTGCTAGGGTTTTTGAGGCCAAAATGATAGAATAAAGATGATGAAATGTGGATTCATCATCCCTCTATACTTTACCTTTGCTAGTCCCTAGCAATCACTTATGCAATAAGTGCAAAAAAGAAAACAAAGAAAAGAAAAAGAAGAACTTGGATTTAGTTTAATTATCAAACTTGTCTTCACAAAATCAAAGTTTGGAGCTTAAGTCGGACCTTTGAAGTTTTAGTGCGGGCGGAACCTTAATTAGAACCGAATTTGAAATCCAACAGTCCCTAAGAATCCCAAAACTCTGTTCAAGTCTCCTCAATAGCCAGGTCAGAAATATCTCAATTCATACGCAAACCCTTACGACTATGAATCTGACTCGTACAGTGTAAGTGATGGTGGCTCTCCCCAACTAAAATGACAAAGAAACTGACTTCTCCAGTATGACAACACAATGATTCCCCAATCCAACAACTCCATCCTCGAGGAGCGGGGTATTCCCTTCTAAGTTCAAGTGGCAACCAGCTCAAGAGGAGGGGGTGAAGAGAAGAATGGACGGTAGCCAGTGTAGCTACCTATCCTGGGATGCAAGACCAGTGTAGTCAAGTCATCCAGCTGCAGGCTCACATGTTTGACTTTGGAACTCAAGCTTGCTTATTGGCTTTACACATTTGTACATATTTTGCAGGCTTTTTTTTTTAATTTTTGTACATGCCTGAACTTTTTTTTTGAATACTATGTACAACAGCATTTACATAAGGAGCTTTTCCTCTTGAGCCAGTAGACTATCCCTCTTTTGAAGCTTTATTGCAACCCACACTCTCATGTCTTTAGACTTCCTCATCACTGGACGGGTTGGGGTGCACTTCCCTCCCTAGAGGAGGACAGATGTTTCCACTTGTGTGCGTCTCATACCGGCAAATCCCATCCCCTCACCACTCTAACTGAGTTGAGCCATGTGAAAGGTGCAGGTGTCCAAGTTCGGTCATTATCAACAAGAGTCGTGCGTGTGTTCCAAAATACTCTACTTAGGCAGTCAAGAATCCATTGAACCAAGTCCTGTGATCCTCAAAGAATTAAGTCAACTAGACCTGAAGTACCTCAAACCCAGTTCCTATAAGGTTCCTGTTATTATGTAGATTTTAAGGTCCAATCAAGCTCCAATCTCCGGATTTTACTTAGACTCGTTCAACTATCAAACTCAATCCGAAAAATGCTCATGCTATGCAAATGCAGAAAGTATTTTTGTGATGCATTTTTTTCAAGATTTTTAACTTTTTATGGATTTTTGAAAAGATGATGATGATGCATATGCAGATGCATTTTTTTGTATTTTTCAAAAAGATTTTTCAAATGTTTTTGGATTTTACTTTTGCAAATGTTTTTGGGATTTTTGAAAACAAAAGTTTTTGGCTGAAAACTAGGTGAAAAATATTTACAGAGAGTGCTTCTTATATAGAAGAAGTGGCTTTTAAGAATTTACAGGGTAAGTGATCAATTTTATACGTATGTATATATAATGGATTTTGGTGTGATGTACATATTCCTCAAACTTATTTGACACAGATTTTTGAAAACTATAGTCCAAAATAATTTTTACAAACTTTTTACCAACATGTACACACATTTGAAAATCATTTTGCAAAGGTTTTTCAGACAGTATAGATTTTTTCAAAATATTTTTGCAACCATTTTTCAAACCATTTGCAAATCATGTTTCACACATCTTTATTTCACACAAAGAAAATAAAATTTTTACAAATCACACATTTTTACAAAGGTTGAAAACATGTAACAAAACGTCGTTTCCAAAATAGTTTCCAATAAATGTTCACAAAGATTTTCAAAAAATTTTGCAAAAAACATTTTTACCTGATTTATTAATCAGTAAATACAAAAAGAATTTGAGGAACGGTAACATCTTTTTATTAATGTTTTTAATGAATTTTAAAGAATTGTTTAGCCATATTATTAAGAAAATACGAAAGTACGAGTTATGGCTAAAGTATATACATAGTATATACGACCCCCCTATACTTAGCTAGAGTTATGTCCTCATAGATCGGAGAGAAAAGATAAGACATAACTCGTACTAAATATAGCAAAGTCTAAAGAATGAATAAACAAATGAATGAGAAGTTGACCGTCCCCCTATACTTAGGATCAAATAATCCTAAGTATAGCAGACTGTACACAAGCAGGGAGGGTCAAGGGTGGGAATGAACAAATCGTACTCCGATTGTCTCCCCCCTATACTTAGGGTAAGATATCCCTAAGTATAGTCAAGAAGAGGAGACAATGGAGAGGATCGCAAAGAATAGAAAACTCAGGGTGCACACCCCCCTATACTTAGGACAAAGTACATCCTAAGTATGGAAATCTGTCTACAAGGACGGCTGCTTTTTGATAGATACAGAAAATAGAAAAGGAAAAGAAGAAAAGAAGAAAAGAAAAAATCGTGAGGATGTACACGTCACTCCCCCTATACGTAGGGTAAAGGAAGCCCTAAGTATAGGCAACAACAGGAGTGATAAAACAGAATGACGAAAGAGCACTCGGCTCGTCCACCCCTCCTATATGTAGGACAAAGTACATCCTAAGAAAGGCAAACACGAGAATGGGTGGACGAGCAACACGGGAGAGACAGAGATGAACAAAAGAGAATGTACAACAGAGGTGGATGTAAATAAAATCAAGAAGGCTGAAAGCTAACCTTCTTGCGAGACCGCTGAGGGATAGATCTTGTGTGGTGTATGTCGACATCGAGATTCACGGTGGGTGGAAGCCGATCAGGGTCGACACGGTGAAGGCCCTCAGTGGAATCAAATCGAAAAGGGACGAACTGATCAATGGAAGCAGTATGGCTAGGTTCTTCCTTGGTGGTCCTATGGTGTGAAGGTACGGACTGGTGAGTGGAAGAAGTTCAGCTAGGTCCGGCCTTGGAAATCTCGCTGATAGCAAAGTGGAATGGGACAAACTCATCCTCATCGGAAGAAGTGTAATCAGAGTCATCCTGCGAGGGATCGTCCAGGTCAAAATCGAAAGGAACGAAATCATTAGTGGAAGTATACGAGCTCTGTTCGTCCTCAAGAATCTCACCTGAATCACCTTTTTCATCACGAGGCCAAAAATTTTTAACATTCGCATCATAACCGACCTCAATCATCATTACTTTTGAGTGACCAGGAATGGACTTATCAGTAGAAGTAGTCAAACCAGGTCCATCCTGTCTAGTCTTGGTATCCGCCCGCCGCTCAATGGGATCAATCACGTAAATGCTTTGGATTTCATCAACACATCGCCACACACCAGAAGGAGGAACAATGAGGTCTATGCTTTCCGATTTCCTCCCCTTTCGAGGGATTTGTCGGGTCTCATCAGGGGTCTCTAAGTAAACATCTCTAATACCATCAGATCGGTCACAGGCCTCGGAGTCAGCTAGAATCGGTGAAGGTGTATCAGGTGCAGGTCTCTGGTCAGCTGTGGGTGTGGTGCTCGACACTTCGCTCTCGTCAATAGGACGGAAGCGAATCTCTCCTGATCCATAGTCAATAACGAACCTCACAGAGGCAAGGAATGGTCGTCCCAGGATGATTGGAGATGGCTCCCCTGTGGAGCTCTCCATGGGCAGCGCGACAAAATCAACATGGTGGCTCGTGCCCTGAATAGAAATGACGGCGTTTTCAAGGATACCTTCGGCCTCTTGATGGATCCATCAGCAAACTGTACGATCATCCTGGTTTTCTTGAGAGGCCCTAGATGAAGAGACTGTACCAACGAGAAGGGTAATATGCTAATAGATGCACCGCTGTCCAGGAGAGTGCGATCACAAGTGTAGTCAGAGATGGAGCAAGTGATGAAAGGTGTAGCAGTGTTCTTCTTTCTGGAAATGGGACGGTGTGTGATGGCGTGGGCAGTGGCCATGGTCAAAATATGATGCTCAGATCTGCTCTTCCGCTTTCTTTTCTTGGCAAGAGGAGTAGATAATTGGGTCATGGCCTGCTGAAATGGGGCACGGATGATCTCATGAATAGTGGCCACCACTTCGGGTTCAGTTAATATTTTTTTGAATTTTTGGACTTCCTCCATACAAGGAAGGAAGTCGGAATCAACATATACATGAGGCATGCCAAGAGCAGTCTGTACAACGGCATCCTCGGGGTCAAAGGTGGGACAGTGTGTGAAAGGATGTGTGGTCAAGGGTTCTGGCAAGTGGACTCTCTCCTCACGGTATGAATCAACCCACGGGCTCCCGAACTCTTTTTTGGGTTTTTACATTTTTCTCATTTTTTTGTATTTTTGGAGATTGCAAGTTCCCATGATCACCCACAAGTGAAGCTGTATCCCTGACGAAAGGAGCACTATTCCAATATTCTCTTTAAAGTGGCAAGATTCTCCTTCATCAAATTGATGTACTCTAGCAGTAGGTTCATGACAACACTCATGGAAGTCGCGGGAGGTGACTCCAACAGGTCAGACTTGGGTGGATGTGAAGGTGGAGGTGGATGGTTTACAGGTGGGGGTGGAGGTGGGTAGAAGTCCGAAGTCTGATACTGCGGCTGAGGCGGATATGTACAAAAATCAGAAAAAGTAGGAGGAGGATCCTCTTGATAAAAGGGAGGTGGACCGGCTGGGGCGAGCGAGGGATCTGCAAAGTCCGGATAAAATGCACTCCAGGGGTCCATCTCGAAAACAAAAGGAAATGATTCGGGGGAGCACGTCGGTCAAGTCAAGAAAGTGAAGAAGAAGACGCAAATGCACATGGATGATATAGGACACACACAAAACAAGCACATACAAACATGAAAAGAATACAAACCCTCAATTCACCTACTCAACTCGGTAGAGACCGAAAAATCGGTCTTTTTATCATGTCTGTTTTAGAGTTAGGTGAGAAGTCTAAAATTGCACAAACACTTAGGGGCTGAAAATGGGATTTGGGCACTAACCTTAGTGTGTGCGCGAGCAAGTAAAACAAAGACAATGAGGGAATTACTCGCTCCAATACAAGATTTTCTTTTTGATGGATTTTAGGACCAAGTAATATTAGAAGTCCCAATTTTATTGATTATCACCTTTTTTTGGATTTTTAGTGAGAAATGCGCGCGCCTAACGAGGAGTCAATTCCTTTAAGCTCCTAGGTTGGCAAAATCAGAGGGAGAGTCAAAAAAGCAATGCAAGCGATAAATCAATGATGAATGCTAAAGAGAAATGCTCACCTTGCCTCCAGCACTCTTCATGCAAAGATGCTCAGCAGAATTGAAACCTATCTATATGCAAATGCAATCCGATGAAATCGTCCTAAGTTTCAGAAATTGCTATTATCGTGAAGAACCACAAGTTGACCACAAATCCTCAATCATAGAGTCCGGTCTAGGCTCACCCCTCCTCCTCTCGATAAATCGAGTTCAGGAGAAGCGCTTGGCAGTAGGGGTGCTCATGGATCGGATTGGTTCGGATTTTAGCTTAATCCGTGTCCAATCCAACCTTAACGGATTTTTGTTTTTTCGAATCCAATCCAATCCATCAAATTTCCAAATCCAATCCGATCCAATCCATCGGATTACGGATTGGATCGGATTGGTTCGGATTTTATACTTACAATTTCCCACCCAATAGTCTACTTTACATGTCCATACTTTACAGCACACTAGCCCTTGAACATTCGAATAATGACTTAAAATTGATTATATGAATAGAAATAAAGAAAAGAAAAAATACATATCAAGTAAAAGTTGAAGAATTCCATTAATCCATTATAAAAAGGTGAAGACCAAACGATCAAACTAAATGATTATATTGAATTTGAAATCTAATTTTTTCCTTTAATAAATATTGCATTAGTTGTTTTTTGCAATTGATTTCTACCAAATGATTCCAATAAAAACAATACAAGTTATCAAATAAGGATACAAAGACTATATAAATAAAAAATGTGATCTCTCTCTGATCGGATATTGATAAAGTCATGATTAACTTAGAATCTTAAGCCATGTCAAATTCAACCACTCACAAAAACATCCTTCAAGGCTCTATAATGTACCATTAAAAAATGAGAATCGGAGAACATTCATACTCGATTGAGTATGCAAGACACAACTATCTTAAATATAGCCAACCAATCAGGCATCATTCTTCTCAATTTAAAAAGGACTTGAAATGGAATTTATTTGTAAGATTATATCTATAGTCAAAATATGCAAATTCTATGAAAACATGAATAAAAAATATATATCAAATTAAAAATGAAAGGAATTAAAATAATATGTATTTCTTCTTAAATGAGTGTATGTAATTATCCCATTTCATCACTAAAATAAGATTGCAAGATAGAGCAAGTAAAAGGTAAGAAGCAAAGAGAATAAAAATATCTAACAAATGTACCAGACAACTATCCCAAATCTACTGTCTTTTAATGAAGATAAGAAGAGTGGCAGCATACGGGCCAAATGGGATCGCATGGAAGGGGATTATGTTGTTTGAGACAGGTAGCGACATTGCGGGGAAGGGGGCATGACAAATTTGTGTTGGGGAGGAATAACATTGTGCAAGAGGGGGGCATCACCGAAATGGACTGAGAGGGAATCCGGAGGAATTTCGGTGGCCAATAGTGAAATAAGAGAGAGGGAACTGGGAGAGGAACAACAGAACATGGATTTATAATTTTACAATATAGGTATACTTTATTATTTTGGATATTTAACATTTGTCTTTCAAGAGAGAATAAAGGGTGATATCAAGAGGACTTCTATCTAAGATTGATATGAAAAAAATGGTATGAATAACATTGATTATGTCCTTAGAAAGAATTCGAAATAGGTACACACGGATAGTATGTATGTATGTATGTATGTGTATGTGTGTATGTGAGTGTGCGCGCGTGTGCGTGCATGCGTGCGTGTGTGCGTGTGTGTATTTATTTTTGTATGTATCTACATGCACACATGTATGTTAACGGATTAACGGATTGGATCGGATTGGATTTTAGTAAAGATCCGATCCAATCCATACTTTAACGGATTTCAAAAATACCAATCCAATCTGATCCATTAGAATGATAAAACCAAACCGATCCAATCCAATAGCATCGGATTGGATCGGATTACGGATTGTATCCGATCCGTGTGCACCCCTACTTGGCAGGGTGAGCTCGCGGCGCGACGGCTCAAAGATAGTGAATCAACTGTTGAATGATTTGACTAAGTCCAAATGATACTATAGGCACATGCAAAGGTATTAGGTGTTTGCTTAATCTATCGCAAGCAATTCCTAAAGCTAGGGGCTCAATCACACAAAATAAATACAACAACAACAAAGCCTTTTCCCACAATTAAGTAGGGTCGGCTACATGGATTCTTCGCCTCCATTCAGATCTATCTTGGGTCAATCTCGGACTTATATTCAAAAAACTAAGATCCCTTCGTATAGTCTCTTTCCAACACTTCTTGGGCCGTCCTTGCCCTCTCTTAGCCGGCTCAACATCCCAACACTCGCATCTCCAAACCGGTGCATCAGTTGACCTTCTTTGCAAATGACCAAACCATCTTAAGCGGTTTTCTCGCATCTTATCCTCGATCGGAGATACACCAACTTTCTTTCTGATTGCATCATTCCGAATCCGATCTTTACGTGTATGTCCACACATCCATCTTAGCATTTTCATTTCTGCTACAGTCATTCTCTGCACATGTCTATGGTTCACAGGCCAACATTCAGAACCATAAAGCATAGAAGGTCTCACGGCTGCTTTGTAAAACTTTCCTTTGATTTTTAAAGGGATTTTCTTATCACAGAGAACAGCGGAGGCTCCTCTCCACTTTAACCAGCCTGCATTTATTCTATTAGTAACATCTCCATCAATTTCCCCATCAAGTTGCAAAATAGATCCCAGATATCTAAAAGAATCTCTCTTCTGAATGTTATCGTCACCAATCTTCACCTCGATTCCTTCACCATTGCTTCCATCAAAGGTGCATTCCATATATTCCTTCTTAGCCCTACTTATACGAAAACCTTTAGTCTCCAATGCATGTCTCCAAACCTCAAGCTTCTCATTTACTCCATCTCTAGTCTCGTCAATCAACACAATATCATCAGCAAATAACATACACCAAGGTAACTCATCCTGAATGTGACTTGTCAACTCGTCCATAATCAAAGTAAAAAGAAATGGACTCAAAGCTGAACCTTGATGTAAGCCAATGTTGATATCAAAATAGTCAGTCTTCCCTGTCGGGGTCCTTACACAAGATAAAGCTCTATCATACATATCCTTTATGAGATTAATGTATAGGACAGGTACTTGTCTCTTCTCCAAAACTCTCCACAGTATCTCTCGTGGGACGGAATCATAAGCCTTCTCCAAATCAATAAAGATCATATGGAGATTCTTCCTTTTAGCTCTATAAATCTCCATTGTTCTCCTCAGCAAATAGATGACTTCAATAGTTGAGGGACCTGTCATGAATCCGAATTGGTTTTCTTTTACTTGGGAAACTTGCCTCAACCTTCTTCCGGTCACACGTTCCCAAATTTTCATAGTGTGACTCATCAGCTTGATACCTCTGTAATTTGAACAATTTTGAATGTCTCCTTTGTTCTTATAAAGAGGCACCACGATACTCCTCCTCCAATCTTCAGGCATTTTCTTGCTTCGCCAAATAACATTGAATAGATTCGTAAGCCAAGTCAAACCACGCTCACCTAAAACTTTCCATACTTCTACAGGGATGTCATCCGGTCCAACACCTTTCCCAGGTCTCATAACCTTCAAAGCCTCCTCTACTTCTTTTCTTTGTATTCGTCTATAGCATGCACGATTCAAGTAACTTTCACTACTAGCTAGATCACCCAAAGTGATCTCTCTATTTCCTTCTCCAATGAAAAGTTTATGAAAGTACTGCTCCCATCTAGTCTCTATATCCTTTTGCGTAACAAGCACGTGACCTTCCTCGTCCTTAATGCATCTCACTTGAGAAAGGTCTTTGGTCTTTCTTTCTCTTGCTTTGGCCAACCTGAATATATCCTTCTGGCCCTCCTTAGAGTTGAGATTTTTATACAAAACTTCATAAGCTTTTTACTTAGCTTCACTTACAGCCTTCTTTGCTTCCTTCTTCGCTATTTTATAATCTATGACAGTTTCCTCTGTTCTATCCTTAGACATAGCTTTAAAGCAAGCTCTTTTAATTTTTAGCTTCTCTTGCACCCCTTCACACCACCACCAAGCCTCCTTTTGACCTGGAGCTCCTCCTTTTGACTCGCCTAGCATCTCTTTGGCTACCTTTCGGATACAAGATGCTACTGCCTCCCACATCTTGTTTGCGCTACCGCTACAATCCTAAGATAAGTCTTCTAAAACCTTCTCCCTAAAGCTTGATTGCTTCAGCAGAAGATTCCACCACCTAGTTCTAGTGATCTTAGGAACCTTCCTTTTCTTTACCATCCCTTTTATTTGTAAATCCAAGACTAACAAGCGATGTTGGGTTGTCAAACTCTCTCTAGGGATTACTTTGCAATCTTTGCAACACAACCGATCTCTTCTCCTCAACGCAAAGTAATCTATCTGTGTTCTAGTTGAGCCACTATTATAAGTAATTAAATGCTCCTCCCTCTTCTTGAAAAGAGTGTTTGCTATGAAAAGATCATATGCAGTTACAAAATCCAGATTGACTTTTCCCTCTTCGTTTCTATCCCCAAAACCATGTCCTCCATGCGCGCTTGCATACCCTGAAACATCTTTTCCCACATGTCCATTAAGATCTCCACCTATGCAAACCATCTCTCTTTGTGGGATTCCTTGTAAAATCTTATCCATATCCTCCCAAAAAGCTTATTTAGTCCTTTCATCTAAACCAATTTGCGGTGCATAAAATGAGATGATATTCAGAATTTCTTCTTCAAGCACCAACTTTAGCAAAATAATCTGATCCCCAAATCTTTGCACCTCAACCACATAATCCTTCAAATCTTTATGAACAATTACTCCAACACCGTTTCTGCCCTTATCTTTACCTGAATACCAAAGTTTAAAGCACGTCTTCTCGATCTCCCTTGCTTTATCTCCAACCCATTTAGTCTCTTGAAGACATAATATATGAATCTTCCTTCTTTCCATTGTATCCACTATCTCCATCAATTTTCCAGTTAAAGTACCGATATTCCAACTACCAATCTGTAACTTCCTTTGCAATCTCTTTTGGACTAACTTCTTTACTCGCATGCGTCCATTATGCGAGAACCCTTGCAAATTTTGGACTGCATCCGGGCGGTGATGCAGCAGAACTAGCTTATTTACTCGCATGCGTTCCTCATGCGAGAACCCTTGCAAATTTTGAACTACATCCAGGCTGCGATGTAGCGGCCCTTGCCAATTTTTCATTGCATTCGGGCGATGCAACGCATCGCAAGTAGGGAACGCCCCAACAAATCACACAAAATAAATAAAATCGAAAAACAAAACAAAATAAAAAGAATGCGAAGAAAGCCGACAAAAACCGCGGCGAGCCTCCAAGTGAACAATCACTTGGAAATTAGGCTCGAAGGTCCAAGTGTCCGAGGGTACCTGTATTACTACAAATATAGGTCGCTCTCTCACTTAAATTACACTAATAAATGCAATAAATAAATACACTAGAACTGTCTTCAAAATCCTCTCCTAGCCCGCCTTCGTGCTAAGTCAAGTCGCCTCACGTGGGTGCGCAGGTGCTCCTGGAAGAGAGCACCTCCCTCGATTCGCGTTCCTCGCAAGAAGTCAAACAAGAGAGGGGTTAGACAATTCAAACAAGAAATATCAAAAATAAGGAAACTACAAAAAGCAGAGATAAAACCCGCAAAAGTAGATAAATAATCACAACACAAGGCAAAAATGATCTACGCGTTGTTGCTCCCCGGCAACGGCGTCATTTGATAACCACGAAATTGAGAGCGGTCATATTGATTCACAAGGCGAATCAACAGTCGATGTGTTGACCACTCAAAATCTGGATTTAATCAACAATGAACCCACAATCAATAAATCAAGCAGTGACAAATAAATGTGGAGTCAAATTTATTTTTAACTCTACAAACAAGATGTATAGGTGTAAGTATGTAGAGAGTTCGAACACAGGGAGCAAGGTAGGATAGATCAAGCTAAGTGCAAAATGTGATGTGATTGTGATCAATGTCTACACTATGCAAATATTTTGTGAGTTTTTAATTTTTAATTTTTTATTTGATTTTTTATTTTTATATTTTTGTATTTTGATTTTCTTTTTGCTGATTTTGTATTTTCTTTTTTATATTTTGTATTTTTATATTTTTTTTTTCAATAATAGAATATATAACTATATAAAGAATATATGTATACAAGAGAGAGGAGATATATATAGGTAAAAATGCTCAAAAATCAGGGAATAAAATGTTTTTGGGCTTTTTATATTTTTAAGATGTTTTTGTGATTTTTGAGGATTTTTTTAAATGTTTTTGATATTTTTAAATATTGAAATATAAGAAAACAGTGAGCAAAGGTTCTGGCCGAATTTAAAATGGGAATGAAAAATAGTAAACAGTAACTAAATCTTCCCAAATTAATTTTAAAATAAAGTCAATTAAATAAAGAAACTACATAACCTGAGTTTATATTTTTAGGATTTTCCGTTGATTTTTTAGATTTTTATGAAGTTTTTAGGTGTTTTCTAATTTTTAGGGTTTTTCTTTTGAAATTTTTAATGATTTTTAATCTTAAATTAAAACATATAAAAACAAACAAAATATATTTTTTGGAATTTTTCAAAAGGTAATGAATATATTAAAAATAAAAGACTGCATGAAGGTAGAAATGATGTTTTTGATTTTTTTGACTACTCAAACAAAAAGATAAAAATACAACAAAAATCTCTAATTATAGAACAAAGTGAGGGGCACATGGACATATTTTTAGATTTTCAAATAGATGAAAGATGCTCCAGAAATAAATCAATCACTAAAAATATTGTAGAAATTCTACAGGACATAAATCGCAAATTTTTTTGTTGAAATTTGAACCCAAGTTCGGCCCTGCTAATTACTACAACATATCCAAAAATGAGCAAGTGATATTGAGTATTTCAAGCGTTACCAACAAAACAAGCCCAATCAATACTCTAACTTCATAAATTCGTCATAAATAGTTCGTATATCAGAAAATTCTGAAATTTGGATATAATGTAGAACCTTAAAGAAGCTTTCTAACAAAAAACATCTCACATGAAACAGAGTTCAGATGAACGAGTTATGAGCATTTGAGTGTAGGGGTACAGATGAAAACATAAGAACGAAACTGCAGTTCAGAAGATACTCGAAAACTTCTTGAAATATACCAAAAATACATGGGTATAGCCGCAAAACTTGCCACTTATCCACGTGGCATCAAGCTCCTCTTGGTCAGTAAGGGTATGTGCGTGAAATTTCAAAATGGTGAGGGCTTATGTATAAAACTTCTACCCCTTGGCTGGATGGTTAAGATTAAAAGGAGGGGGATAGATCCAACGGTGGTTGCTATCCACCCCCTCCCTTCTTCTTCTTCCTTTGAAAAACAGCAACAAAAACGCCAATCCAAGGGCCGGTGAAATGCCACGGTGTGGAGCTCTGCGTGAGAGATGGTGGTGCAGCTGTAGGACGTTCGGACGGATACCTGCGAGTAGAAATGAAAGCTCGAGCGTGGGCTCGGCTTGCGTTATGCACACAAAAAATATATGGGGTGCATGGGTTCTCCTACGAAAATTGTAGAAGGAGATGGTCTCCGGTCACCGTGCGTGATCAGAGTTGGTTGAGGTTACGTGAAGGGAGTACAAAGAAGTGGATGAAGGCGGCGATGAGGTGGTTAGCCGCGACGAATGAGGATGGAGAAAAGTTGAAAATAATGGGTTATTACACTACAACAAGAAGAAAAACTAAATCTAAAAGTTACGTACAAGAAGAAAAACGTAGCATGTGAAGGTAGTCGCCTATGGTGATCGATTCTCCGATGAGAATGATCGGTCATGGCCTCGATTCCGGCGGAGAAGAGGCTTGACAAGCTAAGAGCTTGTGATACAATGGAGCAAGAACACCAAGGGATCACGCCAAAGAATCCTCCCTTCGTCGTGGCTTCGTCTCCAACCTTCACTCTGTCACAATGGAGGTAGAGGAGCTAGAGTGAAGACTCTAATGGTGGATGAATTCAAAAATGGGAGATGAAGCTCTTTTATTTGGTGGAGGAATGGAAGAGATGATGGCTATTGGGGGAGGCCTCCACCAATGGGAGTTGACTTTTTCAAATTTTTTGGACATTAGTGATTGTCTTTATGCTCATGTGTACTAATCAAAAAAGAGAGGCCTTTCCCAATGAAAATATATTTGAATAACAAGAGACCTCAAAATAAACTCAAATCATGAAACTATCTCAAAATAATGTCATCTAGAATATTGCAGAAGAAAGCTTTTTTTTAAAGATGTAAATTAAAAATATGTCTTTTTGAAGGTATAAAATACCCATTTTAGATTTTTATGATTTTTAATCTTGTTTTTTTGTTAATAATATAAAAACTTGAAATGTTTTTGTTGATTTTTAATTTTGTAAGATAATAAGAAAAAGTGATAAAGATAGAATACAAGCCAAATTGACTTGTATAGAGAAAAACTATTTTTGTATCTTTTTTATTTTATATTTTTTAATTAATTTTTTATTTTTAATAGAAATTAGAATATACAACTAACAAAATAAAATTGAAATCAAAAGAAGAAAAAAAAGAGTTAAAAAAAGGAATCTATACAAAAGAAAGAAAAAGTCGTAAACTATTGTACAACAGGGGTCCAAAACTCAACTTTCAAATCGTAACTCAGAAAAATACGAAACTACCTTCATTAAATAGATTATTAAAAATTATATACAATTAAAGGTGAGTTTGCTGCATTTGGAGATTTCATTTGTGAGATACGGGTCTGGGAAGTTGGGATTCTGGATTTTTATTCAGACCATAACTTTTTATCTGTACAATATTTTTGAATGAAATTAATTTTGTATTTTTCTTTATTTAATTATCTACAACTTTCATGTACAAAGTTTCTTTATTTGATGTATAAAAAGTGGAATCAAAAATAGGTCCCAAAATGAATAAAGAATGAATAAAAATAAAAGGTCTTTCTTCTGTATTTTGACCCTTATCTCCCCCTACTTTATTCCTTGTCGACCTATTCATCAAGATGCCTAGGTCTCGGGGTTTCGGGTCATAAAATATTTTTAATATTTTATTCTTTTTCTTTTCTTTTATTTATTCTATAATTTTGGCTTTAATTACAGTATGTTATACACTACTTACATGCACATGCATGAATGCTAAGATGATGGTTTTAATGCTATTTACATGCATTTGCTAGGGGTTTTGAGGCCAAAATGATAGAATAAAGATGATGAAATGTGGATTCATCAAAGATCATAACTTGCAAAGGTGTTACATTCTTGGTTCATTATCCAATGTACTTCAGAAGCAACATGCGGAAATGAACACTTGCCATGATATTATGGTGAATATAAGGGAAATGTTCGGTGATGTAAACCACACACATCGTTATAATATCATGAAAGAACTTATTCGCTGCAAGATGCATGAGGGGACCTCTATCAGAGAACATGTACTCAAAATGTTTTGGTACCTTTCTGAGCTAAAACTTGGGGGTTGACATGGACGCAAATATGCATGATGACTTCCTTCTGTTGTCACTCCCTAAGTCTTTCAACAACTTTGTGGTCTTGTGCCACATGAGCAAAGATGATTATACTAATGCTACGCTATTGGCTGCATTAAAGTCTGCAGAAGACGTAATGAAGAAGGATAGCCCCTCCGGCAGTGCAATGGTTGCAATAGTCAAAGGAAATCATGGTCGGAAGCATGGTTCTCAGAAGGGCCCATCCCATAAGAGAAAGAAGAAGAGTCAAGGCATTGTCTTACGTTCCAATGCATATACTTTGATAGCATCGAAGAAAACCGATGTCGGTCATCACTGCAAGAAGCTGGGGCACTAGAGGCGTAATTGCCTAGATTACATAAAGCCGGTCGACAAAGGTAAAGCCCCAGCAGATATGAAATCTGCTTTCATCATTGAAACTAATTTTCTTGTTGGACGATAAAGAAGTTGGGTTATAGATTATGGTGCTTCTATTCATGTATGCAATTTATTGCATCTATTTTAGGGAACTAAGAGTTTGATGAAGGGAAGATAGTCATCCAGATGGGATTTGATGCTAGTGTTACAGCAGTCGCCGTCGGGACCTGCCAACTATCGTTATCTAGTGGAAGACTCCTACTACTTAAAGAGTGTCTTTATGTACCGGAAGTTAGAAGGAATCTTATATATGTTTCTAAGCTTGTTAGAAGCAGATATTCATTCCTTTTTTGTAACAAACTAGCCATAAATCATTGTGATAAGCATATTGTGGATGGCATTTTGACTTCTAGTGGACTCTGTGAATTGTACATTGATGAACATGTCATGAATGTTACTACCACTAAAACCCTAAAAGATCTAGGGAGGATGGAAATCATTCAAACATGATTTGGCATCAAAGACTTGGTCATTTATCAGTTGATAGAATCAATAGATTGATAAATGATGGACCTTTAATTTTCTATAGGTTCAATCTTTGCCTACCCGCGAACATTATATTCGAGGTAAAATGACTAGGACACCTTTTCGTAACAAGGTTGCACGATATGAGGGTATTCTTGACCTAATATATACCGATGTATGTGGTCCCTTCAGTGCCACGACTAGGAATGGATATCGATATTATTTGACGTTTATTAATGACCATTCATGATACGGGTTTATCTTCCTGCTGCGTCGTAAATCTAAAACCTTTGAAAAGTTCAAAGAGTTCAAGGCTTTGGTTGAGAACCAAAATGATAGGAAGATTAAATGGATTCGATCTGACCACGGTGGCGAGTACCTCTCAGACGAATTCAAGAAATACCTTAAAGAGAATGGAATTGTCTCCAATCTCACTCCTCCTAGAACCCCCCAACTTAATGATGTTGCTGAAAGATGCAACAACACCATCATGGATATGGTCCGTTCAATGACGAGTAAAGCGCATTTACCTCTTAGTTTCTGGGGACATGCAGTAAAGACTGCAATATATATCCTTAACAAGATTCCTAATAAGTCTATACCTAAGACTCCTCATGACCTCTTGTATGGAACCAAACCTAGTGTTAAACACTTGAGAGTTTGGGGTTGCTTGGTCCTGAGCTAGAATCCCATACTCGTGAGTGCTACTTCATTGGGTATGTTCAGGATGGTATTAGATACCACCTTTATGACCTTGAGACCCAAAATGTATTCGTCTCTAGAGATGTGAAATTTCTGGATGATAACTTCCTTAAAGGTCAAGACAAAATGAAGTAGAGGAACTCATTGAGTCCCCTAAGGATTCTGAGCTTCCTGAACAAGAAATTGAAGATATGAAAAAAAGATGAAACACCCGTACCTCTTCGAAGGAGTTTGAGGGTGGTTGCACCACCTAAAAGATGTGGATTCTATGTATCAGGTGAAACTGGCAATGATCCAGCTTCATTTGATGAAGCACTCGCATATAATGACATGGATAGATGGATGCTAGCAATGAAGCTAGAGATTGACTCCATGCATAAAATGGTGTATGGACCCTAGAGGATCCACCTGAAGGGGTAAAACCCATTAAGTGTAAATGGATCTTCAAGAGAAAGAGGGCACCTTGTGGGAAAGTAGAGACTTTCAAGGAATGAGTCGTAGCCAAGGTCTATATACAGAGAGAAAGCATTGACTACGATGAGATGTTCTCTCATGCGGCTATGCTTAAGTCCATCAGGACACTGCTAGCTATAGATGCATCTCTTGACTACGACATCCGGTAGATGGACATAAAGACAACTTTCCTCAATGGATACCTCGAGAAGGATATCTATATGGTTCTGCCCCAGGGCTTCGTAATCGAGGAATTTAAAGTATGCAAGCTAAAGAAATCCGTCTATGGGATTAAATCCTGATGAACCTTGTGTATACAAGAAGCTTAGTGGGAGCACCATTCTGTTCATTGTGCTTTACACAGATGACATCCTTATCATTAGGAATGATACAAGGATGATGACCAGTGTTAAGATTTGGATATCACATACCTTCGAAATGAAAAACCTTGGAGAAGCCTCTTACATCTTAGGTCTGAAGTTGTTTAGGAACCGAGAAAACGAGGATATTGGGATTATCATAACATGGGTATATTAATAAATTTTTGGAACAGTTCTGTATGGAGAGTTCCAAGAAAGATTTCCTTCCCTTAAGATATGGTATCAATATATCTAAAGGGATGGCTCCTCAAAGAATCAAGGAGAAGAAAGCCATGGCTGGATGCCCTATGCATCAGCTGTAGGGAGCTTAATGTACGCCATGATGTGTACAAGGCCAGATATCTGCCATGTAGTGGGAGTGGTAAGTCATTACCAATCCTGTTGTGGAGAACAACATTGGAATGCAGTGAAGAACTTTTTCAAGTATCTAAGACGGACGTAGGATTACATCTTGGTCTATGGAGATGGTGATCTCCAAGTCTTGGGATACACAGATTCAGACTTCCAGTCGGAAATTAATGATCAAAAGTCGACATCAGGATTTGTGTTCCTGTTGAATGGTGTTGCTGTGAGCTGAAGAAGCAAGAAGTGGGACACTACAACAAATTCAACAACAGAAGTCAAATACATTACCACATCATATGTTGTAAAGGAGGCGATGTGGTTGCGCGAGTTCATCCTGAAACTTGGCGTAGTTTCCTCTGATTCTCCCATCCAAGCAAAGAAACCCATGTGGCATCAAAAGATCAAGCACATGGAAAGGAAATACTACATCATTTGAGAGATTCAAAAGCGAGGTGACATCATCATCACCAAGGTGGCATCTGTCGATAATGTTACCGATCCTCTTACCAACCTTTGACACAAAAAGTTCTCGAACAACATGTAATGAGTATGGGTTTAAGGATTGTACCTAAATGGTTCTGAGGGCTAGTGGGAAATAGATAATCATGTGAGCCCGAGACGAACCATTCCTACAACAAATGTAATTGTAATATTTGATTTATAAAATAAAATTTATTGACCATTTCATTCCCTATCTGAGATTAAATGAATGAATGTAGTATAAGGTCCCTCTGTATAATTAGGGTTATGGACCATGGTCATCTTAATGACACAACTGTTGATTCAATAGTTGAATCATAGAGGCCGGTGCTTGGATGAATATCTAAGGAGTTAGATTGAGGAATCATCAAGCACCATAAAATGATTGTTAAGAGATGATCTCCATCCTGAGTAGGAGATGGCAATCCTTTCTCATTAGGCTGATATCTGACTGACCTCTTGATGTAGGTCCTCTGCATGGGAATAAAGATTCGAAGGTGTAAGATTAGTTAGGTCAAAAAGCTGACTTAACGAGATCGAGATAACCAAAGTCCTATGTCTTATACTGTCACGATATAGACCCACATCCTATGATTGGAGATAGATGTGTTTCTATATATCTGGGTATGTACATTTAGCAGACCAATAGGTTGATGACCTAACCAATGTCTATAAACCGGCGAGCTGGTGTGCACATGAGGGCACATGAGTAATACGATCTCTCAAAGTAATCATATAAGTTCACTCGTGAATCAGAAGACATGAGCTCACTCATGAGATACTGGGACCGATCAAATTCCATGCATGATCGCCGTGATTTGGAAGCATGACAAGAATTTGTAGGTATGATATATACTTTTGGAAAGTATATGATTGATACCAGCTCCCAATGACTAGGAATGAGAAACTTAAAGATGAAATCCTAAAGATGATAGTATAAATTGATCTATATCTTTAGGTTTACCATAGGGTCTTCCAGTATGCAGGATGTACATGTATTAGGAATAAATAAGGGTGATGTGGTCATAAAAAATTACAACCATGGTGCTTCCATTCCGAGGGAGTGATGAAACAGGTCTGGATTCTAGTGACTCATCTCAGTAGAGAAGTAATATGATCTTGGTCCAAGTGTTGGACATCGATCTGAATGAGATTCAGATTCAATGAGAAGATTAGATTTATGGCCTTGATTTAATCAAGCATCCATGAGATCTGGATTTGAGATGTGATCTCAATGTCCAAGTCACTATACGTGGAACGTACAATCGCCATGTCCTTATCTCCAAGTATCTACGGAGAAAGCGCATTATTCTTGAACGAGTTCAAGAATAATTCCATTGTTGAATTATATATAAGCACTGAGAAATGGACAATTAAATGCGATTTAATTATCATGAATAATGTGAATTTGATTCATATCATTTGAATGCATGAGAATGGTGATTCATTAGAATTAACTATATTATTATGGATATGAATATGTGGATAATATTATCCAATTATTCACATATATTATAAATGTGATTTATAATGTATTAGAGAAAGAGAGACTATTGTGATTTATATTGTTTGATTAGTTATTGATGTGAATTGGATTCACATTGGATAATTAATTGAAAAATATAATTTACATTTTATTTTGGGTTGTGAATGTGATTCACATATTTCCAAGGGTATGATTATAATATTCACAAGATAATTATGAATTATTTATGTGAGATAATTTACAACAAGTGTTGTAAAATCTTGGAGATTTCATGAGATAATGTAATCTCATGAATTGGAAGGAGATTACCCCCTCCCAAGTCAAAAGAGGTGGACGGCCACCAAATCCTAAGGGGATTAGGTGGACAACTCTCCTTTTTAGGGATGTGGGCAATCTCCTCATGATCTCTGTGACTAGTTGACTTAATTTCAAAATAATTTATATTTATTTATCAATATATATTAATCTAAATTAAATTATTTGTTGTTGTGTTTTTACAACAAAATCATGGCCATTACAATTAACACAAATCAATCTCATACATCGATTTTGTGTTGTCCATGGATTGAGATCCATCGACTCCGAAAACCTTATATAAGAAGAGGCAACCCTTGATCTTCAAGTTACAACATCAATAGCTCTCTCTCTCTCTCATTCTCACACCACCTCTCTCTCTCCCTCCCTTGAGTGGTCGTCCACTCAATCCCTAGAAAGAAGGTCACCGTTGTCGCCGCATCGCCGTTGTGCTACCGCTTCGACAACTCTTGGATCTCTATCTTCTTTGGTGCACCTCGCTCATGAAGAACACATACGATCTTGTGAGACGAGATCAAAGGATCCACTGCTTGGATCAACGACTTGGATTACAAAAAGCACACAACTCACCTCCGTGCTCGCAAGCATCTCCTCCAATGGATCAGACTTGAGACAGGAGGTCTCTCCTCATAGAGACTAGATCACAACCATGCTATTCCTTTATCTAGTATATGGTTAGATGAAATGATCCAAGAAGTGTTCTTGGATCATGTGGTTTCATCGATTATTTTTTTTAAATTTTGCTGCACCGAGAAACTAGTGCGACTAATCTCTCTCGATCGTATATGATGCGATCCTCATGCTTTCATGATGCGCTAGAGGATTCTCCTATATCCTTCATGTCCAACACTAAGTTGTTTGATCGAATCACTTGTACGAGAATAAAATCACAAAATTTGATCGTAAACCATGATTGTATCTCAAACTTTGATTTCATCTCATATCAGAAATATATGAATATTATACTCATTTTGATCGTCATTCCAAGGTGGTTGAAACAAGCTATTGATCATCTGAATCGGAGATTCGGAGTGGAAATATGCGTAACTTTGGTATTCTATATAAGATGAAGATAATGGAAGTTTAAAGCAAAAAATATGACAAGTGGCACAACAAAACCTCTACACATGGCTCCCAGTATCCCTCCACTTGGCAAAAACCAACGCTCCTTCTCCTTGTTTATATAACATCCAAAAGTCCCTTTCCATTTCCCCAAATTTCTCTTCAAAACCCTCAATCGAGAAGGAGCAAAATCCTTCCCAAATCCATCAAATTCCAACCGAAGGAGTTGCTGGAAGCCCCCTCTTCTGTTGTTGATTTCACCATCTAGCAGTTGGGGGAGCTTCTGCAAGCAACTGCACCCCTTCCCTTATGCCTATCTGCCTACAAGACCCCTAGAGATGTTGCTCCTTCACTTGGGTTGCTCCAGGCAGCCACCTTGTTGTTGCTTCTACTACAGCAGCCATCTATTGCAAGCCAATTCTTGGAGGAGTAGCTGGATGAACTCCTGGAGAGCCCCCTTTGCTGCCCTCAATTGGTTGGAGCCGTTGCTCCTTGCAATTTCAAGCTCTTGCATGCAATCTTGATCTCCAAACTTGTAGATCAAAGGTATACTCATACCTTTCTTGCTGCCATTTATGCCTATGCACACATCTGATTTATATCTAAAAATCTATCTCATGATCTAAATTTTAATAAGGATGAAAATTTAAAATCTTGTATATAATAATATGCATGCATGGCTACTGTTTTGGTTAATAATTTTACTAAGAAATCGGGTTTCATATTACATCTTTTTTGCTATTGTTTATGATATCATCTACTGTTCAAATTTTTAGTTTAAAATTTTCAAAAAGTTTTAAATTGCAAAAAATTAATTCACTACGACCTCTACTGTAAGCGACTGTTTAAAATTCTAGTTTGAAAAAGTTTTGAATTGAGAAATTTATTCTATGTTACTGTGAGCTATTTTTTAAAATTTTAGTTTAAATTTTTTTAATTGATAAATTTAGTTAACTGCTACTTCTTCTGTGAGTAATCATATAAAATTTTAGTTTTAAAAAAGTTATGAATTGGGAAATTTTATTCTCTGCTACTGTGAGCTATTATTGGAAATTTTAGATTAAAAAAAGTTTTGAATTGAGAAATTTAATTTTCTGCTACTGTGAGCTACTGTTTAAATTTTTTGTTTAAAAAAGATGGTTTGAATTGAGAAATTTAATTCTCCACTATTGTGAAATATCGTTGAAAATTTAAGTTAAAATGTTTTGAATTGAGAGATTTAAGTCTACTGTCAGCTACAGTTTAAAATTTTAGTTAAAAAAGTTTTGAATTGAAAATTTTAGTTCTTTGCTACTGTAAGCCACTGTTTAAAATTTTTGTTTAAGAAAAGAAGTTTAAATTGAGAAATTTAATTATCTGTGAGCTAATGCTTAAATTTTAGTTTAAAAAGGTTTTTTTATTGAGAAATTTAATTCTTAACTACTGTTAATCATTGTTAAAATTTTAGTTTAAAAAACTTGGATTGAGAAATTTAATTCTCTGATTGTGAGTGATGAACTCAAAAATCATCTCATTAATTGTTGATAATTGTAGTATAGGATATGGAATTCGATCGATCAAAAACACAATTTCGAATATGTGGAAATTACTTTACTTGGAAAGTCTACCAAGGTCGAACACAGGAACACGAACCTCTTCGTCAATTTATCAAAATTTATTAATTAATTCTTAAGTGATTATTTTCTAATCCTAGGTCTTCATACAGATGTGATATGCAAAATGTTATGCATCTAAAATGAAGTAAGGAATGAAACAATTAATGCAGATCAAATCACAAGAAATAATGCATGTATTTTGTTTGATTTTTAAATGCAAAAATGAGATGTATGGTGAAGAATATGCAACAAATGCTATGCATTGAAGTTAATTATTTACAATTACAAATATGCCCTAAAATTGACAAATCAATGAGCAACAATTAAGGTTCAATTTCAGAGGCAAATTAAGCACAAATGATAAATAATGGAATTATTAATAATGAGCAACGGACACCATAGATCATCAAAGTTTAGTGCAATGAATTAAGTGTGAAATCATGAAATAAAGGATTAATTGTTCATAAGTGTATATGGGTGTATATATATATATTCTCATATTATTATAAATATGTTATATATAGGAAATGTTGGGATGGAGGGTGAACAGGGGGGAGGTACATACAAACAAATTTGAAAACCATTTTACATTTGCAAGTAGATGTAAATTTTAATTGTTCCTGTCTTTCTACTTGCTTGCTTTTGAAAATAATTAAATGCCTGCTTATTTTTTTTAAGTTTTTGGGAGGTACCAGCGACGCCTCTTTGTTCCTAACATGTTTTGGCAGGCAAGGAGCCTGCTGCCCAGTAGTTGTTGATGATTCCAGGAGATAGGGTATTATACCAGATGGTACGTATACTTTTCTCTCAGCTTTTGTGCGATTCATAATGTAAATGCTTCCCCTTCTCTTCTATATAAAATTTTGGGAATTCTGTATGTACTGACAAAATTCATGTACATGTTGTAAATATATGAAAATTTTATGAAATGAAATGGTGGTGGTACTTGTTCTACTTGTGTATGTGGTTTATTTATCTGAATGTGAATGTCATGGTAGAAACGCGCGAAATTTTCCCATATTTTTAATAGCTTGATCGATCTCTAGCGAATACAAATATGTGAAAGTGTTGTAAACGGGTACCCGGATCCGAAGGTCATTAGATAGAGAATAAAACAAGCTTCAAAATGAATGTGAAATCATGTGATTTGGAGTAAATATGCTCAAGATATGAATAAAACACTGCTAGGGGCATAAATGTAAAAAAAATGCATTAAAATAAAGATAAATATTACAAATCGGTCCCTAGAGGAACACATTTGTAATTTTAGAAAGATAGAGGAGCCCTAGTGTAATTTCTCCTTTGCGCGTTGGGGCATATTTGTAATTGATCAAACCCGACAGGACATCCCTGAATTTTACCCCAAGCACGCACGTGAGGCGCGCACCTGGAGGACTTGGTTGTAGGTCTTGAAAGTCACAGGGTGTTCATGCAATTAACCCAACCCCTCGCATGCGAGGCACGCGAGGGGGCTATTCTCGGGAGGTAGCCCAAGCTCGGGCTACGTGGCTACTTCATGCAACTCGAGCGACGGCTCCTTTCATCGAAGCCTCCTTGCTTGGGAGTGGTATGTGGCCTCATATGGGTCGTTGTAGGGGCACCATCCAATGACACATGTACTTCGTGGTGCATCCCATCTGCGGTGCGAGTGGCGGCGATATCAGAGCTTCGATGATCTTGCCTGAGCTCCTCATTGCTCGAGCGTACGGGCAAAGGGTCCATGTAGACTTCTGAAGATACGGCGATGAAGCTTGAGCAACAGACAAGGTGCGGAAGTGGCTAGAGAGGGCTGTCGACTAAACCACCCCGGAGGCGGAGGTTGAGATCGGATAGGCGATGTAGAGTTCAACCATTGAAGATCTGCAGGTGTTAGTGCATAGCTGACGCATATAGGTGCGAAGTGAGGTGGAATGAGGTCCTGTAGTTATGAGGGAGTGAAGGACCAGAGCTTCCTCCGTTGTGGCAACGGAGGAAATTGAATGGTGAGGATCAATGTTCTAGAGAAGGGAGAGAGTGAGCTAGGGTTGGCGAAGATGGCGGTGGTGTAACGGATGTTCGAGGATGATCAGTGATCGGTGAGGACGAGTGTGAATGTCGGAATAATTAAGAGAAAATTCAAGGAAAATGAGGGAGGAGAATACCTGAATGGAGATGGGGAATTAGTGGAGGAATCGTCTTGGACTGAGATTCATTCGAAGCTCGGGGTCGTCGCACATCGAGGTCAGTTAGGCCTCGGAGCTCGTGCCACCACTGAGGAGGTGGAGCGTACATGGCAATTTGCCATGGATCACACCTGGAGCTTGAGGTCATCTTCTCCTCGACAACTGCCCTCCCTTGTCACCCGAGGGTAGAGGAAGCTGGGCTTCAGCCCCGTGTTTGGTGGATGGGTTGAAATGGAGGCAGAGCAAAGGGTTTAATAGGTGGCAGAGGAAGGCGGTTACATGACGAAGGCGTGATTTTGAACGATCGATTTGAAGGGGATGGAGTGATGGCTGGAGACATTGAGGACTGCGTGAAGATCACAGATCTTGGAATATCGTAGAAGTGGCGTAATGTGGTGGGTAGGCGTAGAGGAGCATCGTCTAAAAATGGAAGGGGGAGTGACTCAGCAAGGTGTAACGCATGGGAGAGAAGGCATTGGAGGTAGAAGACGAAGCTCCACCATTGTTCGAGTGATCCAATGGTTGGGATTGGAGCACGAGTGAAGGGCCTGGATTTGATCTGATCCAAAGGCGCAAGATGAGGCGGAAGATGAGGGCTGAGATTTGATCTAAGGTTTCATCAACGGTTGTGGGAATAAGGGTGATGTGGAGGGAGCGTTAGCGTTGGATGGATGAGGATCATGTGGTTGAGAAGAGGGTGATAGGGTGTGGTGGAGATATCATCTGGATGTCAGATCTAATGGCTGAAGATCAACTGGAAGTGGGTGATTGACATGGAGTAGGCCAGGGATGATCCAAGGGTGGAAAATGGTGGCAGGTGGTTAGGAGATGGTGCAACCACGCGAGCGGCCCAGATGGCGCCACATGCTCAATCAGAAAAATAAAAAATTAATAAAATAAAGAAAATTCGAAAAGAAATAATTAGAGGCTGAATTGGGAAAAAGTTAAAACATGAAAATTGTAGATCTCATCAAGATCTACAAGTTTCATGTTGAACAAAAAGTCAAAAGAGTCATTTGTACAATGAAGATTTTTTTCAAGTATTTTTAATGACTTAAAAACACTTAATTTTATGGTTTTGTATTTTTTTTGTTTTTTAATTTGTTTTTGAAACCAAAATAAATATATACAATAATTAACCTAATTTTTTAGGGATTTTTAATAATAAGGAAAAGTGTTATTATTAAACACAATAAATTAAGGATATTGTTTAGTTATAGGTGTTTGAATTATTTGTCTAAGATGCATAATTAATGAAGATTTCTCATGAGGTTCTTATCTTTTTAGGATAAAAAGAGAGAGTTATGATGATCCAGCAGGGATTCATCATACTCCTATACTTAAGCTATGCTCGTCCTCGAGCATGTAAAGAATTAAGGAGCTGGATCAATACCTGACAGTGCATGTGAATTTTCAAGGCTCAAATCATCGAAGACCCTTAATTTGAGTGATCCTAAATTCGAGGCTCAACCATGCTCTAGTCAAAAGGAATCCGGTTTCTCTATTTATCAGACTCTTTGTTTATACATAAAATATAAGGATATGATAATTAGTGTACTGCAATCATGAGAGTCAAGTCAAGATCACCCAAGGTTTCAGTCTAGGAGACTCTCCTCTAGACCTAACCCTCAACACTTGGGAATAAGTCTATTCTTGCTTCAATCGACCATCTCATTAGTTCATCAGACTTGAAAGTGTATATGGACGACCAGATGATGGGGGCATAGGATTGTGTATATTTTTCTCTCCCTCACAATGAAACAAGGGGCCTCTCAAATGTCTTATTACTCAAAACATGTATATTTTTAGTTTGTTGATCAATGTGTCCGTCAAGAGAATTCAGAGTTGTCTGCACTTGTTTTCCTGGGAGTACACTGGGGTATGTCTCTTTTGAGTGTTTAAGATACCTTCGACACCTAGACTTGTATCACTATACGACCAGAGCACTTTTTTGGTGCTAGCCCGACTCCTTGGTCCTAATAGCGTTTGGGCCAAGTGGACACTGTGAAATGGTTTTGAGCGCTCGCCTTTGGTGGAAGCTCATATAATTTATACTTGTAATGATTGAGCTTTTTTTGTATGAGAGTTCTTCTCTTGAATTTTCATTTTATTGTTTGCCTAGCTCAACTACTTTTACCAAGAGTTGGTGCACACTGATCAATAATTTAATTAGGTTCCATCACACCCTTGGCACATAGGTAGATATCAAACGATAGCATGCAAACATGTTCGCATACTGGCTAGGGTTTTGCTGACACACAGGTTCCTTGAAGCCTTCATTGACTTTATCCCATCCTCGAGCATCATTAAATCAGGTCTAGACTCAAATCACTAGTCCCATTTCCTCAAGTGATAACTCAACTCATCTCATCAAATCATGCAGTTGTGCAAGTGATGTGCTGGTCAAATTCTTTAGAAGGTAGAGATGAAGAGTGAAATATAGCGCTCAAATCTTTCAAACTAGGGAAGTGTGGATTATTAAGTTTAACACCATAATGACTAAGGTTGGCTTGCTCAATCTCTCAAGATCTCAGAAATCAAGTGTCTTTAAATCCTCAAGCCTTTAGTGATAGTGAACGTGTCAGGAATACACCAAATCCTTAGATAGTAAATTTTGTGATTTTTATCTTTTGCAAACTTTTATGAATTTTATTTTTTTCAATTCTTAAAAGAGATAATGAATGGACCAATCTCATATGAATAGTTACATCTACTTCCAGCTAGTACGGGTGTAAATACGGACTGTTAGACAACTACCTGTGTTACTTGAGGACGGAGCCATAGGCAGTGTCCTCAAAACCAGCCACTCTGTTAAGGGAGACTGTAGTTCCCTCACTGAAGAGTAGCTACTCATTTTTAAGCCCAGTAGTCAGAGTCTCCACCAAATAAAAACTAATTTTTTTAGATTTTTATGGAGTTTTTGAATAAAATTAAATTTTTATTTATAAAAAGTTAATCTCTCAATTTTTAAAAAGATTTTTACAAAAAAAATTCAAAAGTCAGTTCACCAGCATACTAAACCCTAGCCAAAAAAGTTTTCAAAAATTTTAACATACGAGCTAGTATATATAAAGTAATATATGATATATCCCCCTATACTTAACGTTTGCTATGTCCTCATAGCGCAGGTGATATGAAGCTATATCTCCGATTAAATATAACATGATATAGTGGAACTGACTCGGAGGTCCCCCTGTACTTAGGTCAAAAGTGATCTAAGTATAATAAGATAGATCGAGGGAAGATGGATTGAGTCGGGTCCCCTGTACTTAGGCTGAAAGTAGCCTAAGTATTGGATATGGAAGTTTGGGATGGGGGACCCGAGGTTTTTAGGGTTAGAGGGGTCATTTATACAGATGTATGTCGCTTGGAGATGGGGGAGGGGTGATGAATTTTTACAGATGAATATGATGGAGATGTGGGGGGGTATGCACTGTGATGGATGTGCAGGGGAGAGGGGTGTGTGTGTGTCCACAGAGATGGAAGGATGATGAGGGGGAGTGGGAGTGAGTGAATATACAGACATGGATGTGTGTGTGAGGGGGGAGGGGGTTGAAGACATCAGGTGATCTACTTCTTCTTTTTCTTTTTTTTACTCACACAAGACCTCGAACAAGGATCGCTAGAAATGCACATGATACATTTTTTATATAAAAAATGCATGAATGAAATGTTGACTAATCTTCCTTGAATCCTTCTTATTTTCTGTTATGGCTCCTTGCAACGGGAGCTCCAACTCCATGTCTCCATGTAGATCGAGCGTCCTCGATCTCCATGGACCCTGCCACAAAAGAAATAGTTAGAGAAAATATCAAGTAAAATAATCAACAAATGATGCAAAAATAATGTTATGAGAAGACATAAAATTTTGAAAATATCCGCATCAAAATAATATAATAAAATTCAACAAACAAATAAAGACAAGTTGTGTCCTCGACAACAATGCCATTTCAAGAACTCGAAAATCGTCTCTTTAATTTTCAATAGTTGTAGTATAGGAGATGAAATTCGATCGATCAAAAACCACAGTTTCAAATATGTGGAAGTTAATTTACTTGACAAGTCTACCAAGGTCGAATACAGGAACACGAGCCTCTTCGATAATTTATCGAAATTAATTAATTAATTCTTGAGTAATTATTTTCTAGTCCTATCTTCATGCTGATGTGATATGCAAAATGATATATAGATAAAATGAAGAAAGGAATGATATAACTAATGCAGATAAAATCATAAGAAATGGTGCATGTATTTTATTTGATTTTAAATGCAAAAAGATGAGATGCATGGTGAAGAATATGCAACAAATACTATGCATTGCAGTCAATTATTTACAATTGCAAATATACCCTAGAATTGTCAAATCAATGAGCAACAATTAAGATTCAATTTCAGAAGCAATTTAAGCACAAAGGACAAATAATGGCATTATAAATAATGAGCATGAGACATCATAGATCATCAAAATTTAGCACACTGAATTAAGTGTCAAATCATGAAGTAGAGTAAGTCATTAGATAGAGAATAAAACAAGCTTCAAAATGAAACTGAAATCATGCGATTTGGAGTTAATATGCTCAAGATATGAATGAAATAGTGCTAGGGGCATAAATGTAGTAAAAATGCATGAAAATGAAGATAAATATTACAAATCAGTCCCTAGAGGGACCCATTTGTAATTTCAGATTGACGGAGGGGCCCTGGTGTAATTTCTCCTTTGCGCGTAGGGGCGTATTTGTAATTGATCAAAACCAGCAGGACCTCCCTGAAATTTACCCCAAGCGCGCATGTGAGGCATGCGCCTGGAGAATCTGGATGTAGTTCTTGAAAGTCGTGGGGTCTTCATGCAATTAACCTAGCCCCTCACGTGTGAGGCACGCGAGGGGGCTATTCTCGGGAGGTAGCCCATGCTCGGGCTACGTGGTTGCTTCATGCAGCTCGGATGATGGCTCGGTTTATCCGAGCATCCTTGCTTGGGAGTGGTATGTGGCCTCATCTGGGCCATTGGATGGCCTCTATAGGCGCACCATCCAACAACACATGTACTTCATGGCGCATCCTCTCCGTCGTGCGAGTGGCAGCAATATCAGAGCTTCGGCGCCCTTGCCCGAGCTCCTCCTTGCTCGAGCGTGCGGGCAAATGGTCTATGTAGACTTCTGAAGATCCAATGATGAAGCTTGAGCAGCAGACAAGGCGCGGGAGTGGTTGGAGAGGGTTGTCGACTAAACCACGCCGGAGGCACAGATTGAGATCTGAGAGGCGATGTAGAGTCCGGCCATTTAAGATATGTAGGTGTTAGCGCATAGCCATAGCGTAAAGGTGCAAAGTGAGGTGGAATGAGGTCCTGTAGCTGCGAGGGAGTGGAGGACTGGAGCTTCCTCCGCCATGGCGATGGAGGAGATGGGATGGCGATGATCAAGGTTCTGGAGAAATGAGAGAGTGAGCAAGTTGGTTGGCGAAGATGGAGGTGGTGTAGCGAATGTCTGAGGATGATCAATGATCGATGAGGATGAGTGTGTCGGATTAATTAAGAGAAAATTCAAAGACAATGAGGGAGGAGAATACCTGAACGGAGATGGGGAATTGATGGAGGAATCATCTTGGGTTGAGCTTCATTTGAAGCTCGGGGTCGTCGCACATTCGAAGCTCGGGGTTATCGCACATCAGTGAGCTGCTTAAAATTTTAAATAAGAAAAGTCAAGAATTTAGCATTTATATAAACTTAAGTCTAGGTCTAATTAACATCCTCTAAACTCATGATTTAAAAAAATGAGAGCATTGGGGGTATTATCATATGAGCTAGCTATAAAAATTAGATCAATATTTAGTCTAAGTTTCATAAACTTAAAGAGAGGATTTGAAATACAATCATTATAGTATTAATACCCTTCTCTTATGAAACCAACAAGTGATTCCTAAGATCATTATGATTAATAATCCTCATCAATTTGTTCAATAGTTTAATCTACCAATTATATATTTTTAATATGACAAAATACCTGGGTTTGTAAATTTGATCACATAAGAGCTCAAGAAAGAATTGGGGAATCAAGTAAGTGATGGTGCATCAGTGATGGTTGTAAATTGTACTGGTCGCAATGACCCTTGCACCTGACTGTACGAGGGTGCGGTGACCCTCAGCTTGGTGGGAGATAGCAAGCCCAGTTAGGGCAGCGGTCGCCTTGTGTACAAGTCTAGGATCCTAATCTTTTCCTGTTTTTTTCACACTTTTTTGCCTCATTGGGATCCACATGTTTTCTTTTTGATCAGTTCCGTTGACCCCCATCCTATAGGGTACATAGGCTGGAGGACCCTTAGTTTTTCTTTACGATCTCATTTGCTTGTACCAGTCTGGCCCGTCTAGAGTGACTCAGTCCGGAGAGTCTCTCTCACCCGTCTGATGGGCGTAGTTTGGGATTGTGCTAGCCCTCTCCTAGACCACACTTCCACTTGGAGTGTAAGACAGAAGAGTCTCTTAGGAGGCTTCCTCACTGCTTGAGTTTTGGTTACTATTCCGCCAGTAGGTCCTAGCAAAGGAAAGATCGTTGCCAATCGGAGTTGAAGTTGATTACAGTTGTGTTTGGCTACAGTTGAGTTGGGTTACAATTGAGTTTTGTTACAATAGAGTTGGTATTGTTCTTGAGGTTGTTACTATTCCACCAGTAGGACTGGCATAGAAAAGATCGTGAGTCAGAAATCATCAATCATCAGCTATTATTAATCACTGACATTTAATTAGAATTTAGAACTACTGCTACAGATGTTAGGAAAAGCTAGTAGATGTGTTGGAAACTTAGTTAGGATGCATTATAATGCATTGCATGCCTACGGAGGCATCCCAAACCTAAGGTATTCTTCACTCCCTAGAGTCATAGTATGAGGTCACATTCAGACCAAGACCACAGACTATCCACTAGACTTGAGAAATTAGACAAAGATATAGATCATATCATAAACTCATCATCTACAATTCCAAGATCCCTCAACATAAGTTAAGTGATAAAAAAAGTGATAACCTAAATATGGGTCATATGATCAATAAATGAAAATACCAAGTATGGGTAGTTAAGGTATGCTGAGTAAACAAGGGAATTTACATCCAGAATAAATTTAAAACCATATTTACGTGCAAGTATTTTGTTAATGTTAAATGTCAAAATCCTATCTACGTGCATTCTTTTAAAACCACTGAATGCCTGTTATTTTGATATATTAGAGTGTAGTCAAATTTTGTTGACATTCTTTTCTTTCCAACATAAATGACAGGTAAAGCACCTGCATCACAGTAGTTCGACAACATGACCCAAGCTTCTCTAGTTTACTTTGATGGTCTATTATAGTTTTTGTTCAGGATAATGTAAATCTCTGGTGTGCTTATTTTTGTCTCTTATGTTACTGTATGGTATACATGTACATAGTGTCTGTTTCTTCTGTTGCATGTAAATATATATGGAAATTAATGCAAATGAGAACTTGGTGACACTTGTTAGTTATGTGTTTGTTTATCAAATTGTGAATTTTATTTAAATCACGAAAAAAATCCCTCATTTTCGATAATCTATTGTGATTGATAATGAATGTAATATTGTGAATGCTATCTAAACGAGTAACCCGAATCTGTTGGCATGATAGTTCGAGTGTTGCAGCTGATGGAGGAGCATCTACATCATCAAAACATCAAAAAATGAAGAAAATCAAAAAATCCCAAAAGACAATAATGGGAGATGCAGAGCCGAGTCAACAGTTGAGGAGAGCGC
The DNA here is from genome assembly GCA_037367405.1 of Ottelia alismoides. NCBI lineage: Eukaryota > Viridiplantae > Streptophyta > Magnoliopsida > Alismatales > Hydrocharitaceae > Ottelia > Ottelia alismoides. The sequence continues at coordinate 179,206 of JAZKJV010000779.1, forward strand.
ACCCATTGTAGATCCATCTTCTTCAACAGTGATGAATACTCATTCATCACTCTTTATTCTTATATTTTAGCTACAAAAATCTTTGCAAATACATGTAGATATCTGTAAATACAAATAATTAACAAAAGACATGCATTGTGTAAAAATCAATAATTAGCATGCTTTTGTGCAAAAATAAAAGAATAAAGAATTAAAAGAAAAAGAGGGAGATATTTAGAATAAATATTGAGCGACCTAATACCAAGGGAGGGCTCAGCGTGGGCCTGGCCGCATAAAAGCCCAAGTAGAGAGAGATAAGGAAGCTCATGTATGTAAATATACCTGTAAATAAAATAATAATATTTTCCTCTAAAAATAAAATAAAATAGGTTTGTACATATTTGTGTATATTTGTAAATACAAAATCAAAATAAAAATAAGAAAATTAAAAAATAAAATAAAAATGCCCTTCCTTGTACATATTCACCATGTACATAAGACCACACATATATTTATCTAGCTCTATAAATAAATAAAATTAAATTCCATAAAAATTTGTACATATTTCATATCCTATTATGTGAATAAATAAATAAAAACCATAAAAACAAAAATCAAATAAAAAGAACAAAAATCAAAACCAAAAGAAACATTGTATACATACCATGTATATATGTGTATATAAATACTTATTTCACCCTTGTTCATAAATAATAAAAATAAAATAAAAATATCAAAATATTCCTAATTTTATTCTATAAATAAATAAATTATAAAATGGGAATAAAAATGCACAAAAATAATTAATTAAAAATCAAAAATTAAAAATTTAATATTGTATATACCTATGTATATTATACTATAGTGTACATACTCTATTTTTATTTCAAAAAATTAATTAAAAATCACAAAAAAATATTTAAAATAAAATAAACATTTTTATGTTTTAAGTTTTTCCTAATTCGGCCATTTATCATTTTATTTCTAATTTCTAAATATTTATGACATGGCCTCCTCTGATTGGTCCACGGGGGATGTTGACCCCCCGGTCAACTCCCCCCCTTGGACCACTGAGCCCCGGATCCGAGTTTTCGACCCGATATCTCCACATTCTCCACACTTGATCCGACCACTAATACCGCTAACTCCGGGTCCTAATCACTCCCTGATCCACCTAGATCCACGCCCGGCCGTTAGCTTTGGGATCCGCGCTCCGAGCTTCACGCCCGACTCCCATCTAGCCGGGCCCCTAGATGTATATAGTCTGAGCTCCGCCCCCATTTTCACGCATCTTTGGCTCAGCTCATTCCACCCTAGGACCTCCATAGCCACCGCCTAAATGACAGCTTGCGAGTGGCCGTGTTGCAGCGAGGAAGGAGTGGTCGGACCATCGATTCGGCAGCTTCACGCTGCCGTGCGCCGCCCAGACGTGGTGCTCGAGCCTCGGGCACTGACGACCCTCGAGGCTAGGACCTAGAGCTCCAGCAACTCAAGCATAGTCGACCTCGTCCATCAGGTAGACCCACTTCTTCTCCTTAGCTAATTTTGATTTTCGCCCAAATCGACCCATCGCCGACGACCTTCGATTCTGACCACCCTCGCCCATATCTCGACCATCGGAGTCATCCATCACCTTCGCACTTCCCCCGCGCACCTTCTCCGCCCAACCATTCAACCCAGTTCGCAAAGGAACTGGGATTGGGGCTCCACTGCCGTCGCTTCGCCGGAGCCCCCTCATCTCGACGCACCAATCACCTACACCAATGCTAACCGGGTCAAGGCACTTTGCCCTCGACCCAGGAGTCTGTTACTATGCTTTGCAGGTCAAGGCGAGCCCATCTGAGGGCTCGACGTTCTGGAGCAGCAGCCCCATCTCCGCCGGTGTCGCCTGAGCTCTCCGGAGCTCCGTTGCACCATCGGAGGGGACCTTCAGACGCGGGAGGCCCGGGCGTTCCTTCTCCTATCACTAGCAGCCCGCGAGGAGGGTCACCGTGCGTGCACCGGGCCAGCGAAGTTCGTCGGCCACTTGTTCTTCGTGCATCCTCCAGAGTCGTCCGATCTTCCTCCAGCTCCAGATCAGATCGTAGTCGTCCATTTGAGGAGCAGCGCCAGCCGTTCGATCATCAGAGGGTGGACCAGGACCGTCAGATCAGTGAGGCCTAGCCACATCGCACAGGAGACGTTCGATCATCCACGTGGCTGAGCCTCGATCATCAGATCCGAGCCGCAACCCTTCGTAGAGGCGCCATTGATGAGGCTCAAAATCCCAAGCATCTAAGGTAAATCAGATAGCTAAGGTCGTTGCGACCTCAGTCACTCGAAAAATTGGCTCGATCAAGAAAAAGAAAAACAGACCACCAAACAGAAGAATAAAAACAATCAACACAAAGATAGTGGCCCTGGCTATTGGATTAGCCTGGTATAGCGACCAGGGTCGGACTCAGGGAGCACGTGATGGCCTCGCGGCCTACGAAGTAGTCAGAAATAAAGAAAAATAAGAGAAAATTATTTCTGGTAGAATTTTTAATGTTTTTATATTTTTTTGGATTTTTAAACTAATTAAGAAAATAAGAAAACAAATAATCAAGCAACTTGGACGATATATTTAACTACTCAAAATTCACCCAAAAATTCAAACAAAAATGTTTTTATGTTTTTTTTATATTTTTCTATGTTTTTGGTTAATTTTTGGGGTTTTTCTGATTTTTAGGGAATTTTATAAAAATGAAACAAGAAGAGAAAAGAGTGTTGTTGTCCAGTCAGACTTGGAGGGCCAAAATAAAATGGATAATGGTCCTATCAAGGTCCGAAGGTAATTTTCCTGTAAAGTGTGAAATGCAAGGAAAATTTAGGCACTGGTTTTATTAAGTTTTTATTTATCAATTATTTATTAGAATATTTATAAGGTTTTCAATGTTTTTTAATTTTTATAGTTTTTACAAATCGAAAAATGACCAAAATTGGTTAGAAAATCAAACACAGCCAAACAAATAATATCTAATTTTTTTGTAATTTGTAAAGGTGTTTATATATTTTTTTGTGATTTTTAGAACTGGATAGTAAGAAAATTGTGTGTTTTTTATTTTTTTAAAAATAATAAAAAGAGTCAAAAATGTCTCCAAAATTTAGAGAAAATTTTACACCATGGCAGGAGCCATGTCTCCAATTTTCCACAAATTTAGAGTAGTTTTGCTATTTTATTAAAAATAAAGACCAAGGAACAGTGCACAGGGACCTATCTGCAAATAAAATAAAGTCCTGGGCCCCTAGGATAACACGGCTGGAAAACTGAAGGGCCAAAGTGTAAAAATCCTAAAGGCTCACGCACGATACACGTGACTTAGGCTGGGAAGGACCTTTTTGTCATTCCAATTAATAAAAATATAAACGCTAACACGCCAAAAACACAGGATAAAAGTTGCAAATACACCAAAGCTCACATGTCGATGCACATGTCCATCACACAAGGGCATAAATACAAACAAAATAAACCACAGGGTCCTCTATGCAATATGTCCAAAATAAAACAACTACTAAACGTATTTACAGGACTAGATAATAAATGCAAAAACTAAAGAGGCCTAAGAGCAATTACCCCTTATTATATGCCGATGGTCGGATGAGCACCACGTGTGATATCCAACGGTCAGGGGGGTGGTGCCTCAGCAAAGGATTCCTCAGTGATAATCCAACGGTTGGGGACGTGCCACGTGTTTGATCAACGGTCGAGAGGCGCTGAGTCCCCTTCGCTAGATGGAGGGCTGAGAGGAGGCCACATGTAGATCCGACGGTGGCTGCTGGGCCTCCTCTTAGCCCTGATCGGACGGTCCGCACAAGATCTGGAGCTGGAGGGAAATCGGACAGTCGGGGAGGATGCTCGATGAACTCAACGCCGGTGAGTTTCGCTGGGCTCGTGCGCGTACAGGAGAGCTCCTCGAAGGCTGCTGAAGATCGGAGAAGATGCGCCTGGGCCTCCCACGTCTAAAGAGCTCCTCCGATGACGCAACGAAGTTTCGGAGAGCTCAGGCGACACCGGCAGAGGTGGAGCTGCTGCTCCAGAACGTCGAGCCCTCATATGGACTCGCTTTGACCTGCAAAGCACGGCAACAAGCTCCTGGGTCGAGGTCAAAGTGCCTCGACCCGGTTAGCGGTGGTGGAGGTGAACGGTGCATCGAGGCGAGCGAGCTCCGGCGGAGCGACGGCGATGAAGCTCGGTTCCCAGTTCCTGTGCGAACTGGGGTGAATGGATGGGCGAAGAAGGTGCGTGGGAGGAGTGTGAAGGTGTGGGTCGACTCCGATGATCGAAAGGAGGGCTAGGGTGGTCGGAATAGGGGTTCGTCGGTGACGGGGTGATTTGGGCGAAAACCAAAATTAGCTAAAACGAGAAGGGAAGAAGGCTACCTACTGGTCGAGGTCGACTGGGGAAGAGCTGGGGAAGCTCCAGGTCCTAGCCTCGAGGGCCGTCGATGCCCGAGGCTCGAGCACCACGTCTGGGCGGCGCACGGCGGCGTGAAGCTGCCGGATCGATGGTCCAACTCCTCCTTCCTCGCTGCAACACGACCGAACGCAAGCTGTCACTCAGGCGGTGGCTATGGAGGTCCTAGGGTGGAGTGAGATGATCCAAAGATGAGTGAAGAAGCCAGCGGAGCTGGGACTATATACGCCTAGGGGTCCGGCTAAATGGGAGTCGGACGTGAAGCTCGAAGCGCGGATTCCAAGGCAAACAACCGGGCGTGGATCTCGGATGCAAGAGGAAGAAGTAGAGCCCGGGATTTATCGATTTGGCGATCGGGTCATGACACAATAAATTCGCGAAGTCGGGTCGGGCGTGCACGACCCGTGGGAAGTGGTCCAAGGGGGGGGAGTTGACCGGGGGGTCAACATCCCCCGTGGACCAATCGGAAGAGGCCATGTGTAAATGATTTGAAAATTCAAATTAAAATAGGAAATGGCCGAATTATTAAAACTCAAAACATGAAAAGTGTTTCTTTTATTTTAAGCTATTTTTTTGTGATTTTTAATTATTTTTTTGAAATATAAATTAGGTATTTACAATGTAGTGCTATATATAGGTATATATACAATATTGATTTTTTATTTTTGATTTTTAATTAATTGTTTTTTTACACTTTTATTCCCATTTTATATTTTATTTATTTATAGCATAAAATTAGGAATAAAAAGGTATTTTTATTTTCTTTTTATTATTTATTTACAAGGGTTAAATAAATAGATATATACATTTATATACATGGTATATTTACAAAGTTTCTTTTGATTTTTAATTTTGTTCTTTTTATTTAATTTTTGTTTTTATGATTTTTATTTTATTTATTTACACCATGAAATATAGAATATATATACAAGTTTTATGGGATTTTGATTTATTTATTTACAAGGTAAAATAAATATAGGTGTGGTCTTATGTACATGGTGAATAAGGAAGATTATTTTTATTTTCTTTTTAATTTTTCTATTTTTATTTTGATTTTGTATTTACAAATATTTAAAAATATGTACAAGCCCATTTTTATTTTATTTTTAGAGGAAAATATTATTATTATATTTACAGGTATATTTACACATGAGCTCCCTTATCTCTCTCTACTTGGGCTTTTATGCGGTCAGGCCCATGCTGAGCCCTCCCTTGGGATTAGGTTGCTCAATATTTATTCTAAATATCTCCCTCTTTTTCTTTTAATTCTTTATTCTTTTATTTTTGCACAAAAACATGCTAATTATTAGTTTTTACACAATGCATGTACTTTGGTAATTATTTGTATTTAGATATATCTACATGTATTTGCAAAGGTTTTTGTAGCTAAAATATAAGAATAAAGAGTGATGAATGAGTATTCATCAGTCATCTCCCCCCGACCGTTGGATATCACACGTGGCGCCCATCGGGCCTTCGACATATAATAAGGGGTAATTTCTCTTAGGCCCCTTTAGTTTCTACATTTAATATTTAATCCTGTAAATACGTTTGGTAGTTCTTTTATTTTTTTGTAAATATTGCATAGAGGACCCTACTGTTTTGGATAATTGCAAATTTGCCCCTGTTCGTAGTGTTCGCGTGCTTTCGCCACGTGTGTTAGTGGGAAGATAGTTGCTTTCTGGAATGTTATGCCTTGTTAGACTGGCATCTTTTAAAATAGGAATGACAAAAAGGTCCTTCCAGGCCTGAGTCGCGCGTATCGTGCGTGGGCCTCGGGGACTTTTGCATTTTGGGCCCTACACTTTCCAGCTGGTTACCAGTAGGCCCCCTGGAACATGTTTTCCTTCCAAATAGGTCCTTGTGCACTGTTTGTTGGTTTTTAATTTTAATAAAATAGCAATTCTACTCCAAATTTGATGAAAATTGGATACATGGCTCCTGCCATGTTGTAAAATTTTCTCTAAATTTTGGAGACATTTTTTGACTCTTTTTAGTATTTTTAAAAATTCAAAAATACGCATTTTTCTTACTGTCCAATTCTAAAAATCACAAAAAAATATTAAAACAACTTTAAAAATTACAAAAAAATAGATATTGTTTTCTTGCTTTGTTTGATTTTCTGACCAATTTTGGTCATTTTTTGGACGTATAAAAATTATAAAAATTGAAAAACACTGAAAACCCCATAAAAATTCTAATAAATAATTGAAAAATCCAAAAATAATAAATCCATAATTTTTCCTTGTATTTCATACTTTACATGAAAACTACCTTCAGGTTTTATTAGGCCCATTTTGCATTTTAATTTGGCCCTTGAAACCTGACTGGACAGTGTCTTGCATTTTTAGTCTTGTTTTATTTTTATAAAATTCCATAAAAATCAGAAAAACCCCAAAAATTAACCAAAAAATAGAAAAATATAAAAAACATAAAAATATTTTTGTTTGAATTTTTGGGTGAATTTTGAGTAGTTTAATAATTGTGTGAAGTTGATTGTTTTATTATTTTCTTATTTTCTTAATTAGTTTAAAAATTTAAAAAAATATAAAAACATTAAAAATTCCACCAAAAATTATTTTCTCTTATTTGTTTTTATTTCTGACTACTTCGTAGGCCACGAGGCCATCACGTGCTCCTTGAGTTCGACCCTAGTCGCTATAAACAGGTTAATCTAATAGCGAGACCGCTACCTTGAGTTTTATCGTGTTTTGATTTTTATTTGGTGGTCTGATCTTTTTCTCGTTGAGCCACTGATGAATCCGCGATTCATTATCGCAATATCTTGATCTTAGCAAAATCCCCGAGTAAAAATCCCAAATAAATGTCTATAAAATCAATAAATTAACAAAATGACTCTTGTAAATAAAATACATTAATTATTGTATATAAGATTGTACAAAATGAATTAACAATAAAAAGCCGCAAAATCAAAGGAGTTTTATACCTGTAAATAGCCCAAAACTTCATGTATTTTTAATAATTTCATTTCAACTCCTTTTTACCTAATTCTTTCTCTAACTTGTTTATAAAAATGTATATAAAAATACAAAAATACAAAACATATTTCATCTCAAATAATTGCTTCTAGATCCCAAAGAGAAAAAGCCGTAAAATCCAACTTCCAAGCTAAATTCCCGCTCCGTATGAACTCCAAATTCACCAAACTCACTTTTAAAGTTCAAGTTAGAAAATTATCTATCCAACGGAACGGTTTCATTAAAATCGGAGCTCGTTTGCAAAAGTTGGGGTTTTGGGACCTAGATGTAAATTGTATACCTTGTCTATATTCATTCTTTGTTTTATTTTTATTTTACCTTTCTTAATTTCTAAAAATACAAAAAAATCATGCTTGTGTTGTATTTTATTTATATTATTTTATTGTTTTTTTCCGTTATAAATATCTCTTATTAAAAAGACAAAAAAAAATGTACATGGTGTTTTGTATTCACTTGTAAATTCACCATTATTTTTTCCTTCTTTATTTTGTTGTATTTAAAGTAGCCTACTTTATTTCATTTTATTAATTTAATTATTTTACATTCTCTAAAATAACTACCATTCAACTCTCTTCTACCACCAACCTCCATTCAACCCCACCATTTCTTAAACCTCCCATTCAACTCCATTAATAAAATAACCTCCCACCATTTCAATAACCTCTCATTCCATCATCTTTATATACATGTCATTCTCCTCATTTTTGCCTTTGATCCATCTTTATGTGAGGAGAGACAAGTTCCCAGAGTTGAATCGGTGACAGCGACACAACCGCGGTCGAGCGACGACGGCCCTCTTTCCGGTGTGATCCGTTGGCTTTTTGGCCAACATCGCAGCCGCAACCGCGCGCTGCTCGAGCTCATCGCACGCCGATGATTTGAGCGAAGACCGTGCTCAAGAGAGCACACCATAGGCGACCGCGTACATCTTAGGTAAATTTTCCCTTCATTTATCATCTTGTCATTTTTGCATTTTTTTTAGTTCATCATAGCACCACTCATCATCTTCCATTTGTTCTACTCCATCACGTTACCATCATCATATTTTTTTCCCACCATGTTCATTCCCTGTTTTAACAAAATTAAAAAAATAAAAAAAAAAATAAAACAAAAAAAAGAGGTTCTTTCATTACCACCACCATCACACCATTTGTTTTCTTCCATTTGTTTATATATCTTCATCTTCATCACCATCATTCACCATTCCTTGTCCTCCATATCTTTTGTTTTATTTCCTGTCTAAAGAAAAAAAAGATAAAAAATTTAAAACAAAAAAATCCCTCTTCATTACAGCAGAAAAAAAGGAAATCAAAAAAAATAAAAAAAACAAACAAAAAAAAAAATAGCCGCAGCAGCGGTGGGGGAGAACCCACTGCCGCCGCCGCTACCCTCCATTCCATCACCAGCGGCGCCGCCGGCCGCCGCCCCCTCCTTCTTCCAACCGCCTCCCGCGCCGCCCCCAGCTCCAAGCGAGCGGCGCCGCCGCCTCCTCCAGTTGTAGCAGCCCGTGCCCCCGCGGAGGCCGCCTCCTCCAGTCGCGGCCACCCGCGCGAAGCCACCAACCGACTGCCGTCCCCTCCACAGGCCGCCGCACCTCCGTCCTCCGCTGACGAAGGCCCGTCGCCCGCCGTAGCCCTCTTCCCCGTTGGGTTCGTCTCAACGAAGGAAGAAGAAGGTCTCTTGTGCATTTTTTTTTATTTTGTGAAAATTACAGTAATTTCTTTTCAAGTTTAGTAATTGCAATCTAGTCCCTGTATATGTTTTTGATGTAAATATTGTTTTTTTTCTGTTTTGCATAAAGACCCATGTATTTGGCTATTAATTTGGACACTGTAGTGCATCTTTTTATTCAATGAAAAATGTTTTCATGATGAGCAACTAATTCTCTACATTGTGGATATTTACTTACATTTTTGTGGTTCTTGGGTAATTAATTAAAATTGTTCAACTGAAATTTTGCATAGTTTACCCATTCTGGACTCTTAATTTTATATCTCACACACGGATGCTCCAAAAATTCCACAAAAATTAGGAATGATGCCTTGAAATGTGATGAATTTACTTTCTAAATTTCATCGAAAATGGAGTTGTCTTGTGCCTGAAATAAATCATAGAGTGAAATTAGTATTTGATTTTTAATTAAATCCACAGACATCCTTTTTGTAAAATTTGAAGTCTCCTGTATGCCATATGAAAATATCTACTTGAGATAATTTTCACTTTGATTAATTTGATAACGTGGATTAATTAGGAATTATTTACTCACTGTCACTCTGTTTCCACTAAAAAATACATAAAAAATCATATTTTGTCAAAAAAATCCAAAAATTTTACTGTAGCTTCTTGCATCATGTTTATGTTCCAGTAAATTTTTCATGATTTTTGCTTACTGTTTGTGTGATAAATTGCGAAAAAACCCATAAAAAGTGTGCATTTTTCATTATTGCATTTTAGCCCTAAAAAATACAAAAAAATGTGTTTTGTGTTCCCCACTGGATTAGGACTTTAGGAAAAATATAATTTGGCTAAATTGGACTTCTTTTCCATTAAAATTAATTTGGCCTTGTTGTATACTTTCTTAGTGTCGTAATTCAACCGCATCTTGCATTGGTATATCTTTTTGCATTAAAAAATCTAAAAAAATACCGCACTGAAATCTAGACCTAAGTTTTTGAATTAAAACCGAAGTTGTTCCTTTGCCTCCCTGAGTTCGACCCCGGACTTGCCCGGGATATAAATTAAAGCCGAGACACTCTTCACGGAGATCTTCTCTCGGTTCTGACCGAATCGCTAAGTACACGTACTACAACGTGACCAAATTATATATCGTATTTAGCGACTCGTCAGCCACCCGAGCGACTGAGATCGCAACAACCGCTTCTGATATATCCTACCTTGGTTGCTTTGCTTGAATTTTTCGTCCCATCAGAATGGTGCCGTTGTCGGGGAGCACGGCTTAGTAGTCCGTTTTGATTTTCTTTTATTTTTGTTTTCTTTTTCGCGGCTTTCCGCGGCTCTTTCTGAGTATGCAGCTTTTCGTAGCTTTTTATTTTTCTTTTATTTTTGTTTTATTTTATTTTATTTCTATTTTTGTTTTTATTTTCTTTTGCTTGTTTATTTTATTTCTATTTCTGCACATATACCCTGTTTATTTTCCTGCCTTTAGTTGCTTTGTTTTATTTGGTATTTGACACTTTGCTATTGTCTTGCGAGGGGCCCGAGGACCGAGGCGGCGACTCTCGAGAAGCCAGCGCAACCGCGGGATTCGGAGGCGGCTCCTTTCTGTACGGAGCCGTAGGAGAGCGCGAGAGATTAGCTGAGTGGGAGAGGAGTAGTTTAGATTAGATTAGACTTTATTCCTGCTATTTGATTTATTGTAATAATACAGGGACAACTCAGACTTGGACTTAGACTCTCTCGGGTCTGTTTCGCCGAGCACCGGTATGCTCGGGGGACCCATTAGCTAGTTCGGTTTTTCGCGGCTTTTTACGTGGTTTTTGTTTTTAGCTGCCTTTTCCGGTTTCTCGCGGTTTTCTCGAGCCCATAGACTTAGGAATTTCTGTTTGATTGTGACGTAGCTCATAGGATCCAAACACCCTAATATAATTGCATGTTCCTATAGTGCGATAATTTGGACCTATAATAAAAGATTAATAAAAATAGCTGACTTGCTTCCTTCGAGCCTACGTACCGCAGCCTGCCCTGCCAAGCGCTGCTCCTGAACCCGATTTGTCAGGAGGAGGACGGGTAGACCGAGACCGGACCCTTTGGATCGGAGGCTGGTGATCAGCTAGACGGTTCTTTCGAGTAGAAATTGCCTGTTTAGGGACTCGGTATTCCGCCTGCACCATTTAGGTAGTTTATTTCCTGTCTTCAATTCTGCGCGGATCATCTTGCATGTAGACTGCTGGAGTCAGGTACGCATTTCTTACTCTGCATGCATCATTGATTTCATCGCGCATCGGTTTTTTCGTCTTCTCCCCCTATTTTGGACTTAATAACCAGGAGAACTGAAAAATTCGTTAGGCGATTTTGTTTTTATTGAAAAATACCTAAAAAGAAAACCAATAAAATTTGGGACTGCTAACACTATCGACCCTAAAAGACACCTCACTTAAAAACTTGTCTTGGGGAGAGCAACCCCTCATTGTCTGGTTTGATTGTGCGAGAGAGTGACCCTGAACACTAGGTAGAGCCTTCCGATATTCTTCTCGACTGATTACCGGCTATTTCTGTACGGGACAGGCGGTTGGGAAAATATCGGGTAACCCAACAGGTCACGTAATCGCTCTGATATCCTGACTGATCACCAAAATAAAATTGACAAGATAATTGACCGAGCCTTTACGGTCTTCAGCTCGTGTTGCGTTGGTGAATCGAGGGTTTGCTTGTGATCATAGTTGTTTCCAGATCTCATTCGCCTTACTCGCCACATCAAGATGATGGGCAGAAGATCTCTTAGGCAGCCTCTGGCTGCACCGCTTTCGGGCGCGTCTACCCGCTCATCTAGGTTGGTTCGCGAGAGCCGAGACCCGCTCTCCGAACCCGAGTACGACTCCACCCTGTTCCCCCTCGATCCCCCTTCTTCTGAGACCGAGATACCAGTGCCAGAGGAGAGACAGATAGATGATTTATCGGCACCTGAGTTCGGGTGTTTTGATTTTGCAGAGACTATGGCTGGCAGTTCTGATGATCACACCAGAGGTCCGCAGCATGAGCATTTCGTTCTGGATCAGGGTGCGATCTACTCCACCATGATCGTCTCCCTCGAGACAGTGCAGCAACAGTTGAGGGATCAGGGAGCATTTATGTTAGATATGAGGCGCGAGATGGAGTAGCTGAGAGCAGATCGAGAGAAGCGTAGAGACGGGCTGAGGATACCCGATGAGGCCGCGACAGCAGCTGCAGCAGCTGCAGCAGATCCACTGAGACCGATGCGGGAGTTACACAGCCCCGGATCGACACTGATGCACCATTAGGTTGTTCTACCAGCCATCATGGGGGACTTCAAGTTCCCCCCGAACACTTTGCAGCTCCTACCCCGTTTCCATGGGCACGCCACAGAGGAGCCCCATCTCCACCTCTAGGAGTTTCTGATGATCTGCAGCACAGTCCACGACCATCAGGTGGACCAAGATACCATCCGGATGATTGCCTTCCCCTTCTCCTTAGCAGACAGAGCAGCCACCTGGCTGAAGCACTTGGGGAAGTTTGTCTACACCTGGGAGCAGCTCCGCACCGAGTACTTACACAAGTACTATCCACTCGGGCGGACGAACGCCGCTAGAGCCCTGATCAGCAACTTCTCCATTCTCCCCAACGAGCAGTTTCACGAGGCATGGGAGAGGTTTCGAGAGCTGACCGACAGATGCCCGCACCACGACATTTCCAAGCCGAACCTTGTTCAGAGCTTTTTCAGCGGGCTGACACCAGAGCTTCAGGGCTTGGTGAACGCTTCTTGTCGCGGGTCTTACTTCGCCAAGGATCACGATCAGGTATGGGCCATCTACGAGGAGATGGCTGAGAACTATATGGTGATGTCCCAGACCCGATTGTACACTCAGGGCAGACCCCAGCAGCCACAGACTGTGCGGTACCAGAGGATAGCACGGGTCGACGCCGCTCCATCCAGTTCGTCCGCGGTAGCAACAGCACAGGCCGAGTCCTCAGCCGCAGACATGGGGATTATCAGCGAGAAGCTGGACCGGATGGAGATCATAGAGAAGAAGCAGTGCCAGGGCATCACGCAGATGGAGCAGATGGCACATACTCTGAGTGACCTGAAGACACAGCTCATGTGTCTCCAGGAGGCACAGACGGCTTCACAGCCTCATCTTCAGGCACGAGGCGATCCGAGTAGCAGCAGCAGCTCGTCCCAGCGCTCCAGCTCCCACCAGCATCCTAGACAAGTTCACCTTGTACAGGCGGAGCCGTACCAGCAGCTGCAGCTCACCTACCAGGCACCACCATCCACTGACACTCAGATGGTGGTATACCAGCCGGATCAGCCTCTGGCAGTGCTCCCGCCACCCCAGTACGATTCAGAGTCGTTGATGGATGTCAACGGGATTTGGTATGACCGTCCCAACCGGTATCTGACGAGACCATCCCAGAATCCGTTGGGGGACCAGAGGTACCCAGCCCCAGCAGCAGCCGTCAGGACAGGGTGGCCAGTACAACCATCAGAGGGATCACCAGCAGCAGCAGCCCCCAGCCTATACCCAGCCACAGCCACAGCAGTCACCACAGTATGGCCCTCGTCCCTATCAGCATGGACAGTCTTGGAGGCGTGATCAGCCGCCTCAGCCGCAACATCAGCCACATTCTTACCCCTCTCAGCCACAGCACCAGCAGCCTCACTACCAGAGAGGCTACCCGTCGGGTTCTCATGGGCCATCCTATGAGAGCCCCGCCTTGGATGATATAGCCCGCCTTCTCACAGATCAGCAGGCTACTTTTCGACGGGAGATGGATGAGTTCCGCCAGGAGATGCGGGACATCGTGAGAGGGAAGGCCGCCATCCCTGCCTAGATTGAGCCGAATCCCAACAATATGAAGAGGAAATCTGAGCAGGTAGCTTGTATTGAGTATGCCATTCTGAGTGATACTTTTGGTGATATGTCTGCATATCTTTTTGATACTGATTTTGTCACACTTAGGAGCGGTAGGATGCCAGCAGGCGGCGACTCGTCTGAGCGACACCCTGAGGATACATCCAGAGCGCCAGGCGAGGAGGAGAGCGGTACTGAGGCCGTGATAAACGCCAATTATCGAGGTCTAAATATGTCGCTGTGGCGACCCACAATAAAATGCGATTAATCAACAATTAACCCACACTAAGATCAATGAATTAGAACTAATGCGGAGTTAAAATTTATTTTTAACTCTACATAAAAGATGTATAGGTGCAAGTATGTAGAGAGTTCGAACACAGGGAGCAAGCAGGGTAGTTCAAGCAAAAATGCTAAGTGTGTGTGTGATGTGTGGAGTGTCTACATTAAGCAAACAAGCAAATGAATTTTTGTGGGTTTTTAATTTTTAATATTTTTTTATTTTAATTTTTAATTTTGTATTTTGATTTTTAATTTTCTGATTTTTATATTTTATATATTTTTTTTATTTCTTTTTCAATATTGGAGAATAAAGACAATATAATAAAAAGCAAGCTAAAATATTTATAAAAATGCACAAAAATAACCAAAAATTCAGAACTAAGATGTTTTTGGTATTTTTATAATTTTTTACTGTTTTTGTGATTTTTGGGAATTTTTCAAGGTATTTTTGGTATTTTTAATTACTGAAATAAAGTAAAACAGTGGGAATAAGGCTGGCTGTGAATAAAATGCAAATTAAAAATAGCAACCAGTAACTCAAAATTTTCACACTATTTTTCAAATAAAAAGGATAAAATAAGGAACAAACAGGAACTGAGATTTTGATTTTTGGAGTTTTCTACTATTTTATATATTTTTTTGAAGTTTTTGAGTGTTTTTAAATTTTTAGTGTTTTTCTTTTGAGATTTTTAATGATTTTTGGACTAACACTAAAATAGGATAAAATAGACACTAGGTGATTTTTTTGGAATTTTGGAGGTGTTTTAATATTTTTTTGGTATTTTCTAAGCTAGACAGTGCACAAATAGCAAGTTTTTGATTTTTAATAAATATGAAAATAAAGTAAAATCAAAAACTAAATAGATGGCGTCAAAGTACACATATCCAGATGCTTAAGTCTATTTTTGTGAAATTTTTGGAGTTAAAATGATAGGCTAAATAATTAGATCAAACATCCAAACATTAAACAGTCCTGGCAGGGGTATATGTGCAATATATCAAACGTCCAGGGGCATACATGCAATTTTCCACAAAAATATACACTGTATATTCAATTTTAAGCACCAAAATACAATTACAAAAGTCGCATGGGCCTCTTAGCAATTTTTCCACCAGGGCGCGTGACTTGCACGCGCCTGGCGAGGACTAAACTGTAATATTACGAAACCCTGGGGGCCTACTTGCAAAATAACCAAAAAGTTTACACGTGCTGCAATAGTTTTAGGACTAAAACGAAATACACAAAAGACCGAGGGTATCCTTGCAAAATGCCCACCCCCTCACGTGTACAGGTCACGTGAGGTGACGTGGCGAAGGATCTAAGTGCAAATAAGCAAAGTTCAAGGGTCTCTCTGCAAATATTACAACATTTTTACACTACAGACAAAAGTTTAAAGACTAATAAATAAATACAAAAAGTGCGAGGGTTGGGATGCAAAATACCCTCGCTCGGGCGCTCCGATGATGACACGTGGCTCGAATCCAACGGCTGGTGGGCGAAGCGCGATCCAGCGGCTGGGAGCGAGCCACTAATCCACGTGGCAGTTTAGGAACGGCCGATGACGGTTGGCTCGTGCGGCTGCGATTAGAACTCCCCCGATGATCAGACGGTGGGCACGTGGGGGGATCTAACGGCTCCTGTGCGATCTGGGGGCTCCTCGTTGATCCGACGGTCCCGGAGGCAGAGGGAAGAACACGGAGGAGCGCCGGTTGGGCGAACTTCTCCGAGCTCCTCCGTCCGGCCACGGCGACGATCGAGCTTGTCAAAAGCCACCGGCGTTCGCCGGTGCTCTCGCACGGAGGTGGCGGAGCTGCAAGGCCCCAGGTGCTCCGGCGAGAGAGCAAAATCGCTCCAGACGCTTCGATGGGCTTCAGTACCTGCACCGAAAAGTTAGGGAGGTCGAGGGCAAAATGCCTCGACCTCGGGTGGCTCTCAAAATGGAAGGAAAAGCGATATAGGGGCTCGCCGGAGTTGCGCTCCGGCGAGGTGATCGATGGAATGATGCGCTGATGGATTAATCGAGGGATTACGGGCGAAATGATCCTAACACTAACAGGAATACGATGGGGATAAACATGGGGATGGTGGCAGCCTCGATGGCCAAGGACCAGAGGGTGAATACCTCACGGGGACACCCGCCGGAGGTGGTGGTGGAATGCGCTCAGCTCGCGTGACTCCGCCTCCTCGAAGGTGCAGACCTGGAGCTGTCACCTCCACGGTGCTGGAGCGACTCCAAGGGGGAAGGGAGCTGGATGAATTGCGGTTGATGGATTAATCGAGGGATTACGGGCGAAATGATCCTAACACTAACAGGAATACGATGGGGATAAAAATGGGGATGGTGGCAGCCTCGATGGCCAAGGACCAGAGGGTGAATACCTCACGGGGACACCCGCCGGAGGTGGTGGTGGAACGCGCTCAGCTCGCGTGACTCCGCCTCCTCGAAGGTGCAGACCTGGAGCTGTCACCTCCACGGTGCTGGAGCGACTCCAAGGGGGAAGGGAGCTGGATGAATTGCGGTTCAAATTCAAAAGAAGGTCAAGGTGGAGCTTAAGTATGGTTGACGATGGGGGTTGAAAGAACGAGGCGGCTAGCTCGATTCAGAGGCTCTCAGCCCAAGAAGATCCTTGGGCGAGCAAGATGGGTAGTAGGGGAAAAAGTTTGCAGAAGGACTCGAGCTCAAAGGATGAAAGAACGCGCCTCGAAAAATTGGTGAACATGGGGTCAAAGATGGGTCTGACAAAGGCTACAGGGTGTAGGTCAGACTGTTGACCGAGGTCAACAGTCCTGGCCTCCTGGTTGGTCCACGTGGACCAACCAGGAAAAACCCTGGAAAAACATTTTATTAATTAAATTAAAAATAATAAATGGCCGAATTAATTAAAAGTTATAAAATAAAAAATGCTTAGAATTTTATGTAGCATTTTATTTTGATTTTTAATTATTTTTAGGAGTTATATTTTTACAAGTCACCTTTTTAACCCTATATAGGTATAATACCTATGTATTTTAGTATTTTATTTTTATTTTGTGTATTTTATTTTTATTATTTTTATTTATGATTTTATAAAATTATAAAATACTTTTATGTACACAAATATATTTTTATTTTATTTTTCTGATATGTTTTGTATATTTAATAAAATAGAAGTATGTTTTGTATAGGTATATATATAGGTAATGTACCAATGTGTTGACTATATACAAATATTTTTATTTGTATTTTATTTATGTTTTTCTTCTGATTTAAATACACATAATTATTATAAGTAATATTTACAACATTATAAAAATATAAAATTATAAAAATAATAAATAAATAATAAATTGAATATTTTAATATGTACAAGTATACAATGGGGGTCCAAAACTCAACTTTCAAACCGTAGCTCCGCCAAATGCGAAACCACCGCCATTGGATAGATTATTTTATTCTATATACAATTAAAGGTGAGTTTACTATATTTGGAGTTGTCAGTTGTGAGATACGGGTCTGGAAAGTTGGGATTTTGGATTCTTATTCAGACCATATCTTTTTGTCTGTACATGATTTTTCTGTGAAATCAATTTTGTATTTTTCTTTATTAGATTATCTACAACTTTCATGTACAAAGTTTCTTTATTTGATGTATAAAAAGTGGAACCAAAAATAGGTCCCAAAATGAATAAAGGAATGAAAGGAATGAATAGGTATTTTCTCTGTATTTCTGACCTTATCTCCCCCTACTTTATTCCTTGTCGACCTATTCATCAAGATGCCTAGGTCTCGGGGGTTTTGGGTCATAAAATATTTACAATATTTTATTCTTTTTCTTTTCTTTATTTATTCTATAATTTTGGCCTTAATTACAGTAATTTACACACTGTTGAGATGCATATGCATGAATGCTAAGATGCTTGATTTAAGGCTATTTATAGGCATTTGCTAGGGTTTTTGGTGCCAAAATGATAGAATAAAGATGATGAAATGTGGATTCATCATCCCCCTATACTTTACCTTTGCTAGTCCCTAGCAAACACTTATGCAATAAGTGCAAAAAGAAAAACAAAGAAAAGAAAAAGAAGAAAGATGGATTAAGTCTAACTATCAAATTTGTCTTCGCAAAATCAAAGTTTGGAGCTTAAGTCGGACCTTTGGAATTTTAGTGCGGGCGGAACCTTATTGAGAACCGTGTTTGAAATCCAACAGCCCTTGAGAATCCCAAAACTCTGTCCAAGTCTCCTTAATAGCCAGGTCAAAAATACTTCAACTCATACGCAAACTCTTATGACTATGAATCTGACTTGTACAGTGTAAGTGATGGTGGCTCTCCCCAACTAGAATGACAAAGAAACTGACTTCTCCAATCTGACAACCCAATGATTCCCCAATCCAGCAACTCCATCCTCGAGGAGCGAGGTATTCCCTTCTAAGTTCAAGTGGCAACCAGCTCAAGAGGAGGGGGTGAAGAGAAGAATGGACGGTAGCCAGTGTAGCTACCTATCCTTGGATGCAAGACCAGTGTAGTCAAGTCATCCTGCTGCAGGCTCACATGATATGACTTTGGAACTCAAGCTTGCTTATTGACTTTGTACATACTTTGCAGGCTTTTTATTTTTGTACATGCCTGAACTTTTTTTTTTTTTAATACTATTCACAGCAGCATTTACATAAGGAGTTTTTCCTCTTGAGCCAGTAGACTATCCCTCTTTTGAAGCTTTATCGCAACCCACAGCCTCCTGTCTTTAGACTTCCTAATCACTGGACGGGTTGGGGTGCACTTCCCTCCCTAGAGGAGGACAAATGTTTCCACTTGTGTGCGTCTCATACCGGCAAATCCAATCCCCTCACCACTCCAACTGAGTTGAGCCATGTGAAAGGTGCAGGTGTCCAAGTTAGGTCATTATCAACAAGAGTCGTGCGTGTGCTCCGAAATACTCTACTTAGGCAGTCAAGAATCCATTGAACCAAGTCCCGTGATCCTCAAAGAATTAAGTCAACTAGACCTGAAGTACCTCAAACCAAGTTCCTATAAGGTTCCTGTTATTAGGTAGATTATAAGGTCCAATCAAGCTCCAATCTTCGGATTTTACTTAGACTTGTTCAACTATCAAACTCAATCCGAAAAATGCGAATGCTATGTAATGCAATGCAGAAAATATTTTTGTGATGCAATTTTCAAGAATTTTTGAACTTTTTATGGATTTTTGAAAAGATGATGCATGCAAGTGCAGATGCAATTTTTTTGTATTTTTCAAAAAGATTTTTCAAATGTTTTTGGATTTTAATTTTGCAAATGTTTTTGGGAATTTTTGAAAACAAAAAGATTTTGGCTGAAAAATAGGTTAAAATATAATATGTACACGGGAGTGCTTCTTTGTATATACCAGAGGTGGATTTTAAGAATTTACAAGGGTAAGTGATCAATTTTATACATATATACATAAGATGGATTTTGGTGTGATGTGTATATTCCTCAAATTTATTTGAAAACAATTTTACACACAATTTTGAAAACTATAGTCCAAAATAATTTTTACACACATTTTACACACATTTGAAAATCATTTTGCAAAGGCTTTCAAAACAGTATATATAGGTTTTTCAAAACATTTTTGCAACCATTTTTCAAACCATTTGCAAATCATTTTTCAAACATTTTTATTTCACACAAAGAAAATAAATTTTACAAACCACACATTTTTACAAAGGTTGAAAACATATAACAAAATATTTTCAAAATAGTTTTCAATAGATGTTCACAAAGATTTTCAAACTATTTTTCAAACATTTTGCAAAAAACATTTTCACCTGATTTATTAATCAGTAAATACAAAAAGAATTTGAGGAATAACCACATCTTTTTATTAAGAATTTTTAATGAATTTTAAAGAATTTTTAGCCATATTATTAAGAAAATACGAAAGTACGAGTTATGGCTAAAGTATATACGTAGTATATACGACCCCCCTATACTTAGCTTGAGCTATGTCCTCATAGATCGGAGAGAAAAGAGAAGACATAACTCGTACTAAGTATAGGAAAATCTAAAGAATAAAGGAATACAGAGATGAATGAACGAATGAGAAGTTGACCGTCCCCCCTATACTTAGGATCAAATAATCCTAAGTATAGCAGACTGTACACAAAGCAGGGAGGGTCAAGGGTGGGAATGAACAGATCGTACTCGGGTTGTCTCCCCCTATACTTAGGGTAAGATATCCCTAAGTATAGACAAGAAGAGGAGACAATGGAGAGGATCGAAAAGGATAGAACAACTCGTGGTGCCAACCCCCCTATACTTAGGACAAAGTACGTCCTAAGTATGGAAAACTGTCTACAAGGGCGACACCTTTTTGATAGCTAAAGAAGATAGAAAAGGAAAAGAAGAAAAGAAGAAAATAAGAAAATAAATCGACAGACAACAAAGTGATATAAACAGATGGATCTGTACAGCGGAAGATAGAATTGATCACCGTGTATGAGATGTAGATGATGAGAGTCAACGGACACATCTCATACCAGAAGAATGGGGGCAACGTCAATGGTCGGCGGATCATGATCAAGATATAGTTTCAAGCGTTGACCATTGACGCGGAAGGTAGCGGAAGATGACGGTTCGGATATGTCGATGCTGCCATTGTCATGTACCTTCCTGACCACATACGGTCCTTTCCACTTGCTCTGCAATTTCCCTGGGAATAATTTCAGCCTGGAGTCAAACAACCATACTCTCTGATCTGGCTCAAACTGTTTATGGCTGATATGCGAATCGTGCCATGTCTTCACTTTCTCTTTGTACTGTAGGATGTTGGAAAAGGCTGTATTTCTCAATTCTTCCAGGGCCGCCAATTCTGCTCTTCTTTGGTCTCCTATACTCTCGGGATGTAGAAGCAATTCTGTAACTGCCCAAAAAGATTTGTGCTTGATTTCCACTGGCAAATGGCACGGCTTGCCATAGACGAGACGAAAGGGAGACGTTCCCAATGGATTCTTGAAAGAGGTCCGATAAGCCCACAAGACCGAGTCCAAAAGCTGTGACCAATCCTTTCGGTCTGGGCGGACAACTTTCTGCAAGATAGTCTTTATCTCCATGTTCGATACTTCGGCAAGACCATTAGTCTGAGGGTGATAAGGAGTGGCAACCCGATGGTCAATGCCGAACTCGTCTGCAAGGGCCCTGACTTTGTCATTGATGAAGTGAGACCCCCCGTCTGAAATCAAGACTCTAGGTACACCGAACCGTGAAATGATATTTTTCCTCAAAAATTTGCAAACGGTTTTAGCATCTGCGGCTCGGGCGGGGATAGCCTCAACCCATCGGCTGACATAATCTACAGCGAGCAAAATATGCTCGAATCCCTGACTCTTAGGAAATGGGCCCATGAAATCAATCCCCCATGCATCAAAAACCTCACAGAAGTGAATGGGTTGCATGGGCATCATATCTCTCTGTCCGCAGGTTCCCATTTTCTGACAGTCAGTACATCTCTTCACGAACTCATCAGAATCCTTGAAGAGAGTAGGCCACCATAGGCCGGATTGAAGCACCTTTTGTGCTGTCCTTTTTCCAGAATGATGTCCTCCTGCCTCAAGCTTGTGGCAGTATGTGAGGACGCTATGCTGCTCTTCTTGAGGAATGCACCTCCTCCAGATACTATCCCCTCCTTCATGATAAAGGACGGGATCCTCCCAATGGTAAAACTTGGCCTTAGCTAGGAAGGTCTCAAGTTTCTGCCTGGGCCAACCCTGAGGGACTGTCTTGGCAACAAGATAGTTTACAAAGTCAGCATACCACGGGAGTGAGGTGACAGCCAAGATCGCCTCATCTGGAAATGTCTCTGTGATAGGTGCGCTGGGCTCAGATTCCTCAAGATTCTCCAATCTGGAGAGATGATCCGCCACCACATTCTTGACTCCAGGCTTATCCTTAATTTCAATATCAAATTCCTGGAGTAGAAGGATCCATCTGGTGAGACGTGCTTTGGCATCCTTCTTAGCCATTAAGTACCGGATGGCGGTATGATCAGTATAAATGGTCACTCTAGATCCGAGAATATATGATCGATACTTATCAAGAGCGAAGACTACGGCCAGCATCTCTTTCTCAGTTACAGTGTAATTCCGCTGCGCGGCATCCAAAGTCCGGCTGGCGTAGTGAATGGCAAACGGTAAACCATCCATCCTCTGTCCAAGCACAGCCCCAACGGCAAAATCTGAAGCATCCGTCATGATCTCGAATGGAAGAGACCAATCGGGTGGCTGAAGGACAGGAGCCGAGACAACCATATTCTTGAGAGTCTCAAATGATTCAAGACACTTATCATTAACAATAAACTCGGTGTCTTTGGTGAGCAAGTCAGTGAGCGGTCGGGCAATTCGACTGAAGTCCTGAATGAACCGTCGGTAGAAACCGACATGCCCCAGAAAAGACCGTAACTGACGCAAGTTGGACGGCGGATTGAGTTTTCTGATGATATCCACCTTAGCCGGATCGACCTCCATGCCCCTGTTGGAGACGATATGACCAAGGACCATCCCTTGAGTCATCATGAAATGACTCTTCTCCCAGGATAAGACAAGGTTGACCTCAATGCAGCGCTTCAGCACACGGTCTAGGCAGTCAAGACAAGCGTCGAACCCGTCGCCATAGACCGAGAAGTCATCCATGAAGACCTCTAAACAGTCACCCACCATGTCCGAGAAGATGGACAACATGCACCTTTGGAATGTCGCCGGAGCGTTACATAGACCAAAGGGCATCCGTCTGAAAGCATACGTCCCAAACGGACAGGTGAATGTCTTTTTCTCCTGGTCTTCGGGCGCAATGGCCACTTGGTTGTATCCAGAGTACCCATCAAGAAAACAATAATGACTCTTCCCGGCTAACCGCTCGATAATCTGATCAATGAAGGGAAGCGGGAAGTGATCCTTCTTGGTGGCCTCATTCAATCGTCTGTAGTCCACACAGACCCTCCAAGAAGTTGGTACTCTGGTAGCGATCTCCTCTCCAGACTCATTAACAACTGTAGTGATACCCGTCTTCTTGGGTACCACATGTAGCGGACTTACCCATTTGGAGTCGGAGATGGGATAGATAAAATCGGCGCTCCACCACTTGGAAATTTCTTTCATGACTACGTCTCGAAGATTCGGGTTCAGCCGTCGTTGGAACTCACGCGACGGCTTAGCGTTATCCTCAAGATAAATGTGGTGAGAGCAAAGATTTGGGCTCAGCCCTTGGAGATCAGCTATACTCCAACCGATTGCCTTGCGGTTTCTTTCAAGAACCTCCATCAGACGAGATTCTTGTTCTCCAATCAAATCTGCTGAAATAATGACTGGGTGCATTTCTGGCTCTCCAGCAAGGAATCTGTACTTCATTGATTGCGGCAGAGGTTTTCGTTCTGGACAACTGGGAGGTGGCAGATCTGGTTTCTGATACGTCTGTGTAAATGCTACCAGATCTGCATGGGAGAACTCTCGCTCTGCATGAATTTCTGATGGATCATCAATAAACTGCACTGGCTCGCACTCTGTCATGGCTGCTGGCTCAGAAGGAATCAGACAAGGCAAATAATCATCAAAGTCATCCCAGTCAATGTCTGAATCCGAGGGATCAGAAGACGATGAGCAAGATTGAAATTCCTCAGCACCACTCATCACAACACTGTCAGCCTCAGAAATATCCTCATCCAGGGATGTGCTCTCCCGGCTCTCGACTGCCATGAGCTTGAGATACAGTGAATCTGTCGGCAAGGCGAGGGTCGGTGCTACGGGATCTTTCCAGTTGGATTCATCATCAGTCATCTCGAAATCACAAACCTGGTGGATGTCTAGCTCCTCCTCTGTCATCTGCTCGGCTTCGCTGGACTGTTCTGAGCATTCTGCCTCTCTGGCTCTGATCTCGTCGATCGTCTCTATTTGTATGGTTTCGCCCTCTACGCGAAAACATACCTTCCCGCTATCGTGGTCGGTCACCGCCTTGGCTGTGGCCAAGAATGGACGTCCGAGAATGATGGGAGCATCAGTTACCGACTCAGGGATCTCCATGTCCAACACAACGAAGTCCACGGGGAATTGCAGGCCCTGAATGGTAACGACCACGTCTCTCAATAACCCCTTCGGCCTCTTAATCGACCTATCAGCAAACTGAAGGACGGTTCTGCTTCGAAGAAGAGGGCCAAACTCGAACTGCTTGAGTAAGGCTGCCGGAAGGAGGTTAATTGAAGAGCCGCTGTCTAATAGAGTACGATCAAACTGCTGCTCCTGAATCTCGCATCTGACATAGGGAGCTCCTGTGCCTGGTCGCTTGGCTGGCAATGTTTTCTGAATGGCGCAGCAAGTGTCATGAGTGAGCATATGGATTTGATCTCGGTGCCTCTTCTTCCTTCTGACAGTAGTTGTTTCTTTCAAATTCTTCTTGAAGAAGGGGATATGCTCAAATGCTTCTCGTAGAGTCAGCTGAATATGAAATCTGTCAATCATCTCGTTGCCGAACTCTACCTGTTGACTCTTTTTTGGATTTTCTTTTTTATTCCCCTTCGCTCGGCGGAGTGCCTCAGGGAAGGGGATTGTAGGGGCCTCCTCAGATGGAGGACTAGGAATCGGTCCCTGTGCCTGTGAAGACGGAGAGGCCATACGATAATCATCATTCACCACATATGGATTCGTAATTTGAACAGAAACCTTTCCTTTATTCATATTTTTGTTTTTTTTTGTTCCCACAGTCTCTAGATACAAAATGTGGCAACATCACAGATGGCTCAACAAAAGTGGATGTGGTGGCCTCAGTACCACCACTAGCACCTGTCTTCGCGGCATCAGCACCGCGCTCTGGTTCAGCATCCAAAATGGTGACATCAGCACCACCGTCTGCATCTGGTATCACAACGACATCAGCACCGTCGTCCTGGTCTCCATCATTGGTGGCATCAGCACCACCGTCTGCAACATCATCTGTAGCGGCATCAGCACCGCTCCTCTGCTCCTCTGGCGCTCCTGATTCTGCATCTGGCTGTCGCTCAGAAGAGGCGCCGCCGGCTGGCATCCTACCGCTCCTAGTAGTAACAAAATCAGCATCATAATAGGAATAAGACATGTCACTCAAATAATCACTAGGAGAGGTATCCTCTGTGGACTCTACCTGCTCAGATTTTCTTTTTAAATTATTAGGGTTTGGTTCGATCTGAGCGGGTATGGCGGCTTTGCCTTTGATGATGTCCCGCATTTCCTGCCGGAACTCATCCATTTCTTGCCTGAAAGATGCTCGCTGTTCAGATAGCAAGCGGGCAAGATCATCAAGAGCAGGGTTCTCGAAGGCAGGACCCTGAGAACCGGACGTCTGTCCCTGCTGGAAATGGGGCTGCTGCTGCTGGTGTTGTTGCTGAAACTGGGGGGAAGGCTGGTGATAAGAATGCTGAGGCAGCTGACGCTGCCTCCATTGTTGTCCCTGATAGGCGGGACGAGGACCACTCTGGTATTGTTGTGGCTGGGCATACTGGGGCTGCTGGTTGTACTGATGTGGCTGGCTGCTCTGCTGTCCTTGAGCAGGGGGATGCTGTTGGGATGAGGAACCACCATTACCCCAACGGAATCCGGGATGATCCCTACGAATTGCGGGCTGAGGGTATCGGTCATACCAAATCCCGTTGACTTCCATCAACGGTTCCTGCTCGAAGGAAGGTGGAGGAAGAACTGCCAACGGCTGCTCCGGCTGATACACCACCATCTGCGTCTCCTGAGATGGCGGTTGCTCTGGATGGTACTGCAACAATGGAACCGGCTCCGCCTGGATATGGTTCACCTGGCGATATGAGGTGGAGGCCTGGTTGGGATTGTTGCTGCTGGAAGCAACCTGTGACCTGGGAGGCTGTTGGGAATGGGCTTGTGCCTCCTGAATACAGAGAATTTGAGTCTTCAAGTCACTCATTGTTTTGGTGAGAAGGTCCATCTGGGCTAGACCTTGGTTCTGTTTCTTTTCGAGGATCTCCATGCGGTCCAGCTTTTCACTGATAATGCCCATGTCGGCTGCTGCTGACTCGGCTTGTGCTGCGGCTACCGACGTTGTGCTGGGACCGGCATCGATGCGAGCGATCCTCTGAAATGATCCCGCTCCTTGCGGGGGCTTCTGCTGATTGTAGACTCTGGCCTGGGTCATCACTGTGGAGTTCTCTGCCATACCTTCGTAGATGGCCCATACATCGTCTTCACCTTTAGAGAAATATGATCCACCGCAAGAGGCGTTCACAAGCCCCTGCAGCTCCGGTGTCAGCCCACAGAAGAAACTCTGCACCAGGTGGGGCTTGGAGATATCGTGATGTGGACACCGGTCTATGAGCTCTCTGAATCGATCCCATGCTTCATGGAACTGTTCATTTGGGATCATGACGAAGTTGCTGATCATGGCTCGAGCCGCGTTGGTCCGGCCGAGAGGATAGTATTTCTTCAAATATACGGACCGGAGATCTGCCCAAGTATCGACGAATCGCCCTAGATGCTTGAGCCAATATGCGGCTCGATCAACCAATGAGAACGGGAAGGCGATCATCCTGATAGTGTCCTCGGTCAACAACCGATCGTGGATAGTGCTGCATATCATTTCGAACTCTTGGAGATGGAGGTGCGGCTCTTCGGTCGGCAGCCCATGGAACTTGGGAAGAAGCTGAATCGTGTGGTGCCGAAGCTCGAAGTCTCCGTGGATTGGCGGGAGTCTGATCCACCGGTGAGTGAGGGACGAAGCTGGGTTGTGCAGTTCCCTCATGATGGTCTGTGGCGGTCGCTCACCGTCTGGATCGCCTCCTCCTGCATCAGGTCCTCCTCCTTCTCCGCCACCGCCTCCTCCAGGTCGGTTCTCTCTCAGCTGTGCGATCTCTCTCATAAGGTCACCCATGAAAGTGCCCTGGTCTCGGATCTGCCTCTGCATAGTCTCCAGGGGCGCTAGCAAGGAATTGTTGATGGCCACTTGGTCAATAATGAACGGAGGATGGTCGTGGTCATCTGGGTGCTCGCCTCTGTCTGCCATTACTAGATTCTCTGAAAATGCAAAAGAGGCCATTTCAGGTGCTGTTGAATGAGCTGAACTCTGTGATGCACTGAATTCTGACACAATCGGACTGAGGGAAGGAGAATGGGAAGGGTGGTCGAGGGGGAACATGGTGGATGTAAACTCGGGCTCGGAGAGCGGACTCTCCGAGGCATTCCTAGATGAGTAAGGAGGAGTGCTAGATAGCGGTGCCGACAAGGTCGGCCTAAGAGATCTCCGTCCCATCATCTTGATTATTCGGGAAGAGCAGGATAAATGCAAGGGAAGAAGAAGATGAGATGCAACAAAATTGTGCACAATTGTGCGGTGTTTTTGATCTTGACCTTAATAAATCTAACAATCAAACACAAAGCAAGGGTAAGTTCACCAACTCAACTCGTGAAGCCGTGAAGGTTCGGCTTTTATCTTGTCAATTTTAGCTAGTTTTCAGGTATTTATCTTTTCACGAGTCCTTAGAGCGCTATGCCTATAGGAGAGAGAGTACTGCCAGGAAAGTGTCCCCGTACTTGTCCTCCTCCTGTGTAACCTGTAACTTGCGCTTTTTGAGGTCCTTGTAACCCTTCCTGGATCCCTACTCAGCCAAAGAAATAGAGGGAGGAAGCCGATAGGCGAAACCGATACTTCGGACCTCGCACGCAACGGAATCACCCGTGAGCGTACAAGATCCTACTCGGACGCAGCCGGTGAGACAGACACACCCGTGAAGGCGTGGCCTAAGCTCGGTACTTCGGACAAGGTCGGTGCTCTCACAATAGAGAGTCACCAATGGCGACCAAGTCCTACTCGACTACGTACGATAGTAGCGCCAATACTTCGGAAATCCAGGCGATACACAAGGCAGCCACAAGTTGGGTTTTGGGCTCTAATCCTTACGAAGCGCTCACCTCACTTGGAAGGTAACCTTCCCATGCAACCTGAAGACAAGTGAGGGTGTTACTCTCCCCAAGCAATGAATCCAATTACCAATTTTATTTTTGGTCAAGTTTTCTTTAGCAGTCCCTTTTTTAATTTTTTTGGTGTTATCGCTTCTTTTGAGTCAATTCAAACAAGCGCCTAACGGTTTTTTGTGTTTTTCCTTTATCCTACTTTGTTCCAAAAACAGAGGGAGAATAGAGTCGGAAAAGCCGTGCAAGTCGACACCAAGGTGGAAATCTCACCTTTGTGCCTAGATGATGCATGCAAAGTAAGAGGACTTACAGCGAATCCCAGCTCTCTCCATGCGGGATGCAAAGCAGAATTTTTAAACCTAAGCTATATGGCGAAATGCAAGCGGAAATCGTCCTAGAACAGGCAGCTGCTAGCGTGAAGAACCACAAGCTAACTAATAACTCCTAATCCGAGTGTCCGGTCTAGGCTCACCCCTCCTCTGCCCAACACATTTGGGGTAGGAGAAAGCGCTTGTTCGGGTGTGAGCTCGCGGCGCGTGGATTTGGAAGCTACTAGCTAACTGTTTAATTAGTCTAAGTCCAAATACGAATCTATAGGAGCATGCAAATATAATTAGGTGTTTGGACCTATTCTAATCGAGTCAAGCAGACCTAGAACTAAGAGCTCAATCCACAAAAGAAAGTGAAAAATGAAAACAAAACCGGAAAATGACGGCGATAAAAACGCGATAAAAATCCGCGGTGAGCCCCCGGGTGAACAAACACCCGGAAATTAGGCCCGAATGTCTAAGTGTCCAAGTCCAAGTGTACCTGTATTATTACAAATTAAATGAATCACTCTCTCACCAAAAATAAATGAAAACTAATCTAATCACTCTCTCTCTCTCGCTCCTTGCTCTCTCCTGCCGGCTTGGCTAAAGAACAGCCGGCTCCGCTTCCCAAGGATGCGTCGGGTCACCTAGGCGATCCGCCTCGCTCCGCGGTCCCTCGCAAGAAGACAAAGAAGAGTGGTCAGATAGCTCAACAAGATATATCAAAATGTAAGAGATGGAAAATGATGCTATGGTAAACAATCACACAATCAAACAAATAAAATATGAACTACTCGCTGTTGCTCCCCGGCAACGGCGCCATTTGATAAATGCCAATTATCGAGGGTCTAAATATGTCGCTGTGGCGACCCACAATAAAATGCGATTAATCAACAATTAACCCACACTAAGATCAATGAATTAGAACTAATGCGGAGTTAAAATTTATTTTTAACTCTACATAAAAGATGTATAGGTGCAAGTATGTAGAGAGTTCGAACACAGGGAGCAAGCAGGGTAGTTCAAGCAAAAATGCTAAGTGTGCGTGTGATGTGTGGAGTGTCTACACTAAGCAAACAAGCAAATGAATTTTTGTGGGTTTTTAATTTTTAATATTTTTTTATTTTAATTTTTAATTTCGTATTTTGATTTTTAATTTTCCGATTTTTATATTTTATATATTTTTTTATTTCTTTTTCAATATTGGAGAATAAAGACAATATAATAAAAAGCAAGCTAAAATATTTATAAAAATGCACAAAAATAACCAAAAATTCAGAACTAAGATGTTTTTGGTATTTTTATAATTTTTTACTGTTTTTGTGATTTTTGGGAATTTTTCAAGGTATTTTTGGTATTTTTAATTACTGAAATAAAGTAAAACAGTGGGAATAAGGCTGGCTGTGAATAAAATGCAAATTAAAAATAGCAACCAGTAACTCAAAATTTTCACACTATTTTTCAAATAAAAAGGATAAAATAAGGAACAAACAGGAACTGAGATTTTGATTTTTGGAGTTTTCTACTATTTTATATTTTTTTTGAAGTTTTTGAGTGTTTTTAAATTTTTATTGTGTTTTTCTTTTGAGATTTTTAATGATTTTTGGACTAACACTAAAATAGGATAAAATAGACACTAGGTGATTTTTTTGGAATTTTTGGAGGTGTTTTAATATTTTTTTGGTATTTTCTAAGCTAGACAGTGCACAAATAGCAAGTTTTTGATTTTTAATAAATATGAAAATAAAGTAAAATCAAAAACTAAATAGATGGCGTCAAAGTACACATATCCAGATGCTTAAGTCTATTTTTGTGAAATTTTTGGAGTTAAAATGATAGGCTAAATAATTAGAGCAAACATCCAAACATTAAACAGTCCTGGCAGGGGTATATGTGCAATATATCAAACGTCCAGGGGCATACATGCAATTTTCCACAAAAATATACACTGTATATTCAATTTTAAGCACCAAAATACAATTACAAAAGTCGCCTGGGCCTCTTAGCAATTTTCCCACCAGGGCGCGTGACTTGCACGCGCCTGGCGAGGACTAAACTGTAATATTACGAAACCCCGGGGGCCTACTTGCAAAATAACCAAAAAGTTTACACGTGCTGCAATAGTTTTAGGACTAAAACGAAATACACAAAAGACCGAGGGTATCCTTGCAAAATGCCCACCCCCTCACGTGTACAGGTCACGTGAGGTGACGTGGCGAAGGATCTAAGTGCAAATAAGCAAAGTTCAAGGGTCTCTCTGCAAATATTACAACATTTTTACACTACAGACAAAAGTTTAAAGACTAATAAATAAATACAAAAAGTGCGAGGGTTGGGATGCAAAATACCCTCGCTCGGGCGCTCCGATGATGACACGTGGCTCGAATCCAACGGCTGGTGGGCGAAGCGCGATCCAGCGGCTGGGAGCGAGCCACTAATCCACGTGGCAGTTTAGGAACGGCCGATGACGGTTGGCTCGTGCGGCTGCGATTAGAACTCCCCCGATGATTAGACGGTGGGCACGTGGGGGGATCTAACGGCTCCTGTGCGATCTGGGGGCTCCTCGTTGATCCGACGGTCCCGGAGGCAGAGGGAAGAACACGGAGGAGCGCCGGTTGGGCGAACTTCTCCGAGCTCCTCCGTCCGGCCACGGCGACGATCGAGCTTGTCAAAAGCCACCGGCGTTCGCCGGTGCTCTCGCACGGAGGTGGCGGAGCTGCAAGGCCCCAGGTGCTCCGGCGAGAGAGCAAAATCGCTCCAGACGCTTCGATGGGCTTCAGTACCTGCACCGAAAAGTTAGGGAGGTCGAGGGCAAAATGCCTCGACCTCGGGTGGCTCTCAAAATGGAAGGAAAAGCGATATAGGGGCTCGCCGGAGTTGCGCTCCGGCGAGGTGATCGATGGAATGATGCGCTGATGGATTAATCGAGGGATTACGGGCGAAATGATCCTAACACTAACAGGAATACGATGGGGATAAAAATGGGGATGGTGGCAGCCTCGATGGCCAAGGACCAGAGGGTGAATACCTCACGGGGACACCCGCCGGAGGTGGTGGTGGAACGCGCTCAGCTCGCGTGACTCCGCCTCCTCGACGGTGCAGACCTGGAGCTGTCACCTCCACGGTGCTGGAGCGACTCCAAGGGGGAAGGGAGCTGGATGAATTGCGGTTGATGGATTAATCGAGGGATTACGGGCGAAATGATCCTAACACTAACAGGAATACGATGGGGATAAAAATGGGGATGGTGGCAGCCTCGATGGCCAAGGACCAGAGGGTGAATACCTCACGGGGACACCCGCCGGAGGTGGTGGTGGAACGCGCTCAGCTCGCGTGACTCCGCCTCCTCGAAGGTGCAGACCTGGAGCTGTCACCTCCACGGTGCTGGAGCGACTCCAGGGGGAAGGGAGCTGGATGAATTGCGGTTCAAATTCAAAAGAAGGTCAAGGTGGAGCTTAAGTATGGTTGACGATGGGGGTTGAAAGAACGAGGCGGCTAGCTCGATTCAGAGGCTCTCAGCCCAAGAAGATCCTTGGGCGAGCAAGATGGGTAGTAGGGGAAAAAGTTTGCAGAAGGACTCGAGCTCAAAGGATGAAAGAACGCGCCTCGAAAAATTGGAGAACATGGGGTCAAAGATGGGTCTGACAAAGGCTACAGGGTGTAGGTCAGACTGTTGACCGAGGTCAACAGTCCTGGCCTCCTGGTTGGTCCACGTGGACCAACCAGGAAAAACCCTGGAAAAACATTTTATTAATTAAATTAAAAATAATAAATGGCCGAATTAATTAAAAGTTATAAAATAAAAAATGCTTAGAATTTTATGTAGCATTTTATTTTGATTTTTAATTATTTTTAGGAGTTATATTTTTACAAGTCACCTTTTTAACCCTATATAGGTATAATACCTATGTATTTTAGTATTTTATTTTTATTTTGTGTATTTTATTTTTATTATTTTTATTTATGATTTTATAAAATTATAAAATACTTTTATGTACACAAATATATTTTTATTTTATTTTTCTGATGTGTTTTGTATATTTAATAAAATACAAGTATGTTTTGTATAGGTATATATATAGGTAATCTACCAATGTGTTGACTATATACAAATATTTTTATTTGTATTTTATTTATGTTTTTCTTCTGATTTAAATACACATAATTATTATAAGTAATATTTACAACATTATAAAAATATAAAATTATAAAAATAATAAATAAATAATAAATTGAATATTTTAATATGTACAAGTATACAATGGGGGTCCAAAACTCAACTTTCAAACCGTAGCTCCGCCAAATGCGAAACCACCGCCATTGGATAGATTATTTTATTCTATATACAATTAAAGGTGAGTTTGCTACATTTGGAGTTGTCAGTTGTGAGATACGGGTCTGGAAAGTTGGGATTTTGGATTCTTATTCAGACCATATCTTTTTGTCTGTACATGATTTTTCTGTGAAATCAATTTTGTATTTTTCTTATTAGATTATCTACAACTTTCATGTACAAAGTTTCTTTATTTGATGTATAAAAAGTGGAACCAAAAATAGGTCCCAAAATGAATAAAGGAATGAAAGGAATGAATAGGTATTTTCTCTGTATTTCTGACCCTATCTCCCCCTACTTTATTCCTTGTCGACCTATTCATCAAGATGCCTAGGTCTCGGGGGTTTTGGGTCATAAAATATTTACAATATTTTATTCTTTTTCTTTTCTTTATTTATTCTATAATTTTGGCCTTAATTACAGTAATTTACACACTGTTGAGATGCATATGCATGAATGCTAAGATGCTTGATTTAAGACTATTTACAGGCATTTGCTAGGGTTTTTGGTGCCAAAATGATAGAATAAAGATGATGAAATGTGGATTCATCAGGCCGCTAGAGATGATGACGGTGGTACTGAGGCCACCACGGATACTGATCCCACCGACGGTACTGAGGCCGTCGTTTCACAAGTTAGAGGAGGTGGTACTGAGGCCACCTGTGTTGCCGAGCCAGAGCGCGGTACTGAGGCCGCCCGTCTACCAGCCGATGGTGGTGCTGATGCCACCAAGTCTTCCGAGATTCCTGTTGTTTTTCCTGTTACTGATGTATCTCGAAACACTTCTTTGAATAAAGGAAAGGGTTTATTTTCTTCCGGTCCCACTGTGGTGCATGATGTATGTGTGGATCCGGCCGTCGAGCCGTCTAGACCCTTTCCTAGTCCTTCATCTGAGAAGGACCCTGTGATCCCCTTCCCTAGAGCCCTTCAGATGGGGAAGGGGAAGAAAAATGAAAATCCAAAAAAAAAGAGAGCAAGAAGAGTTCAGCCAGCAGATGATAGATCGTTTCCATATTCAGCTGACTCTTCAGGAGGCTTTGCAGCACATCCCTCTACTCCAGCGTTCACTTAGAGACAGGACTACAGTCAGGAGGAAGAGGAGGAACCACCACTCAGAGATTCATGTGCTGACGAGAGCCACTTGTTTCGCGATCCAGAACCGTCTGCCGGCCAAGAGGCCAGATTCAGGAGCCCCATATGTCAGATGCCATATTAGTGAGCAGAGGTTCGACCGTACTCTATTAGACAGCGGATCGTCGATCAACCTACTTCTGGTAGCCCTTCTCGACCGCTTCGAGCTGGGCACTCTTAGACAGAGCAGGACAGTCCTTCAGTTTGATGATCGATCTGTCAAGAGGCCGAAGGGGTTGCTTAGAGACGTTGTTGTCACGATTCAGGGCCTGCAATTCCCCGTGGACTTCGTAGTGCTGGACATGGAGATCCCTGAGTCCGTGACCGATACCCCTATCATTCTCGGTCGCCCGTTCTTGGCCACAGCCAAAGCGATGACTGACCATGATAGCGGGAAGGTATACTTTTGCGTCGAGGGCGAAAGTGTACAAATAGAGACGGTCGAGGACAGCAGAGTCAGAGACAGAGCATGCTCAGAGATGACTTCAGACATAGAGCAGCTGACAGATACAGGGCTAGACATCCACCAGGACTGTGACTTTGTGATCACAGATGATGAGGCAGTTTGGGTAGACCCAGCAGCACATGCCATCCTCTCACCTTCAGAGTCCGCTGATGCAGAGATGCCAACAGAGGAGAGCTTGGAGAGCACATTCCTGGTTCAGGATACTTTTGAGGCAGCAGAGCCGGTACTCGACCGCGAGACTGATTTTTGTGATGATGGTGGTACTGATGCCACCTTGGATGACACAGATCCCTCGGAGTCAGATTCTGACTGGGCAGATTGTGATGATTACATGCCAGACCTGACTTCCACTGAGCCTGCAGATAGGGAGGAGGTAGATGCCGAGCAGAGCCGAGACAGTTCAGCAGGGCAGCCTTCTCTAGTTTTTGAGAGTGATAGAGAGTTTCAGTTCTCCCATGCAGATTTGGCAGCATTCACGCAGAGTTTTCAGAGGCCAGATCCACCAGCACCTAGTTGTCCAGAGATGAAGCCGTTTCCTACGTCACTGAAGTATAGGTTCCTTGCGGGTGAGCATGAGATGTACCCAGTCATTATCTCCGCCGATTTGATTGGAGAGCAGGAATCCCGTCTGATGGGGGTTCTTGAAAAGAACCGCAAGGCGATAGGATGGAGCATAGCAGATCTCCAGGGGATAAGTCTGGCCCTATGCTCCCACCATATCTATCTCGAGGATGAGGCGAAGCTGTCGCGTGAGTTCCAGCGGCGACTGAACCTGAATCTGAGAGAAGTTGTTAAGAAGGAGATTTCGAAATGGTGGAGCGCTGATTTTATCTACCCCATCGGAAACTCCAAGTGGGTCAGCCCTTTGCATGTGGTGCCCAAGAAGACGGGCATCACAACAGTGGTCAGTGAGTTTGGAGAGGAGATTGCTACACGGGTACCCACTTCTTAGCGGGTCTGTGTTGATTACAGGAGACTCAACCAGGCCACCAAGAAGGATCATTTCCCCCTGCCCTTTATAGCTCAGATCATTGAGAGACTGGCAGGGAAGAGCCGCTATTGTTTTCTGGATGGGTACTCTGGCTACAACCAGGTGGCCATCGCTCCCGAGGACCAGGACAAGACCACCTTTACCTGTCCCTTCGGCACATACGCCTTCCGACGCATGCCATTTGGGCTATGCAATGCCCCTGCGACCTTTCAGAGATGCATGCTGTCGAACTTTTCAGACATGGTAGGGGAGTGCTTGGAGGTCTTCATGGATGATTTCTCGGTTTACGGCGACAGATTCGACTCTTGTCTTGACTGCCTAGACCGAGTACTTCAGCGATGTATAGAGGTTCACTTGGTGTTATCTTGGGAGAAGAGTCACTTCATGGTGACTCAAGGGACGGTTCTTGGCCACATCATCTCCAACATGGGCATGGAGGTTGATCCGGCCAAGGTAGATGTCATTAGAAAACTCGCACCGCCGTCCAATTTGCGACGGTTACGGTCATTCCTGGGGCACGTCGGTTTCTACCGACGATTCATTCATGATTTCAGTAGAATTGCCCGACCGTTAACTGATCTGCTGACGAAAGACACCGAGTTCCTTGTCGATGACAAGTGTCTTTCGTCCTTCGAGACTCTCAAGAGATGTGTTGTTGAGGCTCCTGTTCTCTAGCCGCCTGCTTGGTCTCTCCCATTCGAGATCATGACGGACGCCTCTGATTTTGCCGTGGGGGTTGTGCTGGGACAGAGGAGGGATGGAGTTCCATTTGCTATCCACTACGCTAGCCGCACATGGGATTCCACGCAGCGGAACTACACAGTCACAGAGAAGGAGATGCTAGCCGTAGTGTTCGCCCTAGATAAGTTCAGATCATACATTATTGGATCTAGAGTGACCCTGTACACAGATCATACCGCCATCAGGTACCTCATGGCAAAGAAGGATGCCAAGGCCAGACTGACTAGATGGATCCTTCTACTCCAGGAGTTCGACATTGAGATCAAGGATAAGCCTGGAGTCAAGAATGTGGTGGCGGATCATCTCTCCCGATTAGAGCATCTTGAGGATTCTGACTTGATTGACCCTATTTGTGAGACCTTCCCAGATGAGGCGATCCTTGTTATCACCTCTCTCCCGTGGTATGCCGATATTGTGAACTTTCTTGTTGCTAAGAAAGTTCCACAAGATTGGCCCAGGCAGAGGCTTGAGATCTTCCTCGCGAAGGCCAAGTCCTACCATTGGGAGGATCCCATCCTTTACCACGAAGGAGGGGATAGCGTCTGGCGTAGGTGCATTCCTCAGGAGGAGCATCATAGCGTCCTCACTTACTGCCACAAGCTTGAGGCAGGAGGACATCACTCTGGGAGGAGAACGGCATAGAAAGTGCTCCAATCCGGCTTGTGGTGGCCTACCCTCTTCAAGGACTCTGATGAGTTCGTGAAGAGGTGTACTGACTGTCAGAGGATGGGCACTTATGGACAGTGTGATATGATGCCGATGCAGCCCATTCACTTCTGTGAGGTTTTTGACGCATGGGGCATCGATTTCATGGGTCCATTCCCTAAGAGTCAGGGATTTGAGTACATTCTGTTGGACGTTGATTATGTGAGTCGTTGGGTTGAGGCCATCCCTGCCCGAACCGCTGATGCCAGAACAGTTTGCAGATTTTTGAGGAAGCACATCATTACATGGTTCCGGGTCCCTCGAGTATTGATTTCAGATGGGGGATCTCATTTCATCAACGACCAGGTGAAGGCCCTTGCTAGCGAGTTCGGCATAGACCATCGAGTTGCCACTCCATACCATCCACAGACGAATGGTCTAGCCGAGGTGTCGAACAGGGAGATCAAGACTATTTTGCAGAAATTTGTCCGCCCTGACCGAAAGGATTGGTCACAGCTTTTGGACTCGGTCTTGTGGGCATATAGGACGTCTTTCAAGACACCTTTGGGCACATCTCCCTTTCGCCTCGTATATGGCAAGCCATGCCATTTACCTGTTGAGCTGAGACACAGGTCACTTTGGGCAGTTACAGACATTCTTTTGGATCCAGATAGTGTAGGAGACCAGAGGAGGGTAGAGTTAGCAGCCTTGGAGGAGCTTCGTGATACAGCCTTCTCAAACAGCCTACAGTACAAGGAGAGAGTGAAGGAGTGGCATGATTCTCATATCAGCCACAAGCATTTTGAGCCTGGACAGAGAGTATGGTTGTTTGATGCTAGGCTTCGTCTATTCCCAGGGAAGATACAGAGCAAATGGAAGGGACCTTATCTTGTGAGAAAGGTACACGACAACGGTAGAATTGACATATCTGAGTTGTCTTCTGAGAGTACCTTTCGAGTGAACGGCCAGTGACTCAAGCCATTTCTAGATCATGAGCTGCAGGTCGTTGATGTTGCCCCTATTCATTTTGCGTGTGTTGTGGTCTTTTCACTCACATCTATTGCATGTCACGCTTGATTATCACTGTTCTTCCGACCTGTATAGATCCAGATGTCCATATCATTACATTCTTTAGTCCCACATCTCTTTCTTCATCTTTTGATTATGCTATACTTAGGGTGTACTTTACCCTAAGTATATGGGGGATGTAGGACCTTTGGGTATTTCTTTTGATTCATTTTACCCCTGTTTTTGCTGCCTATACTTAGGGATATTTTACCCTAAGTATAGGGGGGTAGACCCTGTACATTCTCCACTCGGTTTTCCCTTTGTGTACAGCCTGCTATACTTAGGATTATTTGATCCTAAGTATAGGGGGAAAAGCCGAGACTCTCTTGATTTTCTATTCATTCATTCGTCTTTGTATATAGCCTTCCTTTTCACTTCCATATACTAAGCACGAGTTATGTCTTCTTCATCACTCTTGACTCTGAGGACATCGTTCGAGCTAAGTATAGGGGGTGTGTATATATTTCATATATACTTTAGCTATAACTCGTACTTTGTGTGAGTGTGTTAATAAATAAAAATGGCTAAAAACCTAAAATCCATAAAAATTAAAAAAATTTCCTGTAAATAATCATTCTTTTATTTGCACATACATAGCTATTGTACAAATTATTTGTGTAAAAATGTTTTCAAAAACTTTTTGTGTAAAGTTTGTGTAAATATGTGCATGTCAAAATTATGTATATAGTACAAAATTTTTCCAAAATGTTTTGTGTAAAATTGTGTAAATATTTTGCAAAACTTGCATTCATGCATACATCCATGATTTCAAAATATTTTTCAAAAATTTTTGCATCTGTGTAAATATTATGTAAATAGCATCTTTGTATATACTTGTATATAGTTTTTCCCAGATTATAGTTGACATCTAAACTAGCATGGAATTAAATTGGGAAATGGAGCTTGATTAAGATCTTAATCCACCTAATTTCTAAGAGGAACCTTATAGGGCTTAGGGTTAAGGCTTTTCAGGTCCATGGTGACTTAATTCTTTGAGTACACTAGGATATGATCACATGTCATCTCAATGAGCCTAAGTAGAGCACTTAACAACACACACATGACTCATATAAAACAATGGCTTTACTTGGACACCGCACTTAGCATCGAGCTCTCTACGGATGAGGTGGTGAGGAGGCAGTCTTCCTTGACTTGGGGTAGCATATGAGAGTAGTACTTCTAGGAGGAACCTCTCTTCTTCTTTTAGTGAAGGAAGTGCGTCTCAACTTGGTCTGGTTGCCATGAGGTCTAATGACAGGAGTTGTGGGTTGCAATAATGCTTCAAAAGAGGGATAGTCTACTGGCTCAAGAGGAAAAACTCCTTGTATATATGCTGCACATGTATATGTTGTATAGATGCACTTGAAAAAAATGCAAAAAGAAAATAACTCCAAAAAAAGTGGTGGGTCTAATAGAAAATGATAATCCCACCGGAGTATGTATATAGTGCAAATAAGCAAAGCTTGAGATTCATGTCCCACCTTATGTAGCTTGCAGCAGGGAGACTTAGCTACACTGGTTGAGCTCCCAAGGATACATGGCTACACTGGCCATGGTCCATTCTCTTCTTTTCCCTCTTCTTAAGCCGGTTGAACTTGAACTTAGAAGGGAACACCCCGCTCCTCGAGGAAAGAGTGGCCAGATTGGGGTCATAGAGTTACCTTGTTGGGGAGGGTTGTCAAGTTGCCATTTCTGAGGTGGAGAGCTTATACTTCTCATTCACAATACAAGGAAAGATTCCTGGTCTTCAGGGTTTGTGTATGGTGACTTATTCTGATCTGGATTGTTGAGGAGTCTTGATTATAGATTGGTGGAACTTAGAGGCTGTTGAGTTTTAAACTTAAGTTCAAATAAGGTTCCGATACATTAATAATCCAAAGATCTGATCGAGCTCCATAATTCAATTTAATGAAGGCAAGTTTAATATTCAACCTTGATCCATGTACATTCTCCTCTTTTTCTTTTTCTTTTTCTTTTCCACTTCTTTTTCAAATAAGTGTTTGCTAAGGGACTGGCAAAGTTAAGTATAGGGGGGTGATGAATACTCATTCATCACTCTTTATTCTTATATTTTAGCTACAAAAACCTTTGCAAATACATGTAGATATCTGTAAATACAAATAATTAACAAAAGACATGCATTGTGTAAAAATCAATAATTAGCATGCTTTTGTGCAAAAATAAAACAATAAAGAATTAAAAGAAAAAGAGGGAGATATTTAGAATAAATATTGAGCGACCTAATCCCAAGGGAGGGCTCAGCATGGGCCTGACCGCATAAAAGCCCAAGTAGAGAGAGAGATAAGGAAGCTCATGTATGTAAATATACCTGTAAATAAAATAATATTATTTTCCTCTAAAAATAAAATAAAATGGGTTTGTACATATTTGTGTATATTTGTAAATACAAAATCAAAATAAAAATAAGAAAATTAAAAAGAAAATAAAAATACCCTTCCTTGTACATATTCACCATGTACATAAGACCACACATATATTTATCTAGCCCTATAAATAAATAAAATTAAATTCCATAAAAATTTGTACATATTCCATATCCTATTATGTGAATAAATAAATAAAAACCATAAAACAAAAATCAAATAAAAAGAACAAAAATCAAAACCAAAAGAAACATTGTATACATACCATGTATATATGTGTATATAAATATTTATTTCACCCTTGTTCATAAATAATAAAAATAAAATAAAAATATCAAAATATTCCTAATTTTATTCTATAAATAAATAAAATATAAAATGGGAATAAAAATGCACAAAAATAATTTATTAAAAATCAAAAATGAAAATTTTAATATTGTATATATTTATGTATATTATATTATAGTGTACATACTCTATTTTTATTTCAGAAAATTAATTAAAAACCACAAAAAATAGTTTAAAATAAAATAAACATTTTTTATGTTTTAAGTTTTTCCTAATTCGGCCATTTATCATTTTATTTCTAATTTCTAAATATTTATGACATGGCCTCCTCTGATTGGTCCACTGGGGATGTTGACCCCCCGGTCAACTTCCCCCCCCTGGACCACTGAGCCCCGGATCCGTGTTTTCGACCCGATATCTCCACATTCTCCACACTCGATCCGACCACTAATACCGCTAACTCCGGGTCCTAATCACTCCCTGATCCACCTAGATCCACGCCCGGCCGTTAGCTTTGGGATCCGCGCTCCGAGCTTCACGCCCGACTCCCATCTAGCCGAACCCCTAGATGTATATAGTCTGAGCTCCGCCCCCATTTTCACGCATCTTTGGCTCAGCTCATTCCACCCTAGGACCTCCATAGCCACCGCCTGAGTGACAGCTTGCGAGTGGCCGTGTTGCAGCGAGGAAGGAGTGGTCGGACCATCGATCCGGCAGCTTCACGCTGCCGTGCGCCGCCCAGACGTGGTGCTCGAGCCTCGGGCACCGACGGCCCTCGAGGCTAGGACCTAGATCTCCAGCAACTCAAGCATAGTCGACCTCGTCCATCAGGTAGACCCAGTTCTTCTTCTCCTTAGCTAATTTTGATTTTCGCCCAAATCGACCCATCGCCGACGACCTTCGATTCCGACCACCCTCGCCCATATCTCGACCATCGGAGTCATCCATCACCTTCGCACTTCCCCCGCGCACCTTCTCCGCCCAACCATTCAACCCAGTTTGCAAAGGAACTGGGATTGGGGCTCCACCGCCGTCGC
Organism: Ottelia alismoides; assembly: GCA_037367405.1. Classification (NCBI taxonomy): domain Eukaryota; kingdom Viridiplantae; phylum Streptophyta; class Magnoliopsida; order Alismatales; family Hydrocharitaceae; genus Ottelia; species Ottelia alismoides. The sequence continues at coordinate 220,760 of JAZKJV010000779.1, forward strand.
TTCGCCGGAGCCCTCTTATCTCGACGCACCGATCACCTACACCACCGCTAACCGGGTCGAGGCACTTTGCCCTCGACCCAGGAGTCTATTGTTGTGCTTTGCAGGTCAAGGCGAGCCCATCTGAGGGCTCGACGTTCTGGAGCAGCAGCTCCACCTCCTCCAGCATCGCCTGAGCTCTCCGGAGCTCCGTTGCACCATCGGAGGGGATCTTCAGATGCGGGAGGCCCAGGCGTTCCTTCTCTGATCACTAGCAGCCCGCGAGGAGTGTCACCGTGCGTGCACCGGGCCGGCGAAGTTCGCCGGCCACTTGTTCTTCGTGCATCCTCCAGAGACGTCCGATCTTCCTCCAGCTCCAGATCAGATCGCAGTCGTCCATTTGAGGAGCAGCGCCAGCAGTTCGATCATCAGAGGGTGGACCAGGACCGTCAGATCAGTGAGGCTTAGCCACAGCGTACAGGAGACGTTCGATCATCCACGTGGCTGAGCCTCGACCGTCAGATCCGAGTCGTAGCCCTTCATAGAGGTGCCATCCCCCTGACCGTTGGATATCACACGTGGCGCCCATCGGGCCTTCGGCATATAATAAGGGGTAATTGCTCTTAGGCCCCTTTAGTTTCTACATTTAATATTTAATCATGTAAATACGTTTGGTAGTTCTTTTATTTTTTGTAAATATTGCATAGAGGACCCTACTATTTTGGATAATTGCAAATTTGCCCCTGTTCGTAGTGGTCACGTGCTTCGCCACGTGTGTCAGTGGGATATTTGCATTTTATGCCCTGTGTTTCTGGAATGTTATTGACTGCATCTTTTAAAATAGGAACGACAAAAATGTCCATCCATGCCTGAGTCACGCGTATCGTGTGTGGGCCTCGGGGACTTTTGCATTTTGGGCCCTACACTTTCCAGCTGGTTACCAGGAGGCCCCTGGAACATGTTTTCCTTTCAAATAGGTCCTTGTGCACTGTTTGTTGGTTTTTAATTTTAATAAAATAGCAAAACTGCTCCAAATTTGATGAAAATTGGATACATGGCTCCTGCCATGTTGTAAAATTTTCTCTAAATTTTGGAGACATTTTTGACTCTTTTTAGTATTTTTAAAAATTCAAAAATACACATTTTTCTTACTGTCCAGTTCTAAAAATCATAAAAAATTAAAACAACTTTAAAAATTACAAAAAAATTAGATATTGTTTGTCTTGCTTTGTTTGATTTTCTAACCATTTTTGGTTGTTTTTGGACGTATAAAAACTATAAAAATTGAAAAACACTGAAAACCCCATAAAAATTCTAATAAATAATTGAAAAATCCAAAAATAATAAATCCAGTGCCTAATTTTTCCTTGTATTTCATACTTTACAGGAAAATTACCTTCACATTTTATTAGGGCCATTTTGCATTTTAATTTGGCCCTTGAAACCTGACTGGACAGTGTCTTGCATTTTCAGTTTTGTTTTATTTTTATAAAATTCCATAAAAATCAGAAAAACCCCAAAAATTAAACAAAAACATAGAAAAATATAAAAAACATAAAAATATTTTTGTTTGAATTTTTGGGTGAATTTTGAGTAGTTTAATAATTGTGTGAAATTGATTGTTTTATTATTTTCTTATTTTCTTATTTAGTTTAAAAATTCAAAAAATATAAAAACATTAAAAATTCCACCAAAAATCATTTTCTCTTATTTATTTTTATTTCTGACTACTTCGTAGGCCGCGAGGCCATCACGTGCTCCTTGAGTTCGACCCTGGTCGCTATACCAGGTTAATCTAATAGCGAGACCGCTACCTTGAGTTTTATCGTGTTTTGATTTTCATTTGGTGGTCTGATCGTTTTCTCGTTGAGCCACCCGAGCGACTGAGGTCGCAACGACCGCTTCTGATATATCCTACCTCGGTTGCTTTGCTCGGATTTTTCGGCTCATCAAACAGCCGACAAAGCAGTCCGAGAAACTTTTTCTTTTCCTTGTGTTATGGATGACATTGTACAATTTGAATCTAGTTATCCATATGTATGTTGATTCCAAAAATTATAAAGAAAGTTGCTTAGATTGTGCCACTTTCGTCGATGCACTGAATAAAGGAACCACATTATAAAAACAAAAAAGCACTATCTGATCTTAAAGTGGTGTAAATTCTATAGTTCATTTTCTTTGAGATGCCACTTCTAAAAGTCAAGGAGTATATGCATGTCGTGGAGAAGGGGATGATAGAAGCGTGTACCCCTAAATGCGTGTTAAATAAGAGAGGGCGTAGCAGGATAACATGCCACATCTTAACCATGGCTACTGCAAATAAACCTCCAATTCCCAAATAAAAAGAAAGATAAGGGAGCACCCATTATTTGGTACCAGATTTCAGATCAACAATTCTATTGTACTCTTCCAGACAACGGTTCGCAAATTAGCCTAATGCCTTTCTCATTACTTGAGCATCTCAAGCTTGTACCTCTTAAGAAGAGCAGAATGATTATCTAGTTTGCAGATCGATCTATCAAGAGGCCAAAGGGCATACTTGAAAACATTGTTGTGTGACTCTATAAGACATGAGCTTTCACGTAGACTTTGTTGTTGTATATATGGAATCTGTAGTGTTGTTACATCACACTCCAACTATTCTTGGATGACCCTTTCTGCGTACACCGAAAGCTATCATTGATTGCGGGGCAGAAAAGATAACCTTTCACTCTCACAGTGAAAGTATTATTGTAGAGACGATCTCAGAGCTGAAAGTAAAATCTGCATTAGATGAGATTATTTCTAATCCATCCAACACAGAAGTCTGTGATTTTGTAGCGGATATCAGCCATGAACTATTATCTTTGGATGATATTGAAACCCAAGAATTTATCTCTCAAGAGGAAAACTTGGAAATCACAATATTATGTAGTTCACGTGCTGAATATGTGAGTAGTGTTGATGACATGCATATAGTGTTTGAAGAAGATTCAACAATTCATGAGTACATCAAAGAGATTATGATGGTTTATGTATGTGATATTTCTAAGGCTGGCTTTGATTCATTCATAACTTTTATGTATGTGCCCAGTCGTTACAAATCCATTGTGTACTTTCGCCATGTCAGCTCTAATCGAGGGTTTGAGGATTCAGACATGGACACATCTGAGGGTGACCCCAATGTCGTCATTTATCTCATTGACTCCATAAATCAACGGATGTGAAAGAAGGTCAAACTTTGTCCTTATTGAGCATTGAATATTCTTTTCACCTTGTATATTCCTTTCATTTTATTCTCTCATACTTCTATTTTTTATCATTCACATCTTTCTGTGTGTGTGCTATACTTAAGATGACTAGATCCTAAGTATATGGGAGATGAATTACTTGAGTTGTTCAAATTTTGTTCTGTTTCATTACTCCAGTTGTTGCTTATACTTAGGGATCCTTTACCCTAAGTATAGGGGGAGTGATGTTGTTCATTTCATCTTGTATATTTTCATTTTTTTTCCTCTGTTCTCTCTCTTATCCCTCAATTTGTTAATAATCTTGTTCATACTTAGGGATCCTTTAGCCTAAGTATAGGGGGCAAGCCGAGTTGTTGAGTTTGTACATTCTTTTCCTCTATCATCCCTATTTGTATAGTCTTCTATACCTAGGATTATTTGATCCCGCGTATATGTGAGGTGACCGACTTCTTTCATTCCATTCTTTATTTGAATCGTTGTAGTATATGAATATTTTCACTTTTCTATACTTAGCACGAGTTATGTCTTTATTTGTAACTTCTTGATCACTATGAGGACATAGTTAGAGCTAACTATAGGGGGTGTCATACATATTGTATATATAATTTAAAAGCTATAAATCGTATTTTATTATATTTCAATAATATGGCCTAATATTTATAAAACTGGAATAAAAATGTTTTGTAAAATGATTTGTAAAGCATTTAAAAAAATCTTTTGAAAATGGTTTTGTAAAATAATTTGTGAAAACCTTTTGTAAAACATCTTGTAAACATCTTTTATAAAACCTTTATAGAATTAATTTTGTAAAACATGTTGTAAAATATTTGTAAAATCATTTTGTTTGTAAATTGCTTCATGAAATTATTGTGTACAAAATTAATATTTTGTTAAGTGTTTGTAAATTATTTGAAAATAAAATGTTTTGAAAAAATGATTTGTAAAATACTTGTAAATTAGTTTGTAAAGTTTTTGTAAAAATATTTATAAAAGTTTTTGTAAATATTTTTGTAAAAGTTTTGTAAAAATTGTGTAAATTATTTTGAAATGTTTTTGTAAAAATCTTTTGTAAACTTGTTTTGTAATATTATTTTCCAAACATGTATATAAACTTGTTGTAAAATCTGTGTATATAAAATCCAAAATTAATTGTAATCATAAAATTCTTTGGTGTAAGTAAAATTCTTTCACAATAAAATGTATCTAAAACTTGTGAATAAAATCCTTTTTAAAAAACTTGTTTATAAATCTTGTAACTAAATTCTTTTGTAAATAAAATCTTTTATAAAATATATAGATACTTTTGTATAAAATCAATTCCTAATGTGTACATAATCCATGTTAATACTTGTAAATACATTCAATCCATTGACTCTTTAAATAAATATAAAAAATTCAAAAAGTTTAAAATTCATAAAAATTCATAAATATCTTTAAAATCCACATAAAAAGTTTAAACTAGAAATGCACGTCACCTAAAAATTATTGCCTTTGCATTACCATTTTTCAGAATGATATTGATAATTGAACTGGTCTGTAATAAAATATAAAGAATGGAGTTTTGGTTAAGACCTTAATCCACTTAATTTCATAGGAACCTAATAGGAAATGGAGTTGAGACTTTTCAGGTCGAGCAACTTAATTCTTTGAGTCTATAAGACTATGTTCACATGTCATCTTGAATTGTTTAAGTAGAATATTTTAAGACACAAACGTGATCCTTTTAAATAGTGGCTTAACTTGGACAAGCACATTGAACAATAACTCAATTTAGATGAGGTGGTGAGGGGCAGATTCCTTTAGCTTGAGACACACACGAGTGGAAACATTCATCACCCCAATAAGAGGCCAGTACACCCCAATTTAGTCCGACGACACCAACATCTAAAGATAGGATGTTGTGTGTTGCAATAAAGCTTCAAAAGATGGATATTGTACTTGCTCAAGAAGAAAAACTTCTTATGTAAATGTTGCAGTTTTGTATGTAAAAAAGTAGTAAATGCTGCAGTTTTGTATGTAAAAAAGTATGAAATAAAGTCTCCAAAAAAGTTAGATGGGCAAAACTCAAATTAAAAAATTATCCCCGTCAGAGAAAAATATCAATAACAATGCGTATGTTTCAAAGCCAAAGTTTGCAAGAAAGCATGCATCCGGAGACTTGGCTACATTGGCCACGCTCCAAAGAATATGTGACTACACTGGTCACACTCCATTCTCTTCTCTACCTCCTCTTCTTGGGCTGATTGAATTTGAACTTAGAAGGGAATACCCCGCTCTTTAAGGAAAGAGTAGCTAGACTGGGAATTAGGGTCACCTTGCTAAAGAAGGTAGTTTCTTTGACATTTTAGATGTGGGGAGCTATAATTCACATTCATCGTACAAGTAAGATTCATAGTCATAATAGTTCATATACGAAGACTTGTTCTGGCCTAATAGTTGAGGTGAACTGAACAGAGAATCGTGGAACTTAAGGACTGCTGAGTTTTAAATCTTATTCCCAACCCGACAAATGAATAATCCAAAGTCTAACCGAGCTCCATACTTTGATTTTATGAAGATTAGTTTAAAAATCAAAAATGTTCTAAGCTCTTTCTTTTTTGGGATTTTTATCCGGCAGACCCTATAAACTTTTTAAATTATCTCTACGACCTTTTGCACAACGTAATTACCCCATCGACCCTATAAATTACCCCAAGAACCCCCATGGTCTTCAAACATATTACCCGAAGGGTTCATGGAGTAAGAATTGACAAGTTTATGGGGTTGAGAGGGGAATTAGGTTGTTTCAAATGTCGTAGAGGTGATTGACAAAGTTTATAAGGTTTGCTGGGTAAAAATCCCTTCTTTTTCCTTTTTCTTTTTAGTCACTTATTCTTCTAGTAAGTGTTTGCTAAGGGACTAGCAAAGGTAAAGTATGTGGGGATGATGAAATGCTGCTCTGGAGAGAACGTCGTTGTGCCCTAGCCTGGACCGCTCACCGGCTTAGGCAATCATGCTATATTTCACCGGTTCATCTCCCATAAGGTTTTGATGCATATTTCAACTGTATATCTAGTTCTCTGGAGGTTCTACCCGAAATTTATGATATCTTCTGACATCCCCAGCACCAGACCTTGCTTACCTTCCCAACCTTCCTACCGCCTCCCCGTCAACCTGACTGCTCTTCGGCTTGACCCTTGTACCAGAGCCCCCGCGCGGGAATGTCACCAGACCAGCCTTCCCTTTCTCATCATGGTCCGTGGAACCAGCTTCACCTTCTCTTCCCGATTCACTTTGCCTTTCGGGCCTTTTCGGAAGCAGAGAGAGTGAGCTCAGGATTCTATATATTCCGTGGAAACTCGCTATTATAATATAAGTCAAGCGGGAAGAGAGAGGGAATGGATGGTGGGCCTAGAGATGGGAAGGTCGAGAGGTGGACTGAGATCTCTCCTTGCCCGGGAAAGATCTTAATGGATCAAGGAGTCGCCTCTTGCTGACTTTGCTTGGACCTTCCACCTCTCTCTCTACGCCAAGCAGAAAGCTCGTAGCGCAATCGACTCTTTCATTTACGGCTTCCCTTGACAAGTCAAAGTCCCAAGAACTCTGCTAGGGCTGGCTTAGTTTCCCTCGGAGTGGAAGCGAGCTAATGAGCCTACAACTGCATTCATTATGCCAATTCTTCAGCTCTACTAGCTAAAAATCCACCAGTCCAGCTCAATTCAGGTATATAATCATATCCAGGTCTCATGAACTGCTTTTGCTTTGAATGCTTACCTCTTGCCACTCTTCTTTTGAACTAGTCCGGTCTCCCCTAATTAATGCAGCAGGGCTGACTCACTTTTCCCAGGCAGGAATCATAACCTAGTCGATGATCCGGGATTTGACTTTCGGATGGAGAGAAGGCCTAGTCTTTCTTTTATCCTAGTCCTGTGATGCAACTATTGATAAGGGGGTAGGGGCCCGGGGGGAAAGGAAAGGTAGCGACTGGACCGGTCATACTCAAAGGTTTTGGTTAACAGTGGCCAGGCTTCATTTAGGAATGATACCTGGATTCCACTTCCTCTTCGATGAAGATCTCAATCGAATGTGCTCTTAACCTGCTGCGCTTCTTTCATCTCAATCTCCTCTTGATGAATGGGCACCTTCCCGCACTTATACGATGCTGGCTGATCCGATCCGCCTGAACCTTCTTCTATCTCGATGTCTCCTTCTCTCCTCCGCCGTGCTTGACGAACTAGACTCAGTCTCACTCACTTATCTAAGCGAACTGACAAGAGATCAAATAATGCCTGTTTAGCAGTCGGACTAGGGATACATGTGTGGACTTTAGTGGAGGGGTGACATGTGGATCAGAAAGGTGTTGGGCGGGCAGCAGCTTTCTCGTGCTAGGCAGTTCCAGTGCTCTTCCGACTCTACTGATGTAGTGGCCAAAAGTGGGATCGTGTGCTGGTAGCGGAAATTCTCCCTCGCGGGACCGCAACGACTATATATATGATTGATGATAGTAATGAGATCATCTTCCGAATGTGCTAACTATGTGCCGAAAAACGTAGGCTGGATTCAACCCGTCGAGTTCCCTACGTATTATATATGATTGTAGTAGTATAGAAGTGTACGCAAAGCGGAGAGGAAGGACTCGTAGTGATAACGCAAGGACTATAATTGTGTGGATTCCCACTCCAGAATAGAGTACTTATTGGAAGAAGACTTTTGACCGCCAAGTAATGGTGCCCAGTCATTTCAACCTCATCACGGCCCCCTGAAACAGACCCCTGGTCAATCGCCCAAGACCTCAACCAACCTGCCTTTCTTTTCCCCTTCTGCTATCAACTATTCACCAATCCCGGCATCCCACTTCCTTCTGACTGCTCCTGCGATTCCTGCTTCCAGGATGAAGACGCATCTGTCTGTTGCTTCTTCTTTTGCACCTGCCTTTCTCGCCGCCGCTGACCGCCAGGTCGAGAGGCTTTCCCCGGGGACGTCTTCTACTTGCATTCCCGTCTCTTAGAAAGAGCGGCTAAACGATCAGAAGAGACAGGAGCAGGTAGCTTGACGGTCTTACCTGTCATTGAAACACAAGCTGGAGACTTATCGGCATATATCCCAACCAATGTGATTCCCATTACAGATGGACAAATCTGTTTGGAAACTGAGCTCTTTTATCGCGGACTCGGACCTGCTATTAACGTTGGCTTATCTGTCAGTCACGTCGGGTCGGTAGCTCAGTTGAAAGCTATGAAACAAGTCCGCGGTAGTTTAAAACTGGAATTGGCACAATATCGAGAAGTAGCAGCCTTCGCTCAATTTGGCTCAGACCTTGATGCTGCCACTCAAGCATTACTAAATAGAGGCGCAAGGCTAACAGAAGTTCCAAAACAACCACAATATGAACCACTTCCCATTGAAAAGCAAATTCTAGTCATTTATGCTGCTGTCAACGGATTCTGTGATCGAATGCCACTAGATATAGAAGTCGGGAAATGTCATTTTTCACATGTTATTGAAGTTTTTTTCGAACTAGGCTCTAATAGGGCTTGGTTGCATTAGATATGAAAAGTCGATTTGAGGGCTCATCAGTTCCTCGATTGCCCGAAAGGCTTCCAGATGAGGTTAGAAGAGGAGAGGAGGCTTGTCGACGCTCTTTCTTCTTTCCAGGGGCGAGCGTTGTCTATGCTTTCTGGAGATCGGAATATATATAGAATCTTTCACGGGAGAAAGAATGGCTGGACCTTTGAGGAAGTCTAAGCACTTCACGCGTGCGGCTCAGGCTTATATATCTAGTTCTCTATCCCACCCCCAATCGCGATATTAGAGGACCCCGCGCTAGCTGTATATATCACCTCAGATGCGCTAGCTGTATAACCATACCTCTTCTTCTCTCGGATTACTGGATAAGCACATTATTCCCTTCCCGACTAGAGAAATTGTGAATTCCCACTAAGTCACCTGGAATGCAAGCATTGTCCTCCTCCCTTCCCGCTCTATCAAGCCAAGACCCTGTCGGATAGTACGCATGAAGCGGGGGGCGCCAGCTGACGGTGGTGGGGCTATGGGATGCTGGTGTCTATTTCGCCCTTGAACCTTCCACTGCCTCCTGGTCTCGCAATGGGAAAGATGCAGGCAGGTAGTGCGTGTAAACGAGGGAGGGTCTAGATGGCCAAGAAGGCAGCGCGGGGAGGGAAGAGACTATGAAAAAGGGGGTTGTCAGCTTCCTTAGTCTACATGCGCTTATTCTCTTCCGGGATTCCGAACCGTCATTTGATTAGGGTCAGGACTGGTACTTTCGTAATATATATAAGGGGCTGCTTTCTTGCGCGGGAAGAAGAAGGCTAATCCAGTCTTAGCAGGGGAATCAAAGATCCGGAGGGGGTGAGAAAGAGTTCATCCGTCGAGAGTAAGCTAAATGTACATCCTTTAGCAAGTCAGAGGGGAAATTGACATAGAAGAAGAAGTCAGGGGCCGAAAGATGATTTGAGCCGACAATTCACCGTCTTTATTCATATATTTTGGACTAAAAATCTATTATAAAACACATGTAAATATCACAATTTCCCATTTAATGTAAAAATGAACAACATCTATTAATATTGTATTACTATCATTATTTTCACATAAAACATATGAACAAAAAGAAGAGAAAAAGAAAGAAAAGAAGGTTGTATATATGTTATAATACATATTGATCTTGACTCCAATAGGAGGTCAAGATATAGCCTAATCAATAAGGAATAAAGTCGGGGGAGATGGGGTCCTTAATTTATGAAATATCTCAAAAAATCAATTTAACAGTGTACACATTCATCACTACTCATAATGCACATATCTTGTACTATTTTATTCATCATTAATTCAATCTCAAATAAAAATATTTTCTTCATCAAAATTGTATATAAATTATGTTTTAAATAATAAAAATAATTGCAAAAATAAACCATGTATAGAATAAAAGGTACATCACACAGAAAAAGCAGCAAAAACAGAAGTGAAAGATAAATATCTTCTCCATATGAACTCAAAATCAACCAAATCTACTTTAATTGTGTTTAAAATAAAATAATCTTTAAAATAAGAGGTTTCATAAAATTTGGAATTAAGATGAGAAAGACGGCTTTTTGAGGGTGTTATTATACATATAGAATTGTATATCACATGTATATATTTTATTCTTGATCTTTTTGGTGCATATTGTATTTTTTAATGTTTTGTTCATATTTTAAATTAATTATAAAATGCAAACAAAAATAACAAAATTTCAAAGAACTACAAATAATTAAATATATATTGTATAAGTAAATAATACATGTGTTGTATAGAGCCATATTTATTATCATTATAAATACTTTTGTAAAAAATAAATCAAAAATATTTTTAAAATATTTTAATGTGTTTAAATAAAATAAACTTTAAAACTCATAAAATAGGTATAAAACCACTAATAAAAATTATTTATCTATTAAATATTGATAAATTATACTTACACTGTAAATATCATGATTAATTTATTATAATAAATACAACCATGAAAATAAATTAAAAAAGTATTTATAACTTTAAATTATTATTTAAACTAATAAAATATAAAATATGTTGTAGATTTGTAAAAAACTAATCAGAAATATGTATATATTATATATATTTTATTTATTTATTTAATATATGTAAATACATGTATGCTAATAATTTAACCATCTAAATTAATTTATGTAATTCAGTAAAAATCACCAAAAATAGTTTATTGATTTATAAACACTTTTATTTTTATAACTTTTAAATTTAAGCTCATTTATTATTTATTTAATATTCATTTTTATTTATTTAAATTCAAAATTTCTTATTGGTCCATGCAGTTTCGTTGACCGCCTTGGTCAACTCCCCCCCCTTCTTTCTTAGTTGTTTGACCCGCCAAACCCATTCTCTTTACCCATTTATTCTGCCCGATATGTGAGGCTATCGGACCCGGTTTCTTTATTCGATTAGCCACTTTGTGATCAAGATCCACGCTTGTGAATTTTTTGCTCGATCTGATTTAGTTTCACGCACTCGAATTCCCTTTTCAAAATTCTCGTTGCCTTTAAATAACTCCAGGTGCCCTTCATTCCGTTCTAATTTGTCTTCTCCTCATTTTATTCCAAGCTTGAGTTCTTGTGAAGATGTGTTTGTGACAAAAGCCATCACCTTTGAGCGGGAGTGTGGGAAATTGAGGTGAAGGCACGATTCAATGGGCATCTAGTCATAGAGCTCAAGCTTCTGCAGCCTGATAGAGTTGTATTGAGGCGATAATCCTTATCAATTCATTCGTAGGTAATCGTAGGGTAAGTTCATCTTAGTTTTAGTTTTAATTCCCAATTTTTCTTTCGATATCCTTGTAGTATTAGATCTAGATCCACCTCCACTTGCTCGATCGGAGGTCAATCTACCTTATTTTCATCTGACCGTAGTCGCACCTCCATCTCATACCGCCGGATCCATTTCTCCATATCCTTTCGCAACTTATTCACCTTGGATTTGATCTTCAGATCAGATATGAGATTTTGGTCTCATTCCTCCGTACGCTGGAGATCAGATCAATCCAACCCCATATTTTCATTCGATTTGTTGTTGAATAACATCGCAATCGAGGACCTCATTCTTCAAGCTTCCGATTGACACATACACGTAATAGGGGCATCATCTGGAGGCGAGATATGTTCTCTATTAGAAGTTCTACAGCTGCATCATCACCACTTCCTCAAGGCCTTCGATCAACAAAACCTGGATTGTTGAACCAGCCTAGACTGAAGCGAAACTGCATCATGAATCAATTGGACCACGTACAGCTGAGATCGGAGCCAGATCGAGCTAGATCTGGGTGATCGAAGTTCGGTGGAGGCATCTTCTTCAGAGTTCTTCCAAAGCCCTTCATTGACGTCCGATCAAGAACGATACCTATAAATCCAATCCACATCATCGATTCACACCCAAAAGAAAGCCATCCGATCATATCTATGAGGAGAGATCACATCCTTCCATCATGCACATGACTCGCATGCACCCTCGGTGAAATTGCCTCTCCTTCCATGAATGCTTTTGTAATTGCAAATAAAACATCCTATTGTGTATAGAATTATGCAATAAATACTTCTATGTTTTTGTAAACATTTTAAATTGGATTTCAGTCCTTCTGAATTGAGTTCACGTGATTAAACACGTGATTCGCTAGTTAAATTGCAAAATCTATCTATTTTTAACTTTGCATATTTGCTTTTTAGTCATTCTCAGTGCCAATCATGTGCACAAACACATAGATTTCTCAACTAATTGCAACATTTGTCCTGGACTCTTTCATTTGTTAATAAATGCATAATTATATTCTATAATTTGCATTAGGGTCCCTACCAGTAATTAACTATTTTACTCTTTTATTGTTTTGAGCAATTAGTTATCTTAACCTACAACTCTGCAAAAATTAGATTAAGTTCTTAATAATCAATCCTAACTTGGTCAATTATGGTTTTAAAAATTAAGTTCATTTTTCTATTTTTAAAAATTAAAAAACAATACGCTTTCTCTGTTTGATATTCAAAATTACATAAAAAATTGATTAGTTTTTGAAAAAAATCTTAAAAAATACTCTAGCTTACTTTTATTGTGTTTTACCACCTATAAAAAAATAAAAAAAAATACATACAAAAATTTAAAAATTGAAAATTGTAAACATCATATAAAATTCATATAAATTTGTATAATATTCATAAAAATACATAATTGGACTTTTTTTAAATCTTAATAAAAATTCTTCTATATGAAATTGGTTTTCAAATCATTTGATTTTTATTTCTATTTCAAAAACCACAAAACAATATATTATTTTACGTTAAAATTTATTTTCAACTTTAAATTAGTAAAAACTCTATAAAAATATAAAAAACCTGAAAATTAACTAAAATAGTAAAAAATATAAAATATAAAAACATTTTGTTTTCTTATTTTGATTTTATTTCACCTATTTTAAAATCTAAAATGGTCACTTATATATATTATACTCATAAATTTATTTTCAAAATTAAAATATTTAAAAATTTGAAAATAAAATAAAATCAACTAAAAATTAAAAATAAAAATACAAAATATAAACCATTTAGAAAATAATTAAAATGTAAAATTCATTAAAAACCATAAACTTTCATAAGAAATCATAGAAATTGTAGAAAAATCCTACTTAGTAGCTACAACACAAACTTAGTTGAAAGTTAGCCTCCATGAGTTCGACCGTGGATGCTATACCATGTTAAATAAAAAAGCACACTGACACCACATTCTTCTAATAACTTGTGTTTGAATCGGATTTGGATTGAAACAACACTTCAATTTCACATTCATTATCTTCTCAACTAAAACCAGAAAACAATGATTCAACACTTGTGTTTCATTGATCTTATTTAAAGTGTGAAGTGTTCCACTCGAGCTCAATTGATAAGAGTGTATCAATTTCAAGCTAAAAAAGCTATAACCTTAAAATTGGATTGATATCCATATTTCAAGTCACTATACATTGATAGTATGATCTCTCCGACTTTAACTCCAAGTTCTATATTTGTACCTCTTGAGTCCTAATTGGATTAGGACTCATAGTTAAAGATGTTATGTTGTAGTAATCGTTATATTGCATTTTTTTCATAAGGGTATTTTTGTGTTTGATTACAAAATATGCTTCATTAATTAACGCGAATGATGATTCACAATAATTAATATTTATATGAATATGATTCATTCAAATAATTTATATGTAAATTTGATTTGTATTTCCAAGGCATGAAATTATATGTGAATTTGATTCACAATAATTTCATAAATGCAAATCGGAATCACATTTTTTTATGCTTGTGAATATGATTCATAAGCTATAGATATTATTTCTATAATATCTCCAATAATGATAATGATTATCAAGATAATTGATTGATAAATAAAATGCAACAATCATGACTATATTTAGTCAAGATGGGATGTGTACGATGGTTGTACACATGACACCATTATATTGAGTCCTATTAAGAATAAGGCTCTTAATAGTGTTGCATTATTTCTCGATTAATCAATTAATTAATTAGCAACAATATCATCCCATGAATAGAATTTGTTGAGCGTGTGTATTGACACATGACACCACTACAAAGAGTCCTTGGCTTGGACTCTTTGTTGATTTGTTGCTTGAATTATTACTTAAATTAATCGGAGATACATAAGGATATGATTGTATTATTGAACGAGGACTTGGTATTATGCCCTTGATCAACAATCCAATGGCCATCATTGCATACGCCTTCTTGAAGAGAAGACTCTTCAAGAGGCATGTACAATGTATATAAAAGGAGAGTAAGACTCTTTCTTTTATTCACTTGAATTTTGGAGAGTGTAGTCCCTTAAGAATTCCGTGCCTTATTGAAAGAGAAGAGTCTTGAGTGTATATAACTCATACACGCATCTACTTAAAGCCATGTTCGTGAAGACGACATCCAAGTTCGTGGTAAGCAACAAGATTCATCTCCGTGCCCACGAGAAAGACACTGTAGACCAGACTTGATTCGGGAGGTCTCTTGCTTTAGAGATTCACACTTCAAGAGGTAACCCTGATCTCATCTTAATATTCATTAGAATATTGAAATTTTTATAAGGACAATAGTTTCTCTAATTTAATGATTTCACAAAGTACAAATCATTATGCTGAAATTTCTTGTTCGTACGCTGAACATACAATGCTTTATGCAAATAGTTTGTTATTTTTTCATGTTTTCGTGATGTGAAGTTCATAAATAATTTATTTACTTCCTTCACATGTTCCATAATAAAGGGGTTCAAGTGCAACATTTAAAAAAAGGAGGTCTTCTTCGTATGTTTTCCACAAATTCGAGGATGAATAATTGAGATCAGATTGTGGCACATTAATTGAACCTTAAACCTCCTGCAGTCACTCAGCTGGAGTGTCTTTCCTTGATGGATCTCAATAACAATTGCTTGGACTCGGGTAGATTTGACGAGCTCCTCGTGGCTTGGCCTTAGTCCTAGAATTGTTGCAAGGCTCAAATCAGGATGGGAAAAGTGGCACCAGCTTTGCCATCGTCAGTTCTCATTGCTTAGAGGTTAGAGAAGGTCTGCTTATGGTTGATGACTCTAGGGAGGCATGAGAGTGAAGTTTCCATTACTCGTCTAACCAATTGCGTAAGGGTCTTTTCTATTCACTTTATACTTGAAAATAAATGGTGGAGGTGCATTAACTTGTTTAGATATAATTTGAAGCAGTGGATTTGGAGAGAATGTACTTGAAGAGGTGGTTAGCTGGTGAAGACTCCCATATTCATCTTCCATATTCTTTCATTTTAATTAAATTTGAAGTAAAATATATGTAAATACTAATTAATTTCTATCTCTTATTACTTACATTTCATTACATAAAGTGTTTTTTAACACACAAGAAAGCCAAAATAAAAGAATAAAGATGACATGGAGAATGAAAAAAAGGAAAAACGTTGTAAATATGTATATACAACCATAACCCAGAAACCACTTAAGTACTCGCTTGATCGACTAAAAATAAAATAGAGAGAGGTATGGAAAAATACAAAGAACCCAACAAAAGAACTGGCTTTTGTATATAACATGACGATAAGAACATTATTTATACAATATACAAACTTCATTAAATTCTACAAAAATCATACTAACCTAGATTAACTTCTTTTCTTATTGAAAGTTATGCCAGATAATCTCAAAAGTAATATAACAATGTATCTAAAGTTCCATAGCGAATATATACCTCTAAAGTTTAAACGTAAAAGCCTTCAATTTCCAGGCTGAATGTCTATTCCATATGGACTCCAAATTTACAAAACTCACATTTAAACTTCAATTTAAGATTCTATCTTTAAAATGAAGGTTGTTTCATTAAAGTGAAAATAACTATAGGAAATTCGATGTTGTGACCCTATTAGTATTTGCGTAATTATTTTATCAATTATTCGTTTGTAACTTATTATGATTTTATTTATACTTCTACTTTTTATTATATTGTGTATATATTGTACTTTTAAAATAAAATAAAATCAAAAATTAAAATATATCAAAATTAATTTAAATAAATCCATATTCATAATGTATACGTTTAATGTATGTGTGTTTCATATTTCCTTATTTGTTTATTCTTGTAAACTCCTAACTAAAAACAAATAATATGCTTAAAAAGTAATGTATTAAATTAATAAAATGTGAAATATATTGATATATGTAACTATAAAAGTATCTTCGTAAAAAATAACTTTTTTTCAAAAGTATATAAAAATACAGAGTAATTAATACTCCACTACTATAAAGTACACATGCAGACACCCCATTTGATTCAAAGTAAAGTGTTTTCACACATAATAAAAATCGTAAAAATTGTAAAATATAAAAGGATTTTAATCACTTGTGCCCATTTGAGATATTGCAATATCAGTTATGCCCCTCCCTTTTTGGAATATCAGTTGTGTCCCTGATTTCTTGCTTCGTTATCACTTGTGCCCTTCTGTCAGATCGGCTGTCAAAGAATTGAAATAACCATGGTTTATTTAAATCATGTTGTGGTTAAGAGTGGCATAATGACCCAAACAAAATCTCTCCCTCCTTTCCCCATGGACCCACAAACTCGACCTCCTCCGGATGTTGATTCTTATGGATGATCGAGCTTCTAGCGGTGCTCCTGACGCGAAGGCAGCGATTGACCAAACTTCAACGCAGAGATGGTTGCAAGTTGTTCCAATGTGGGTTATGGGGCAGAGGAAGACGTCTCCTTGATTGACTAACCTACTGATGGAGCTTGGATGCTCCTTGCCGTTGTGGACGTTGGGTTCAGGGCTACTTGTTCTTCGTGACTACATGTTTGACGAAGGACATCAACTCTTATCTTCTTTCTACGTCAGCCATATTGGAGCTAGATGAGGTGGTGCGAAATAAGAGGAGATTGGGTGATGTGGAGGTTGAGGAGTAGATGACGACGATGGAGGGGCATGGAGGAGGTGAGGGTGACATAGAAGGGCTTAGAGGAGGTGTTGGCGGTAGAGGAGATGGGGATGGTAGATAAGGGAGCAGGAGGGGGCGGGTTGGGGAGGAGGGGTTGGAGGAGGGGTTGACGGGGTTTTTTAATGTGCGGCCAATTCTTTCCCTGAATGCAAAATCCTCCCGGGCAAAAAGATGTTTACGGGTATATGTATTATGAAAAACTTGTCGGGATTCGCTCTGAACTAAGAGCTGACTCGCGCCTTGATGAAGACGGGATTGACTTCATGCATGACTTTCCCCGGGTAAACCTGCTGCCTCCTTGAATCTATCGGTCTCGATGAGGGTGGAGCGCACCACGGGATGCAGTAGGGACGTACGGCAAATCAGGCACAGTGAGAGAAGGCGTGTAGTAGACCCTACAGGTGCTTATAGGTGGCCCGTAGCGAGGATGGGGTGGAGGGGGTGAGGGGCGGAGGAGGGGTTGGAGGGGCGGCGAAGGAGGAGTTTGTGGAGGAGGGAAGAGGGGATGGAGGGGGGGGGTTAGGGAGGTTGACTTGTCGTCGTTGGAGGAGGAGTAGAGGGGCGTGGGGGTGGGGGAGAGGAACATGATGAAGAGAAGGATTTTAAGAAGATGACCAATATACTCTACTTATTTGTCAGAAAGTACCACTAGATCCAAATTTTAAATGTCCAATTGGGATGAAAGTAGATGACAACTAACTTGAGGGGCACATATGATAAAAGTTGAAGAAGGTAGGGGTACAACTGATATTTCAAAAAAGGTGATATTGCAATATCTCATATAAGCACAAGTGATAAAAATCCAACATAAAAACTCATAGAAATCTCAAATTATAAGAAGATCAGAAACAAATCGAGATAAAACCGACCCGGTCAATTTCACCTAGGATTTTTTAACTAATCTCGTGAGTCAATGAGTTCAACACTCATACACGTATAACTATATATTTGTTTGAAAATTACACTTCATAAGCTGCAACGAAACACCGTCAAAATTCATCTTTTAAAAATTGGACAAAGTGTGTTTGGGTTGGTTCTAAACGTGCCCCTCATGGGCATTGTTGGAAAAGAAAAGAGCCCACCCATGTGTTTAGTACCACATGGGGGAGCGGTCACTATTGGGTCTGTCCGTGGGGCTATATAAGGAGCCCCACACCCCTGTACTCATTGAGAACTTCAATAGAAGAAACGCCCAATTCAGGGGCTTCTCCCGTGGTTTCATCCCGCTCCTCTCGGAGTAGGGTTCCACGTTAAAATCACACGTTCTTCATATGTTTTATTCTTGTTCCATGTTTTTGCTTCCGCTTCATATTTTTCTACAGGCATAGGGCATCAAGATGTATAATAAAATTGACATGTTAAAGCCTAATGCTCCTTCCTCGAGTGGTTTAAAGGAGGTTTAATATTTGTATCTCTCAAGAGGTTGAAGTTTCATCAAAGATGGTGATGGTTCTCCAATGAAGTCGGTGAGGATGGGAAGATGGAAGGAGGTGGGCCCTCTTTAAGGAGGCTTACAATAAAGGAATGAGCCCTAAATACGATGAAGAGATAATGGCTGAGTAGGAGTGGCAGATAACATGGAATATATGCAGCATAGATGATGAACTTCGATGAACATAGATTATACCCAGATTTAGGTAAAATCATAAATTGGATAACGGTGGACAAAAGATGAAATCCAACTCATATATGGAAATAATACGTGAAGGAGTACATGATCAATAAATAAAAATCTGGTGAATGAATCTCTTGGGTAGGAGTTTGAACATGTCCAAAATCTGGCCTCAACCATCTGCGATGGAGGGAGGCTGATCCGTGTTTTAGAGAGCATGAACACGCATTGGAAGTACATGGATCTATGCACAAGGAACGATCAGACTTGTTGGGAGTCCTAGAATAGCTTGTCACACCCTTTGTGACAAGGTCCTTGGAGCTCCAGGTGAAGGTGGTGCAACCTTAACAAAGGCGTACTGGCGTCGGGAGGTATTTCAGGTGATATAAAATACGAAAGGGACGTTGAGGATCTAGAAGTTGAAGCATGTTGAGTCATGGAGATGGTGGAGGTTGTGCGAGGTTGATTCGTTGTTTGAGGCACCTAGGTGAGTGCAAGGATGTTGGCTAGTCAACCATGATGGATCATGGAGCGAATGGGTAGTAAGAGGCTGGGGACGCATGCGCCATCACCACAAAATTCCTTAGCATAAAATTATTGTAAAAACAAATAACATAAAGGGTTAAGATCTTTTAACATATGTGTTTTGTTTTTTTTTTAAATACACGTATTCTATGTACATGTATTTTGGTTTTTTTCGTTTATATTTATTTTCTTATAAAGAATATACACATTTTGTATTCTATTATTAATATGCATATTATTAGGCACTTATTGAGTTTTTATTGGATTTTGTCTGTGTTATGTTAGTAGATTAGAAAATATACAAGGTTATTAGAATAACTATGTTATTGGCTTTGTTATTTTAGTATCTCCACGTTTATGAACGTTTTTATTTTTTTATAGATCATAATAACATAAATATATACAAAAAATATAAACAAAGTAAAAATGATACAATGCGTGTCGTAGATTAAATATGGCATCCTATTTTACACATATGAACCCTTTCACTCTAAAAGTATTTTTAAACAATCAATATTTTTTGCTGAAAAACTTTAAAGGTGAGTAGTATTTTGTAGACCATATGCTTAAAATATAGATTTTTAAAGTTTGGTGTTGGCAATTAGGATTTGAGTTTCCATTCTATTTGTGGATGATGTGATTTTTTTACTTATATTTATATTTACGGATTAATGCAAATGGATTCATGTTATTTGGATTTGATTTTTGGTCTATGAAAAATCATGAATATTTTCTATATATTCATGGTGTATTATTTACATGTACGAATGTGCAAGTGAGACTTCTTTTACTTGATCCTCACTCTTTTTTGATGTATCTAGTATGTTGTTTAACTGTATTTATTCGCTAGTATTTTACAAGAAGGGTATTTTATATGCTTTCTATATGTGTTTGTAATTTAAGTTGGGCCAAAATTACATTACAAAGTAGATGAATCACAAATTGATTGTAATTCAAATAGAAATTCGAGTGAAAGCGGAATAATGGATACTATAATGATCTTATTAGGTGCATTCAACTAGAATTTTAATTAAAAGATGAACAAGAGATACTGTAATGTTGATGTGGGAAAAACATTGTAAGCTATAATCTTATTATCATTGAAAATAAACCCAAGGAGAGTCACAAACTTGTAAGAAATTGGGATAAAATATCAATGGCTAAGGTGGATTGCATGCAATGAGGTAAGAAACATATCCCAATGGATTGTCGAGGGGATGGGCGACAGATTGCCCTAAGAGGAGGTTTCTATTTATCACATATGATACTTCATGAATGTTGGGTGAAAATGATAGCCCACATAGTTTAGTTAGCTAAGGAGGTTAGTAAGTTATTTGACCTTGGGCTAATTATATCAACATTGCTTTGTAGTTTGGTTTTTCTAGGTTTGACTTTCTCGGATTAAAAACACAAAAAATACATGCAATTTAAATATGGTGAACATGTTTGACTCCATGAACGAGTTGATTTCCGTAGCTATCATGTCATGTTTGAGTTCATAAAGTTCTATGCTTGTGAATGCTTTAGAAATTGTTCTTATATGATCAAATGGAAAAGTCTCCTAGGCCTGAAATAGTTACTGATGAAATGGAAATTATGATCATTAATTTGCAATATATGGTATTCTTGCTTGCATCTCCTCGTTTCTATATTATGGCCATGTTATGAAAATTTCCTCATACCTTACAATTTGTGGTCCATGCAAACATGTTCGATAGGAATCATCTATAGCTAACTACCTGGATCGCCAAGCTACCAATAAGGTAGCCGACTTGTGTAGTTTTGAATCTTTTGTTATGATAAGCAATGTAAATGGTCTTTCCAATATGGCGATGGGATGTATATGAAAAATTTGAACAATGTAATTACTTGCTCTTATGTGTATGCATGTTGTGTGTCATGAAATGCTTATAAGGATCAATTATATGTAAAGTATGGAGAAAAATGATGATACGACATGTACCCTGTTATACTCATTGTTAAATGGCTACATGGAACTTGGATTTGAACTTGGTGACCCTAGCCTGGACCATCAAGGAATCGAGTTAAAATCTGGACATCAAGCCATGAACCCTGAATGGTTTATGGAATGATGTTGGTATTTTAGGGCTTGACTAAGAGCTGCGAATATGCATGAAAGTTGAGGGATCGACGGGTAGTGTAGTGTGCCTACCACCCAAAAGATCAGGGTTCAAATCCCTCCTTGTGAAGTTGCGTTAAGTAGTCGGCAGTCATTGTAAAAATTAATCAAATCTTTCAACATGGATTTGAGCAAGAATTCATGTAGCAACGCTACTTATAGTGGGAGAAGGCTTCGTCAAAAAGAAGTTGAGGGATCAACAGGGAAGATGAAGGTCATTTATAGTGACCAAAGATTTTTCATGGGATCAAAAAGGTCAAAAGCGAAGTCATGCAAAAACCACGATGTCGATGGTTGGTCCTAGTTGTAGTGCATGGATCGTGGAGTTGTGGGAAGGACAAAGAGGAGTGGCCACATACATCTCCACTCCAAAATTCAAAGAAAGGATTTTTTAAATAAAGAAAACTAATAAAAGATCTAAAAATAAAAAAGTCGAAGTTTGTGTAAACATTTATAACATGCAATTTTGTAGGAGGAATAATCTTAGAGATTTCTACCATTTGTGAGATATATCATTTTTGTAGATATAAACTACCTATACTTTGATGTTCTTAATTTTTACTTGTTTGTATTTATTAAAAGTATACACTTGTTGTATTTATTAGGATTATGCATTATTTTCGATACTTATTTATATCTTATAGTATACACATTGTATAGATTATGTAGTGTTGTCTATAGGTATATGATGCGTGTGTTAAATATGTATCATTTTTTTATTCTTTCTTGTTTTGCGAATTTTATATTTCTATGTGGAAATGTAATAACAATAAAATATTGAAATTTATTTTTATACTGTACATGCATACAATAATGTCCTAAAACGTAAGCTTCACCAATGAACCTTATTCACCCCTAAAGTATTATTAGGATTTATAGTATTTTCAGATATCAAATATAAATGTGGGCAGAGTTGAATTGGAGTTCATATACAAGAGAAATTGGTCTACGAAGTTTGCATATCGACAAAAAGGATTTTGATTTTATTGGTATATATGCATGATGTGATATTTTTATTCGTTTTTGTATTTTCTCTGTATTTTTATTGAATAAAAATCATGAGCATAGTAGTTAGCATGAATTTTATATGAATGTTCCAAATGCAGCCTTTATTCTTACAAAATGGGATATGGATCTGAACGACACACTTCTCACTTTTTAGCTTTAAGAGTATTTATATTTTTATAGAATATCATTTAATGTGCAATGAAGTTTAAAAGCAAGTTCTGTCAATTATGAGCTGCATGAGATACTTATGACATTGCAGGGATGTCGAACATGTAAATTAGGATTTGCCTTTATGTCCTAATTATTCGTGGTATTATTTTTGACATTTTTTGTACAATGTGGAAAATAGTCTCTTCAAAATTAGTTAATATACAGTTGTTGGTCTTGTTATGACGTTTATGTACCATATATGCATGTGTTTGAGACTATTTTTGGTATTTTGCGATTTTTCTTATTTGTTTAATTGTTGTCCATGTCAATTTGAATCGATCTTTTGGGTTATAGTTATATATGTATGATATATGACTCTATTTATTATTATTATTTCTTGTTTTTCTTCCCTGTTCTTTTTACGTTATTTTCATGCTAATATCATGGTCCTATTACAAGAAGGGCATTAAAATATTATTTGCATGGCTTTGTTTAAGAATTATGTCAAAATTTAAGTAGAAAGTAGGATCGCGGATTCATCAATGAACCTCTCCCTTTATCCTCCTTAATTATAAGATATTGGCTTTTATTTTGCGCTCTATCACATTACATACGTGTAAGTTGGTTAAAGGCCGTATCGATTGACTCATCAGAATTGCAATCAACTTAATAGTTTTTTTATATACATTTAGCCTTCGGTTTTTGTATATAGAATAAGTTGCATGTTGTTCTTAGGACATGCTAGTAGATTTATACAGGTTATAGATTGACTTCCATGTCTTAACATAACTCACTTATATGTGTGTATATGTCTATGATTTTTGCCTAGTTATATTTTGACTTCCATGCCTTTGAGATAGCTCACCTGTATATGTGTGTATGCATATGAATTTCGCCTTTGTTTAACGGTAAGGGAGTACTCAACTCATCCAATGATGAGTCGACTGATTGGTCGTGAGTATAAGGGTGAGAAAAACATGGATATTATTGTTCCTTGGTCATCAAAAGTATTATGAACAACGGGGCAACCACGGTTACCGTTATTTATATTTTTGTTATAAATACTGACCCATGTTTTTTTAATGATTCCTAAAAATATTTTTAAATTGCACTTGAAATTTCATGTGATTTGCATCATACTCATTGAACTTATGAAGTTTTGTTGGGATTTTATCGATACTTGTGTGATAATATGGCGACTCGATTGCATACATGATGGAATGTTGTTATGATATTCATTAACAATAACTTGCATTAAGAGTAAACTCCAACTATTGGCTCAAATCCCTCTTTTTTTATTGACAAATGTGCTACTTTTACATGAATGAGTGTAAACATAAATGTATTTTGACACATTTAGGTCAAGGGTAAATTTCTATATTATAATTAACTTGAATTATTATTCATGTTCTCTTCATGCCTTGTATTACATGAAAATTTGTAGTTATGTAATGGCGGGATAAATGTGTTTTCTTTGAATATAGAAATTCGATGGATGAATTGAGCTAAAGCATTACGGTTGATAATAAAAGGGAAGTCACAGTCCCAAGGACCCTGGAAAAGGAGTTTCGACACATGCGAAAGGTTATAAATACAATGCTACATAGAATCAGAGAAGAACCACACCTTGTCGCACTATACATGGGCAATTTTTGTACACTTGTAAAGAAACAAAACCTCGAGTTGGAGCTCCAACTAGATGTGTTGAGGCAGAGGGCACTCTGTGCAACTTAATACTAGGCTCATGCGGGTATGAAGCTTATGAGAATGTAATGTACAAATGTGATACCCACGGATCCGAGTGTCACAAATATAAAAACTTAAAAGAGAGTCTCGTCCTCGAGACTCGGGTCAATGTCATTATGTGTTTTATCTGAGTTTCATTTACCATAAAACCTCAAAGGGTTCTCAACCCATAAAATCCTCAAAGGAAAAACAAGCCACGTTCTTTCAACATGTATATAATAAAATGGCTTGTTTTGACAATTACCTAAAAAGAGTTGCACGTATCGTGCATGTATATTCGCCTTGGTATCTCATGTCGCATCTTCGATACCATGTCGGTGCCATAACACCTTGACTAGGGGAATATTTTTGTTGTGAAGCTTATCGAGTATCTGCACTGGCCCCCCCTCGTATAGCTGAGAGATGTGAAGGAAGAGCTACTCGGTAGGCCACCTTCCTCCTACAAGCAATAATCTCAAACAATCCAACATACCGTGGCACAAACTTGCCACGAACACCAAATCTTTGTACTCCCTTCATGGGAGATACTCGTAGTAACTCCCAATTTCAAACCAGTATTTACAGAAATTTCATTGGCATGAGAGATTAAGTTGAATATTTATAAGTCATATTTGAATGGATTAAGAGAAGATGGTCAGATAACCTGAACTTCCGAATCTCTTCTCTGACGATCTGCATAGCTTTTCTGACGGCTCTGAGCCGTAAGAAGGCTTCACCTCACAAGGTCAACAACCCTCGTAGTTTCCTACAAGAGATCTACGGAGTAAAGAGCGTGTTCACCTACCTCACACCAACTGAGAGGTGTGAGACAGCTCTGCCCATACAGGGCTTCGAATAGTGCCATACCAATATTGAAATGATGGATGTTGTTGTACGAGTTTCTACCAACGACAAGTGGTCCTTCCGGAACCTTTCCCACTCTAGAGTACATTCACGTAGCAAATCCCCAAGTGTCTGAATAGTGCGCTCGCTCTGTCCGTTGGTCTATGGATGGTATGCCAAACTCATCTTCAGCTTTTTCTACAATGCTGACATGAACTGGTGCAAGTAGTGAGATGTAAACCTCGAGTCTTTGTCAGACACCACCTCACATGCATAAAAACTAGCCAACCTAGATGGAGTGTAGGTCATGCTAACATCTATGAAATGAGCTGATTTGGTCAATATGTCAACAACGACCCAATAACATAGTGGCCACTTGGTGTCCTCTGTAATACAATGATAAAATCCATAGAAATATTCTCCCACTCTTATTGAGAATGGGGAGATACTGTAATAAACCTGGTGGTCTCATATGCTCAGCAATGACCATATGACAGGTCAGGCATCTGCTAACATGATGCGCCACGTCACGCTTCATCCTGTCCCACTAGAATATTGGCGCAGATCCCGGTACATCTTAGTGCTGCCATGATGAATAAACAATCGTGAACTGTGTGCCTCATTGATGAATCTCGGATTCACCATTCTAAGTCTCATTAATTAAGCTCAAGTCCCTCAAAATCAATTGCATTTCTGCATTTATTTCGCATAATTAGCATTCAGGCATGATTGCTTAAGAATTGCATTTTAGCATTAATTTCTGCATAAAATAAGAAGCCAAAAATCAAAACCAAAAATGACCTGTAAATAGACTAACTTCCCCTATTTTTAACTCCTTCGTGCTAACACCGCATACCACAAACTCACCTCCACTATATACACATCACTAACAAGAATAAATGAAAAATACAAGAAAATAATTAACCCAGGAAAGTGGACCAAAAACCCAAACCCTAGTTTCAGGATTTTTCGGACTAAAAGCCACATATCGTCCCCATCCAGTGTCCGATTTGATCCTACTCACTTTTGAACTAATGCACATTCAATTACCTTCAAAACAAGACCAAGTTCAAGTGAATCGGAGCTCGTATGTGAAAGTTGGGTTTTGGGCCTCTTTTGTACATTGTATTTTTCGCGGCTTTTGACCTGTATTTTTTTGTAAATATTTTCTTTATCAGTAAAAATCCAAAAAAATTAGATTAATGTGTCTTTTATTTATCTTTGATTTTTCCATATTTTTCCGGATTTTTATCGTGTTAAAAAATGACAAAAAATTAGAAAACCAAAAATCAAGGTATTCTATTTACATGGGATACCCAAAAAATTCACTTTTTACATTTGACCGAATTTGACTTTGATGTCTTCATGAAAGTTGTAGATCTCGTCGAGACGAACATTTTTTGTGAAGAAACTTTTTCGATCCAAGGTCATTTACTATTTTTTATCGATTTTACAAATAATTTAATTTCGGGTTTTTCTGGAGCTGACACGTGGCCGCCCCAGAGGCCGCCACGTGTCAGCGGTTTTTGGGCTTTTCTTTAATCCGTTTTATTAATAAAAAAAATTAATTAAAAATTAAAAATCGGCCGCACGTGCGTCGCACGTGCCTCCCTGGCACGTGCTCCGCACGTGCATCGATCCCCCTCTACCTCCTTAACCTCGCCACGTGGCGCATTCTCAGCCGACCGATCT
Organism: Ottelia alismoides; assembly: GCA_037367405.1. Lineage (NCBI taxonomy): Eukaryota > Viridiplantae > Streptophyta > Magnoliopsida > Alismatales > Hydrocharitaceae > Ottelia > Ottelia alismoides. The sequence goes on from JAZKJV010000779.1 coordinate 247,674, forward strand.
CGGTCGATCGGGCGGCTGAGAAGCGTCGTCTTCAACCTCCCACACCTGCCTCCGAATCCTCCGCCGGTCCTCCTCGACTCCCGCAACCGCACCGGCCCTCCATTATCCCTACGCCCCCGTTGACCACTCTGTTAGCCTCGCAACGGCTGCGCAACCGCCGCGCCCCCTTCGCCCTTATCTCTGCACCGGCAACCTCACCCTCTCCTATTTAAACGCCACCACCGCCCCCCGACTCGAATCATCCGCCGTTCATCGCCGCAGGTAGTGACAGCCACGGTCGGCGAGATCCGAGAAGCTCGCCGCAGCTCAAGCCGTCCAGGCGCTGCTTCGCTCCGGTCGTTCGTCGCCGTCGAGCCTCCATCTCCTCCAGGTATCCCTCCTCCTCTCTCTCTTTCCCTCTCTCTCGCTCTACCTCTCCGCCTCGACCTCTTCGTTTCGCCGGCTCCGCCGTCGGCTACATCTCCACCCCTTCGCCGTTGAGCCCCTCCTCAGTTCACCCTCTTCATCGACGACGCCTCCGCCGCTACGTCATCAACAACCACGCCGTCGCTCCCCGCAACTCCTCCAGCGACCTCGACTCTACCGTCATCTTCATCGACAAACAACTCCTCCGCCAGGAGCACGCCCTCCGCCTCGACGTCACGCCACCGTCCCCGCCATCAGCTACCACCTCCAGAGCTCCTCGACATCGACGCCTTCACCTTCCTCCGGCTTCATCGACAACCACCGCGTGCCCGCTCCTCCGCTACGCCGCCCCCCTCTTGGCCGTGTGTCGGCCAGAGGCAGGCCAACCCCTCCATCGGCCTTCTCCGACGCACCGGGCTCCGCCCCTCCGCCGCAGACTTCAGCCTCCTCCGCCTGAGGCCTCGCCGAGGCTACACCACCGGGCGCAAGACCCGAGGCCCCCGCGCACGTGCGAGGCACGTGCGCTCGGGGGAACGTCAGCCTTCAACCCAGGGGTCACGTGTTCTACACGTGACCCGTTGGGACAATTGCAGAGCCCCCCCCCCCCCCCCCGGCGCTTCTCTGATTTGCGCTCCAGTCCATCACCGACCAGAGGCACGTGCTATGCACGTGCCCCTCTGGAAAATTGCAGAAGCAACCCCCCCCCAGTTTAGGTAATTGCATTTAGGTCCCCGTTTGCACTTTTATTTTTTTTATTTATTTTATTTATATTCATTGCATTTACCCCCCTGTGTTCTCCCTCTGTTTTGAACTTCTTCTAGACATCATTTTATTTCTACAAAAATAGCACTTTGTTCATCGTTTAACTCTCTACATTTTGAGATACTATGGGTATTTTTGTGATTATCGGTTGATTATTAAATAAATATTTTGTGAAAATTGGAATATTTTGCTCACTCTGTGCTCGAAAATTCTTATTTAGTTAACCGTTGCTCTAAAAATCCCCGAAAAATCACATAGTGTAGAGTTGACTTTGATTAACATTGTGCCCAAAAATATTTGCATTTGCATGCATACTTTGCTCTATAAAAATCATTTTGCATATTTCACTGTTTAATTTTTAATAGGTATTAGACCCCACATTTTTGTGATCTAGGATTTTTCTAAGATCCATTACCTTGTGATAGATCTTAGATAATTTTAGTTCTCGAAAATAAGTAGGTTTAATATTTATTAAAATTAAATATTGAAAATTAATTTGTTTGCATTTAAAAATTCATAAAAAATTCATATAGCATCTAAAAATTCCAAAAAAAATTACAGTGCACTTATTTCATCATTTTTTACATCTCGGCCAAGTTTCGTAATTTTCGGACACCGTTTGAACGTATTTTACATTTTAGTCCCTAAAATAGGCCGAATTTGCATTTTGCATCTCATATTGCATTGAAAAATTCCAAAAAAAGACCGCCTTGAAAACCGAACTCAAAATTGGATAGACACAACTCTAGGTTGTTCCTTTGCCTCCTTGTGATCGACCTTGGGACTTGCCCAAGTAAAATAAACATAAAAACCACTTGATTAAATTTGATTAAAAATTGTGGTTATTTCTTGACTGTTTCCGATTACCGCCTACAACGAACGACATTCATTAATTTCACGCACGAAGATTAAAAATACATTCTTAACACGGCTTTTGCGGACTCGTCAGATGGCGCCGTTGCCGGGGAGGCAAACGGCTTAGTTTTTTTGTTTTGAACATTTTTGTTCGGTTTTTCGAATTCGGGTAATCTGACCCCCGAATTTTTCATTGTAAATCCCATTTTATTTCTTGTATTTATTTTTCAGCATTTCTTTCATTTATTTTATTTTTGATTATTTTCTGAGTCACTCTCTTACATTCTCTCTCTTATTTTTCTTGCGAGGTACCCGGCGCACGTGGAGCGGTTTTTCAAGGAACCGACGCATCTTCACCGACACCCGAAGAAACCGCAATTAAATTAAGATCGAGTCAAGTCGTGAGAGAGAGTAGAGTCTAGTTTTTTTTTCTGCACTTTTAATTTCTGCTCATTTCTAGCGGTGTCCGTTTGGACTCTCGCGTGTGTACAAGGACATTGAACTTTATTTGTGGTGTGTCGTGGCCTGTTTCACTCTCCGGAGAGGGTGGGGCCCGACTTGAGTGGCGATTAGGATAGACCTGCACATACGGCTCTTAGAGCATTTTTTTATTTCTGATTGTGCTCGTAGGATCTTAAGCCACACTGCACTTTAACTGAGACGCACATTAGATCGTTCAACTTAGCCAAATTCAACTCAATTCTTCCCGCTAATAGAACTTTCTGCTTAGGTGCGGTTTTCATCGGCTTGCACGCATTTAGTATAAATTTTCAATTCTGTATTGCATCCCACATGGAGATTGCGAGGAGGAACTGTAAGTCTTCTAACTGAGCATTCATCATAAGTTTTCCGCGTGCATCGGCTTTTCCCGAATTCCTCTCTCTTGTTTTATGATGAATCCATGATTCATCGCCTTTATTCTTTTATTTTAGCCTCTTTTCCTTAGTCAAACACCTGTAAATATCCATTAATTTCATAAAATTACCATTTCGCATGCATTTGTTAATTATTCATTTTTAACACTTTTTGTACATAAATAAAAGAATAAAGAAGAAAAGAAAAAGAAAAGGATGTGTTTATGCAATAAATACAGACTGACCCAAACCCCGAGAGAAGGTCAAGACTTGACCTGATCGACCAGGAATAAAGTAGGGGGAGATAAGGTTGTCTGTCAGAAAATCCAAAAAAAATATCTTGTACATATTTTTCATGTATATCTGTATAAAACATACATTATTTTATTTGTATATAATTTGACCTCAAACTAACTATTTTCGTAAATAAAAGTTGTGAATAAAATTGTGTTATAAATAATAAAAATATTTGTAAAATAAAAAAATCGTATATATTGTAAATAATTACACCCAGAAAAAGCCGCAACGTGATAATTGAAACATCAATTCCGGCTCCATATGAGCTCAAATCGAATCAAACTCACTTCCATCATACTATAAATTGAATTATCTTTCAAATGGCTGTGGTTTCATATTTTTTGGAGTTACGGTTAAAAAGTCGGTTTTTTGGGGTGTATTGTGCAGTTTACCCATATATATGTGTATATAATTATTAATATTTATTTTTACTTAATGTATATATTATAAATATTGTTTTCAATAAAAATAAAAATTAAAAAAAATTAAAATAAAAAAATTCTTGTATAAAAATTATTTCCTTATTTGCACCTATGTACATTATATCTTATGTATATAATATATGTATGCCACTAACTTCCATTTATAAAATCCACCAAAAATTTTAATTAGCTAACATTAATTAATTATTTTAAATTAATTCCGAATTATTTATTTAATTATTTGATTTTAATTGATTGATTTGATTTTATAACATGCCTTATATATATGATTTGATTGCATGCCCTTAATGGCCACCATTAAGGTGGCCAATTAATTTCTAATTAATTTATTAATTTATTTAATTTATTAATTTCGAATTTCGTAATTATTTAATTATTTAATTTATTAATTTAATTAATTATTTTAATTCACACAATCAACACCTTCCATTTTTGTAAATATCTCCATTTCTGACCTTCGTCTTCTTTTTAATGGGCTCCTCCTCCCTCATTTCTTTTTTGATCAATCTTTGGCGGAGAGGAGCCCAGTTTCCGAGATATTTCTTGTTGAAGAGGGTCCTAGCCTCCGATCCAGTCGGTGACAGCGGCTTGAGCTTCGTCGAGGCCATCATGGCTTGTCCGATCCCCGAGGTGAGATCCACTTTTACTTGTTGTTTTTCCTAGGTAATCGTAGAGTTAGATCTTAGCGTAGGAGTAGGAAGTAATTTTTAGATTAAAAAAATTCCATCGTAGAATCACAAATTCCATCGTACTTTGATTCACCTCGAAAATCGAATTTTCACCTCACTTCTCGATCTCCACGCGTTCTATTTCTACCTCACACGACCTGTCACCTCCGGTCACGCACGGTGACCGGAGACACAGATCTATCTATCATCTCGCAAGATCCAGAGCCATTCACACATCTAATTATTGTGCATAAAAAAATAAAAAAAACAATATAAAAGTACTTTTCCTGTTCATCTCACCGTTGTTTTTGCAGGAAAAATTAAAAAAAAATAATAACATTTTTTATCTTCATTCTTCTCTAACATTTGTTTTGCAGGTTAACAAAAATATAAAAAAAAATCTCTTTGTTTCTAACATGTTGTTTTGCAGGAAAACATAAAAATAAGAAAAATCATCATTTGTCTCTTTTTCTAACCATCTATTTTGCAGGTCAAAACTTAAAAAAAAATAAGACAATAAAAAAATTTTAATTTGTTGTTGCATTTCTGTTCAAATAAAAACAAAAAAAATATTTTTAATTTATTCTCTCTGCTTACTGTTTCTGTACATACAAAAAAAACTATAAATAAAAAAAACAACAAAAAAAATAACAACAGGTGGGCCACGGATCATCACCCCCACACGCCACCCGCAGGGCCATCACCACTCCCTGCAACCGCTGGGCCGACCTGCGGCTGTGCCTCAGCGCGCGGGCCACGCTCCACCGACTTCTGAAGCCGCAGCAGCGGCCCCACGGCGTCCTCCGTCTCAGCCCAGCGGTGCCCCACCGGCGGTCCCTCCGCTCGCGACCACCGTGCGCGTCCGCGCGCTTCCCACCGTCCGACCGACCCGAGCGCCGCCCGTGCTCTATCCCTGCGGCGGCGCCTCTGTTCCACCTTCCGCGAAGCCTCCATCCCGTCAGTGCCGACCGCCTTCAGCCCCCTTCGGCGCCCCCATCGACGCCTGACGGCGCTGCTCCCCGTGCTCCGCCTCCGCCCGTGAGCCGCTCGCGCGGCCTTCTCTCAGCGCCCGTCCTCTCCACCTGAACTGCACCAGCCCTTCCAGAGCGCCTCCACACGAGGCCGCGACCTCCTCCAGCCCCACGGTGGGCGTCGCCCCGCCCCCCGTGCTCCAGCGGTGGCGGTGGCGACCTGTCCCTGCGCCAGACGCCCTTCCAGCGACGCGCTCCCCCCAGCTCTCCTCTTTGGTGGACGGCGGCACCCCTCTCCCATCTTGAAAAAGAATTCAAGAAGAGAACCCTAGGGATATAATAAAAAAGGATTGGTAAAATTACAAGTACGTCCCTGGAGGTTTTGAGAACTGCAAAAAGACCTTTCTGAGAGCTTCAAATCCAGATCACATGCTTGGCACATGTTTAGTGGGTAAAGTACAAGTTTTCCCTCTCATTTTATCTCTGTTATCTATTTCATGCAAAAGACTTTTAATAATTGCACTTCAGTCCTTGTATTGCAGATTTGAACTTTGCATGTTTGTTTCAACTGGAATAAATGTTTTTATCATTGCAAAAATTTTCAAAAAAATATTGTCATAATCCTGCAGTAGTCTTTATCATTGTATAAATTTTTTATAGCTTTTTGTGGATATTTGATATTTTTAAAAAATCAAAAATAGTTTTTTTTTGTGTCTTTTTCTCTGCCTACACTTTTAAAAATTCATAAAAATTTGAAAAAGTGCCTAAAAATTCTATAAAAATTCCTGTAGGTTTATTTTGACTTGTTTTAATTTCTTTCCAATCTTTGTGCATTTTTCATTGATAAAAGTTCAAAAAAATTGTAAAATACGAAAAAGAGTGTTGTGTGTGTTTTTATACTCTTTTGTGCATTTCGTGATTATTCGTCTTTTAAAAAATATATAAAAAAAATATAAAATTCAAAAACCACTAAAAAAATAGCTTTTCTGAAATTTGACTGCTTAGTTTTTAAATCGTGCTCCTTGTGTTCGACCCTGGTCGCTATACCAGGTAAAAAGAATAGCGAAAGACCGCTTACATTGTTTTCATTTTTTTATCTTTTCCAAGTGGTTTTATAATTTTTCCGTTGACCGAATCGTGCGGTTGAGAACGACGACATTTTTGACATTATTTTTACACATCTTAACCGTACAAATTTCGCGTCATCAGAATGGCGCCGTTGCCGGGGAGCACGGCTTTGTAGTCATTTTTCTATTTTTGTCTCTCTATATTATAATTGTTTTCTGACCTTTTTCTCTCTAATTTTTTGTGCGAGGTACTGCGTGGACAACTTGGAATTTACTTTTTGAGGACCCGCACGGGAAGAAGAGCAGGGAGAAGAAGAAGAAGAATTTTTGAGAGAGAACAATTTGTTTTGTAATAATTTAGGATCTTTGGACCTGTGGACTTGAACACTTTATCCGGGGTCTGTTTCGCCAAGTGCCGGTGCACTTGGGGGACCTCACCGCTGTTTTTCATCGGTTTTGTTTTCTCGCGTTTTTTTTATTTTATTTTATTTGATTTGATTCACGTGATTTTCGAGCCCCTAGCTTTAGGATTTTCTCTTGCATGTGCCGTAATTAGTAAGGTCCCCACACTTAATTATCTGCCTGTTCCTATAAAACGTTTAATTGGACCTACTAATAATCAATTAATAAAAATAATCGACTCATCTCCTTCGTAGCCTACGTGCCGCAGTCCACCCTGTAAAGCGCTTTCTCCTACCCCCGATTTGTCGGGCAGAGGAGGGGTGGGCCAAGACCGGACCCTTTGGCTTGGAGGTCGGTGACCGATTAGACGGTTCTGCGAGTAGAACTTGCTCATCTAGGACTCGGTTTTCACTGCCTGCATCATTTAGGTAGTTTTATTTCTGTATTTAAATTTCTGCGCAGATCATTTTGCATGTAGAGTGCTGGAGTAAGGTACGCATTTTCTATCTCTGCATGCATCATTGTTTTTGACCGTGCATTGGCTTTCTCGATCCCTCCCCCTGTTTTTGGACTCAAATCAATCAAAGAGGAAATCGGAAAGCTCGTTAGGCGGTGTTATTGAAAATATCCAAAAAAAAATCACAAAAACAAAAATTAAAAAATTGGGACTGCTAATTGAACTCGACCTTAAAATCAAACGTAATCGACCACTTCATTGTATTGGGAGAGCAATCCCCTCATTGTCTGCGTTTTTAATTGCTCGCGTACACACTAAGGAGTAGTGCCCAAATCCCATTCAAGCCTCCTAAGTGTTTGTACAACTTTGTCTTATCACCTAACTCTAAAATTGAAAAGATAAAAGACCAAATCCCACGGTCTTCACATTGTGTAGAGTTGGTGAATTGAGGGTTTGCTTTGTGTTTTGTATGTCTATGGTGTGAGTCGGTTACGATCATTCCTTTATCATTAGCGGTCACCTTCTGCTTCTATTCTTTCCTCCCTCCCTCTTATCTCCCTTCTATCCCTCCCTCCCTCCCTTCATTTTTCTCGCTTCATGATGGGTCGCCTTCCATTCCAGTCGAATTTTACGGCTTCTTCATTTCATGTCCATCATTCTCGCCCACTCTCTTGGGAGGTCGGAACCCCGTCCGACTTCTCATCTTCTCCCTACCCACCCTCCCATTTGGGACATGCTGTGAGTGACACCCACAGAGACCAGATTGAACAAACACGAGACATGGGTGTTCACCTTGCTGAGATGAGAGTGCTTCCCATAGGCGATCAAATGGGGCATTGGCAAGCTTTGGATGACTTTAATCCTAAGATGATGGATGAATACACCGATCAAGAAGCACACTCCGCTTCTACACTGAGCCCCTTCATTTTGGATTTAGAGTTAATTAATATACTGCCCAAATTTTTAGGGGATATGCACGAGGAACCATATTTACATATCGAGGAATTTGAGGATATTTGTGGATCACGATCATATTCCGATATAACTTCTGAGGACATGATGCTGATTACCTTCCCATTTACACTTCAGAGCAGAGCCAAGAGTTGGCACAGACGATTGGGAAGGAAGATTACTACATGGGGAGATTTACGATCATTATTTTTGAAGAAATTTTACCCCCAGTGTAGAGCAGAGATGATGCGGTCGTATATTCGTGATTTTTCTGTTAACCCCCAAAAGCCATTAATAGATTCATGGTTGAGGTTAAGAGAACTTGTGAGGCGATTTCCTGATCATGGATTTTCGATGACTGACCTTATCCATATCGCCATGAGGGGGAGGACCGCAGAGCAGATTACATATGTCATTACCTCGTGTAGTGGTTCACACCATTGTCCCGACTTGGATTTTGTTGAGACCATCTTGGATTCACTTTCTGATCTTACATATTCACCAGATGATTTATTCGGGACAACACATGAGGGAGAGATGACAACAGTTGAGTGTGTGATACACCATGCCGATCTTGATAGCACACAAAAATCTGAGGATATGGATGCTTCTACTTCACATTTGAAGGATGTGTTGACTACTACTTTGAGTTCCGAGAGCCGGACATTGGTTGAGGACCAATTGGATTTACAATCAGATTTTGAGCCAGTCCCGCACCTCCAAATTGATGATTCTTCGATTCTAGATCTGCTAGGATCCCATGAGATAGAGGAGGAACCCACATCTCAGCCATCCTCTGCATTATTCCAGTGTCCATACACAATTGATTCAGTGTCTGGTCTTCAGAAGATTTCCTCAGATTCGGAGATATACTTGGATTCATCTCAGCATAGAGAGTTTGATGAGGGACCGATTTTGGATTTTACAGAACTTGATAGTCCCGTACTTGAGCCATGTGTCCTCCCATTTGATGAGGTTGATATATTTTCGGAGGACATGACATTTGACAGCATTGATCCCCAATTTCCTGATGATTCGGCATTACTCCCCGAGGGTTATCTGCGGGAGGATGCCATGAACCATATGTACTCGGTCTCACTTTCTGGGAGTGCATCCGATCTGTCGGATCACGAAACCGAGTATTATGATATTTCTGATAATGAATTTGATGATTCTCTCCTTGACGACCCTCGCGAGGATGACCCGATCTTTGCGGTATTCGATGATTTCACTGATTTGTCTACATTCCATACATCGGATATCAGCCTTTATAGTGAGTCTCCTGATCATGATCTTCCATATCTGTTCGAGACTGTGATTAACGTGGTGGATTCACTGATAGATCCTTCATTCTCCACGTTCGACTTCTTCGGCTCTTCCCTTTCACTCCATATAGACCTTGAGCCGATGATTTCTTTTGTGCTACCGGAGCCCGACTTCATCTGCCCATATCTTGACCCGGTAGCGAACACCCGCCTGACTGATTATCTGGGTGTTATCTTTTACTCTCTTGATCCTTCTGACTTCGTTGTTGTTCTCCCACCGAGACGACAACAACAGTACGGTATTCGAATAACAGATGCCGTCCTGAACCTCGATACGTCGTTATCCTGACATTTGCGCCCAGCTAGGGGCGTAAACTCTAGCGCTTGTTGAGAGGCACCTCAACACTGATCAACTCACATCTGTATAGACCATCTGTCCATATCATACATTCTTTCTGTCTCACACCCCATCTCTATTGCATGATCATTCCATACTTAGGGTGTACTTTACCCTAAGTATAGGGGGGTGTCAGACGTTTGATTATTCTTTTGATTCTTTTTACCTCTGTTTTGCTGCCTATACTTAGGGATATTTTACCCTAAGTATAGGGGAGGTAGACTCTGTATATTCATCCCCTCGGTTTTCCCTTTGTGTACAGTCTGCTATACTTAGGATTACTTGATCCTAAGTATAGGGGGATCACCGACTCCTATTGATTTTATTCTATTATTCGTCGTTGTAGTATATTATTCTTTTCACTCTTCTATACAAAGCACGAGTTATGTCTTTCTTTCCAGCTCTTTGATCACTATGAGGACATAGTTCGAGCTAAGTATAGGGGGGTGTCGTATATATTTTATATATACTTTAGCCATAACTCGTACTTTCATATTATTTTTAATATGGCTAAAACACTGTGTAAATACTAAAAAAAACTCAAAAAAAATGATGAATAAAAAAAATCAATTAAAAAAAACCACTCTGTATATACTTGTATAATTTACTCAATTTGTAAATTCTTGCATCACATTCTTGTGAAATAATCATCTCACTCTTGTGTAAATATGCATTTTTTTTTCTTATTAAAAAAAACAAAACAATAAAAAAAATCTTGTATATACTTGTATATCTTACTAACTTTTTGCAAAAAAAAACTTTTTGCATGTGCATCATCATTTTTCAAAAATCCATAAAAATTTCAAAATTTTGAAAATGGTTTCACAAAAAGTTTTTGTTTTCTTCTCCTTGCATGTACATATTTTCTTGCATTTGCATGAGCATTTTTCAGGATGATTTTGACATTTAGACTAAGTCTGGAATACATTTGAAGAATGGAGCTTAGTTGGACCTTAATCCACTTAATTTCAGAGGAACCTTATAAGATTTGGAGTTAAGACTTTTCAGGTCCTAGACTTAATTCTTTGAGTCCATAAGACTATGTTCACATGTCATCTTGATGAGTCTAAGTAGAACATTTAACAACACACACATGATTCTTTCAGACCGTGGCTTACCTTGGACACTGCACTTTACACGTAGCTCTTCATGGATGAGGTAGTGAGGGAGCCGAATCTTTTAGCTTGGGGTAGCATACGAGGGTAGTACATCTAGGCGGAACCTCTCGTCCTCCTCTAGGGAGGGAAGTGCGTCTCAACCTAGTCTGGTGATGTTGAGGTCTAAAGACAGGAGCTGTGGGGTTGCAATAATGCTTCAAAAGAGGGATAGTCTACTGGCTCAAGAGGAAAACCTCCTTATGTACATGCTGCACCTTGTATATATTTCAAAAAAAAGAAGAAGCAAAATCTCCAAAAGTGAACAGGCCTGAAAGAAAAATAAAATGCCTGTAAAAAAAAAGAAAAAAAGAATAAGAGCTTCAAAGTTAGATATGTGTGAGCTTGCAGCGGGTGACATGGCTACACTGGTCATGCATCCAAGGATAGGTAACTACACTGGTTACCGTCCATTCTCTTCTCCATCCCCTCTTCTTGAGCTGGTTGTACTTGAACTTAGAAGGGAATATCCCCGCTCCTCGAGGAAAGAGTTGCCAGACCGGGTTATTGAGTTACCTTGTTGAGAGAGGCTGAATCTTTGTTACTTCTGAGATGAAGAGTTATATTTCACTTACACGTACAAGTAAGAATTCATAGTCATAAGAGTTTGTGTCTGTAGACTTGTTCTGATCTGACTGTTGAGGAGACCTGAATAGGAGTCTTATGGAACTTAGAGGCTGTTAGGTTTTAAATCCATGTCCCATTAAGGTTCCGACACACTAATAATCCAAAGGTCCGACAGAGCTCCAGACTACATTTTTATGAAGATAAGTTTGAAAGTCAACATCGTTCTAAATTCTTTCCTTTTTCTTTTCTTTATTTTTATTTTCACTTATTTTCCAAATAAGTGTTTGCTAAGGGACTAGCAAAGGTAAAGTATAGGGGAATGATGAATCCATGATTCATCGCCTTTATTCTTTTATTTTAGCCTCTTTTCCTTAGTCAAACACCTGTAAATATCCATTAATTTCATAAAATTACCATTTCGCATGCATTTGTTAATTATTCATTTTTAACACTTTTTGTACATAAATAAAAGAATAAAGAAGAAAAGAAAAAGAAAAGGATGTGTTTATGCAATAAATACAGACTGACCCAAACCCCGAGAGAAGGTCAAGACTTGACCTGATCGACCAGGAATAAAGTAGGGGGAGATAAGGTTGTCTGTCAGAAAATCCAAAAAAAATATCTTGTACATATTTTTCATGTATATCTGTATAAAACTTACATTATTTTATTTGTATATAATTTGACCTCAAACTAACTATTTTCGTAAATAAAAGTTGTGAATAAAATTGTGTTATAAATAATAAAAATATTTGTAAAATAAAAAAATTGTATATATTGTAAATAATTACACCCAGAAAAAGCCGCAACGTGATAATTGAAACATCAATTCCGGCTCCATATGAGCTCAAATCGAATCAAACTCACTTCCATCATACTATAAATTGAATTATCTTTCAAATGGCTGTGGTTTCATATTTTTTGGAGTTACGGTTAAAAAGTCGGTTTTTTGGGGTGTATTGTGCAGTTTACCCATATATATGTGTATATAATTATTAATATTTATTTTTACTTAATGTATATATTATAAATATTGTTTTCAATAAAAATAAAAATTAAAAAAAATTAAAATAAAAAAATTCTTGTATAAAAATTATTTCCTTATTTGCACCTATGTACATTATATCTTATGTATATAATATATGTATGCCACTAACTTCCATTTATAAAATCCACCAAAAATTTTAATTAGCTAACATTAATTAATTATTTTAAATTAATTCCGAATTATTTATTTAATTATTTGATTTTAATTGATTGATTTGATTTTATAACATGCCTTATATATATGATTTGATTGCATGCCCTTAATGGCCACCATTAAGGTGGCCAATTAATTTCTAATTAATTTATTAATTTATTTAATTTATTAATTTCGAATTTCGTAATTATTTAATTATTTAATTTATTAATTTAATTAATTATTTTAATTCACACAATCAACACCTTCCATTTTTGTAAATATCTCCATTTCTGACCTTCGTCTTCTTTTTAATGGGCTCCTCCTCCCTCATTTCTTTTTTGATCAATCTTTGGCGGAGAGGAGCCCAGTTTCCGAGATATTTCTTGTTGAAGAGGGTCCTAGCCTCCGATCCAGTCGGTGACAGCGGCTTGAGCCTCGTCGAGGCCATCATGGCTTGTCCGATCCCCGAGGTGAGATCCACTTTTACTTGTTGTTTTTCCTAGGTAATCGTAGAGTTAGATCTTAGCGTAGGAGTAGGAAGTAATTTTTAGATTAAAAAAATTCCATCGTAGAATCACAAATTCCATCGTACTTTGATTCACCTCGAAAATCGAATTTTCACCTCACTTCTCGATCTCCACGCGTTCTATTTCTACCTCACACGACCTGTCACCTCCGGTCACGCACGGTGACCGGAGACACAGATCTATCTATCATCTCGCAAGATCCAGAGCCATTCACACATCTAATTATTGTGCATAAAAAAATAAAAAAAACAATATAAAAGTACTTTTCCTGTTCATCTCACCGTTGTTTTTGCAGGAAAAATTAAAAAAAATAATAACATTTTTTGTCTTCATTCTTCTCTAACATTTGTTTTGCAGGTTAACAAAAATATAAAAAAAAATCTCTTTGTTTCTAACATGTTGTTTTGCAGGAAAACATAAAAATAAGAAAAATCATCATTTGTCTCTTTTTCTAACCATCTATTTTGCAGGTCAAAACTTAAAAAAAATAAGACAATAAAAAAATTTTAATTTGTTGTTGCATTTCTGTTCAAATAAAAACAAAAAAAATATTTTTAATTTATTCTCTCTGCTTACTGTTTCTGTACATACAAAAAAAAACTATAAATAAAAAAAAACAACAAAAAAAATAACAACAGGTGGGCCACGGATCATCACCCCCACACGCCACCCGCAGGGCCATCACCACTCCCTGCAACCGCTGGGCCGACCTGCGGCTGTGCCTCAGCGCGCGGGCCACGCTCCACCGACTTCTGAAGCCGCAGCAGCGGCCCCACGGCGTCCTCCGTCTCAGCCCAGCGGTGCCCCACCGGCGGTCCCTCCGCTCGCGACCACCGTGCGCGTCCGCGCGCTTCCCACCGTCCGACCGACCCGAGCGCCGCCCGTGCTCTATCCCTGCGGCGGCGCCTCTGTTCCACCTTCCGCGAAGCCTCCATCCCGTCAGTGCCGACCGCCTTCAGCCCCCTTCGGCGCCCCCATCGACGCCTGACGGCGCTGCTCCCCGTGCTCCGCCTCCGCCCGTGAGCCGCTCGCGCGGCCTTCTCTCAGCGCCCGTCCTCTCCACCTGAACCGCACCAGCCCTTCCAGAGCGCCTCCACACGAGGCCGCGACCTCCTCCAGCCCCACGGTGGGCGTCGCCCCGCCCCCCGTGCTCCAGCGGTGGCGGTGGCGACCTGTCCCTGCGCCAGACGCCCTTCCAGCGACGCGCTCCCCCCAGCTCTCCTCTTTGGTGGACGGCGGCACCCCTCTCCCATCTTGAAAAAGAATTCAAGAAGAGAACCCTAGGGATATAATAAAAAAGGATTGGTAAAATTACAAGTACGTCCCTGGAGGTTTTGAGAACTGCAAAAAGACCTTTCTGAGAGCTTCAAATCCAGATCACATGCTTGGCACATGTTTAGTGGGTAAAGTACAAGTTTTCCCTCTCATTTTATCTCTGTTATCTATTTCATGCAAAAGACTTTTAATAATTGCACTTCAGTCCTTGTATTGCAGATTTGAACTTTGCATGTTTGTTTCAACTGGAATAAATGTTTTTATCATTGCAAAAATTTTCAAAAAAATATTGTCATAATCCTGCAGTAGTCTTTATCATTGTATAAATTTTTTATAGCTTTTTGTGGATATTTGATATTTTTAAAAAAAATCAAAAATAGTTTTTTTTGTGTCTTTTTCTCTGCCTACACTTTTAAAAATTCATAAAAATTTGAAAAAGTGCCTAAAAATTCTATAAAAATTCCAGTAGGTTTATTTTGACTTGTTTTAATTTCTTTCCAATCTTTGTGCATTTTTCATTGATAAAAGTTCAAAAAAATTGTAAAATACGAAAAAGAGTGTTGTGTGTGTTTTTATACTCTTTTGTGTATTTCGTGATTATTCGTCTTTTAAAAAAAATATAAAAAAAATATAAAATTCAAAAACCACTAAAAAATTAGCTTTTCTGAAATTTGACTGCTTAGTTTTTAAATCGTGCTCCTTGTGTTCGACCTTGGTCGCTATACCAGGTAAAAAGAATAGCGAAAGACCGCTTACATTGTTTTCATCGATTTATCATTTTTTTAAGTGGTTTCAAATTATTTTTCTCGATGACCGAATCGTGCGGTTGAGAACGACGACATTTTTGACATTATTTTTACACATCTTAACCGTACGAATTTCGCGTCATCATTTTATCACATAAGTCTAAAGGAAATTGGGACTGGACGGTAGACGTGTATTTGTGTTCATCTAAACTCTACAGTGATCGCCTTAATAAAACTGGGACTGCTAAATATAGCCGATCTAAAAAATCCATAAAATCAAGAATTTCTGCGGGAGAGCAACCCCGACATTGTTTGATTTATCTTGCAGCGAGGAGAGAGACGCACACTAGGATAGAGCCCGGCTCCAAACCTAAACAGCTCGTTTAAACGGCTTGCAAGATTGAATTTATCACCAATTAAAACTAACAAGATAATTAACCGGACCCTTACGGTCTTCATTTTGAGTTGAGTTGGTGAAACAACCCTTGTATTGTGTTTGATTGTGCGTAGAAAATAGTTCATCAACGAATACCACACAATTGTGCCTACATCATAAAACATCTTGTTGACCCCGAGAATGGAGGACTGTGGTAATTTTTGTTCAGGCTCGTCTCTCTCTACCACAAACTCCCCAATCTCAAAAACCCAGAGAAACTCTTACTCTGGACCTGCTTGGCCTCCGGGAAACCCTTCCCAAGAACCCTACTCCTTCATCCTCCTAGAAGGAGGACAGACCCACCCTGTCTATTTCTCACCACAAAAGATCGAGGAAAACTGTTACATCAATTCTTTCCAATCTATTAACTCAAATCCTTTATATTCTCCAGATAAAGAAAAAGAGATGCCACCCAAGATACCTTCCAAGAAAGACCCTGAAGATGAACCTAATGAAGATCCAATGAAGATGATTCTCGCGAGACTGGCTGCATCTGAGCAGCAACAGCAGCTACTGAGGGAGCAGCTCGAACAAATGAATGCTGGGGGAGAAGTACCAATAGAAGCCGCATACAACCCTGGACAGTACAGAGTGTGGAACTATTTGCAGCCACCACAGCCAGAGATCCACTATGAATTAAAGCCACATTTTGTCAGTCAATTACCTCAATTCCATGGTAATACGACTGAGGAGCCATACGAATTCTTGAGGGACCTAGAGCTGATATGTTCTAATCTGAGGCACCCACAAGTCAGCCAAGACTACATTCGTCTCACTGCACTACCTTTTGCCTTGAAAGGGAAAGCAGACTACTGGGTGAAGAACTTGGGGGTGACTGTGACGACTTATGAGAGGTTCAAAAACCTCTTTCTGAAGAAATTCTACCCCTTGAGCCGGACCAATCAAATGAGGACCCGCATCACCAGTTTCGCTCAGATGCCCAATGAACCACTTTGTGAGGCATGGGATAGGTTTAAGGACCTGCTACAAAAATGTCCCTGCCATGATCTGGACAACAACATCCTAGTCCAATCACTCTACTCTGGCCTCAACCACGAGACTCAAGGGTTAGTTAGTGTTGCCTGCGGAGGGAATTACACATCACGAGGAGCTAAGACCGTCTGGAAAATACTGGAGCAGATGGCAGAAACAAGCCGGTCTCAAATTGCCAGTCGAGCATACACTGATTCCCTGAACACCCTTCAAGCCAAAGGCGGGAAGCAGACGGTAGCAGAAATAGATGAAGACTTGATTCCAAGCATGCACTTTATTTCTGATAAATTGACAATTGTGGACAAGAGAATGAACGATATCGACAGTAGGATTTCGCAATTCCCGAAGCAGATGGAGGAACTCACCGAGAAGGTGTCCAAGATGGGGATGCCTAGTGCTCCTACTGTCATGATATATCATGTGCATCATGTCCAGGAGCAACCAGGAGCAGAGCAACAACAACCATGGGCTCACGATCAATCCCACGCCCAATTTTCCCAACAGCCGCCCCCACCGACTGAGACAGTCAAGGAAGCCCCGCCTCTGACATTTGAAGTGAATGGCATCTGGTACACCCAAGACACTACCCGACAGGGTAATATGGGAGACCGTCAGACTTATCAGCGCCCACCTACTTTCTATAATGCCGCATTCCAACAACCAAAGCAGCAGCAACCCTACAATCGCCAGAGCCAACCTCATCAATACCATCAGCAATCTCAAGCCCCCAGACAATCAGCTCAGTCTTCCAAACCCCCAGAAGAACCGAATCCAGAGACAAATACTTGAGGAGTTTCGTCATTTCCGACATGAGCTGGAAGATCTACGGGTTGATGTCAACCGCTTGTCCCGTTGGAAGGATGAGCAGACAGCTCCAGCCACAACCATTCCCGCCCAGGTTCAAGCTAACCCCAATAGCTTGAACAAATTCAACTCATCTCAACACAATAACCAGGTATACTATCCAGACTTTTCCACATCTGAACATGAGATCTTTTCGTTTGACAAAATAAATGCCATGTCACTCAGGAGCGGAAAGACCGTGGTCGTACCTGACCGGGCAAGGGAATCGGACCATGAAGACTCGGAAGATCAACCGGAGGATGTTTCCGAGGAGGAAGATGAAGGACGCCTGCAGATCCCAGCAGTAGATAAAGGGAAAACATCTATGGAGTCTGCAGAGGACCTTGAGCCTCTAGTTGCTGCAAAAATACCTTTGTCACCTTTTCAGCAACCTGATTTTGATTATTATGATTGTAATAAAAACTCCAAGTCGAATAAAGATGCTCTTAGTTTTGATTCTGATCCTCTATCTCCTGTCTCAAATGCATCCATTCCCTTCCCCCATGCCTTAAAGAAAGAAAAACAAAAGAAAAACATCAAAGATGACCCAGCCATGGAAAAATTCTGCCAACAAAACATCACAGTCAAAGTACCCTTTGATCAATACGTGGCAGGTAATCCGGCCTTTCAGAAATACTGAAGGCAAAATGCACCCCCACCCGGACTCGTACAAAGAGAACAAGTCAATTTGTGGAGACTCATATCTTGACAGTTGCCACCACTAAATGCGTCAGAAACCAGCATCTGCCAAGAAAGAAAAGGGACCTGGGCGCCCATTATGTGGAGAGTCACATTGGCGGCATAGCATTCACACGCACACTTCTCGACAATGGATCTTCCATAAACCTTCTGCCCTTAGCCTTATATTATCGATTGGAGTTGGGCCCTCTCAAGAAATCATCATCTTTACTCAAATTTGCTGATAAATCCACTAAAAGACCTAAGGGAGAAGTGAAGAATGTCATCATCATCATCGAGGGTACAGAATACAAAGTGGATTTCACTGTCCTGGACATGGAGACCCCGAACCATTGGAAGGAATCGCAAATCATTCTCGGAAGACCTTTCTTAAGAACCGCTAAGGCCGTATTCGACTACGGAAGTGGCATGATGAAATTCCGTTCTCCAGGCGGAGAAGTGGACTTGGAGATGAAACAAACAAAGTGGCAAAGGCCAGACTCCGAATCCACAACTGAAGATGCCGAAACATCAGAATGCAATCTCCTCAGAACCACTGGGCCATGGGACCAACTGCCAGACATACAGATAGAAGGCACATCCTCGGAAGAAGAAATAATCCACCATGCAGTCTCTGAGATTTCTATACCCCCAGACAACACTGAAATCCTCTTGGATTTATCAATCACATCACCTTTGGGACAGTCAATCGATGATGAGTCGGACACGGCTCTGGCCGAATTACCATTCTACTCTAGAGATCCGACTCACTCTTCTTCGAAATTGGTAGCCAACATCTCACACAGTGATTCACCGCCAACCGATACTGAGCCAGAAGCAAAAGTCATTCAGCCAGACTTGATCGACGATTCAGAATTACCAGAGCTGAAACCACTACCTCCCACGCTGAAATATGCATTCCTCAATGGACCCAAAGAAAAATTCCCTGTGATCATTAGCTCATCATTAACCGTGGACCAAGAATCCAGACTGATCGAAGTCCTTGAGCGAAATCGAAAAGCCATAGGTTGGACTGTGTCGGATCTCGTAGGAATAAACCCCGCTCTCTGCTCGCACCAAATTTATGTTGAGGATAATGCAAGGCCTTCCCGTGAATTTCAGAGAAGATTAAACCCCAATCTTCGGGAAGTGGTGAAGAAAGAAATAGAGAAATGGTGCAAAGCAGGATTTATTTACCCCATTTCTGACTCCAAGTGGGTAGCCCCCCTTTATGTCGTCCCGAAGAAGTCGGGAATCCAGATGGTTACCAACGAGGAGGGGGTAGAGATCGCGACCAGAGTACCCACGTCGTGGCGCGTCTGTGTCGATTACCGGCGCCTGAATGCTGCGACCAAGAAAGACTACTTTCCACTGCCATTCATTGATCAAATATTGGAGAGACTTGCAGGAAAAGCATTCTTCTGTTTTCTTGATGGGTACTCCGGCTACAATCAAGTAGCTATCGCTCCCGAGGACCAGGAAAAGACCACGTTCACATGTCCCTTCGGTACTTACGCATTCAAGCGCATGCCATTCGGGCTTTGCAATGCCCCAGGCATATTTCAGCGGTGCATGATTGCCGTATTTACCGAAATGGTTGGTGATTTCGTGGAAGTCTTCATGGACGACTTCTCGGTTCATGGTGATTCATTTGATACATGCTTAGCACACTTGGACCGAGTCCTTCAGAGATGCAGGGAGGTAAATTTGGTACTCTCCTGGGAGAAGAGTCACTTCATGGTGACTGAGGGTATCGTGTTGGGGCACGTCATCTCCAAAAAGGGAATGGAGGTGGACCCTGCCAAGGTGGATGTGATCAAGAAACTTGAGCCACCAACCAACGTCAAGTCAGTGAGGTCGTTCTTAGGGCATGTTGGATTTTATCGACGGTTTATTCCTGATTTTTCAAAGATCGCCCGCCCACTGACTGAGCTCTTAGGAAAAGATACCGAGTTTATTGTAAATCACAGATGTCTAGAGGCCTTCGAGCTCCTGAAAAAGAAAATATGTGAATCGCCGATATTACAAGCTCCCGACTGGTCTCTTCCCTTCGAGATCATGACTGATGCATCGGATTTTGCTGTCGGAGCGGTTCTCGGACAAACAAGAGATGGAATTCCCTATGCGATTCACTACGCGAGCAAAGTGTTGGACCCTGCACAGAGAAACTATACAGTGACTGAAAAGGAAATGCTCGCAGTTGTTTGGGCCCTAGAAAAATTCAGATCATACATATTGGGCTCCAAGGTGACAATCTTCACAGATCACACAGCAATCAGATATCTCATGGATAAGAAGGATGCTAAGGCACGACTTTTGAGATGGATCTTGTTAATCCAGGAGTTTAATTTGGAGATTAAGGATAGACCTGGAATAAAGAATGTGGTTGCTGATCACCTTTCCCGAATCGAGCAAAACGATCATCCTGATATTGGACCAATCAAGGAGACTTTTCCAGACGAATCGGTTTGCGTCATTGATTCAACCCCATGGTATTCTGACATAGTGAACTATCTTGTCTCCAAGAAGGTTCCCTATGGTTGGACCAAAAAAATGATTGATCGATTAAAGTCAGATTCGAGAAAATACCATTGGGACGATCCTTTCCTTTTCTATGAAGGATCAGATTGTGTCTGGAGAAGATGTATTCCTCAGGAGGAATATCAGAGTGTCCTCACACACTGTCACTCTCTCGAGGCTGGAGGACACCATTCGGGAAAGAGAACCGCGCACAAGGTACTCCAATGTGGATTTTACTGGCGGACCTTATTTCAAGATGCTAATGAATTTGTACGGCCATGCCCGATTTGTCAAAGAATGGGAGGGACTATGGGATATAGAGATGAAATGCCCATGCAACCAATAATTTTCTGTGATGTTTTTGATGCATGGGGGATTGATTTTATGGGTCCCTTTCCCAACAGCAATGGATTTGAGTACATCTTGTTAGCGGTGGATTATTTATCAAGATGGGTAGAGGCTATTCCAACCCGAACCGCAAATAGCAAAGTCGTCTGTAAGTTTATCAAAGATAACATCATTGCGAGGTTTGGGATACCAAAAGTATTGATTTCTGATGGAGGTAGCCACTTCGTGAACAGGGAGATGAGATCTTTGGCTAAGGAGTACAAATTTGAGCATAGAATAGCCAACCCGTATCATCCACAATCTAACGGCATGACAGAGGTTTCTAACAGAGAGGTAAAGAGCATTCTCCAGAAGTTGGTTCGTCCCGATAGGAAGAATTGGTCGACACTGTTGGATCAAGTTCTATGGGCCTATAGGACAGCCTATAAGACTCCACTCGGTACTTCACCTTTTAGGATGATCTATGGCAAGCCATGTCATCTTCCTGCAGAATTGATCCACAAATCTGAATGGGCGATCAAAAAGTTGAATTGGAGTTGTCACCTTGGGAAACTATGTCGAGACTTAAATCTGAATGAGCTAATTGAAATCCGAAATCGGGCATATGACAACAGTGTGATTTATAAGGACAAGGTCAAGAGATGGCATTATAGACACATTCGAGAGAAGACCTTTGTCCCTGGACAAAAAGTGTGGTTGTTTAATGCTCGGTTGAAGATTTTTCATGGGAAACTAAAATCAAAATGGACGGGTCCCTACATTGTTGTCGATGTGCATACCAATGGAAGCGTAGATATTGCCGAACTCAAAGAGAATGCTCAACTGTTTTCAGTAAATGGACAAATGCTGAAGCCATACATTGAATCACCCAAAGAACAAACAGTTCAAGTCGAGGCCATCTATTTCACGCAGAGCGAGGACGTTGAAAATCTATCTGATCACTCCCACCCTCCCTCCCGACCACATTGGTCTCCTTGTACAGCTTCTTCCTTTACTTAGGCCAAGGCCTAAGTATAGGGGGGACCGATGCCATCTGTATATATCATTCTTCTCCTGACTCCAAATCGCTCCATATCCACCCTTCTTCCATACTTAGGCTATCCAAATCCTAAGTATAGGGGGAACCGACATCTACCTGTATATACTCTCCTCATTTCCTGACCGCTTTTCTTTTCATTTTTTTTCTTTTATTTCTTTCTTTCACTCCCTTACGCTTAGCCCGAGCTATGACTTCTTCATGCTTCTTGTGCTCTGAGGACACATCACTCGCTAAGTATAGGGGGGTCTGTATATACTATGTATATATTTTACCTATATCTCGTACTTTCGCGTAAGTCTATATGTATTTATGGGGTGGGTAATAACTTGAAAAAAAAGAGAAGAAGAAGAAGAAGAGTTTTACCACTAACACTGACCTGCCCAAAATTTTTGAAGGCTTCTTATTTCATTTTTTGCATAAAAAAAATCCCTTGCATAAAATGTCAAAAAAAAAGTGTATGCATTTCACGCACCTGCACTTCATCCATCACCGCATGCATTTGCATCGGTGAAAAGTCATTGGGTTCTGAACCGAGTTATGAGCCGAAACCGAGAGTGGTCTGGGCTTGACCTTAATCCACCTAATTTTCAGAGGAACTTCACCGAGAAATAGAATTTTAAGAGCTTCAGGTCTTTTTGACTTAATTCCTTAAGTTCCACATGACAATGTGCAGCGTTTGACTCTTAGTGTCTAACCTGGTCTCTTCATTCTGGGTACCACTCTGGAATAGGAAATTAATTCGCACTCTCGCATTATGCACTTAGCTCAACCCAGACGGGATGTTGGAAGACTGTGTGAGTCTCTTTTCTGGTAGCGTGGAAATCTAAAGACCGGAGTACAGGTTGAAATAAAGCTTCGGAAAAGGGATGGACGGCTGGGCATAATTTTTCTAAGACCCCAAAAAAATGTACGGAACAAAAGATTCTATATCCGTAGGGGCACAACATGATCCAAGCAGAACCACCAAAAATTCCAAATACATAGAAGCATTCTACCAAATAAAAATCCGACCAAAAAGGTCCAAGCTTCAAAAACCTGCAGATCTTGGTGGAGACTCGGCTACATTGGCCATCTTCACAAGGAAAGGTGACTACACTGGCCACCCTCCAGTTCTTTTCTCTTTCTTCTAATCTTCTCCCTCATTCAATTGTGAACACAGCATGACAGATCTTAGAAGGAAATACCTGACTCCCCGAGGACGAGTTACTGGAGAGGAGAGGAACATGGTAGTCCGGGATTCTGAATGGGAAGATCTAAAACCCTTCACACACATGAGTCGGTTATTCAATGTTCATAGGGTATACTTTGGGAAGAGGATTGATCTAAGATGACTTCTGAGCCGAAACTGTGTCAATGATATGTAGAACTTGAGGACTGTTGATTTTAAAATTCTAAGTCTCACAGAAGTTCCGCCACATTGTTAATCCAAAGGTCGAGTTTAGTTTCGCTTTCACCTTCAGTTCATGGTCTTGGTATGGAACCCAGTCTCATTTCACTCCATGGCATTTCTTTTTGATGCTCAGGGACGAGCATGGTTTAAGTATAGGGGGATGATGAATCTCGGATTCACCATTCTAAGTCTCATTAATTAAGCTCAAGTCCCTCAAAATCAATTGCATTTCTGCATTTATTTCGCATAATTAGCATTCAGGCATGATTGCATAAGAGTTGCATTTTAGCATTAATTTCTGCATAAAATAAGAAGCCAAAAATCAAAACCAAAAATGACCTGTAAATAGACTAACTTCCCCTATCTTTAACTCCTTCATGCTAACACCGCATACCACAAACTCACCTCCACTGTATACACATCACTAACAAGAATAAATGAAAAATACAAAAAAATAATTAACCCAGGAAAGTGGACCAAAAACCCAAACCCTAGTTTCAGGATTTTTCGGACTAAAAGCCACATATCGTCCCCATCCAGTGTCTGATTTGATCCTACTCACTTTTGAACTAATGCACATTCAATTACCTTCAAAACAAGACCAAGTTCAAGTGAATCGGAGCTCGTATGTGAAAGTTGGGTTTTGGGCCTCTTTTGTACATTGTATTTTTTGCGGCTTTTGACCTGTGTTTTTTTGTAAATATTTTCTTTATCAGTAAAAATCCAAAAAAAATAGATTAATGTGTCTTTTATTTATCTTTGATTTTTCCATATTTTTCCGGATTTTTATCGTGTTTAAAAATGACAAAAAAATTAGAAAACCAAAAATCAAGGTATTCTATTTACATGGGATACCCAAAAAATTCACTTTTTACATTTGACCGAATTTGACTTTGATGTCTTCATGAAAGTTGTAGATCTCGTCGAGACGAACATTTTTCGTGAAGAAACTTTTTCAATCCGAGGTCATTTACTATTTTTATCGATTTTACAAATAATTTAATTTCGGGTTTTTCTGGAGCTGACACGTGGCCGCCCCAGAGGCCGCCACGTGTCAGCGGTTTTTGGGCTTTTCTTTAATCCGTTTTATTAATAAAAAAAATTAATTAAAAATTAAAAATCGGCCGCACGTGCCTCCCTAGCACGTGCTCCGCACGTGCATCGCTCCCCCTCTCCCTCCTTAACCTCGCCACGTGGCGCATTCTCAGCCGACCGATCTCGGTCGATCGGGCAGCTGAGAAGCGTCGTCTTCAACCTCCCACACCTACCTCCGAATCCTCCGCCGGTCCTCCTCGACTCCCGCAACCGCACCGGCCCTCCATTATCCCTACGCCCCCGTTGACCACTCCGTTAGCCTCGCAACGGCTGCGCAACCGCCGCGCCCCCTTCGCCCTTATCTCTGCACCGGCAACCTCACCCTCTCCTATTTAAACGCCACCGCCGCCCCCCGACTCAAATTATCCGCCGTTCATCACCGCAGGTAGTGACAGCCACGGTCGGCGAGATCCGAGAAGCTCGCCGCTCCTCGCCGCAGCTCAAGCCTTCCAGGCGCTGCTTCGCTCCGACCGTTCGTCGCCGTCGAGCCTCCATCTCCTCCAGGTATCCCTCCTCCTCTCTCTCTTTCCCTCTCTCTCTCGCTCTACCTCTCCGCCTCGACCTCTTCGTTTCGCTGGCTCCGCCGTCGGCTACATCTCCACCCCTTCGCCGTTGAGCCCCTCCTCAGTTCACCCTCTTCACCGACGACGCCTCCACCGCTACGTCATCAACAACCACGCCGTCGCTCCCCGCAACTCCTCCAGCGACCTCGACTCTACCGTCATCGTCATCGACAAACAACTCCTCCGCCAGGAGCACGCCCTCCGCCTCGACGTCACGCCACCGTCCCCGCCATCAGCTACCACCTCCAGAGCTCCTCGACATCGACGCCTTCACCTTCCTCCGGCTTCATCGACAACCACCGCGTGCCCGCTCCTCCGCTGCGCCGCCCCCCTCTTGGCCGTGTGTCGGCCAGAGGCAGGCCAACCCCTCCATCGGCCTTCTCCGACGCACCGGGCTCCGCCCCTCCGCCGCAGACTTCAGCCTCCTCCACCTGAGGCCTCGCCGAGGCTACACCACCGGGCGCAAGACCCGAGGCCCCCGCGCACGTGCGAGGCACGTGCGCTCGGGGGAATGTCAACCTTCAACCCAGGGGTCACGTGTTCTACACGTGACCCGTTGGGACAATTGCAGAGCCCCCCCCGGCGCTTCTCTGATTTGCGCTCCAGTCCACCACCACGTGCCCCTCTGGAAAATTGCAGAAGCAACCCCCCCAGTTTAGGTAATTGCATTTAGGTCCCCGTCTGCACTTTTTTTTATTTATTTTATTTATATTCATTGCATTTACCCCCCTGTGTTCTCCCTCTGTTTTGAACTTCTTCTAGACATCATTTTATTTCTACAAAAATAGCACTTTGTTCATCGTTTAACTCTCTACATTTTGAGATACTATGGGTATTTTTGTGATTATCGATTGATTATTAAATAAATATTTTGTGAAAATTGGAATATTTTGCTCACTCTGTGCTCGAAAATTCTTATTTAGTTAACCGTTGCTCTAAAAATCCCCGAAAAATCACATAGTGTAGAGTTTACTTTGATTAACATTGTGCCTAAAAATCTTTGCATTTGCATGCATACTTTGCTCTATAAAAATCATTTTGCATATTTCACTGTTTAATTTTTAATATGTATTAGACCCCACATTTTTGTGATCTAGGATTTTTCTAAGATCCATTACCTTGTGATAGATCTTAGATAATTTTAGTTCTCGAAAATAAGTAGGTTTAATATTTATTAAAATTAAATATTGAAAATTAATTTGTTTGCATTTAAAAATTCATAAAAAAATTCATATAGCATCTAAAAATTCCAAAAAAATTACAGTGCACTTATTTCATCATTTTTTACATCTCGGCCAAGTTTCGTAATTTTCGGACACCATTTGAACGTATTTTACATTTTAGTCCCTAAAATAGGCCGAATTTGCATTTTGCATCTCATATTGCATTGAAAAATTCCAAAAAAAGACCGCCTTGAAAACAGAACTCAAAATTGGATAGACACAACTCTAGGTTGTTCCTTTGCCTCCTTGTGATCGACCTTGGGACTTGCCCAAGTAAAATAAACATAAAAATCACTTGATTAAATTTGATTAAAAATTGTGGTTATTTCTTGACTGTTTCCGATTGCCGCCTACAACGAACGACATTCATTAATTTCACGCACGAAGATTAAAAATACATTCTTAACGCGGCTTTTGCGGACTCGTCACTCATCAAGAATACCTCTACGTAACTGATCATTGTTGGGCACAACAACCCGGCCAACCTTTCGTAAAATGGACTTAGTCACCACAAAATCATCACCTTCGTCCTTGATGGTACGCATGTATCTGTCTATAATCTAAGGATCTCTCCTATATCCGTATACTATGCGATCCTAAAGACTCTTGATTAGCAAAGACACGATAGTAGATATGGATGCACTCTCATGAGGATGTCAATTAGTCAAAGGTACGAGCATATCCCACGCGTATAGCTAGTTTGCCATTTGTGCATGAGCTCTCTTGCTAAGTGCATCTGCCACCACATTTCCCTTACTGGGATAGTGAGAGATCGAGCAGTCGTAATCCTTTAGTAACTTAAGCCACATGCACTGTCTAATGTTTAGCCCGTCTGATCGAAAATGTACTTTAAACTCTTTGTGATCTACGATAATCTCGAAATTCACCCCATAGAGATAGTAGCGCCAAATCTTCAAGGTGAATACAACTGTCGCCAACTCCAAGTCATGAGTGGGGTAATTCCACTCATGTGGCCTCGATTGACGTGATGCATAAGAAATCGTGTGACATGGTTGCATCAAGATCACTCCTAAACATTCACTTGAAGCATCTATATATACTGCATAATCTTGAGTGCCTGAAGGAAGTGCAAGAATAGGCGTAGTCATCAATCTTTCCTTCAGTTTCTTAAAGGTCTGTTTGCATGAATCATCAATGAAAGGAATTACCCTTTCTATCAATCGTGTCAAGGAAAGAACAACTCGGGAAAAACCTCAAACCTGTCCATGTATGGACGGAAGATCCTATTCATCACGTCCATGAATGCTGCAGGGATATTTGTGAGCCAAACAACACCACAACAAACTTGTAGTGCCCATATCGAGTCTTGAATGTTGTCTTCGTAATATATGACTCTCTAATCCTCAGTTGAAGGTATCCATATCATAGATCGATCTTTGAAAACACCGAAGATCCATGTACCTGATCGAACAAGTCATCGATGTGTGGTAGAGAATAGTGGTTCTTCACCATTTTCTTGTTAAAATGTATGCAATCTATGCACAATTTCACAGATTTGTCCTTCTTCACGATAGAAAATGGGATCATCCCAATGTGTAGTGCTCGGCCTCGCAAAACCCATGTCAAGTAACTCCTGCAACTGCACCTGCTGCTCTCTCAACTCGGCTGGTACCATGCGGTGTGGAGCCATCGAGATTGGTTGTGTACCTAGTAGTAATGAGAACTCGAACTCAATCTCTCCCAAGCAGTAAACCTGGTAAATTGTTAGGAACCACATCAGGATAATATTATACTACCCTGATGTCCTGAGCCATTAGCTCTCCATCAGATGTCTCTCAGACAAATGCTAGAAATATGTCGTATCCTCGATCTATTAGTCTCTGAGAACTCAACACCGAAATGTACTCCATTTTGGAGTCATTTAATGTACCGTCAAAGGTAAACTCGGGTAAGTCCAGGATCCTGAAGAGAACTGTCTTTCTGAAGTAATTAACTAGGGCATGATGAGCTGACAACCAATGCATACCCAAAATTAGGTCAAACTCATTGAGCTGTAGTAGTAGACAGTCTGCGATCATCTTGTGACCGCTAATCGATACTGTTAACTCTTTGACTATCAATATTATGAGGAACAACTGACCACCTAGCTCATGGATGTGACAGAGAGGATCGAGGGCCTCTGCAACTCTACCTACTGAAGCTAGAAAACTTGAAGTTCATTCATCGATCCAGAATCAACTAAAACATAGAAAGGTCAGCTCTAGACGCTATGGTTCTTTGTAAGAACTAATATCATTAATTACAGTAGTTGGTGTTCACAAATAGCTCTAGTCGTCCTTTTCTCTTATTGGGATACAATATGGTAATTAGTTGCAAATTGTGACATTTACGGTCATTGATTTTGAATGTCATTTTCCCACTCAGACTCACAACAAGTCAGAAGACTATCGTTATCCGAGAACTTAATGTGATCATAACTACAATACCGCGGATGTTTGTAGCGGGTTACCGCTGCTCTGATACCAAACTGTGATACCTGCGGATCCAGGTGTCACAACGAATCACATTTTTGTCGGGTTATCCCCCTTAGCTTTCCTCTCATAGTATTACTAGATAAATTATGGTAATAAAATAACATGGTATACTGCTTATGTTAAATGGGAATACGGAGTATGCACCAAGGTGCATGTAAGTTTACATGCACCATTATCCCTAACTTCCACTTTTTTTTTGAAATGAAACCTTGGATGTTTTAGATCACCATATGTCACCATTTTATCATTCCAAATTCAACATAATTTGAGACTTCTATCCCCTCCATCAAGACTGTCAAATTTTAATGATCTCAGAATTGCTGAAATTGACCCCCTCGAAATTAACATGCTAGAAATGTCTGTTTTACATGTAATTTGAAACATATTTCCACTTATCATTCTAAGTACAATCCCCAAAGTTTCATTTCAAAGAAACCAAAAAAGTGTAAGTTAGACGTACCGGTGCATGTAAACTTACACGGACTTGGGTGCATAATCCCTATTCTCATGTTAAATATTGTGTGGAATTATATATATATATATGTGTGTGTGTGTGTAACTACTTCTAACTATTGTATTGCAGGATAGATGTGTTGAAAAATTAACAATTGAACGAGATATACTTACAATGGAAAGCTAGCAATACACCCCCATCCCTCAATGAAGAAATAACAAGCCTAAGGAATGGACAAATGAAATGCAAATTGTTATGCGTGCAACTAACGAAATCACGAGTTGATGAAAGTGCATTGATCATGATGCAGTTACGATAGAAATTGTGCGAATGCTTGAAGCGTGGGTCAAATTTTCTATAATTGATTGCTTGTTACTCATGACAACTACTTGTTTTTGCGCTAAAATAGTGATAGTAGATTTTTGTTATACCATGTACTTAATCATATATATGTATGTATGTATATGACATATCTTTTGGATGGTAGAGTTAACGAAAAGGGGTTATATGTTGGATGCACTTTAGGTGTACATGGGATTGCCAAATTTCTATCAAACTATGAATGCGCTTACAATCATAAAATTGAAATCGAGGGGGAAGGATTACATGGTACTTTTGCTAAACCTTTTAGAAGATAAATATATTTTTTCTTTACATAAGGAGTTGGTTTAACCATAGAACTCTTGCAAGCATGTGCATGGTAGGTTTGCCTTTCGTAACCTCGAATACTTTTGCTTACATGTACTCGTAAGCTTTTAATCTATTCAACCTTGTTATGTTTAAGTATTGTGAACTTTATTAAGATACACACACACATATATAGAAGTACACTATTTAGATCTTGATTGCACAATGTTTACTTTGAAGTACATTATTTAGATTTTGATTGCGCAATGTTTATTTTGAAGTACATTATATTTCTTGTACTTAATCCTATAGACTGAACAGAGATACATCGATGTTTTCTTGCTTTTAGTTGCGCCTTGCGAAAAGCATCAGATGCATCATCATATCACTCGTTGGACTAATCAAGTATTGGAAGACGTGTAAACATGCTCGCATCCTCCTAAGCTAGATCACCCGCCGAGACTCTAGTTGGGTTACATGGGCTACAAGGCACAACATTTAGCATCAATGGGGAAGATGAGGTGCTAGGGTTAAGGGGGATGCGCGGTGTTGGAATTGTCAGATTGATCATGATGTTATGGAAAGCTTGGTGGTGGTAATGGAAAGGGAGGTGGCCGGGCAATGGGGGTTCTGGATAAGAGGTTGAGGAAGGTGGCGACAAGGATGGTAAAGAATGCCGATGCCAATACTATATCACCAGTAGACATGGCCTAAGTGCGGGCCGGGGTTCTAAAATCCCCTGTCTAGGCCCGGGCTGTCCTGGTCTACAGGCCATACTCCAAGGCTCAAGCCCGACCCAAGTCTAGGTCGGACCAGGTCGGCCAATGGGCCGAATGTAAAATTTTTTTCTTGATTTTTAATCTAATTTATAGATAATTAAGTTTTTTAGCATCATATAATCTTTCTAAATCTAAGTAACCATAATAGGTGTTAGTTGGCATGTAAACTATAAAATACGATGTAATACTGACAATGTAAAATAAAAACTTGAAGTATATTATATTAAATCTATCTAACATATAATTTCAAATCCATATTTTTATAGGTGCGGGGTGAGCCGGGTCGAATCAGGTAGGGTCGTGGCACATGTCCACGGCCTACCCAATTGACGACTAGGACAAAGAGCGGGCTGGGTCGGGCTGTCCCGTTCATGAAATCTCTTGGCCCAAGCTCGATCCATGAACGGATTGGGCGGGCCTTCGGCCCATTGGCCAGGTCTAATCACCATTGCATGAGAACAAATTACGAAGGAGGAGGAGACGAAGAGGTAGGTGCGTGGATAACTTAGGGAGGTGCAATAATGGTGCAAAGTT
Source organism: Ottelia alismoides (assembly GCA_037367405.1). Taxonomy (NCBI): domain Eukaryota; kingdom Viridiplantae; phylum Streptophyta; class Magnoliopsida; order Alismatales; family Hydrocharitaceae; genus Ottelia; species Ottelia alismoides. The sequence goes on from JAZKJV010000779.1 coordinate 278,937, forward strand.
GTAGAAAAAGAGCATGAGGGTGAAAACCTAAAAAGACGAGATAGAAAGTTCCGGGGTAGAGAGCTGCCGCTCAGCTGCGCCCGAAGTCCGCGGTGTTGTTGCAGAGAGAGAGAGAGAGAGAGAGAGAGAGAGAGAAGCGGCCTTGATGTCGAAGAGCCTCCTGCAGCCGATAGGACAGAAGCGGCTGACGAACGTAGCGGTGGTTCGGCTGAAGAAGCATGGGATCCGCTTCGAGATCGCGTGCTACAAGAACAAGGTCCTCTCCTGGCGCTCCGGCGTCGAGAAGGACCTCGACGAGGTCCTCCAGTCCCACACCGTCTACTCCAACGTCTCCAAGGGCATCCTCTCCAATTCCAAGGACCTCCTCCGCGCCTTCAACACGGAAGATCTGACCAACATCTGCCTCGAGGTCACCACCTCCTTTTGCAAACTCAAAAGGATTTGTCACATCATATCTTAATCTCTTTTGAATTCCAGATACTGGACAAGGGCGAGCTCCAGGTCGCTGGGAAGGAGAGGGAATCCCAGCTATCCAGTCAGTTCCGAGACATCGCCTCCATCGTGGTGCAGAAGACGATCAACCCGGAGACACAACGGCCTTACACCATCAGCATGATCGAGCGCCTCATGCACGAGATCCACTTCGCCGTCGATCCCAACAGCAGCTCCAAGAAACAGGTTCTTCTTCTTCATCATCATCTGCTACTGCTCAAATAATCATTTCCTAGGGGTTAACGGTTGTAACTCCAGCTTGGTAACTTCAGAGGATACGCGGAGAAATGTGGTACTTTTCAAGGAGGGAGGCCTTGATAACGTGCTGGGGCCATTCATTATAAAGCGTTATCTGATCTTCAGTTGGAACAATTCATTACTTGCTACTTTTGAAAAGGAAACATACACCTTCTTACTCTAGTTTTTGTTCGAGGAGAAATGACATAGATACCTGACCCTTCTGGATCTCTCTCACATGGTGTAGTATATAAGAAGCGGGATTCGGGAAGCATGCCATTTCTGGTGATCTGGGCCAATTGTTTGCAGAGAAATGATGCAATTTTTAGGTCGGTTAAGGCTTATCACTTATGGTGAAAATGTGATGCAGTCAGTGTCCCATTGTTGCGGATCTTGAGAGGACATGAAATGACTGTATGTAAACTTTTTTCGGTGGAGTTTCTTTTTAGGGCTGGGCATGTAATGACTGACTATAAACTTTTTTCATAGGGGACTTATAATGACCAGCTAATCTATAGCGCTTACCCTTTTGGCTTTTCTCAAAATAAAAAAATGCCACCATGACCTTCCATATTCTTGATTCTTCATGCTATCACTCCTCAGAAGATCAGGTGTTATCGCTGCCATTCACCTTGAGGTTTGGGCTGTAGAAGTTCGAACACTATCGTGGCACTCTTAAATCATCTACGGATTGAATTAGCCCCTGATTTCAACATCGCTAGTTCAGTATTATGTAAGATTTAACCAAAGATCAAGTGGAGAGTAACCTCTATTGTTCTATGTGATAAGAAATTTCTTTTGAAAATCAAAGAAAAGTATTATAAAGCAGCAGTGGTACCTGTTATGTTCTATGGATATGAATGTTAGCCTGCGAACCATAGATGTGTACAAAGAATGTCAGTTTCAGAAATGAAAATGCTGAGGTGGAGGTGTGGTCATACAGTAAAAGATTGGATTTGGAATGATGTGGTCAGAAGGAAAGTCGGTGTAGCTCTGATAGAGGATAAGATGAGAGAAAACCAATTAAGATAGTTTGACCATTTGCAAAGAGGTTGGTTGATGCACCAATTTAAAGATGTGAGATTTAGGATATTGAGCCGACTAAGAGATGTCGAGGAAAGTTAAGAAGCATTGGAATGGATTAGAGATGTCGAGGAAAGTTCAAGACGCGTTGGAATGAAACTATCCGAATGGATCTTAATTATTTGAATCTAAGCATGAGAGTAATCTAAGATAGATTTGAATAGAGGCAAAAAATCCATGTAGCCAACCCTAAGGCCTCAAATGTCGCATTTCGGTTTCGTTTCGGTAAGCCCGTGAAAGGGATTTCGGTGGAATTTCGATGAAATGACCGAAAATTGGGGAAATGACTTGAAAACTCATTTTTTCCAAATATAAAGTTTCTAATGTTGTTTAACCAATAAAAGAGATAGAAATACAAGTTTGTTTACTTATAATAAGATGTTATAATGATCAATGCCTTAAATAATGATTTCGGTTTCCATATCGATGACTGTCTAGAGTGAAATATCAGTACATAAACTTAAATGTTGATATCTACTTTTTCTGTCAATTCTCAAAAGAACAATAATACTTTTATTATAGAGCATGCGTAAATAATTTTAAAATTGAAATAGTAAATGTCATAATACAAGTTTACAAGATCACATGATACATCAATCACATAATATGTCTGTACTTACTAATACTAACCACTAAGTTACTAGTATTACATTCTTATTTGGGATGTGAATGGGATTCAACCAAACCACGAATTCCTTGGTGGATTCATGTATTCTTTCTAATTCCTTCCTTGGTGGAAAGGATGGAGTTAGACCTTAGTTGAATGGATTCATTTTAGCTAAATGCATTGGACTGCTAGATAATTAGTAATAATTTGTGTCTAGATCATGACCTTGTGTTAAATGATAAGGCTCTCCATGCTAACATGAATTTCTATGCTGATTAGATAGCCTCAAAGATAGTAGTAGGTAGAATAACTCTTTCCTTGTAAATGACCCCTATAACACTCTCAATACTTGTTTGGCCTTTTTAATCAACATGTATGTCATTTGCACTAATATTCAAGAAACAATTAGAATAACGTTGGTTTGTTTATATGTCAGTCATGAGATGCATAACAAACTGACATTTTTTAATGCAAAGATAAGAGGATGGTTATCTGAAGTTTGCAGTCAAATGGTAAAAACCATCTTTGGCTCTCCAAGAGGCCCATGCAAAGACAACAAGATGGCTATATAAAGATTCCGAACTCCGAAGATTCTGAAGTTAACATTCAAAGATGAAAAAACATATTTTGCATCTCCAAGTATGTTAGAAAAGATGCTTTATGGAAAAAGAGATGGTAAAAAACTCACATTGCTTGGAATTTGGAAACTTGGCTCTCCAAGACTCAAGTTAGGTTGTGAACTCGTGACTTATGAGATAGAATGAGAACATATACATTATATTTATAGGTTTTAAAGAGGACCCCTAATGGCCTTATTTTATTACAATGGTGGTTGGAATTGGAATAGCGGTCTATATTGCAATGGTGGTTGATACAACGACCTATAAAGTTCATTTAGTGGCCAAATAGTGTCTTATGAATATCAATTAGTAGCCTAGGCATGACATATTGTGACTAGAACAATTTCAGTCGAAATGGAATTCGGTCATTTCCACCGAAATCCGGGAAATCTATGAACAATTTTGGTCGAAATGAACCGAAATGAACTGAAATGATCGAATTTTGATCGAAATTTTGGATGAAATACTGGAAAACGATATTATATATGGTTTCGATATTGATACCACCACAATCAAATTTTCGACCGAATTTCGATCGAAATTCACCGAAATTTAAGTTTATGGCCAACCCTACTTAATGTGGGAAAAGGGCTTTGTTGTTGTGTAAATGGCTTGGTGAGGGAGGCATCGATGCATGGTTGGAGGTGAGGGGGATCCGGGGATATATTTTCATCACTATCATCTTCGATCTTTTTATTGGAGAAAAATAGAATTGCATATCAATATTAAGACCCCAAGGATTTCTTATCTATGAGAAAAGTCCCGGGTACAAGAGAGGTACATGAAAGAAAGTGAAATAAGAAATAAATATAAAGAGATATTAATATCTCAATACTCCCCATCAAGCTGGACCATATATGTCTATTAAGCTCAGCTTGGAACAACATCTCTGAAAAGGACCTCTAGCAAGGGCTTTGGTGCAAATATCAACTGTCTGATCTCCAATAGAATCATGGGAGGTGGATATGAGACCCTTATGGATAATGTCTCTGGTATAGTGGCAATCTACCTCTATATGCTTGGTCCGTTCATGAAATGCAAGATTATTGACAATAAATAAAGCTGCTTGATTGTCACATAAAAGCTGCATGGGAAGAGGAACCTCAACAGTAAGATCAGTCAAGACTGACCTAACTCACATCATCTCTATGCTCCCCTGTGTCATTGCCCTGTACTCAGATTCTGCACTGGATCTAGCAACCACCATTTGCTTCTTGCTTTTCCATGACACGAGAGAGCTCCCAACAAAAATAACAAAGCCAAAGATATACTTCCTATCTCTAGGGCATCCTGCATAATCTGCATCTGCACAAGCTGTCACCTCAAGGGACGTACCTCTGCTGAATATAAGACAAATACTAGGTGAATTCTTCAAATATCTCAAAATCATATAGACAACATCCATATGAACTTTCTTGGGTTGCTGCGAGAACTGGCTCACCTTACTCACAACAAAGGATATGTCTGGTCTGGTGATGGTAGCATATAGGAGCTTCCCAACAAGCTCCCTGTATCTCCTCTTATCTATCTTCTCAGTGTCATCATCATATAATCTCATACTCGGATCCATAGGGGTAGTAGAAGGCTTGCACCCTGTCATACATGTCTCTAGTAGAAGATCAAACACAAACTTCCTCTAGGTCATCACAAGACCACACCGGTTCCTGGCAAACTCTAATCCAAGGAAGTATTGAGAATTGCCAAGTTCCTTAGTCATAAACTGCTGACTTAGGAACTCTTTGCCAGCCTGAATGCTCTGTTCATCATTACCCATGATAATAATATCATCAACATAGACAAGAATATCAACAATACCTCTCTGTTTCCTCTGAACAAAAAGCGAGTGATCTGCAGTGGACCACGCAAACCCTGGTGCTCTATCAATTCTAAAAGCTTCTGGTACCAAACTCTCGGACTCTGCTTCAGGCCGTAAATCGCCTTGTGGAGCCTACACACCTTCTGAGACTCCCTCTTAGCTACAAACCCTGGTGGCTGCTCCACATATACCTCCTCCTTTAGATCACCATATAGAAATGCATTCTTCACATCAAGTTGGTAAAGAGACCAGTCCCGTGAAACAAGTGATAGAAGAATGTGCAATGTCGAATGTCTGGCCACTGGAGAGAAGGGATTCTGATAGTCCACCCTATAAGATTGGGTGAACCCACGTGCTATAAGCCTTGCCTTGTAGCGATCCACACTTTCATCCGTCCGTTGCTTCACCGTAAAGATCCATTTGCACCCCACAACAGAGGCAGAAACAATGCTCCAGGTACCACGAGACTGCAAAGTGGCCATCTCCTCCTTCATGGCAAGGCGCCAACTACTATCCTGCACGACCTCCTGATATGTTTGTGGGTTAGTCACAACAGAGAGTCCCACAACAAACCTCTTGTACTCCTTTGAAAGATGGTCCAAGGAAATACGCACAGTTAGAGGATAAGCGGCACAGTTGCGACGCAGTTTCCTCAAAGCAACATGTACATCTAGGTCCTCAGCCTCTCTGCTCTCTGGTATCAACTCCTCCTGTACAATATCATGTGGAACAAGCATACCGCCAGTGCCATCGGTAGAAACAATGTGTTCATTACATACCTGAGGCGTGCTGGATGACGGGGAAGGCACATGAGCAGAGGGGTGAGTAGAGGACTTACGAATGTAAAACCGTGGTAGGAACTGTGTTAGGGTAGACAGAGATAGAGGTGGTAGAGGAGGTGGAGGTGGAGATGACTAAGACTCAACATGGGGTGCCGGTGGAGATAACTAAGGTGGTGGAACAAAGACATCCTCGCTTGAGTCAACGTTAGACAACCTGTCACCTGTAGGAGAAAAATACATAATAAACTCAAAAAATATGACATCATCACTAACATAATACTTTTTCCCTACATGATCAAAACATCTATATCCTTTTTGGTACGAGAGTAGCCACAAAACACACATTTGTCAGCTCTAGGAGAGAGCTTGTCACGACCCGGAGTAAAATTATGGACGAAAGTCATAGACCTGAAGACCCTGGGAGTAAAGGAGAATAGGTCCTTCTCGAGAAACACAATCAAGAAAGGAACCTTTTCTCCAAGGACAATACAAGGCATGCAGTTCACCAAGTAACATGCAATGATGACCGCATCGCCTCAGAACGTATGAGGAGCACGACTCAGAATCAAAGAATCCTCGTGACATTCAAAAGATGACGGTGTTTGCGTTCGGCAACACCATTCTGCCATGAAGTGTAAGCACAAGAAGTCTGATGAACAATACCACAACACAAGATCTGAGAAAGTCAGACAACTGTAAAGTAGAAAACTCCAAGGCATTGCCAGTGCGAATAAACTTCACAGTAGCAGAAAAAATCATGGCCTCAAATTTTAACGAAATTCGGTCGAATTTCTGTCGAATATCGATATCCAGCCGAAATCGAAATTTTACCGAAATGCCCGAAATGACCGAAGTATGGAGGTCCTAGTACAAAAAACGACCGAAATGATCGAAATTTCGATTGAAATTTGACCGAAATTCCATCGAAATTCTGTTTTGGTCGTCACCGAAATGGTGACCGAAACCGACATTTAAGGCCTTGGAAAAAATGTTCTTAATCTCAATAAAAAATGATTTAATAACATGACCAGCTTCAGACTTATTCTTTAATAAGAAAATCCAAGATATCTAGAGAAATCATCCACGCCAACCATATAGAATCGATGTCCCTAATGATTGGGAACACGACTAGGACCCCATATATCAAAATGAAACAATTCAAACAAGTGACTATTGTGACGAATCTGACGACTTGGAAAAGAAGAATGATGGTGCTTCCCAAGCTGACATACCTCACACTCCAATGCAGTACGAATAGAGATCTGAGGGAGAACATGAAACTGCTTCTGCAGAGGAAGGTGACCAAAGCAAAAGATGCCACATGAAAGGAGAAACAGAGTCAGAAGGAATGGTAGCAGCATCAACACACGGAGGATGGACCAATATGTAAAGTCCTCTCTGCTCACGGCCACATCCAATCACCCTGCCCGTGAGTATGCCCTGAAACATAAGAGAAGATGGGTCAAATATGGCACGACAATGTAAATCTTGTAATCTAACTAATAGACAAAAGATTCATCTGAAATGCTGGAGCATGTAAGACATTCTGCAGGCACATTGAGGGAGCTAAGACAATCTCCCCTAGAGCAACAATGGGTAGATGAACCCCATTAGCAATCACCACCGATCTACCAGTAGGGATAGATCTGTAAGAAGTAAACTGAGCTCGATCTCCACACATATGATGAGAAGCTTCGGAGTCTATGGTCCAATAAGTCAAATATGAACTGCTACAACTGGTAAGTGCATAACAATACCTGACGAATTCGTAGAAGCTCTGGCAATAGCTGCAACATCTGAAGATCCTGCTGCTGGTGTGGATGGTGTAGTCATCATCTCTCTCACTCTAGAGACGATATCATCAAGCCTCGCATCGTGAGAAGGAGCCCGAGTAGTCTATGTCTATTCTGCAAAACGGGCAGACGCATGATATCCATGCTTCGGATAACATGTCTCCTCTGGATGTCCTTGATGGTGGCCATGTAAGCATATGCCACGCTGACATCCTCCTCGACTACGAGATGTACGCCCACGAGATTGTGAAGTACCCGCCCTTTGCCACGAGAAGCTGCCATCACAGAGGGTGTTTGAGCCACGATAGTAGATGAAGTAGGAATCCTACTCAGCCTCTTGTAGGCCTCCTCCATCAGTCGTATCATCTCTCTAGTAAGTAGTTGAGTACGTGTTGCATCGTACTCAGAGACAACGGAGGACAAAAAGACTCCAGTCATAGTGGCATTCTGATATGCCTGCTGTTGCTCGGTGTCGATAGTAATGGGCATAAAGCTATGAAGACACTCAAACATACCTCGAAGATGCGAGAAGTGGGCACGAAGAGACCGACCATTTTGCTTGTCGAAAATATGTCATACGACAACTGAAGGATCTTGCGCTCATTCTCGTCTAGCTCATATGTGGCTACTAAGATTTTCTACATAGCCTTGGCTGTGGGTTGATTGACAATGTCGTTGGCAGTCTCCGTGGTGAGCGTCCTAGAGAGCCAAATCCGTGCATAGGCATCATCTTGCTTCCGAGAAGCATTAGCCCTAGTCTTGTCCGTCTGCTCAGAATCCGTCAAAATACACTCTTTTTTATGGCACCACATAAGGGTGCAAAACTGCATGGACCACAACTCGTAGTTGGTCCCATCCATCTTTACGATGGGAGCCGGGTCCTTGGAGGCACCAGACGACGAAAAAACGTCACCTTTGTTCTCTGACATGATAAAAAGACCATCGAAAATCCAAAACAAATTGAGGAGCAGACAGAGACTACTCCGACTCCCTCTCATGATGCAAGGCTCGACGATATTGTCTCTAGATTGAGAGAGATGATGAACACACCGCCCACCCCAACTGTAGGACCTTCAGACATTGCAACCATTGTCAGAACTTCTACGAGTTCCTCAGGTATAACTTATGCACTTACCAGTTGTAACAACTCAGACTTGACTGACTGGATCATGGACTCACATCACATGCATCTCATCATATGTGTGGAGATCGAGCATAGTTTAGTTCTTACACATCTATACCTCGTGGTAGATCAGTGGTGATTGTAAATGAAATTCATTTACCCATTGTTGGTCAGGGGGAGATTGTCCTAGCACCTTCGATGCGGATGCAGAATGTCTTACATGCTCCAGCATTTCAGATGAATCTTTTATCTATTAGTCAGATTACAAAATAATACATTGACATGCCAGATTTGATCCATCTTCTCATGTATTTCAGGACATACTCACGAGTAAGATGATTGGATGTGGCCGTGAGCAGAAAGGGCTTTACAAACTGGTACAACCTCCTTTTGGTGCTACTTCTACTATTCCTACTGGGTCAGTCTCTTCGTTCATGTGGCATATTCGCTTTGGACATCTTCCTCTGCAGAAGCACTACACGGGTAGATACATGATACCCATGGTTCAGATAGCATGTCTCCTCCGATTGACCTGGACTGTGTCAGTGTGTGCATGGGCCACGCTGACGTCCCCCCACTCGATCACGGGATCCACACACGCGAAACTATGAAGTGCCATTTCTGCCGTGAGAAGCCGCCATCGCAGAGCGAGTTTGGACCATGTTAGTGGATGAACTAGTGATTCTGCTCAGCTTCTTGTAAACCTCCTCTATCGGTGGTATTGTCTCTCCATTAAGCAGTTGTGTATGTGTTGCGTGGTACTCAGAGTCAATAGATGACAGAAAGACCTCTGTCACAGTGGCATTCCGGTATGCCTGCTACAGCTTTGTGCTGGTAGTAATGGGCATAAAGCGATGAAGTCGCTCAAACACGCCTCGAAGATGTGAGAAGCGGGCATGAAGAGGCCAACCATTCTGCTTGGTCGATAATATGTCATACTGCAACAGGAGGATCTTGCTCTCATTCTTGACTTGCCCATATGTGACAATTAGGATGTCCCACATAGCCTTGGTTGTGGGCTGATTGACGATGTCGTTGGCCATCTCCATGGTAAGAGTCCCGGAGAGACAAATCCTTGCATAGGCATCATCTTGCTTCCAAGAAGTATTAGCCACAGTCTTGTCCGTCGGCTATGAATCCGTCAAAATGTGCTCCTTTTATTGTACTGCATGAGGTTGCGAAACTGCATGGACCACAACTCGTAGTTGGTCCCATCCATCTTTACGATGGGAGTCGAGCCTTTGAAGGCACTAGACGACGAAAATATCACCCTTGTTCTCTGACACGATGAACAATAGCCCAAAAACTGGAACTCAGCTGGGGAGTAGACTATTTTGATCGAGTCTACACAATCATACGGAGGAGTGATTATACGTGTAGATTTATACAACCATCCTCTTCAATTCTTGATGTACGTTAGGATCAGAAAACGCGATTTGTGGGTCTGAAATCACGTTTTTCAGTCAAAATTATACCGTTTTAGACTACTGTCCGAATCACGGCGGCCTGGTGGTGATAACTGAGCGGCGCGACGACCTGGAGACAACAACTGGATGGTACAGGGGGGGGGGGGGCTCACGGCGACCCGCGGTGGTGGGGGACGGTGGGGGCAGCGGGTAGGGTGGAGCATTGGGGTCGACCTGACCCAACCCGAGAAAGCTCGACCCGGGCCCAACAAATTTCCTTGGGCCTTGGGCCGGGTTGCGGCCTACCTTTTTAGGCAAATCCTGGACCCGAACCTGGACTCGGCCCAAGGCCCGCAGGGTTGGGCTCGGGTTCGGGCCGGGTTCGACCTGCCCCCATTTTGGTTTTCTATGAAGGTTGCACATATTTGAATCGAATTGAACTCCTCCGTGAAACCTTGATTGCATTGACATAATATAATGATTTGAAAGCACTACATTTTTTGCTCCAATTCGTCCGAGGAAAAAATTCGAATTCTGGAGAAATATACGAGCTGAAATAAAGTATTAATGGGATACATAAAATCCCACTCAAAAATTTTAAGAGACAGATCTACGTGACAACTTTTATGGCTAAGTTAAAGTTCATAATTTTTAAGTAATTACGTTTAAATTCCTTCGTAAAGACGGGTTTGTTTAACTTTTGTCATTTTTCATATTCAATATCGATAAGTTCATAGTTTCAATGTAATTCTATCCTAATATTCAACTGCAAACAAATTATCAATACAAGTTGCCAATGTTCATCCATAAACTTAATGTTGATTTGGTATGGATTATGTTTGGAGTAGTTGAGGTAGGTAAGAAATTTTCATTATTAATTCAATCCTAATATTAGAAACCGATGTGGTATAGCTATGGCCATGCAAAGTCCCGCACATGCAAGTACGACAGGCCGGATTGGGCCTTAGTGGGTCACCTCGGGTTCAGGCTGGGCCCGACCCATGCTTGAAAATTCGACAAAACTAGGACCGGGGCTCGACCCATGTGTACATCTGGTTTGGGCTGGGTCTGGGCTTTTGCGAGTCGGGCCAGGGTCAGGTCTGTGTCGGCCCAGCCCAATGCTCCACCCCAACGATGGGTAAGGTTAAGCTTTTGGTGGGATATGGGAACTCCGGTCTAGGACCATTGCTTTGATACCATGTAGAAAGAATAGAAGTGCTTGCTTAACATAGAGACCCTAGGGATATCTTATATAGGAGAAAAGCTCTGGGTAAATTACATAAGAGGTACATGAAAGATAAAGGAATAAGAAATAGATATAGCGAGATACCAATATCTCAACAACTAGTATGACAAATATGCGATTCATTTGCTTTGTATTCAACTTTTGGCCCAAATTCCTCAGTAATACACATAAAATGATAGTCTTGTACAATTGCTAATGAAAACATGTTGATTGTATATAAATAAAATATGAATAAAATCAAAGAAAGAAAACCAAGCAAAGAACTAATAAAGAGCCTTAATTGTACATGTAAACTATTTAGTAAATACCTGAATAAATAAAGAATCTTCTAGGTTTTCTAGAAATCACGTACAAGCTCCAATTGACTTGATTTCAATTGGTGTTGTTTAATAAAATGTGATGAGATATATAAAAGGGATTTTTACATCATGAACCCTATAAACTTTTTAAATTACCTTCTCGACCCTGTATCTTTCGTAATTATCACCTTACCCCCACAAACTTGCTAACTCTTACACCAAGACCCTTGTGATTAACTCCTATCCATTTGTCTGTCAATTGTTACAGTATGCATCACATGTATAGATTGGTAATTGGATCCCTCCAGGGTTCAACTACCACACCACAGGTTTAGTCCCACATAACCGTGAATGGGACTTGGTTTTACTGGTGGGGTTATATAAGAAGCTTCACACCACCTGCTACAGATGAGAGAAAGGAATAATAGAATATCCAGCCCTTGGAAGGCCTTCACCCGTGGTTTCATCCCGTTCCTTACGGAGTAGGGCTCCACATAAAATCCTGGTGTTCTTCCACCTATTTATATTTCATTATCTCTACTGTACACATCTGCATTCGTTGTTTGTACATGGTATCAGAGCCGGTTCTGTTCTTGGATTTATCTCTCTGAAGACTCGATTTTGATGATTTATTCTTGAAGATTTTTATGTTCGTGATTTATTTAAGTTCAAGTTATAGAGTTTTTAAGGCAACTCGAATTATGTATTTTTGTTCTACAATCATGTGCAGGTTCTGGTGGTAGTGCAGTGTGTCTACCACCTAAAAGACCAGGGTTCAAATCCCCCTCTTGCAGGGGTTGTGTTAGGTAGTCGACAACCAACGTAAAAAATAGAAGAATCTTTCAAGATGGATTTGAGCAAGAATTCATGTAGCCGACCCTACTCATAGTGGGAGAAGGCTTAGAACTTTTTTAATCATGTGTAGGTTTTGCGATCATGTGCCGGTTCTGCGATTACGGGATCGATTGCAAATCCAGACCACGTTCCAGGTTATGTTTAATTGCAAGTTTAGAAGCTCGATTCAGCAATCACGTTACACACATCTTCTTTATGTTCATCTTCTCCACATGCATCATTTTCTACATGTTTTGGGAATTCGGTTGTTGTCGACTGCTCTGAAAAATAATTAGGGTTTCTTTCTGAAACCTTTCTTCCAAGTAGATCCATCATAGGAGCCTCTGTGCACCTCTTTTCCAGGCGGCGTCACCACCTTATCTCTAGGAACCCAGCCTTCGTTCAGGTTTGAAAGGAGAAGAAAAGGGTGCAACATGCACACTGTACTCCAATACGACTTGTAATTTTCGTGATGCATCACCTCTGACGTTATTCGATGGTGGCATGAGAAGAAGAAACAATGGGTTATTCAAACCCTAAAAAATTGCCGCAATTCTCAAGAATATATTGCAGTTCTCGAAGAAGGAGGAAGGTTTTGATGCTCTCCACTGCAAATATGCGAGATCCCTTCACCGGCCTTCTCCAGACAACGCCTTCCGCTGGTGCAACCCCCTTGCACGATGGTGCAACCTCCAGATACCCCTCTTCCAGCCACCAGATCATCTTTGCGCCACCGGTTCCAGCAACCGGTTCATATCACCAGTTCATCTTCGCATAAGGGCTCCATCTTCCAGCCATCAGTTCCGGCAGTAGTTTCTTCCTAAAGGAGGAACTAGCATCGCAGCTCGCGGTGCGAACTCTGTTGCAGTGCGGCTCCGCCATATTCGCCCTTTACAGATCCAGACCGACAACAATGATGGGTTCCCCATAAGGGAACTATAGAGCATGCGGGGGAGATTGAGAAGGAAGGCCAGATGCTATCTCATCTCATTTCATCTCATCATCTTATGGGCCTTAAAGTCCTGGGCCCCACCAGCTTATTTAAAAAAAAGGAGGTATTTTTCATTCAACCCAACTTGGGTCCTAGTTCTGAAAAAAAGTGGTGATTACAGGAGGCCTAAAAGAAAGAGGAGGGCCCGTGTAAAAAAAATAAAAAATGGGGCCAAGTTTAAGTGCCCAGTTGGGCCGTGATTTCAAAAAAGGAGTTTTTTTTGGAAAAAAGCATTAAAAAAGAAAAGCTATATGCAAAGAAAAAAAAGAAAGTGATTTGGAAAAAAAAGAAAGAGAAAAGACTAAGAAAAAGGGGAGAAATTGGGTTATGTATTTTTTTTCTTTCTCCCCATCTTCATGTCTTCTCCTAACTTGGTTGATGCCGTCTATTCTTGTAACATCCGGATCCGCATGAACTGAAGCTCCTGTCAAGAAAAAGATGTTGCAAGCAAGTTTGGATAACCAAAGTGGAGATATTCAAAGGTACATATCTTTCTCCTCTTTGTTCTCATTAAAGTCCATGTTGAAGTTTCTAATTCAGTTTTTTTTGTTGCTATCCATCATGTATTTTATCTATTGTTGTATGTTAGATAAAGCCATAAAATCCCTCCAAACTTAGAGGATCAATGGTACAATCTTTCCCTTTCCTCTTGCTGCCTTCCATGCATGATTCAATACCTTAAATTGCCTATGAAATTAGATGAGAATGTGAAGTTTTATATGGAATTCATCAAAACTTTACAACCATTATATATGCTCTTGATTGCTTAAAATTTTGACGATAAAAAATTGGGTTTAGCATGCAAATTAACCTAAGTTCAAGCCATTAATTAACCACAATTTTTTAGCACAGAAAAATAGAAATTTGTGGAAAAATGACATGCATTTTCTTATGGAATCCTGAGAAGGATGAAGCAATTCATAAATATAAGTAACATGAGCCTCTAAAATTCTTAAAAAAAACTCAACCTTAAAACTGGATGACTTACCTTTATAATTGAAAGCAATGACTCCCTATTAATCAACAACCTGTTCTGTACATAAGGAACATATTCAATTACTATTTTCAATGATAAAGAGAGTCCTAAAGTCGATCATAAGATACTTTGATGCACTTGTGACTAAAGATGCATTATTTTCGAATGAAATCCTAATAAGGATGATGTCAATGCTTATAAACTGAACAGAATTCATATTAAAATAATGTCATGTCCCCCAACAGATGAGCTGCAGACAACAGCTCGAGATTGTGACATGTTCTAAACATAACAAGCATTAGATCACACCAACCAAGAATTCCAACTGCTAACATGGAGCTTCATAGAGTGATTGCTATGAACTTGCTCGAAGAGATGATCATGTGCCATTAACCTTCACATGTTTGGTCCTTTGGTGGAAAACAATATTGTATCTATGAATAATGCAGTATAAATATCACAATTTGGTTGCATGGGTAGAGGCTCCTATAAGAACATATACCCCTAAGGATCTATCTATATAGCTTTTACATTTGCTTGAGTCAGGACTCTATACTCACATTCTACACGATATATGGCTACAACTGCTGGTTTATTATCGTGCAATGTGATGAGGTTTCATCCAAAGTATAAACTAAAGTTTGTCATGGGTTTCTTGTCTACATGATAACTTACATAATATACATATGCACAAATGGTGAAACCTAGAGACTCCTTGCTGAGGAAGAGATGATACTTTCCTAAAGAAGTCATAATGTATATATAGCATTATAACAACATCCTAGTGTGACCCATGAACTAATCTACTTTGCTACCTACATGAACAATGTCTACGCGATTCAAAGTGATACGTAATAGCTTCCCGATTAACCCCTTTATATTATATAGCATTGACATTTTCTGAGAATTCATATTTTAAAATATTAAAACTCCTCTCAAAGTCAACAAATGATTTCTCAAGATCTTTACGAATAAGAAATCATCAATCAATTGATCATTATGTATAGTCTACTATTCATACAATTTATTATATATAGGATGTTATGGCAAATGATCAGAAAATACCCCTCTTTTGATGTTTCAACTGGAACTGGTACAATTGAGACATGACTCTTGTATAGGTACCATAGAAAACAAAATGATAAAGACTAGCTAGATCCATATCCAAAGCATAGATGGTAATCTTATGATTTTAGAAATAATAACATGTGACTTCAAAGACCGATCATCGTCATAAATTAATCTTTTAGGTATACTCTACTATTTATACATATCACCAAAGATAGGTAGTGACAAAATACATAGATTTGTAAAGTCAACCATTTAAGAGATTGAGAAATGATGGGATAGATGAATAAGTGAATCAATGATGAATCAGTTATATCAATAAAATCGTTGATAAAAAAGACATAGATCTGTACAATCAACCACATAAAGGATTAAGAAAGGATGAGGGATCAAGTCAGTGATGACTAATAATTAAGAGTGCCAGTCACGGTGACCTTTCCACCTGACTGTGCGAGGGTGCGGTAACTCTCAGCTGGGCGGGAGATTAGGAAGCCCAGTTAGGGCAGCGACCGCTTAGTGCGCGGGTCTAGGATCCCAGTCTTTTTCTCGGTTTTTTTTTTGCGAGCATTCGCAGTTTTTACGCCTCTCTGGGATCCACAGGCTTTCTTTTAAAGACAAGTTCCGCTGACCCTTGCTCTTTAGGGTACCTAGGCTGGAGGGCCCTTGGTTTTAGTTTTTCGAGCTCGTTAGCCTGTACCGGTCGAGCCGGTTTTCTTTTAGAGTGACTTTTCTGGAGAGTCTCTCACCCGTCTCAGTGGCGTAGTTTTGGAGTAGACCTATCCTCTACTGGACCGCTCTTCCACTTAGAGGGCGAGACGGAAGAGCCTCTTTTGTAGGCTACTTCACCGCTTGAGTTGTTGTTTATTTTTCGCCAACAGACTTGGCGATGCTACATCAAATCATCTATATATACATCTGAATCCTCTATGGCTACATCTGAATCAGTCACAATTGAATTTGGAGGAGTTACATTTGAGATTGGATTCAGTCACAAATGAGTTTGGCTAAAGTTGAGATGAATTACAGTTGAGTAGGCTGTAGTTGAGCTAGTTACCGTTCCGCCAGTAATTTCTGATGAAGAGAAAATGCCAGTTATGAAAATCATCCTTATCAGACTACGAACTACTACCGCAGTTGTTGAAATAACTAGTGGACGTGTTGGGAACTTAGTTAGGATGTATTTTACTCCACCGCATGCCTACGGAGGCACCCCAACCCTAAGGCTTCCTTACCGCCTTAGAGTCATAGTGTGAGGTCTTAACTAGACCAAAACCACAGACTATCTACTATGCTTGAGAAATTCAGCAAGAAAAGAATCAAAACATCAGACTCATCATCTACACTTACTATGGTCTATCGACATGACTCACAATCATCAGAAGAGACCTGTATCATGTCGACCATGTCAATCATTAAATACTCAAGATATCTGAATCATCTCAATCATGATAGGCATTGAATAAATCATTGAAACTTGAAATTGATGGAGAAGAACAGAAATCATATACAGTTTTATACTAGAGTCATACCTTAGAACCATAATATGAAGTCACACTTAGATCAAGATCCCAGATTATCCACTAAATCTGAGAGATTAGATAAAGATCAAGAATAAAGACTCAACGTCCACATCTTCAAGATCCATTAAACATGATTTATAATTAATTAAAAGGTGACAATTTAAATATGGATCATATAATCTATTTATAAAAATGATTAATATGGGTAATTATTGTAGGATGAGTAGAGTGGGGTTTTACATACCAAACAACTTGAAAGCCTGTTTCATTGCAAGTAACTTTACATTTTAATTGCCAAGGCCAATTTACTTGCTTTCTTTTGTAACCACTAAATTTCCTGTTTTTGTTAATTAATAAGATTTGCTCAACATTTGTTGATGTTCTTTTCTCCCTATTCCATGAATTGCAGGCAAAATACCTGCACTGTTGTATTGGGAGAGTTGAACATCAGCTTCTGCTGTTACAATTATCAGGTATGCATGCTATAGTTTGTTCAAGATATTATATGCTTTTCTTTCTCTTCTGATACTATTGGGATTTCATTTCTAATGTTACATGTTAATTGTTATGGAAATTTATGCAATATAATTGTGACATATTGTAGTTCTGTGGTTTATTGGTTAATTTGTGAATGTCATTCATAGATGAAAAAAAATTCCCTAATTTCCAGTTCTCTAATGCGATCTTTAGCAAGCATAATACTACGAGTAATATGTAAACGTGTATCCTAGATCCAAGAAGAAGCGGGCCTCACAGTTTGGTATTAGAGCAGTGGTACCCTGCTGCATACACTCGTAGTATTATAGTTCTGATCGCATTAATTCTCGGATATCGACAGTCCTCTGACTTGTCGCGAGTCCGAAAGGGAAATATGCCATTCAAATTCAACGACCGCAGATGTCACCAATTGCAACTAATTTCCATATTGTATCACAGGAAGAGAAAAAGCACTGTAATAATATCCGCGAACATCAACTGTTGTAATTAAGGATATCTGTTCTAACACAAAACGATAACGTTTAGAGCCGACCTTTCTAATTGATTCTGGAGCTATTTATGAGCTTCGAGATTTCTAACTTCGGTAGGTAGAATTATAGATGCCCTAGATCCTTCCCATCACATCAATGGGTCAGGTGGCAAGCCGTTTAGCATAAGAATGATAGTCAGAAGGTTACCAATGTTGATTGGTGGTCATGAGATGATCACAGCCTCTTTGCTACTACAACTTGACAAGTGTGACCCGATTATGGGCATGGATTAGCTGTCAGCTCATTATGCCTAGTTAATTACTTCTGGAAGACGGTTGTCTTCAGGATTTTGTACCCGAGTTTACCATTAAGGGTACATTACACGATTCCAAAATGAAATACATTTCAGTGTTGAGAGCTGAAAGACTCATAGATCGAGAATACGACACATTTCTAGCAATTATCCGAAATACACCTGATGGACGAGCCGATGACTCAGGACATCAGTTTAATGTTAAATTATTCCAATGTGTTTCCTGATGATTTGCCAGGTATACCGCTTGAGAGAGAGATTGAGTTCGAGATCACACTACTATTAGATACACAACCAATCTCGATGACATCGTACCACATGACACCAACCGAGTTGAGAAAGCTGAATGTGCAGTTACATGAGTTACTTGACTTGAGTATCACGAGGTCGAATACTTCACCTTGGGGTGTTCTACTTCTTTCGTCAGAAAGAAGGATGGATCAATGAAATTATGCATTGATTACATACAACTGAACGAGAAATAGTGGAGAACTATTATCCTCTGCCACACATCTATTATTCGTTCGATCAACTACATGGATCTTCGATGTTTTCAAAGATAGATCTCCAATCTGGCTACCATCAACAAAGGATTCAAGAGTCAGATAGTCCGAAGATAACATTCAAGACTCGATATGGACATTATGAGTTTGTCGTAATGTCGCTTGGACTCACAAATACCCTACAATTTTTATGAATATGATAAACATGATTTCCGTCCATACTTGGACGAGTTTGTAATTGTACACATTAACGATGTGTTAATATATTCCTGAAATAAATAGGAATCACATCAATGATCTAAAGACAGTCATGGACATACTTCAAGAGTATAAGGTGTAAACCAAGTCGAGCAAATGAGAGTTCTAATAGGCATGCCATTTCTGGAGTAGGTATGGCAGTGATCTTGCAAATACCGAGACAATCATGTCTTGGAAACAACTCAAGACAGTCACTCAGATTCGAAGCTTCCTTGTACTAGTAGGGTTATTACAAACGCTTCGTCAATAGATTTTCCCGAGTCATTCTTTTCCTGACACGATTGACACAGAAGAGAGATCCTTTCATTTTGAATGATCCATGTAAACAAGCCTTCAGGATACTGAAGGAAAGATTGACGACTGCGAATATACTTGCACTTCCTTCAGACGCTCAGGATTATGTTGTATATACAGATGTTTCAAGAGAAGATTTAGGAACAATTATGATGCTACCAGGTCAAGTGATTGTTTATGCATCACATCAATTGAGGCCGCATGAGCGGAATTGACCCATCCATGGCTTGGAGTTGGTGGCGATTGTCTTCTCTTTAAAAAAAAACTGGCATCACTATCTCTATGAGGTGAATTTTGATATCTTCATAAATCACAAGAGTTTGAAGTACATCTATGATCAGAAAGAGCTAAACATAAGACAACATCGTTTGTTTGAACTACTGAAGGATTTTGAATACACGATCTCTTACCATTTTGATAAAGGAAATGTGGTGGCAGATGCGCTTAGCAGGAAAGCTCACACACATACGACAAAATAGTTATATACATGAGATATACTCGTAACTATGACTAATTGACATCCTCATAAGAGTGCGTCCACATCTACTGTCATACCTCCGCGATTCAGTAGTCTTTGGGATTACATAGTAGAAGGATATAGGACATATCCTTGAATTTGAGACAGATGCATGCGTGCCATCAAGGACAAACGTGATGATTTTGTGGGGACTAAGTCTATTTTGTGGAAGGTTGGCTGGGTAATTGCGCCCAAGAATGAGTAGTTGCGCAGTGCTATTCTTGATAAGGCACATAGTTTACGATTGTCTATTTTTCTTGGCAACACAAAGATGTACCGGGATCTAGGTCTACATTATGGCAGGACGGAATGAAGCGAGATGCAACATGTCATGTTAGCAAGTGCATGATCTATCAGATGGTCAAGGCAGAACATAAGAGACCACCATGGTTATTACAGTCTCTCCCCTTTCTCGAATAAAAGTGGAAGAGTACTTCTATGGATTTTGTCATGGGACTAGTAAAGACACTGGGTGGTCACGATGCTATTGGGATGTTGTTGACAGATTGGCCAAGTCAGTCCATTTCATACATATCAACATGACCTGCACTCCATCTAGGCTGGCTAGATTACATGTGCAAAAAAAACATTATCAAATTTTATGATATACCACATGAGGTAGTATCTGATGGAGACTCGAGGTTTATATCTCACTACTGGTACCGGCTTATGTCAGCACCACAGACAGAGCTGGAGATGAGTTCTACATACGATACACAATGCATTATTCAGACACTTGAGGATTTGCTACGTGCATGTACTCTAAGGTAGAAATGATCTTGGAAGGACCACCTGTCACTGGTAGAACTCCCGCACAACAACAGTCATTATTCTAGTATTGGTATGGCATCATTCGAAGCCCTATACGGGCGGCGATGTCTCGCACCTCTCTGTTGGCGTAAGGTAGGTGAACATACTTTTTATTCTGTAGATCTTTTTGGGAAGGGACTACGAGAACTGTTGATCGATCCTGTAAGGGGAAGGCTTCTAATGACTCAGAGCTGCTAAAAGAGCTATGTAGACCGTCGAAAAAGAAATTTGGAGTTTCATGTAATCCGATCCTCTTCTCTTAATCGATTCAAATTGTAAGTTATCAATATTTAACTTAATCCTTCAAATTGATGGAAATTCTTGAAAACACAAAAAGGAGATTGAGTGTTTCTACGAGTATCTCCCATGATGGGAGTACAGAGATTTGGTGCTCATAGCAAGTTGACACCACAATACGTTGGATTATTTGAAATTTTTACTCGTATGTGTAAGATGGTTTATTGAATAACCCTTTCTCCACACCTATCAATTTAAGGAATTACGAGTACGACCTTCCCCACGTCATCAGCTACGAGAACCTTGACGTGGAGTCAAATTTGATTTACAAAGAGAAGGTCAGTACAAGTACTCGATAGTGTTGTAAAAAAAAAAGAAAGCTTCGCAACAAACAGATTCTCCTAATAAAGTGCTATGGCACCGACATGATGTCAAAGAGGCAACATGGAAGACAGAAGTGGATATGCGGGCACGATACCCACAACTCTTTCATGTAGTTGTCAAAACTAGCCCATTTAATTATATATATTGAAAGAACACGGCTTGTTTTCCCTTTGAAGTTTTTATGGGTTCAAAACCCTTTGAGGTTTTTATGGCCAGATAAGATCCAAACAAGATAAAAAGTAATCCTGATTCGAGTCTCGAGGATAAGACTCCCTTTGAGGTTTTTATATTTGTAACATCCGGATCCGAATGAACTGAAGCTCCTGTCAAGAAAAGGATGTTGCAAGCAAGTTTGGATCTCCAAAGTGGAGATATTCAAAGGTACATATCTTTCTCCTCTTTGTTCTCATTAAAGTCGATGTTGAAGTTTCTAATTCAGTTTTTTTTGTTGCTATCCATCAGGTATTTTATCTATTGTTGTATGGTAGATAAAGGCACAAAATCCCTCCAAACTTAGAGGATCAATGGTACAATCTTTCCTTCTCCTCTTGCTGCCTTCCATGCATGATTCAATACCTTAAATTGCTTATGAAATTAGATGAGAATGTGAAGTTTTATATGTAATTCATCAAAACTTTACAACCATTATATATGCTCTTGATTTCTTAAAATTTTGACGATAAAAATTTGGGTTTAGCATGCAAATTAACCTAAGTTCAAGCCATTAATTAACCACAATTTTTTAGCACAGAAAAATAGAAATTTGTGGAAAAATGACATGCATTTTCTTATGAAATCCTAAGAAGGATGAAGCAATTCATAAATATAAGTAACACGAGCCTCTAAAATTCTTAAAAAAAACTCAACCTTAAAACTGGATGACTTACCTTTATAATTGAAAGCAATGACTCCCTATTAATCAACAACCTGTTCTGTATATAAGGAACATATTCAATTACTATTTTCAATGATAAAGAGAGTCCTAAAGTCGATCATAAGATACTTTGATGCACTTGTGACTAAAGATGCATTATTTTGGAATGAAATCATAATAAGGATGATGTCAATGCTTATAAACTGAACAGAATTCATATCAAAATAATGTCATGTCCCCCAACAGATGAGCTGCAGACAACAGCTCGAGATTGTGACATGTTCTAAACATAACAAGCATTAGATCACACCATTCAAGAATTCCAACTGCTAACATGGAGCTTCATAGAGTGATTGCTATGAACTTGCTCGAAGAGATGATCATGTGCCATTAACCTTCACATGTTTGGTCCTTTGGTGGAAAACAATATTGTATCTATGAATAATGCAGTATAAATATCACAATTTGGTTGCATGGGTAGAGCCTCCTATAAGAACATATACCCCTAAGGATCTATCTATATAGTTTTTACATTTGCTTGAGTCAGGACTCTATACTCACATTCTACACGATATATGGCTACAACTGCTGGTTTCTTATTGTGCAATGTGATGAGGTTTCATCCAAAGTATAAACTAAAGTTTGTCATGGGTTTCTTGTCTACATGATAACTTACATAATATACATATGCACAAATGGTGAAACCTAGAGACTCCTTGCTGAGGAAGAGATGATACTTTCCTAAAGAAGTCATAATGTATATATAGCATTATAACAACATCCTAGTGTGACCCATGAACTAACCTACTTTGCTACCTACATTAACAATGTCTACGCGATTCAAAGTGATACGTAATAGCTTCCCGATTAACCCCTTTATATTATATAGCATTGACATTTTCTGAGAATTCATATTTTAAAATATTAAAACTCCTCTCAAAGTCAACAAATGATTTCTCAAGATCTTTACGAATGAGAAATCATCAATCAATTGATCATTATGTATAGTCTACTATTCATACAATTTATTATATATAGGATGTTATGGCAAATGATCAGAAAATACCCCTCTTTTGATGTTTCAACTGGAACTGGTACAATTGAGACATGATTCTTGTATAGGTACCATAGAAAACAAAATGATAAAGACTAGCTAGATCCATATCCAAAGCATAGATGGTAATCTTATGATTTTAGAATTAATAACATGTGACTTCAAAGACCGATCATCATCATAAATTAATCTTTTAGGTATACTCTACTATCTATACATATCACCAAAGATAGGTAGTGACAAAATACATAGATTTGTAAAGTCAACCATTGAAGACATTGAGAAATGATGGGATAGATGAATAAGTGAATCAATGATGAATCAGTTATATCAATAAGGTCGTTGATAAAAAAGACATAGATCTGTACAATCAACCACATAAAGGATTAAGAAAGGATGAGGGATCAAGTCAGTGATGACTAATAATTAAGAGTGCCAGTCACGGTGACCTTTCCACCTGACTGTGCGAGGGTGTGGTAACCCTCAGTTGGGCGGGAGATTAGGAAGCCCAGTTAGGGCAGCGACCTCTTAGTACGCGGGTCTAGGATCCCAGTCTTTTTCTCGGTTTTTTTTCGTGAGCGTTCGCAGTTTTTACGCCTCTCTGGGATTCACAGGCTTTCTTTTAAAGACAAGTTCCACTGACCCTTGTTCTTTAGGGTACCTAGGCTGGAGGGCCATTGATTTTAGTTTTTCGAGCTTGTTAGCCCGTACCGGTCGGACCGGTTTTCTTTTAAAGTGACTTTTCTGGAGAGTCTCTCTCACCCGTCTCAGTGACGTAGTTTTGGAGTAGACCTATCCTCTACTGGACCGCTCTTCCACTTAGAGGGTGAGACGGAAGAGCCTCTTTTGTAGGCTACTTCACCGCTTGAGTTGTTGTTTACTTTTCGCCAACAGACTTGGCGATGCTACATCAAATCATCTATGTATACATCTGAATCCTCTATGGTTACATCTGAATCAGTCACAATTGAATTTGGAGGAGTTACATTTGAGATTGGATTGAGTCACAAATGAGTTTGGCTAAAGTTGAGATGAATTACAGTTGAGTAGGCTGTAGTTGAGCTAGTTACCGTTCCGCCAGTAATTTCTGATGAAGAGAAAATGCCAGTTATGAAAATCATCCTTATCAGACTACGAACTACTACCGCAGTTGTTGAAATAACTAGTGGACGTGTTGGGAACTTAGTTAGGATGTATTTTACTCCACCGCATGCCTACGGAGGCACCCCAACCCTAAGGCTTCCTTACCGCCTTAGAATCATAGTGTGAGGTCTTACCTAGACCAAAACCACAGACTATCCACTATGCTTGAGAAATTCAGTAAGAAAAGAATCAAAACATCAGACTCATCATCTACACTTACTATGGTCTATCCACATGACTCACAATCATCAGAAGAGACCTGTATCATGTCGACCATGTCAATCATTAAATACTCAAGATATCTGAATCATCTCAATCATGATAGGCATTGAACAAATCATTGAAACTTGAAATTGATGGGGAAGAACGGAAATCATATACAGTTTTATACTAGAGTCATACCTTAGAATCATAACATGAAGTCACACTTAGATCAAGATCTCAGATTATCCACTAAATCTGAGAGATTAGATAAAGATCAAGAATAAAGACTCAACATCCACATCTTCAAGATCCATTAAATATGATTTATAATTAATTAAAAGGTGACAGTTTAAATATGGATCATATAATCTATTTATAAAAATGATTAATATGGGTAATTAATGTAGGATGAGTAGAATGGGGTTTTACATACCAAACAACTTGAAAGCCTGTTTCATTGCAAGTAACTTTAAATTTTAATTGTCAAGGCCAATTTACTTGCTTTCTTTTGTAACTACTAAATTTCCTATTTTTGTTAATTAATAAGATGCGCTCAACATTTGTTGATGTTCTTTTCTCCCTATTCATGGATTGCAGGCAAAATACCTGCACTGTTGTATTGGGAGAGTTGAACATCAGCTTCTACAGTTACAATTATCAGGTATGCATGCTATAGTTTGTTCAAGATATTATATGCTTTTCTTTCTCTTCTGATACAATTGGGATTTCATTTCTGTTGTTACATATTACTGTTATGGAAATTTATGCAATATAATTGTGACATATTGTAGTTCTGTTGTGGTTTATTGGTTGATTTGTGAATGTCATTCATAGATGAAAAAAATTCCCTAATTTCCAGTTCTCTAATACGATCTTTAGCAAGCATAATTTTACGAGTAATATGTAAACGGGTATCCCAGATCCGAGAAGAAGCGGGCCTCACAATTCTTGCCAGTATGGATGTATTATGTAGAGTTTTACAAGACAGATTCAGACTCTCCAATTCAGATTCAGACGTACAGAATTCAAACTCTACATGTTTGATGCGCACATGTGTGCGATTATTATTTGCGAAGTCTCCATCTTTGATTTGGACTCAGGGTTTTTATGTGATTTATAAGGACTCCAGCGTTGAGATCCAATTCTCTGAGCCAATAGGGGAGAAACCTAGTTCTCTTATAGTGAGACTCTTTTTTAGACTCCATTTTCTAGTATTCGTGAACTCCAGTACGAGATCCTTCCGAGGTTCCTATGAGAGAGAACCCACTTCGAGGTCCCTATGAGAGATACCCATCTTCAGAGACCTACACATGTATAATTAGCAACATTTGTTGTTTGACCCTTCATAGAGATGGACCAGCTGTTGTCCAGAGTTCTCCAGATGGAGGCTCATTCCATTTTCAGTGATTATGACAAGCATAATACATAACATACGTCCTCTGATGAGGAGACCTACTTCAGTTCACACTCCAACTGTTTAGGTCCTCCTCACCAACACGACATGAGAAACAACGTCCTCAGTATGCAACCAACAGAGTTTGCGTTGAATTGACATTGTTTGTAGTGTCTTGTATTGCATGAGAGAGTGATTTCTTTATATTTGTCCAAGCTGAGCATTACATGCTTCATTTTGAGGGGGAGTGTTGGAGTATGCATTGCATGTATAGATGGGTAACTGGATCCCTCCAAGGTCCAATTACCACATCCACAAAGTTAGTCCTAAATCTAGTTTTTTTTGAAGTCCATAGTCCTACATCTACTGTGAGTGGGACTTAGTCTTACTAGTAGGGCTATATAAGAAGCCCCACACCTGTAACAGATGAAAGAAAGGAATAACAAAATATCCGATCCTTGAGAGGCCTTCTCTCGTGGTTTCATCCTGCTCCTTAAAGAGGAAGATTCCACGTAAAATCGCAATGTTCTTCCACCTGTTTATATTTTATTATCTCTGATAGTACGCTTCCACATTCATCATTATCCGTCAAAAAATGGTCAAGTGTGACCTTAGTATTCATGAAATTCACAAAAATACCATTCTTTTTCATCTTCCTACCCTCTTCCACCCCTTCAAGACTTGTTTCTATCTTTCCTCCTCCTGACCTTCCTCAACCATCACCACCATAGTGATGGTTTTATGGTTTTAGTACACAAGTCCACCAATATGTGAATCAAGTTCTTTATTCTCGAGTGCAAGAAGGAATCCGAGTACGCTCCATGTGCATGCAGATGAAGCTCTCCCTAGCACACTCGATGTCTATCCCAACCTGTTGGAGACCTTTTTCCTCGTAAAGAAAGTGCTGCTGATACAACCCCTGACCTTTAAGGTGCCTCTGGTCATATAAACTCAGAGGATTCCCTGATCCGATAACCATTCAACTACATCAGAGTCTGACTACCCAAACAAGACAACAACACATTAAAAAATCATGAAATGCGATATCTAAATTAAAGTAAAAAGAATAATAAAATTAAAAGTGGGATAAGGATCTCGAGTTATACCAATGCATGTAATCTAACATCGACCAATATCGATTGGTCGTCAGCGTCGAACGTGGTTCTGTCTCTCAAGAAGGATGTGAGTAGCTTGCCGGTCTTGATACGGATGTCGCCCTTGGGACCATTGGCACCAGGGTGTCAAAGATATGGAGGGATTGTTGCCATTTGCGACAGAGGATGCAACCAATGTTGATGCCGATCCATCTCTGGTTGTCGTAGACCATATCATCCCAATCACGCAAGATGCATGCGCTATAACGGTCCCATGGGAGCTCAAAGACCATAGTGGTGAACATGGCGTCCGAGTCCATTCATCGACGGAACTCGATGTCCTTGTGGTAGAGGAGGAGGGTGCGAAGGATGGGGAGCTTGGCCTAGAAGCCAGACATCTGGGCATCGAGGAAGCGAGGCTGTATAAGACATCGATGGAGTGGAGGCAACAACAGTAGTTGAACTTGTTCTTAAGGGAGCAGAGGCTACTGCCGAGGGGATTCTTTCAGAGGCAGGGGAGAGGAAGCTTGGTTGGTCAGGGTGGGAGCACAACCACTGCGACCTCTGTGAGTCCCACTTAGAGACCTTCGACCTCAGATAGTACGCCACCTTCTTCTGTTTCCATCACATGTTGTTCTCGAGGAGATCGTGTGACCTCATAGAATTGACCTTTGCGAGTGGGGGCTTCAAGGATAACATGGAGTATCTCGTTTTTTCTCCTTGAGCACAATTGACTTCAACCTCTTTGTAGGATGTAGCGGTGAATAACATGCTTTTATCCCCTCTCTTACCCATGATTTATATAGTGGCACCAAGGTTGCCGTAATTGCCAGTCCATTCCAGATCTGAGTGCTACGAGCTTGTCTATGAGAGGACCATGAAAGTGATGCATGCACAAAATGTACACTTGAACGGTTGATACAACACTAATTTTAGGATTTTGAGCGCATAACTGCCCTCGCTGGAGAGACGGAGGTTCTCTAGATGCATGCAACCCTTCTCAGGTCAGGGAGTCGGGTTCTGCCACCATCCTTGTCATTACTCGGCCATCGCCACCCGCGACCAGCATTGGTTTTCCTGGAAGGAAGAGGAAGATGAAGAAGAGGAGAGAGGGGGAGAAGAGAGAGGGAAGAAAGAACTACCCTTGATTTTGGCGTGGTTTGATTAACTCACCATTAACTCAAGCAAGTTGACTCAAGAAGAGTTAGATTAACAGTGTGGTTCATGATGTTAAACTGAGCAAGCTGTTAATTCAGTGTAAACGGGAAAATTGGTTGTGCATGACCACATATATTTTGATGATAACAAAACTTATGCAGTTAACTTGTAGCTAGGTCAAGAGCAGGAAAGCTACTTGACCAAGAAGAAGCTCAAGAATGAGGAGCACAAGCTTAAATGAAGAAGCCAAGAAGCTCCAAAGAGTTCAAGGCCATGGAACTCTAGCTCAAGCTTAAGAAAGGATCTCAAGCTCAAGAACAAGTCGAAGACCTTTCATTTATTGAGTCTTACATACTGTAATTGTCTTAGATTGTAAAAGATCTTAAGAATCATGCATCTTGTATCTCTGACTTCGACGTTAACCTTGACTTTCATGTTATAGTGTCAAAATGATCGATCATCAAGTTTTTATTCAACAATCATATTTTTAAATCGATCGATCAAGTTTTCACCGATCAATCATATTTTTGAATTCTGACCGATAACCAAGTTTTCATTGATCGATCATATTTTTAAATATTTCATTTCAAGAAGATTCTTGGAGCCGATTTCATTCCTATTTTGTTTCCAACAACCATATTTCTTGGAGTCTTATAAATAGAACCCCATGTCTCATTCTACAATACATTATAAAGAGCAACAAACTCTCATCTCTCTGCTTTCCACTCTATAATCCGAGAGAAAGATCAAAGAACTATTTTCTGCTCTGTTCTTCATTCCTACAGCTCTGGTGTTCTGTGGTCAATTCTTACGATCCCGCTCCTCGCTCTGTTAGATGATTTTAGTTTTGCTTCATATTATTCATTTCATATTTACTTTGATATTGAGGTTATTAGTATTTACTTTTTGATATTGAGGTTATTAGTGTTTACTTACATGTATACAGTTGAGTTGACTGCGTAATTAATGTAATATGGTTGGGTTGCCCGTGTAAGCAACTTAGGTTAGTGGAAGACCCATGTGGCTCAGGTTGAAAGTCCGAGTCTGGAGACTCTGATTGTGATTTTTACCTAGGAGGGTTTCCACGTTAAATACTTGTGTACTTTTGATTGATTGCTTATCTTGTGATTGAAAGTATTACATAATCTTGTGCTTGTTTACGTTTATTGTTTGCATCAATCCATGTCATTTAGTCCGATCCACCCGCACCCATCGCTCAATCTCTGCAAGATAGAGAATCAACATGAGTTTGTGGAGGTTAAGTGATAATTATGAATAATGCACATTCGAGAAGATAATTGACAAAGTTTATAGTGTTTGTGGTGTAAAAATCCCAATATAAAAATTAGTGGAAAAATCACTAGGTGCACAAGTACCTAGAATTACAAAATCCTAAATCGCATTTTTGCCCAACTTATACATCATACATGCTGGACATGGGAATTCAGATCAAGCTCCACTCTCCTAAAAAGTTGAACATTATAAATGTATTATTTTATATAAATATTCCATGTGGTATATTACCCTATGACAAATATAAAAGTCACAAAATCAATAAAAAATAAAAAGGATAAAAACCAAACCAATTTTATAGGTATTTTATACACAGAACCCACCTTCCCATATTTTCTGGTGTATTTAAAGGCACTCAATAAAATCCAAGAAAAATAATAACATGTGCCTAATGATGTATATATTGATGATACAATATAAAACACATACTACTACTACAACAACAACAAAACCTTTTCCCACAATTAAGTAGGATCGACTACATGAATTCTTTGCCTCCATTCAGATCTATCTTGGGTCAATCCTGGGCTTATATCCAAAAAAACTAAGATCCCTTCGTATAGTCTCTTTCCAACACTTCTTGGACCGTCCTCGCCCTCTCTTAGCCGGCTCAACTTCCCAACACTCGCATCTCCTAACGGGTGCATCTGTTGATCTTCTTTGCAAATGACCAAACATCTTAAGCGATTTTCTCACATCTTATCCTCGATCGGAGCTACACCAACTTTTTTCTGATTGCATCATTCCGAATCCGATCTTTACGTGTGTGTCCACACATCCACCTTAACATTTTCATTTCTCAGCCATTCTCTACACATGTCTATGGTTCACAGGCCAACATTCAGATCCATAGAGCATGGCAGGTCTCATGGCTGCTTTGTACAATTTTCCTTTAATTTTTAAAGGATTTTTCTTAGCACAGAGAACAACAGAGTCTCTTCTCCACTTTAGCCAGCCTGCATTTATTCTATTAGTAACATCTCTATCAATTTCCCCATCCTGTTGCAAAATAGATCCCAGATATCTAAAAGAATCTTTCTTCCGAATGTTATTGTCACTAATCTTCACCTCAATTCCTCCACCATTGTTTCCATCAAAGGTGCACTCCATATATTCCGTCTTAGCCCTACTTATACGAAATCCTTTAGTCTCCAATACATGTTTCCAGACCTCAAGCTTCTCATTTACTCCATCTCTAGTCTCGTCAAATCAACACAATATCAACAACAAATAACATACACCAAGGTAACTCATCCTAAATGTGACTTGTCAACTCGTCCATAATCAAAGTAAAAAGAAATGGACTCAAAGCTGAACCTTGATGTAAATCAATGTTGATGCCAAAATAGTCAGTCTTCCCAGACGGGGTCCTTACAAAAGATAAAGCCCTATCATACATGTCCTTTATGAGGTTAATGTATATAACATGTACTTGTCTCTTCTCCAAAACTCTCCACAATATCTCTCGTGGAACAAAATCATAAGCCTTCTCCAAATCAATAAAGATCATATGGAGGTTCTTCCTTTTAGCTATATAAATCTCCATTGTTCTCCTCAGCAAATGGATGGCTTTAATAGTTGAGCGACCTGGCATGAATCCAAATTTATTTTCTTTTACTTTGAAAACTTCCCTCAGCCTTCTTTCGATCACACGTTCCAAAATTTTCATAGTATGACTCATCAGCTTGATACCTCTGTAATTTGAACAATTTTGAGTGTTTCCTTTATTCTTATAAAGAGGCACCACGATACTCCTCCAATTTTCAGGCATTTTATTACTTCGCCAAATAACATTGAATAGATTCGTAAGCCAAGTCAAGCCGCACTCACCTAAAACTCTCCATACTTCTACAGGGATGTCATCCGGTCCTACACCTTTCCCAGGTCTCATAACCTTCAAAGCCTCCTCTACTTCCTTTCTTTGTATTCGTCTATAGCTTGCACGATTCAAGTAACTTTCACTAGTAGCTAGATCACCCAAAGTAATCTCTCTATTTCCTTCTCCAATGAAAAGTTTATAGAAGTACTGCACCCATCTAGTCTCTATGTCCTTCTGAGTAACAAGCACGTGACCCTCCTCGTCCTTAATGCATCTCACTTGAGAAAGGTCTTTGGTCTTTTTTTCTCTTGCTTTGGCCAACTTGAATATATCCTTCTGGCCCTCCTTAGAGTCGATATTTTTATACAAAACTTCATAAGCTTTTGACTTAGCTTCGCTTACAGCCTTCTTTGCTTTCTTCTTCGCTATTTTGTAGTTTGTGACAATTTCTGTTGTTCTATCCTTAGACATAGCTTTAAAGCAATCTCTTTTAGTTATTAGTTTCTCTTACACTCCTTCACTCCACCACCAAGCCTCCTTTTGACCTGGAGCTCCTCCCTTTGACTTGCCTAGTATATCTTTGGCTACCTTTCGGATACAAGATGCTACTGCCTCCCACATCTCGTTTGCACTTCCACTACAATCCCAAGATAAGTCTTCTAAAACCTTTTCCTTGAAGCCCGATTGCTTCAGTGGAAGATTCCACCATCTAGTTCTAGTGATTTTAGGAACCCTCCTTTTCTTTACCAGGCGTTTTATTTGCTCATCCAAGACTAACAAGCGATGTTGAGTTGTCAAACTCTCTCTTGCAGTCTTTACAACACAACTGATCTCTTCTCCTCAACGCAAAGTAATCTATCTGTGTTCTAATTAGCCCACCCACTCTTATAAGTAATTAAATGCTCCTCCCTCTTCTTGAAGAGAGTGTTTGCTATGAAAAGATCATATGCCGTTACAAAATCCAGAATGACTTTTCCCTCTTTATTTCTATCCCCAAAACCATATCCTCCATGAACACTAGCATATCCTGAAGCATCTTTTCCCACATGTCCATTAAGATCTCCACTTATGCAAATCATCTCTCTTTGTGGAGTTCCTTGTAAAATCTTATCCAGATCCTCCCAAAAAGCTTGTTTAGTCCTTTCACCTAAATCAATTTGTGGTGCATAAACTGAGATGATATTCAGAATTTCTTCTTCAAGCACCAATTTTAGCAAAATAATCCGATCCCCGAATCTTTGCACCTCAACCACACAATCCTTCAAATCCTTATGAATAACTTCCCCAACACCATTTCTACCCTTATCTTTACCTGAATACCAAAGTTTAAAGCTTGTCTTCTCGATCTCCCTTCCTTTCTCTCCAACCCATTTAGTCTCTTGAAGACATAGTATATGAATCTTCCTTCTTTCTATCGTATCCACTATCTATATCAATTTTCCAGTTAAAGTGCCAACATTCCAATTGCCAATCTGCAACTTCCTTTGCAATCTCTTTTGGACTAATTTCTTTACTCACATGCGTCCATTATACGAGAACCCTTGTAAATTTTGGACTGCATCTGGGCGGTGATGCAGTGAAACTAGCTTAATTACCCGCTTGCGTTCCTTAGCGAGAACTCTTGCAAATTTTGAACTACATCCCGGCTGCGATGTAGCGGCCCTTGCCAATTTTTCATTGCATTCGGGCGATGCAATGTGTCACAAGTAGGGAACGCCCCAACGAAATCTGTATGTTTGCTTAAATCCATGTGGAAAAGATCCGACTGTCACGAGGCAACTTCCTAAATAGTATTTTTTAAAAAAAATAATATTTAGGAAGTTGTCTCCGACTGTTTTACGCTAGCTGTCAGCTACCTAACGCAACCCTCCTCATTTACCCGGGCTTGGGACCATCCATGGCTGAGTTATATAAAACACATACTCAATATACAAAAAATGGGAATAAAAATCAAAAGCACCCAAATATAGATATTTATACCTATATTTGGGCTCCAAAATCCCTATCGCATCTTGCGGGCTTGAGACCTCAAGTCCTTAAAAAAATATATCCAACTCAACTTTTTACATATTTTCCTTTTTGAGTTTTTTTATATTCGGACCATAGATATTTCATTTCATTTTACGAATATTTGCACTCCTGATTTTTGGGTAGCAACACGTGTCAGCACCTAAACCCTACTTCAACCTCACCCCTCAATCCCCCTCATCTCTAGCTACCTCACCATCATCCCCAACTGCTCTTTACGTTCCTCTATCATGAAACCCATGCCTTTAATGTTGGATTGTCCAACCTCCATACAAAAATATAAGCTACAACTCCATTTTCCTCCTACCAGAGTTGGCAACATTGACCGCTTAACACCGAGGTTGAGCTAAGGTCGGGCAATAGGACTCGAAGTGCATAAATCCATGAATCGTAGCCATCAGCTGTGTATAGCTATGGGTTGTTGCCCCATTGAGCAACAACCAAAGGTTTTTAAACCTCTATGCCTAGGTCCTCCTCCGCGTAATTCATCTTTGTTTTTTCGCATTCTCCAAGTAATTTCTTTTACACGTTCTTGTGTTTATAATCTTATTTTGTTGAATCTTACCTATAACTCTCATCATCTTTGTATCCTCTATTCTTCACGATTTCCAACCCAATCCCATAGCCATTGACCACTCCTCCCCTTCTTCATACTAACTTCGCAACCCTTCCTTTCTATCTTTGATCGAGGGCGATTCTTTTGGGGAGACCCACCTTCGATGATGTGGTCTCCAAGCTAATTTTTGAAGATGGATCACCATTTTGACCGTTATCGGGTTTTCTGACCCAATTCAATGGATTTTTGCTGGATCCATTGGATCTGAATAGTTCAAGTGTTAGGACCCAACCCTTGGAGGAAACCCACTTGGACTCGGGCGTTGATGGGATACAGGACTCCGGAAACACCTGCAACCTGATCTTGGTCCATCACTTGGAGATAAGTGAACCCCTTTCTTCCTTAGGGGTTGCACCTGTACCTGCTGGCTGTGATCGGATAAACAACAAGAATTGAGGTTGTCCTATTGATGCCGGGGAAGCCCTCGGATCCCAAATCTAAACCTTGGGAGCCGACCCACCTCCTCCGAACCCCAACTCCCCTCAAGTGCCTCCTATTGACGATGTGAATGACAGGGGCAAAATCGATAACCCGGTGAATGCCTTAGTGCAACCCATTTCATTGGGGCATTTGGGAAAAAACTATGTTCGATGAAGCCTAGTGGAACGAAGGAGAAAACAACGTCTGGAGATACAAACTTCTAGAGGGATTTGAGATGCACCTAAGCCTATTGGGACAGATCTATGCTGTGATGATGGGGATTCGTTCTATCCGCCCGTGGTCGGTGAGGTTATCGCCACATATCTAGGCTGTGATGATGGGGTTTCGAAGTCTTCTTGCTTGTCAGGGAATGAGATAGAGAAAGAATTGATGGACTATTTGGAGGGGGTGCCTCCACAATGGGGTGGAATTATTTCCAAATGAATATTATGACATGGAATGTAAAAGGGGTTGGGAAGACCAAAGAAGAGGATTGCACTTAAAAATCTTATGAAGGAGGCAAGGGCAAAGACATTGTCTTGTTACAGGCATGTTTTCAGATTTCGCCAAATTTCGACGAAATTTCGGCAAAATTTTGATTTCGACAAGGAACCGAAATCTCGAGCGAAATGGCGATATGAGGGCAGTTTTCAGTCATTTCTTACAAATGGTGGTCGATATGGGCGAAATGTCAATTTCGACAAAATATCGTATCGACAAGGTATCGATACGATATTCGAAACCGATATTTAAACCCTTGGTTACATGAAACGAAGATATCCTGTGATAAAGAGGTTATTTGGAGGAGCATTGGTGGCAATGACTTGGATGGCTGCAGATTCATTGAATCGGAGGGTGCGTCCGTTGGCATTATAAATAGGTGGAACAATGAAAAATTGGCCTCAGAGGAGGATGAGTTGAAGGGAAGACATATTACCTCTACTTTGCTAAGACGGAAGGTGGATAATGTGAAAGTTGTGATCACTAATGTATATGGACCTAGCAATGGGGCGAATATCGCGAAGATGGTTGATGATCTTTACATGGCACGCGCAAAGTTTCCCTCACATGCATGGATAATTAGGGGTGATCTCAATGTCACTCTCCCTCCAAAGGACATGCCGAGATTGCGTGGGGGTGCGAATGAGAGGCAGTGTATCTGGACCAATTTAGTCCAATCATTGAATAAGTGGTCTAACAGTTCTTACTCAGAGAGTCTTTGAGCTGAATTTGTCACTTTGTTCAATCATCGGGGTTATAGTATTAATCGGAAGTTTTAATTGATTCATAGGGACAAGAGAATTCCTACTATCTCAATTCCCTATTATATCTTTTTAGAGAATTTGTCGAGCTCAAATCAAAATTCAAGAAGTAGGCTCCTCTTCTCCCTAGCCTGAGAGTGAGATCAGGCTAACTAAGCCTCTTCTGATATTAGACTACGGTCCTATGGACCCTGGAACTCGCTCGCAACGATTCGTATCGCCTTAAGCTAGGAAAAGTTATCCCGTGTGCTCAATGACTATAGACTTCAAATCGTGGATGCATTCGACTGCGTATACACCTGAAGAAACTCGACATCTAGTTTACGTATTGACTGCTTCTTGATGTCCACCGAGGTGGTGGAACTTTCCTTTGGCTAGAGTGTGAGCTATCCTACGGTCCCACTCTTACCATATGCCTTTACTCTAGGCCTCTGGGGAGGATGTTAGGCCACATACCTTCTTTAGATTTGAGCGCGCATAGCTGCTGGAGGATGGCTTTAGCGACATGGTTGCTGAGTTATGGAATAATTTCCATCATGTTGGCTTGACTGCATCATGTCTAGGGGCCAAATCATCTATGCTTCAAAGACACCTTATAGATTTTAATAAGAAGATCCGGGAACAACGCTGAAATAGACGCATGCAGACCCAGGAGTAGGTGGGCAGATTGGATAAAATTGACGATGAAAGGGAACTTATGATAGAGGTGGATGAGGAAATAACACGACACATGCATAACATCCACGAGGAGGATAAGAAGCTGGAGGCTGCGTGGAGACAAAGATCCAACCAAAAATGGCTAAGGGAGAGGGACGCCAGTATACATTTATTCAACTTAGTGGCCTATGGACGTATGCGTCACAACATCATACATTCTATTACGGTCGACGACACTTTGGTGCAAGGTGATCAAGAGGTGGGCGCGGTGTTGCGATCACCTAGGTGTACACGTACTAGTTGGGGATGCTGTGGTAGGGGGATCAAGGGAATATCTTCATTTTAGGCAACCATGCTGATTGCGGATTTTACTGAGGCAGATGTAAAGGATGATGTTTTTCACTTGAAGGTAGATGGGGGCCTTCAGTCCTGAAGGATTCCTGGTATGGTTCTATAAGGAATTTTGGATTGTGCTCAAGAATGATATCATGGCAGTTTTTGAGGAGTTCAGAAGGGGCGATGGGGGATTTGAACGACTGAATAAAGCTCTTATCTTTATGCTCCTAAAGCGGGAGATTTCAAACAAAGTGGAGGACTAAAGATTGACCGCTCTCTCTAATGCAATATACCTTATCATTGCCAAGGTCCTTACAATCTGCCTCCGAAATGTTCTACATGACATTATTTCATCGGAGCAGATAGCTTTTGTGTTGAGGAGACTCATGGCAAACGGTTTGGTGATGGAATCCGAGATGGTCCTGGATTGGAAAAGGAGAAGGGCTTACTCTGGAAAGTCGATTTTTTGAAGCCTATGATTGTATTGACTGGCATTTCATCTGGTCATCTCTACAAAAGAGAGGATTCCCTGACATTTAGATTTCCTGGATTAAGCGGTGCATCACGACAACATCATATATTGTGTTAGTGAACAAGATGCTGGAGGAAGGTTTTTTCCAACCTTAACATGGTGTACTATAGGGTTGTCCACTAGTCACTCTATTATTTGTGATTGTGGCAGATTCTTTGACTGTCATGATGAGATTTATGTCAAATGCAAACTTGTGTAATGGATACATGAATGCCAACATCCCGATACCCCTATTACAGTATGTTGATGATATGGTGATTCTCATAGGGGGAGGGGTAGAGCATTGCGAGAAGTGTGGCTCAGATCTTAGACATCTTCAGTGACATATCAAGCATGCAAATTAATAAGTAGAAGTCAGTTGTGGTGCCATTTGGACTATCCTAACATGAGAGTCAACATTGCAGGTTTGGCTCTACGATGTCCGATTGGTGAATTGCCTAACACATACTTGGGTCTCCCATTGGTGACGGGAAAGCTTAGAACTGGAGATTGGAAGTCGATAATGGACAAACTAGAGGGGAAGTTGGCTGGTTAAAAGGCGACAACACTCTCTAAGGGGGATGGAGGGTGGGGTGAGCTTGTACTTCTCCAGCATGCTTTGTCAGCCATTCTCATTTTCTTCTGCTCCACTAGGTTGTTGCCAGTGGGTGTTTGTGGAAGAATTGATATCCTAATGAGGACATTTCTTTTGGACAGATGGAAACAATAGGAGGGAAGTATACACCTGGTCGATTGGGACAAGGTCACAAGATCGAAGATGAATGGAGACCTAGACTGTATGGCATTAAAAGTCATTGATGGAAAAGTGGGTGGTTCGACTATGGGGATGCTCACGGGACCTTGTTTGCAGACTGATGCATAGAATATATGGGATCAATGGGACATTGGAGTCTGGGAGCATTCATAAAACCTCTTCCTATGGCAAGGGATTGTGAAGATTTTGCCGGAGATGGTGGAGAAGATGCGGCCGATGCTGGGTAATGGAGAGATGTTCAGATTTTGGCTGGATGATTGGACGAGCAATGGGACTTTTAGAGATTGATGTCCTCGTTTGTTTA
Source organism: Ottelia alismoides (assembly GCA_037367405.1). Lineage (NCBI taxonomy): Eukaryota > Viridiplantae > Streptophyta > Magnoliopsida > Alismatales > Hydrocharitaceae > Ottelia > Ottelia alismoides. The sequence goes on from JAZKJV010000779.1 coordinate 317,055, forward strand.
CACTAGCAGAGGGCCAAGTGATCCATGTGCAAAAGGTGTGGACAAATGGCGTATGGGCTCCTTCATTGTCTGTGAAGTTATGGGAACAAAGATTTGAAGAGCTTCTGATATTACATAATGAGTTAGCGGAACTAGAGGGCCCAACTCAGGGTAGGGACCATTGTTTGTGGCCGGAGGGCAGGTTCTTGGTGAAGAAGGCGTATTGGTTTTTCATAGAGGATTGCTTTGTGGTGAATGAGGATCTCAGAATGGATGCTAAAATCATACGACGAAACAAAATCTCGAGAAGAATTAGAGTTTTTCTATGGCTACTCAGATATGGAAGAGTGCTTACTAAGGAGCAAGCAAAACTTCTCCCATTATAAGTATGGTCGGCTGTATGGATTCAGCTCAAAATCCATGTTGAAAGATTCATCTATTTTTTACGCTAGTTGTCGGCTACTTAACGCAACCCCTATAAGGAGGAATTTGAACCTTGGTCTTTTGGGTGGTGGATACACTGCACTACCATCGAACTATTGACAAAGTTTTACATATCGGAGATCTATTGTGCGACAGATGTGGCCAGGAAATAGAGGATTTGGATCATCTATTTTTAACTTGATGCTTTTCGAACCAAGCTTGGAGAATGTCGGGAATTACGTGGATCAATGTGAACAGTAGTAAGCACTTCTAGTGTTGCATACAGGCGGTCTGCGACAACTCGCATGAGGATATATCTTTTCCTTTAGCACTCCTTTATGTGATTTCGTGTGGCACAAACAAAACCATCTTTCACAGTCAGTCGTTTTACATTGAACATATCTTGGAACATTGCAACACCCTGTATTTGATCTAGTCGCATGCAATGTAACTGCTACATCTTTCTTTTAATATAAATCTTTTGAGTTGGTCCCAACTCGGGATGCCACCCTCTTCATCCCTCTTTTTCGTCAAAAAAAGATAAAAGAACTTAGGTACTAATTTGAAAAGGTTAAATATAAAAGCATCATCGTGAAATTTTTGTCTTTTTAAAGAGGAGTCAATGATCGAGAATCCTCTTCCTCCACCTACTAGTTAGGGTTCTCTAGAATTTTCTTTCTTTCTTCTCTTTTCTCCTCAAGTATAGGACATTTTAGAGAAGTGCTGTAGATTCTACTATATTGTGTGGTGTGGCCTCTTTTTAAATAGGGCCTTTGGCTGATGGAATGGAAAAACAAAGGAGTGAAGAAAGTTTCTTTCTTCCGCCACTCTCTTCCCTTCCTTTCTCTAGCTCATCTCCATCTTTCCCTTCCATCTCATCCTCTTTTCTTTTTCCTCTGTATCATCTTCAAAACTCTCTATGCCCCCTCTTCGAATTCAAGATCTCTCCTCTCTATTTTTTCCCATCCAACTCCTCCTTTCTTATCTCTTCCCTCATCCTTATTTTACCTCTTTTCCACTGCCTCATTCTATCTGGTTCTCGTCTCTCCTCCCTCCCTCAACACTTCTCCATCTCTCTTTCATCTCACTATTCTCTCTCTATCGTCATTGTCCTTTCTCTCTTTCTCACTTCTCCATCTCTTTCTCCCATCTCTTTATTGCCCTCTCATCTCTTTTCTCTCTCCATTATACCTCATTACCCTATCTTTCTCATTCTCCCTCCTTCCTCCACCACCTTCCCAACCTCCCCGTGCCTCTCGTTTGCATTAAAGTGGAGGCATAAATTCTTTTGCACTCTTAATGGACCTGCACCCACGTCTGCCCTGTTGTCTCTGTTCTCTCGTTCATCTTAACTGCTCATTATCCGGATTCATGTTTTTGAAGCTTTTTCCAGGAATTAAGCTGATGCAGGTAAAATATGTTACATGGCTTTGAGTAAACATCAAACATGAATGACGTAGAGGCTGGCCAATGGGCAGAGCAGATATTTTTCCAGTGTTCATCGAAGTTCTCTACGAGTATTGCTCAATTTCCAAAATTTCTGTGCTTGCCAGAAGAGCATGGTGCATTGTGATGTTGGGTCTATATTATGTACCCACACCTCCGGTTTAAGAAATACTGTCCTCACATTGTTGTAGACAGCTTTCAATGGATTGTTGAAGTGAAGAACAACTGTGCGCGAACTGGTAGTAGGGTGGTGGATGCTACAATGGCACTAATAATTGGGGGGGATTGGCATGGTTTTAAGGCCATGATGAGATGGCAAGCTTCTTTTAAGGTAAATCAATGTGATGATTGACCCTGTTAAAAGTGAATTAATGGACCTCCTTCTGCACAGACACAGTGATTGCGTTTGATTAGGTCCCATATACCCCAAACTCCCTTCATAATGCGTGACAACTCCCTAGCTAGTTACATCTCACCCTTTTGGCACATCAATGTTGTTGCCACATCCTTCTTTCATCTGGGAAATCCATTGCCCTACACATCCACTTGTTTTTTTTATCTCCTTTCTTTTTTAGGAAAAAGGGATGGGTTCCATTAATGGCGTACACTCAAGTTACATATTCACAAATTTATCTCCCATTTTGTTGTCGAAAGGAAATGGTGTGGTTTTATGCAATCCATTAATTTTAAATCATCTCTGACTTCGCATCCTAATCCCAAGATGGGATCAAATTTCTCTCAGGATCACTTTACTAGACCATTGACATTGAAAGGAGCTAGATGAACAATTTCTTTTTATTATATTAAAGATAGGATCACTCTTGAGCTTTCTACTTAGTGAGGAAGAAGGTAATTTCGCAAGGAGTTGGTGAATGCTTTGGATTTATATCCCGAAATGCAATAGATAGTAGATAGAGAGGGCCGGACGTACTCATCATACACACCTTTCTGCTACCTGTTCTCACTGAATCCTACTCTTCTTCCTTCGATAGGAGGACTTGCAGTGGCTGAGCGATTCCAAGTGGAAGTTGTTAAAGAAGAAGATGGTATGGGACACCTATGTAATTAGGAAGAATATGGGGGTTTGTGCGCGAATGCAAAACCTAGGGCCATCTCTGCGAATGGAACGCTTAGATTTTTGAAACAACATGTATATTGAGGTTTTTTCTCCTACTGTTTTTCTGGGTACATGTTCTTTTCTTATTAATGCAGCTGATCTATCTTTTAAAGAACATGACACATGACTATCTAGCAATAAGGTATTAGGGGTTTAAGAGGTATCGAATGCTTCCCAAGGGGAAGGGAATATCGTTAGTAACATGTTGTCTCATGGTGGCATTCTTTTGAATTTAGAAAAACGTGTGGTTCTTTGCAAGGCGTTTGGTGGAGAATTGGGTGTTGTAATGGGCCTTTTTTAGCGGCGCCTGGTTGTAACTTCCTCTTTCTTCTTTTTTGTTTCTTTCTTCTATTTTTTAATAAAGGTTTTTGGGGCGTGCACCACTGAGTGTATCCCCCTCTTTTGGATTTCAAAAAAAATTCTTTTGAATTTAGCTCAATCCAATTTTGATTATTTTTAAATTGATAGGACTATGAGGGTATTTGGAATCTTATATTCTCATTTTTCAGATAGGGTGATGATGCACTTTTTTTATCATGATAAATTTCTGGTTATAAAGAGTCTTCTTTTATTTGTTTATACACAAGTGTATTCTTGCATTAGTTCGGGTTTCTTAATCTGATAGCATTTTCCCATCGTTTCTACTTCATTCATTTTTATGCATTAGGCATCCCTCCATAGTTCTGTAAAGATTTCAAGCTGATGCAAACTCAGGCTAGGCAGCAGCTGCCCTGATTTTGCTGGATCTACAGGTTCATGTTTCTTGATGATTGAACTCACTTCTATGTATGCTTTGCAGGCACTGGAGGTAATTCGCGAGCTTCAGAAACACTACCCAATAATACGTTCTCCTATGAGATTACGCATCATTATACCTGAAAAAAGTGTTCCATCTCTTACCGGGAAGCTCAGCTTGTGGAATGCCAGCATCATTTCCAAGGACGAGGCTGGGAATCAGATTTCAATAGTAAGTGAAATGAAAATTGGCAATTTTGCCACCTTTGCCTCACTCATTTCTTAAATTAGCCATTCCCATCTCAAGAGCAAGCTACCGAGCATCTCTAAAATTGATGTTAAAAAATGCATCGAATTTGAAATCCCCTGTAATTGATTAATCATTCATCCAGTAAGCAATTAAGAGGAGAAATGACATTAAAATATGCCAAAATCTTGAGATTGAAAGCTACATTCCACGATAAAAGTGACGTATGGTTCAGATGTGTTTGCATGCACGCCTTTCATTTTTATTAATGCATCATAAAATTTTATTACAAATTTGAGAGTATAAAAATCACAATGATCCAAGCTTGCCCAAATTAAGATACCAAGAATCTATTTAGTGAAGCTTGGAAGTCAGTTATTGCTCTTGCTGGATGCTTCTGAGAGGGAGGGATGAGAAGAGGGAGTGAGTGTGAGAGAGGGAGGGTGCGAGCTCTTCTCCGGTGGAAAGCTCGAGATGGAGTGAAGGCAACGAAGAGGGCCACTGTTAAAGAAGAGAAGGGTGTGTGAGAGCTATCAAGCAAGAAAAGGTGAGTGGGGAGGAAGAGTGGACTTTTGTTTCTCATCGGAAGCACGAAGCACATTGCTACAGATGTGGTTTTCGTGGGCACATGGCTTCAGGTTGTTCCTCGCTGGCCCATTGCTTTAAATGTGGAGAAGCGGGCCATCGTTAGTCCACCTGTACGTCGAGGCCAAACTTATACACTTAGGGGTCTCGGTTGGAAGAAAGGAAGATGATCATCATGCTTAGGAGGTGACCTCTACCTGATCATGCCTTTTATCTAATAACACCTTTGTGGAGGTGATCAGGGGAAGCACTCAAGCTCAGACCCTACTTGTGATCATGGCCTTAAATTTTGCCGAAATTCGGCCGAATTTCGGTCGAATTTCGGTTTCGGTAGGTGACCGAAATTCGGCCGAAATGGCTATATCGGTCGAAATTTGGGGGGGTCTAGTTCAAAAAACCACCGAAATGACCGAAATTTCGGTCGAATTTCGACCGAAATTCAACCGAAATTTCGTTTCGGTCCCTCACCGAAACAAAACCGAAATCCAACTTTTAAGGCCTTGCTTGTGATACGATTGTAATGGGGGTTTATCCTATTGGTAGTATAGATCTATCGTTTGTTCTCTTAATGAAATTGGTGGTGTGGTGACTCCCTCCTCGGGAGGACTCCCTCTTTCTAGTAAAAAAAATCTATCGTTTGTTCTCGAGGAGATAAAATGGACCTTGAAAGGCCCTTTCTATGGTGATGTGGTTCGTTTAGAGAGTGGTTTGATCTGTACTAGAAGATGCAGAGCTCTTAATCTTCAGGGACACAAATGTTATAAAGTGGAGATCTCCACATTTCAACGATGGTGAAACAATGTTTTGCGCAAAACGGATGGTTCACTTCCTTGGGGTATCCTTTTTTGTCCTGAACGATGGAGGCTTTACGCCCACCCTCCAGGAGTTTAGGGTGGTTACAAAAGTTGTTTCAGTTAGTCGGAGATCTGGAACTAATGTAGAAGCTACGACGACGATATTGCAGGGTACAAGCTATTAGAAAATAGGAAGCGGAAGCGGAATGATAAACAGAGCAAAAGAACAGAAACAAATAGACATGGAACACCATGATTTTACGTGGAACCCTACTCCGTGAGGAGCGGGATGAAACCACGGGAGAAGCCCTCATAGGGGCATGTTATGCATTGCTTTTTCTCATCTGATACAGGAGGTCTGGGGCTCTTTATATAGCCTCGACAGAACCTCCAAGTCCCACCACTAGTAGATGTGAGACTAAACTCTTGGATTGGGTAAATGGATCCTGGAGAGATCCATTTACCCATCTCTCTCATAAGTGACGCATAAAATGAATACTCTAACACTCCCCCTCAAGCTGGAGCATGCAATGCTCAGCTTGGACAAACAGAAAGAAACTCAACTCACATACAGGACACTACGGATAATATCAACCCAACGCGCACAACTGTTGCTGTCGAGGACGTTGCTTCTCATGCCGTGCAGGTGAGGAGGACGAACGGGCTGGAGTGTGAGTCTGCCGAATCCTCGTCGGAGAGCATGTGCTCTGAACTACGCCTGTCAGTGTCACTGCAACTGGAAATGAGTCTCCTTGTCGGAGTACTCTGGCCCGCCACAACATGTGGACAACTGCTCCATCTCTGAAAAGGGCCGGACTGGAAAAAGGCCGTGGAGGTGCAATCCTCGTCGGAGTCCACGGTCCCTGGAGAATGGAGTCTGAAAGAAGTCTCCTCGTCGGAGAATTGGGTCTCTCTCATCTGGCACAAAGAATAGAACTAGTTCCAAGATCGTGGAGATCCTCGTGTCCTTCATTATCCCTTCTTCCATAAAAAGGATTGTCATAGTAGAGATATTTTTATGTTACCGTATTGTTTCTATATTTTCTATTTCTTTCATCTAAATTATTTAATTTACCCTTTGGGTCTCTCCCCTATATAAGAGATCCCAAGGGTTCCCTTAAATACATAGACTAATCATTTTTCCAACATGTTATCAAAGTGGCAATCCTAAATCGGAGCTCCCGTACCCAAAAAAACTCTATCCCACCCCGACTCACTCCTCACGTCAACAACTACCGCCGCTACACCTCGCCACCCTTTAGCGGTCGCTGTAGCACCTCGCCGCCGCTGCTGCCGTCGCTCCAGCAGCTGTCGTCGTCCCAACAGCTCCAGTGGTTGCCATCGCACCTCATCTCGCGGTTGCCGTCGCCCCTGTCGATCCAATGGCCATTGCTGCCTTATGGGCTGCTACCTACGACCCAGTTACCATCTCTTAGTGCTATGAGAACGCGATCTCATGATCACATTGGTCTGATTTTAGTGGTGATTTCAGATCAGTATATTATCCCTTTGTGCGAGGCATCTTATAGGTTGATGGGAATGGTTACATTTTGACTCTACATATGCAACCACTTCCCTACATGTCCGTGTAGACAAACTCCTTTTGTCTACAAACCTCAATCTTTGGATCCAGCAATATGTCAGAAAACAAAGTTAACATCCCTGTCACATGCATTTTCGAGGTCCAACGGCAATAGTGAAGATGGGCGGGATGAATTATGAATTATGGGTCATGCAGTTCATGAGCCTAATGCAGTATACGGGTAAGAAACACATTCTTACCGAAGAGGAGCTGGCTGACAAGGCTGGGGTGACCGCTTCATGCGAGACTGACAATGCTTATGCACGTACATAGTTGTCTGGCATACCGATAGTAGAGATTGCCAATGAAGTTCTACACTAGCTCACCGCCAAGGCGATGTAGGACATTCTCGCTGCTACGCACTCCCAGGCAAGGTTTTAAATCTTGGTTTCAATTTTTCGAGATGGCGAAAAAACGAAACAATTTTGAAATTTCGTCGAAATTTCGCCAAGTTTGGCCTAGATTTGTGAAGAAAGGGTCCATATCGAGATTTCGATTTTAGCTTCGGTGGAGTGTCGAAACCGAAATTTCGACAAAATTTCGTGAAATTTGAAACATTGCTCCCATGCGAGAAATGAGACGACGATCTTGCAGCTACAACATGATATATTTACAATCAAGCAGAATGGTCGTCTCCTGCATTCTCTGTATGCATCTCTTCATGGCTGCTTGAGAAGCTTCATAGCTTCATGTTTATTGCAACCACCCCTGAGCAACAGAAAACATATAGGAACACCACCATGGTTGGCATGTTTTAGCAGCACTTGACCAGGAGTATGATGCTGCTCGCTCACAGATACTTGCAGATGCCGCCATCCCTCCTATGGAAGAGGCATACCACATGCTTAGTAGGATCATTGTTCCATCGTCGATATCTACCCAGACTTCCTCTGCAATGACCGCATCCACAGTAGGGGAGGCAATTCTCAGTTTCGCGACCGTGGTCTTCGTGATAGGGGATGCTGCATTCGTCAGCCATGCACTTATTGCCATCGTCCAGGTCACTTGGAAGATACATGCTACTTCAAGCATGATTTTCCGGCTTTTGCTCGTACGACTGAGCATGTTGAATCTCTTGCATCTTCCATGTCCGATTAGAGATTTGAAGACGTCGTTGCTTGCTTTTGAGAGATTATGCCTCCCACTGATTCTCATGCATCCTCGACTGCTCAGGGAAGCCATTCAGATGTTGCAGCCTCACGTCTGCCAGTAGCTTAGGTAGTACCTATGCTCTTACCAGTTGTCATAGGACTGATATGACAGAGTGGATTATGGACTCCGGTGCGTCTCATCATATTGTGGAGACAAAAGTAGTTTGCAGTGTACAAACAATTACCCCCTGGTAGATCGGTTATCATAGCAGATGTGACACACTGTCTAGTTGCAGAATAGTGGGAGATCAGTCTGACGTCTTCTATGCGTTTACAGAATGTGCTTCATGTTCCTGATTTTTCAATGAACTTACTGTTTATTAGTCATATTACTAAGGATATGCATTGCCGTGCTATTTTTGACCCATCTTCACTTGTGTTTTAGGACATTCTTACGGGCAGGGTGATTGGATATGGCCGTGAGCATGGCGGTCTCTATCGTCTGGTCTGCACTCCGTACGTTGGTGTCGTCTAGTCGCACATGAGCAGTCTCTCCCTTTATGTGACGTCTGCGATTTGGCCATCTTTTTCTCCAGAAGATGTGTCACGTGCTTTTACTGATATCTCCTTACTCCACTTTCCAGTGCATGGCCTTTTAGCTAGGAAAGCATCACCAATATGTTTTCCCATTTCGTCAGGTCGGAGTAGTAGTTCTCTTTTTGAGTTGATTCATGTAGACATTTAGGGTCCGAGTCGTGTTCCTGATCACCGGGGACACATATTTTATCGTATGGTATAGATGATTGTTCTAGATTGTCGTGGGCTTGTTAAAGACTAAATCTGAGGCTAGGACTATGATAAAATCTTTTATAAATGATGTAAATAATATTTTTTTTCATCTGCAGTTAATTTTTTGCGAACTGACAACGCCTTGGAATTTTGTACACTTGAGCTTTCGCGGTTCTTCTCATCGTTTGGCATCGTTAATCAAACTTCATGTGCTTATATGTTGCAACAAAATGGTGTTGTTGGGCGTAAATACCGTCACTTGCTTGATATGACTCAGACTCTTCTCATTTAGAGTTGTACACCGCATTCGTCATGGGTGACACGCTTCTCATTGCGTGCTATTTTGTGAATCGCATGCCCTCTTTTGTATTGGGTGAGAAAATCACATTCTCCTTTGCTTTTCTGAGAAGGGTTTGTTCTCACTCACTCCTCGTGTGTTTGGCTCAGTCATCGTTGCACATCACTTGTCACCTGGTCTTGACAAGCTTTCTCCTAGAGTTGTCAAATGTGTTTTTGTAGGGTATTCCAGGACACAAAAGGGATACATATGTTATGATCCTCTTCGTAGAAAGTACTACGCCAGTGTTGACGTCACTTTCTTTGAGCTTGTGATATGTTTTTTTCCTACATGTGATAGATTAACTCCATCTGATTTTGGAGAAGAGGTTTACATGTTACCACCCCTACTACCATGATCAAATCACCAGCTCCACCTCATCCCATACCACCACCTCTCGTACCACTACCTCCATCTCATTTTGTACCACCTCCACCTCCTGTACCAACACCACCCAGTAACCTGGCTCGGTTCTTGCCATGATTCTACGTTCGTAGGTCGTTCTCTGCTCATGGCCCTCCCCGGTCATCCACTACGACCCATGTATGTTCTGAGCATATTTTTTCTACTGATGGCTCTCGAGATTTGTGTTTGCAGCAGTCTACTGCATCTTCTGAGCAAGTGCCTTTGCAGGAGATTTGTATACGGATTGAGGAGATTCCCAATGACCTGGATGTGCCTATTTCCATGAGGAAACAGAGGTGTACATGTACATCATATCCTCCTGCTTCCCATGTTTCTTTTGGCTGCTTGACCGCGGATTTCAGAAAGCTTGCATTTGGAATTTCAGCGGTGGAGCTCCCAAAGACCTACCATGAGAGTTTGCAAGATAGTCGGTGGCGTCTTGCCATGAAAGAAGAGATGTCCCTTACAACTATTTATGTTGATGACATGGTTATCACTGGCGATGACAACATGCATTCTTGAGACTAAAACCTTCCTACATAAGGTATTTATCACCAAGAACCTTGGTTAACTTTAACACTTCCTGGGTATCAAAATGATACACATAATAAAAGGATTATACTTGTCAAAGAGGAAGTATTCTTCGGATATCCTTACGGAAGCTGGTTTTCTTGGATACAAACCATCAGATCCCAGCCCAATTACAATGACATGGACATCTGTAGATATTATATTTGAAGACACCATATTGTACAGAAGCTTGGCATGCAAACTATCGCGTATCTCACTATCACTAGGCCTGATATATCATATGCTATGAGCCTTTGATCTTTCGCTACCTGAAGGAGTCTCTAAGAAAATGCCTTTTGATTGGGCTATATTACCTTCTATGTAGGAGGACGAGCAATCTACTACGATACATTACCGGTTCCACCATGCATGTTGATGGAAACTTTATTACATGGCGAAGCAAGAAACAAACCACTGTCTTGATATCAACCGTATAGGCATAAAACAGAGCAATGGCTCAAAGCCACATGCGAGATTACGTGGTTCGTCTCATTTCTGTAGGAATTTGGATCCTTGCTACTATTCTTGTACTTCTCTACTGTGACAACAAGTTCGTAAGGTACATTACTATTAATCCTATCTTCCATGAGCGTACCAATCGTATTAAAGTGGATTGCAACGTTATTCAATATGCAATACGAGGGAATATCACTGCTCCACATATTCCGTAGAATTCCAATTTATTGAAGTATTTATTAAGACACTTCCAAAGAAACACGTATGGTTGTTGACTTTCAAGTTGGACATGTGATCAATAAATATGCTCAAACTTGAGGGGGGTTGTTGACTTTATTGACAAATATAGCCATGACGTAAATTATTCTATTTTAGTTTATTTCCATGTACTTTTTTTGTTTTTTTTGTAAATCTTCAAGGATTATTATGTAATTGCCACCTCCTGGGCTCCACAGTTTCACACTGTATGTATACCCCCACACCATGAATAAAATTATTCTATTGCATTCTCAAATTTTATCCACAATAGGTTTAGGGGTTTAATTAAATATAGTATTAGTTAGTACTAACGTTTTGGAAACTTATCTTGATAATCATTTGAACTTTATACGTGAGGTTATGCATTTTACAAAATATGTATGTGCAATGAACCCGTGTTTTTATCAATCTCCAACATCAAATTTTGTTATTTTATTTTTGAAATTAGAATATTACAAACTGCATACTTCACATACTTCACATATTATGACATACTCATATTTGTATGCTTAATCACTTCATAACACCTATCTGAATAATATTGCATAACATAATTGTGAACCTTATATAATAACTTATATATTTTACATATCATTTTTATTATTGTAATAAATATGATTTTTATAATTTTTAAGCTATCATTTTTTTGTTGCTTGATCGAAAATCATGAGAGAAGTAAATTATTTTCCATTTATCTACATCCTAAAAGCCCAACATATAAATTTATTTTTTAAAATATTTAACTAGTGTTATCAACTTATTATTACAAGGTAGATGTGTGGACAAACACGTAAAGATTGGATTAGGAATGATGCAATCAGAAGGAAAATTGGTGTAGCTCCGATCGAGGATAAGATGTTAGAAAATCACTTAAGGTGGTTTGACCATTTGCAAAGGAGGTCAGGTGATGCACCGGTGAAGAGATGTGAGTTTTGGGATGTTGAGCCAGCTAAAAGAAACTGAGGAAGACCCAAGAAATATTGGAAATAGACTATACAAAGGGATCTTATTTTTTTGGATCGAAGCTCGAGAATGACCCAAGATAGATCTGAATGGAGGCAAAGAATCCATGTAGCTGACCCTACTTGATAAGGGAAAAGGCTTAGTTGTTGTTAATGCCATTAACTTATTGTATTATATAAACTAAAGAAATATTTTAAACTTGTTTTTATTATAATAGATAATCACTGCCTCAATTCAATTAAGTTGTCACCTCTTCGTCGCATCTCGTGTCGGATGGTTGATGAATATGTGATTCATCACTCTAAAAGTTGAAAATAGAGCTTTGTTCCCAAGTAATTAGATGCATATTTCCACTTATATTACATAATTAGCATTCATGCATGTGTAAATAATATCTGCATTTTAGCATTCATATTTGCATTAAAGAAGGAGCCAATTGACCAAAATATCCTTTATTTTATCATTTTATTTTCTTAATTATTAAAAATACAAAAAATAGATTAAATTGTATTTTTTTCTTTCACATTTTCTCTATTTTATTTTTACTTTTATCTTATTTAAAAATAAAAAAATTCAAAACATAAAAATGTGGTATTTTATATCTATAAGGTACCACCCAAAAATGCACTTTGTACATATGACTTCTTTTGATTTTCAGCCCTTCATGAAAGTTGTAGATCTCGTCGAGACGAGCAACTTTCGTGTTGACCACTTTTTGACTTGACCCCTTTTGTTATTTCTTTTTTATTTTTCTTTTGAATTAACTTGTGATTTTTCTGGGAGTGACATGTGGCCGCTCCTGGAGCCGCCACGTGTCACCCATTTTTATCATTTTTTATTTAAATTTAATAATTTTAATTAATTTATTCATTATAATAATAATTATTTTAAATAATTGAAAATAATACGCCATGTGGCCGCACCTTCGTGCGCCACGTGGTACTATTCCCCCTCTCTCCCCTAATCTCTCCCTCTCTCTCTTCTCTCATATTTCTCTTCCTCCCCCACGTTCTCTCTCTCTCCTCCCATATCCCATGCACGTACACCCCGTGTCACGCGTGCCTCTCGCACCATCTCTCTCCCTCTATTGTGAATACCTCGCGCAACCACCCGCCCCACGTCACGCGACGGTGCGCAACGGCCCTGCGTAAACTCCGCCACACCCAACATCCTACGCACTCACCCACACCTTACCTTCTCTCCCCTCTCAACCACCTTTAAAAGCCATTCCGCGGCCCCGTCGCAATCCATCCGCCTTTAAACAAGAAGAAAAGAGCTCCAGCTCCAGAGAACGGCAAGGTGACAACGGCCCTTCTCCGTTGCAGCGACGAGCGTCCTTTTTCCTCGGCGTGATCCGCAGCTTATCCTTCCGCGTTGCAGCTCCAACATCGCAGCTACTAGAGCTCGGGCTAAGCCGAGCCCTCGAGCGACAACCTGTGAGGCTTCCATCTTCACAATCCCAGGCGACCCCGACCATTTCACAGGTAACACCTCCTTCCTTCTTTTCTTTCCTCCATTCTCTTCTTCACCCCTCTTCTTTGGATTCCTTTATTTTTCTTCCATTCCTAACTCTCTTACTACCACCTCCATTCATTCATTAATTCTCAAAATACTTATATTTTCACCGATAAATCACACGTTGTGAATGCAATGATGATTTTTATCAAATTTTCTGGGGAATTTCTTTATACCAATTAATCGAAAATTTAAGACAAAAAAGAAAAAGAACACTTCCCCTGTTCACAGGGGAAGTTCCCCTGTTTCACTGCACCGTCAAGCACCCCCAACAGCCCCCCCACCCGGCTGCTCCGCCACGCCTTCAGCTCTTCCCTCCAAGGTCACGCGTCGACGCCTCGCCGGCCGCACCGACCAGCGCCCACCGCCGCTTGCACAACAGCGCCTCGCTGACTTCCACTCCCCTCCAGGTCCAGCCGATGCTCCTCCAACCCCGCGCGCCGTAGCCAGGCGCTCCACCTCCAGCTTTCCTCTCCCCCGCACGCACACTCCTCCGCCGCCTCCGTCAACACCCTGCACGCGGTTGGCCGTGCGAAGCCACCTGCGGCCTTCACCACCTCGCCTCGGTCCGCTAGCTCGCTTCGCCGTCCACGGACAACAGCTCTCCACCTCGGGTCCCCACCACCTAGCGCACCTCTACTCCAGAGCCAACCACCTGCAAGTCGCACGCGTTCCACGCCCTCCAAGCTCCTCTTCCCTACGGCTGCGCCGACCTCTCCTCCAACATCACCCGCAACCAACTGCGGACAGCCGCTCCTCCTCTGCCTTGGATGCGCACCGCCATAAGGTTTGAGAGGAGCCGCGCACCCGATCCTCGCTCAGCTTCGATCGCGCGTCCTCGCATGTGTGCCACCGCCCCTAGGACCTGAATGTTATCGTCACCAATCTTCACCTCGATTCCTTCACCATTGCTTCCGTCAAAGGTGCATTCCATATATTCCGTCTTAGCCCTACTTATACGAAATCCTTTAGTCTCCAACTCATGTCTCCAGACCTCAAGCTTCTCATTTACTCCATCTCTAGTCTCGTCTATTAACACAATATCATCAGCAAATAAGATACACCAAGGTAACTCATCCTGAATGTGACTTGTCAACTCGTCCATAATCAAAGTAAAAAGAAATGGACTCAAAGCAGAACCTTGATGTAAACCAATGTTGATGTCAAAATATCCAGTCTTTCCAGACGGGGTCCTTACACAAGATAAAGCCCTATCATACATGTCCTTTATGAGGTTAATGTATAGGACAGGTACTTGTCTCTTCTCCAACACTCTCCACAATATCTCTCGTGGGACAAAATCATAAGCCTTCTCCAAATCAATAAAGATCATGTGGAGGTTCTTCCTTTTAGCTCTATAAATCTCCATTGTTCTCCTCAGCAAATGGATGGCTTCAATCGTTGAGCGACCTGGCATGAATCCGAATTGGTTTTCTTTTACGTTGGAAACTTGCCTCAACACTCTTTCGATCACACATTCCCAAATTTTCATAGTGTGACTCATCATCTTGACACCTCTATAATTTGAACAATTTTGAATGTCTCCTTTATTCTTATAAAGAGGCACCACGATACTCCGCCAATCTTCAGGCATTTTCTTGCTTCGCCAAATAACATTGAATAGATTCGTAAGTCAAGTCAAACCACACTCACCTAAAACTCTCCATACTTCTACAGGGTTGTCATCCGGTCCTACACATTTCCCAGGTCTCATAACCTTCAAAGCCTCCTCTACTTCCTTTCTTTGTATCCGTCTATAGCTTGCACGATTCAAGTAACTTTCACTACAAGCTAGATCACCCAAAGTGATCTCTCTATTTCCTTCCCCAGTGAAAAGTTTATGGAACTACTGCTCCCACCTAGTCTTTATATCCTTCGGAGTAACAAGCACATGACCTTCCTCGTCCTTAATGCATCTTACATGAGAAAGGTCTTTGGTCTTTCTTTCCCTTGCTTTGGCCAACCTGAATATATCCTTCTGTCCCTCCTTAGAGTCCAGATTTTTATACAAAACTTCATAAGCTTTTGACTTAGCTTCGCTTACGTCCTTCTTTGCTTCCTTCTTCGCTATTTTGTAGTTTGTGACAGTTTCCTCTGTTTTATCCTTAGACATAGCTTTAAAGCAAGCTCTTTTTATTTTTAGCTTCTCTTGTACCCCTTCACTCCACCACCAAGCCTCCTTTTGACCTGGAACTCCTCCCTTTGACTTGCCTAGCATCTCTTTGGCTACCTTTCGGATACACGATGCTACTGCCTCCCACATCTCGTTTGCACTACCGTTACAATCCCAAGATAAGTCTTCTAAAACCTTCTCCCTGAAGCTCGCTTGTTTCAGTGGAAGATTCCACCATCTAGTTCTAGTTATATTAGAAACCCTCCTTTTCTTTACCAGCCCTTTCATTTGTACATCCAAGACTAACAAACGGTGTCGGGTTGTCAAACTCTCTCCTGGGATTACTTTGCAGTCTTTACAACACAACCGATCTCTTCTCCTCAACGCAAAGTAATCTATCTGTGTTCTAGTTGGCCCACTCTTATAAGTAATTAAATGTTCCTCCCTCTTCTTGAAGAGATTGTTTGCTACGAAAAGATCATATGCCGTTGCAAAATCCAGGATGGCTTTTCCCTCTTCATTTCTATCTCCAAAACCATGTCCTCCATGAACACTAGCATATCCAGAAGCATCTTTTCCCACATGTCCATTAAAATCTCCACCGATGCAAATCATCTCTCTTTGTGGGATTCCTTGTAGACTCTTATCCAAATCCTCCAAAAAAGCTTGTTTAGTCCTTTCATCTAAACCAATTTGCGGTGCATAAATTGAGATGATATTCAGAATTTCTTCTTCAAGCACCAATTTTAGCAACATAATTTGATCCCGAATGTTTTCACCTCAACCACACAATCATTCAAATCCTTATGAACAACTACTCCAACACCATTTCTACCCTTATCTTTACCTGAATACCAAAGTTTAAAGCTTGTCTTCTCAATCTCCCTTGTTTTCTCTCCAACTCGTTTAGTCTCTTGAAGACACAGTATATGAATCTTCCTTCTTTCCATCGTATCAACTATCTCCATCAACTTTCTAGTTAAAGTGCCAATATTCCAACTACCAATCCGCAACTTCCATTGCAATCTCTTTTGGACTAACTTCTTTACTCACATGCGTCCATTATGCGAGAACCCTTGTAAATTTTGGACTGCATCCTGGCGATGATGCAACGGAACTAGCTTAATTACCCGCATGCGTTCCTCATGCGGGAACCCTTGCAAATTTTGAACTACGTCCAGGCTGCGATGTAGTGGCCCTTGCTCATTTTTCATTGCATTCGGGCGATGCAACGCGTCGCAAGTAGGGAACACCCCAACGAAATCTGTATGTTTGCTTAAATCCATGTTGAAAAGATCCGACTGTCATGAGGCAACTTCTTAAATAGTTTTTTTTAAGAAAAAAAGTACTATTTAGGAAGTTGTCTCTGACTGTTTTACGCTGGCTGTCGACTACCTAACACAACCCTCCTCATTTACCCGGGCTTGAGACCGGCCATGGTTGAGTTAAAAAATGATTTTTTTGAAAAAAAGAGGCGCGTACGAAAAAAAAGCTGTACGCAAGTTTAAAAAAAATGATTTGAAAAGCCGAAAAAATGTCAACGGCTTAAAAAAATAAAAAAAATGATGAATGTTTTGAAAAGCCGACAAATGTGTGATCGGCTAAGTGGTTTTGTTTGTCCCCATCATTGTTGTCTTCTCCCAACTTGGTCGACGTCCATGTTTTCCGACAAATATGGGAGAAAAGGGGAGTATATATTATGTAGAGTCACAGGTCTTCAGATGATATTCTCCAGACCAGCCGATTCTCAGACTCTATAGTTTTTCAGATGAAGATTCTTCATGCGCAAGATTTAGACTCGACGTTCAGATTCCGAGTCCACAGGTGTGATGCGCAGATTCAGACTCGACACTCAGATTGGTCAGAGTCTAAGTTTGAGGCACTCCATGTTTGAGGGGCCTATTTTCGAGTTCTTCAGAGAGAGACTCATTTTCAGACACGTATATGTTTGCGGTCATTTTCAGATGAGCACATGTAGGTCCCCATCATTATTCTTGTTTTGTCGGTCAGAGTTTTCATGTGAGCCATAGGGACTCCAGAGTAGAGGACCATTCCCTATGCCATGTTGGCAAGGGTTTTCATGTGGTATCATAGGTACTCCAGAGCAGTGTACCATTCTCTGTGCCAGATGGGAGAGACCCAGTTCTCCGACGAGGAGACTTCTTTCAGACTTCATTCTCCAGCGACCGTGGACTCCGACGAGGATTGCACTTCTACGGCCTTTTTCAGTTTGTCCCTTTTCAGAGATGGAGCAGTTGTGGCGGGCCAGAGTACTCCGACGAGGAGATTCAACAGACTCACACTTCGACGAGGAGTGGCGGGCCAGAGTACTCCGATGAAAAGTTTGTCCCTTTTCAGCCATGTTGTGGCGGGCCAGAGTACTCCGACGAGGAGACTCATTTTCAGTTGCATTTACTCTGACCGGCGCAGTTCAGAGCACATGCTCTCCGACGAGGAGATTCAGCAGACTCACACTCCAGCCCGTTCTTCCTCCTCACATGCACAACATGAGAAGCAACGTCCTCGACAGCAGCAGTTGTGCGTGTTGGATTGATATCGTCCTGTAGCATTGAGTTTTTCTTTCTGTTTGTCCAAGCTGAGCATTGCATGCTCCAGCTTGAGGGGGAGTGCTGGAGTATTTAGTTTTTTTTTTGACGCTCAGCTGGAGTATTTAGTTGTATGCGCATATGTATGGGAGATGGGTAAATGGATCTCTTCAGGATCCATTTACCCCATCCAAGAGTTTAGTCCCACATCTACCAGTGGTGGGACTTGGAGGCTCTGTGGAGGCTATATAAGAAGCCCCAGACCTCCTGTATTAGATGAAAAAGTGCAATGCAATATCTGCCCCTTTGAGGGCTTCTCCCGTGGTTTCATCCCACTCCTCACGGAGTAGGGTTCCACGTAAAATCATGGTGTTCCATGTCTATATTTTTTATTTTTTGCTCTGTTTATCAATTGCTTTCGCATTCTTCTATTTTCTTAAACATGCTATAGACGAATATAAAGAAAGGAAGTAGAGGACGCTTTGAAGGTTACGAAACCTGAGAAAGGTATAGGACCTGATGATATCCCTGTAGAAGTATGGAGAGTTTTAGGTGAGCGCGGCTTGACTCGGCTTACGAATCTATTCAATGTTATTTGGCGAAGCAAGAAAATGCCTGACGATTGGAGGAGTATCGTGGTGCCTCTTTATAAGAATAAAGGAGACATTCAAAATTGTTCAAATTACAGAGGTATTAAGCTGATAAGTCACACTATGAAAATTTGGGAACGTGTGATCGAAAGAAGGCTGAGGAAAGTTTCCAAAGTAAAAGAAAATCAATTTGGATTCATGCCAGGTCGCTCAACTATTGAAGCCATCCATTTGTTGAGGAGAACAATGGAGATTTATAGAGCTAAAAGGAAGAACCTCCATATGATATTTATTGATTTGGAGAAGGCTTATGATTCTGTTCCACGAGAGATATTGTGGAGAGTTTTGGAGAAGAGACAAGTACCTGTCCTATACATTAACCTCATAAAGGACATGTATGATAGGGCTTTATCTTGTGTAAGGACCCCGTCTGGGAAGATTGACTATTTTGACATCAACATTGGTTCAGTTTTGGGTCCATTTCTTTTTACTTTGATTATGGACGAGTTGACAAGTCACATTCAGGATGAGTTACCTTGGTGTATGTTATTTGCTGATGATATTGTGTTGATTGACGAGACTAGAGATGGAGTAAATGAGAAGCTTGAGGTCCGGAGACATGCATTGGAGACTAAAGGATTTTGTATAAGTAGGGCCAAGACGGAATATATTGAGTGCACCTTTGATGGAAGCAATGGTGAAGGAATTGAGGTGAAGATTGGTGACAATAACATTCGGAAGAAAGATTCTTTTAGATATCCGGGATCTATTTTGCAACATGATGGGGAAATTGATGGAGATGTTACTAATAGAATAAATGCAGGCTGGCTAAAGTGGAGAGGAGCCTCTGCTGTTCTCTGTGATAAGAAAATTCCTTTAAAAATTAAAGGAAAGTTTTACAAAGCAGCCGTGAGATCATGCCCTATGGATCTGAATGTTGGCCTGTGAACCATAGACATGTGCAGAGAATGGCCATAGTAGAAATGAAAATGCTAAGGTGGATGTGTGGACGCACACGTAAAGATCGGATTCGGAATGATGCAATCAGAAAGAAAGTTGGTGTAGCTCCGATCGAGGATAAGATGCGAGAAAATCGCTTAAGATGGTTTGGTCATTTGCAAAGAAGATCAACAGATGCACCCGTTAGGAGATGTGAGTGTTGGGATGTTGAGCCGGCTAAGAGAGGGCGAGGACGGCCCAAGAAGTGTTGGAAAGAGACTATACGAAGAGATCTTAGTTTTTTGGATATAAGCCCGGGATTGACCCAAGATAGATCTGAATGGAGGCAAAGAATCCATGTAGCCGATCCTACTTAATTATGGGAAAAGGCTTTGTTGTTGTTCTTGTTGTAGTATAGAAAATGTACAAATATATGAAAATATATAAAATTCAAAATCGACTAAAGCTCGATTAAATCTGATGTGGCAATTGATTGCCGATTAATCCTTAGTTAGGGAACCAGCCGACCGAATATCGAGTACCAATTTATGCAACCTTAATCAGAATATATATTTTGTTTGCTTTATGTTGTTGTGCCTTTGAATCCTAACTATCTGACCCAGGTTGAAGAACCATCGTATGCACCCCCTCTTGTCGTACCATACACCAACAAGACGGTGATCTCGTTGTACACAAGTAGTATATAAACTCCCCTAGGGAGGGTTGTTTCTTCTGTACTCTTATTTTTCTCTACATAGTGATAACCGATCGCTGCTGCCTAAGGACGTAGCCCAGTTATGGGCAAGGTTCAGGACAACGGTATGCGTATGCGTTCGGACAAGTCACTGAATAACGATTAAGCGGTATGCAGGGGTATATGTGGTTTTACGCGGTTTTCTATTTTTATTTAAAAATAAATAAATATCTACAAAAGTGACTACAAATAAACCGAATTTATGAATAAATGTGGTCCAAGAAATGATCTAAGAAAAATGGCTTTCATGTAAAGCTCAAAACAGTACAATTAAATATCAAAAACATCAAAGATAATATTATATAATCCGATTTAATATATAGAATCAAAATAATATAAGATCCGGATCTTAAGATCTAGATTCGATTACCCAACTAGACCTTAAGCAGGCTCACAGAGAGCATATGCGTTCACACAGCCTGTATATGCGGGCCATATATGCGCAAATGGCGCATAAAGTGGGGCTTCAAGTAATCGGTGCGCCGAGGAGACCGCTTAGGCATATGCGGCCGCACGGACCGCTTTCATGAACAAATGCTATGGGTGAACCTTGTAAACTCATATGTCTTCGTGCTTGTTTGATTGATCATGTTTGTGTGTGCTACCGCAATTTGCAACACTTTGATTATTTCTTTTCTTTATTGTCCACCAAAGTCACGGGTTACAATTTTCATAATAAATCATCAGTTTATTTTTTTCTTTACGGTACTATTGTGCAAGACCATATGTCGTGATAACAGAAGTCCCTATGGACACTTTGTTGTGAACCGGGCAATTAGATATCATTTGCCATTGTTATAAATGTCTAATGGTTGGACTTTGTTATCAACTTATATTGCATTTTGGATGATCTCGTCAATGCAAACGGAAGACGAAGTGTTTTGCAGTCACTTCACGGTGGAGTATTGAAGTTTAGGTGATGTATTGCAACTATTGATAAATCTTCTTTGTAATTTATGGCGTTAGTAGTTTTGCGATCATACAAAGGTTTTAGATGCTTATTTCAGATATTTTCTTGAGAGTTGACTATATTCTTGATGAGTTGAGGACAACAATGCCATGAAGATGTGTTTGTATAGGTTACCCCAGGGTTCCTCGAGCTTTCATCAATATGGACTGTCGATAAAAGAAGAGGAGAATATTGCTTGTTTATTCTGTGAGGTCTAGGGGTCCTTATATAGGACTAAACCCTAGGGTACTCAGAGGAGAACTTACACAAATACCCCTGAGGGTTCGTTTGGTTGTAGGGTTGGGTAGGGTTGGGTACTATTCACATGGCTGGGTGAATGGTAAACTGTGAGGAAGGGATACCCCTGTGAATAGTACTCAACCCAACCCAACCCTGCCCAACCCTGCAACCAAACGAACCCTGAGGGGTTACATAGGGAAACAATACATAAGGAAACAATGATACATAGGGAAACAGTGCATAAGAAAATAGAGATAAATAAAGAAACAATAATATATGGCAATCTCTAACACTCCCCCTCAAGTTGGAGCATATTCATCAATCATGCCCAACATGGAAGTTATCCAGGAAAGCCGCTTCTTAGTTACTGCCTTGGTAAAGATAGCAGCAAGTTGAAGATCTGTTGGAATGTGTGGTGTGGTTATCTTCCCTCGTACAACATCTCTGATAAAGTGACAGTCAATCTCAATATGTTTTGTTCTCTCATGGAACACAGGATTGGTAGCAATGTAGGTAGCTGATTTGTTGTCGCAGTACAGGGGAATCAGAGTGGATATAGCAGCATTTAGTTCTTTTAGAAAAGTGAGCAGCCATGTGATCTCACATGTAGCCTGAGCCATTGCTCTATATTCAGCTTCAGCACTAGATCTTGAAACAACTGATTGTTTCTTGCTTCTCCAACTAACCAGGTTTCCTCCTACCATCATGGCATATCCAGTTGTAGATCGACGGTCTTTAGGAGAGCTTGCATAATCGGCGTCAGCATATGCAGTAAGATTTGTGTGACCATTTGCCTCATAGAAGATTCCTCGTCCTGGCGAGTCTTTTAGGTAGCGAAGTATTTGAAGTACATCTTGCCAATGGCTGTAGCATGATTTCTCCATATTTTGGCTAGCTCTGTTTACAGCATAAGATATATCAGGTCTAGTAACTGTAAGATATAGAAGTTTGCCAACCAGGCTCCTATATCGTGTAGTGTCTTCAAAGAGAGGATCATTGGATGCAGAATGTTTTCTAGGCTCTGCTGGAATTCCTGAGGGTTTGCACCCAAGTAGTCCTGCCTCAGTTAGTATGTCAAGGCAGTATTTTCTCTGTGACATATGTAAGTCTTTCTCAGTACGTAGAGCTTCTATGCTTAGAAAATAACGAAGTTGTCCAAGATCCTTGGTGATGAATACTTTTTGCAAGAAAGCCTTGGTTTCTAGTATCCCTTGGTCATCATCTCCAGTAATAATCATATCGTCTACATATACAGCAAGAACTACAACACCATTCTGTCGCCTCCTGACAAAAACCGAATAGTCTGATGTAGTCCTCTGGAAGCCCATGGTGCCAATCTCTGTATTTAGTCTATCAAACCAAGCTCTTGGACTCTGCTTTAGTCCGTAGATAGCTTTGTGAAGTCGGCATACATACTCCCCCTCGACTTCATAACCTGGGGGTTGTATCATGTAGACTTCTTCGTCAAGCTCTCCATATAGAAACGCATTCTTGACATCTAACTGAAACATAGGCTACCTTTTGTTTACTGCCACAGAGATGATAGTTCGTATGGATCCCATTCTAGCCACAGGGGAGAATGTTTCGAAGTAGTCTACCCCGTATGTTTGAGTAAAGCCTTTTGCTACAAGCCCGATCAATAGAACCGTCAGGGGACTTCTTTGTAGTGAAGATCCTGCGAATGCTTCCATTTCTTCATTCATTGCCATTCGCCATCCCTCATCTTGTAATGAACTATGATGATCTTTGGGAACAGAAATAGCCATTATGGCATCTGCATATCTTTTGTCAGAGCAAGATAACCCATTAGTAGAGGTGAAATGAGATATTGGGTGAAGTGTGCATTGCCTCTTTGTCATGCGTAGTGCGATTGGTAACTCCTGAGGACTATCCGGGGTAGCATTGGTGGGAGCATTCGAGGATGGCGTAGTGTCCTGCAACAACGGAATAGGTAAAGGAACCTGAACAGGATTAGACACAGTTCTTCTTTTATACACAATTGGTGGAGGCGGGGATTTTAGGGGAATATCAGGCACTGGTTGTGTAAAGAAGTTGTTTTGTTCAAAGAATGTGACATCAAGAGAGACGTAGTAACGATGTCCTTTTGGATCGTAACATATGTATCCTTTTTGAGTTTGAGAATACCCTAGAAAAACACATTTGATAGCACGAGCAGATAATTTGTTCGTGGTATGGAAATTATGGACAAATGATGTGCATCCAAAAATTCGTAAGGGCAGAGGGAAAGGTTTCTCCTTGGGATATAGTAAGTTGAAGGGAGTGGAGCCATGTAGAGAAGCAGAGGGGACCCTGTTTATAAGATGAACAACAATAAGGATAACATTGCCCCAATATATCTTGGGAACATTCATATGGGTGAGTAAGGATCGAGCAATATCAAGAAGGTGTCTTAGTTTTCTTTCAGCAACCCCATTTTGTTGGGATGTACATAGGGTACTCAGAGGAGAACTCACACAAATACCCCTGAGGGGTTACATAGGGAAACAATACATAAGGAAACAGTGATACATAAGGAAACGGTACATAAGGAAATAGAGATAAATAAAGAAACAATAATATATGGTAATCTCTAACATAGACGAAATCAACCTGCCTCCAACCCTGTATCTTTCTTAGTCTGCCACAAGTATAACATCATGTTCTTTACTGTGAAGTATTCTTTTGGTGTGACTGAGCGGTAGCTGTCGTCGTTGCATGCAATCCAGTATTTCCAATTCAGAACTTCTTTACATGGAGGAAATTCAAATCCATTATAGGTTGCTGTCCATTAATTAGATACAGAAGTTTACTAGGTGTTGGTTGGGTTGCTTGCAAGTTGCCAGAGGGCAATGTTTGTTGCATTGAAACCGCATATCCTTCTAAGCCTTTGAAGCCATGATGTTTGCTTAATTATATCTTGTAATGCCTAAAAAATATGCTGTTGATGCTATTTATTATTAATATTATTACTTTAAAGGTGGTTTTACTTACTGACTAGTTAGATATCACCTTTAATGCAGATTTGTGAGATAGATCCTGGATTTTTCCGGGATTGCGATACCTCTGTGAGAGGTTTTCAAGGGAGATTGGAAGTACTGGCTGTCTCTGTCCATGGGGAAGGAGATGCACATTCTGAAAATTACGAAGCAAACGATGACTTCCTTCCGAAGGCCCTCAAACCCAACGATGCTGTAGCTCAACTCACCGATAAAGTTCAGAAGCAAACGCTTACCAGTGGAAGCGGAGACAGCGGAGAGGAGCAGCGGACTAAACAGAGCAAGTGCAGCACATGCAATGCTGTTGTTGGGGATGCCAGACAATACAGGGAGCACTTCAAAAGCGATTGGCACAAGCAGAATCTGAAGCGCAAGACGAGGAATCTCCCTCCTCTTCCCCTTGAGGAGTGTTTGGCAGATAGTGAAATCGACGACGCAAAGGCGGACCTGAAAGAATACTCATTCTGATAAGGAGCCATCATGAACATCATTTATTGCCTTTGTCCCAAGAAGCAAATTTTGAAGAAAAAAGTATAGCATGGAAAAACGAGAAAAAAAATTCTGCTTTCTCGTAGGGGTGTAAATTACGAGTATGTTTCTATATAACTTGAGTCAGAGGCACGAGTTGAATCTGGATTTGGTCTTTTAGATTTTGGGCATCTGCTGTGCAGATGGGAACTCATGTATATGAAATGTGGACTTATGCATCTGTTTTCTGAAACGTAGTGAAAGTACGCAATTGCGATAATTGTTTAAAGCGGACAGGGTAACCATGTGAGTTGTTTTACATCACTAAGCGTGCGATGCACGGCTCGTTTGATAGGTGGGTTGGGTTAGCCAGTTAGGTTGGAACAAGCTTTGTTTGGAAGGTTAGTAAGATGACTAACATTTTTGTGGCATGCGGCTTCCAAAGTCTCATGGTATACTCCCACTAACCATGAGCTTTGTGGTTGTCATCCTCAAGAAGATGAATAAAAACCTTAAGAAAGTTCTCAAATATTTTGCCCTTACAAATGCATGCATGCATTATCAGGAAGGATAAGCATCGGATCGGTCCCTTGCAAGTCATACAAGACTCATGTCTAAGAACATTTAACAGAGTCGGCTTTAGGCCGGGCCAAGATCTAGAAAATCGATCATAGTTCAACTCAAATCCAAGTCCAACCCAAAATCATCGGACTATACTTGGCATCGATGGGTCTAAACTACTTGCACATTTAATAACAACATTCGATATTCATCTAAGTTCCTATTTCAATGCTCGTATCATCAAACACGTACTTTTTTATTTCATTTTTGGAAAGCATCAAAGTTGCACTCTTCTTGTATAATCTCTTTTTAAGAGGATTTGGGAAGTGTTATATCTTATAGTTTTAATTTAAGGAAAGTCTCCAAAGAGTTGAAGGTCCATTCCACAGTAGAATGTGTTCATATGGACCAAGCACTTTCAATTGGATGGAAAACAAAATACCACTATGATTTTCTAAGAGAAATAAGAAACATATGCCATTACACACATATTATATATCATTTTTTGACATTCTATTTTATATTAGGTTAACAAGACTGGATGGGGCCAACCTTAACCAGAGCTCGTCCCAAAAATATCATCTTAGTCAATATTTTAGCTCAGGCCTGATTTGTTTTATTTGTGACTTTCACACCCATAATCCAATATACTTTCAATATAACCTTCAATAATTGCAGATTATACTCAGAACCGTGAATAATGCTTAGCTATACATAACATAATCATGTATTAAGTTCCATCCATTTCCTCAGTTAATTTTGAAGAAATCCACTCATTTTTGATAATTTTACCCCTTAAACAAAATTAAATTTCCAAAAGATGCTCCCATCTTCCTCAGCTCCCACAATCAGAGCATCTTCCCACTCTTTCCTGTCATCTTCCTCTTCTGATCTTGCACACAACAGAGTTTGTTGGCGAACAAAAATCTGATCTTTGTCAAGGATGTGCAAAGATGAAAACGAGTAGAACAGGGGGCTAGAGCAGGCGGAGGAGGGGGGTTGGAGCGGGTGGAAGAAAGGATTGGAGTGGGCGGAGAGGGCTGAAAAGGGCAGCGAAGGAGGATGGAGGAGGAGTAGAAGAGGAAGGCAACATCTTGCTGCTACCGCAGGAGGAGAGGAGGTCGAGGAGGGAGCAGCGAAAGAGAGGGAGGCGGAGGATGGGATACCAAAGGAGGGGTGGTGGAGTTGTTGCTGCTACGGGAGGAGAGGACGTGAAGGAGGAAGAAGGGAGGGGAGTTGGGTTTAGGTTAGTTAGATTAACTCAAGGGTTAGGTTAATGAATAAACTTAACGGAGGGACATGTGTGTAAGATAGAACCACTATTCAGAGTTCCGGGTGTAATTCACGATTATTGAATGTTATATATGATTTTTTGAAAGTATAAATGGTTATGGGTGTAAAAATCCCATTTCATTTTTGGGCTTGGCCGGGTCAAGAAGACATTGCTTCAGGTTGGGCCACAAGATAGCGCATCCCAATGTTCATGCCTAATTATTTGCCATTTCACACCACCACATCGAAACCCGCACGTGCAACTCGTAAACTTGTGTGCCCTCCCCTTGAAAACACATCATACATAACCCTCAAATTCCACTCTCCATGATGTAGGATGAAATCTCACAGACAATGATATCTTGATTGCACCAATGAATTCCAATAATTTTATAATTCCATATGATTCTTTCAATTAAAATGAATATTCACCAAATTCAAAATATTTTAATAAAAATAGTCCATTTGCATAAAGTAAATAGATTTTAAGGAAAGACCAAAGAAGAGATGCAAGAGGTGGGCAACGAGGAGAGATGAAAAACAAGTCGAGATCGAGCTATACATTAAATAGTCAAGAGTCTTTAGTTGTCGATTAAGAATCCAAAGGCAAAAACGTAGATTTAATGGACTTACTAATGTTAAATGGCGAAGCCTTTTCCAACTATAAGTATGGTCGGCTATATGGCGTCTTGCTCAAATTCATGTTGAAAGATTAGACTATTTTTTTATGCTGGTTGTCGACTACTTAATGCAACACTCACAAGAGAGGATTTGAACCCTGTTCTTTTGGGTGATAGACACACTGCACTACCACTAAGTCATTAAGTGGGTACAATGGACTTACTAACGTGCGAGGATAAAATCAAGATTGTTGAGTTTTGAGCTACAAGAATATATCTTTCTACTGCTCAACTTACTATACAAACAACTATGTTTAAGGTCTTATAAATATATTCTACTAATATATTTTATAGTTACATGTTTATGGATTGCATAGACAAATTCATAGTCGGACGGATATCCATCAAGATTTCAATTTCCCAAATATACTTATATTTAACAAAAATTAGAATCTTATCTTTCTCCTTACCCATTAAGTTTTTTCTAATGATGCAGTCGTATTACCAAAAAGAACTTAAATATGCATCTGCATTCTCGAAAAATCGATATGGTTGTGGACGGATATATAGAATGGCATTCTTCTCCTAGGGTCAAATATAAACGGAAAATTTGGGGTATGTTCGGAGTTCGGTGTACCTTGCAATTGGGAGGGCAAATTTGTGGATACATTGGAAGTTTATAGATCAAAATTGTTTCTGGATGAATATGTGATTCATCAATATTATAAAAAAATTGTGATCTCAATTCTTGAGGCAAAATACCACAAAATCACATAAAATAACAAATTATTAAAATAACTTTCGCAATAACAACATGCTAATTTTACATTATTAACTTCTAAATAAGATTAAGAATAAGTTTAATAAAAGCTTGAAGAAATAAGAAGTTAACAATTGTACGTATTCCCTTGAATATATCATACAATTTTCTTTGAATTTTAATAAATTCATATTAAATCTAAT
Source organism: Ottelia alismoides (assembly GCA_037367405.1). Taxonomy (NCBI): domain Eukaryota; kingdom Viridiplantae; phylum Streptophyta; class Magnoliopsida; order Alismatales; family Hydrocharitaceae; genus Ottelia; species Ottelia alismoides. Next base: position 345,358 of record JAZKJV010000779.1, read on the forward strand.
TCACGTGAAAAGAACTCCATTGTATACATATAACTGGCATTAATAAGTAAATACTCCTAAAAAACACTACATTGTACTTATATGCAATTTTGAGTAGACTCAGAACTAAAAGTTGATTTTCCACCTTATACATTATTCTATAAAAATCTCACACCTTTGAATTAATGTGCAATCAATTATCTACGAAATAAGATCAAACTCAAAAGCTGAAGTTCATATGTGAAACTTAAATTTGCGGACATATTTTATTATACAAATATACAGACTTACACTTATCATTTTATGTGCATGCTTTTATCTTTTTAATTTATCTCTCTTTTTACTTTATTTTAAATTTATAAACTAACGAACTAGAAAAAAACAAAACTAAAAAAATACCAGAAAAGTGGAGAAAAGAACCAAAAGAACTGTGTATGCATTGACATATCTACCTGTATATAAAATCACTCGCTATTTAATTTTCAATTTTTATTAACTATTATAATTCAAAAAATATGTTAATATGTAAAAATATATATTAGTATTTTATAAAAATATTATATATTATTATTAAAAGAAAAGCAAAGGAAAAATATATGTTCTAAAAAATCGGGTATCTTATACCTATAAAATACCTTAGAAGCTGTATTATGTGCATATAGCTTCTTTTGTATTCATGAGAGTTAGAAATCTTATTGAGATCTAAAACCTTCATGTTGACAACTTTCATTTGAAGTCATTTACTATTTTGTTTTTTTTATTTTTCCCTTTATTTTTGATTTCTTGATTTTTCTGAAGGAGTCACATGTTAGTCAACGACACTTGGTCAACTGCCACACCATCGCTCCTCATTTGTAAGCTCAAGTTCTAGCTCACCATTCCACCAACCGTAGTCAACCCTTAAACGACCGGTCTCCACCTCGTAGTCACCACGTCAGACGAGGGGAGTTGACCGTTAGTCAAGTCCCTCTTCTCCGTTCCTCTCCTTTGCCCCCATGAAAACCATGTTGCTCACCATACGACCGTCACTTCCCGTCAGCCCTGTTCAGCTACTCCATCATGTTGTTAACATGATCATCAATGCATATACTAAATAGTAATTACACAAATTCAAAAGAATTAATGGGAAAACATTACAGATTAACATCATTTTAATCATGCATTTCCTATTCATTATCCGATTACATAATGCAAACATGAACCGATTAATTAAACAATAACATAAATTAGGGTGCAATCTAGGAAATGTAAAGCAATAAATAATTTGCAGCAAATAAAATGAAAGAAAGACTAGATTAGAGATCACCGAAGCGTCCATGAATGGACTGTCCTTAGAGAGGATATCGTCCCCACAATACCGGTGTGAAGGGTACCGACGATCCACTCCCAGGATACGACGGTCCGATCTTCATCCGCACACACCGACGAGACCGTCCACGAAAGTACCTATGAGAACTTGCAGCCGAGAGGATCAGGTCACAAATGCGGTGGGAACAGAGAGCACACGCAGTGGAGTGAGAGAGAGTTTTTCTTGCGAGTGAAGAAAAACAGCGTCAGAGGATAGGTATAAAAAGAGAGTCGCGTGCCCTAGCACGTGGTACCTTTTGATTTTTGAAAACACCCCTCAACAGGCGTTTCTTTTCGAATTTCGAAACCGCGGCTAAAACGAACCATTCAGATAGAGTTAGATTCCCATTTCGATCGAGTCCAAACTAATCAGTCTGATTAATTTAATCGACCAATCAAATAAAACTCGCAGCAAAAGTATCGAGATCTGAATTGACTCTCTCGAGCTGGAGCCGGTGTCAGAGACGGAGCGGAGCGCGCGCGCTTGTGTGGCCCTCCATTCCTCCTCTCTACTGTTGCTACAAGAGCTTGGGGTGTGAACTCATATATAAGCCCACCAAAAGTTTAGAGATACTAGGTATGGTACTAAACTTCCACCCAAGTTTTTCCATGTTTCAAATTTGGGAGCTCCCAACTTTCCCTCCAAGCCATTTGATTTCCCAATTGAAGCCAAATTGACTCTTATAGTAATTACACAAGTTTTCCAATTAGAACCTAAATCACTTACTTTAAATACAACAATCCCTCACGAATTGAACAATTTGAAAAAGAGATTCAAAGAGAGTTAAAACACATCTTTCAGCTGCCACACTTTGCTTTCAGTAAAGGTACCTTCCGGTTTGAACATCTATCTGAGTTTACTACTTTTACTTTAACAGGAACGAAGTGAACTACGTCTTGAACTTCAGACCTTGGTATTAAAATATACGGTAGAAACAACAAAGTATTGTTATTGGTACAATCTTCAGGGTTGGTGCTCTTAAAAGGCCATGCACCCTTATCCTGTTTCATGAGTGTATTCAGGAAAGACCCTCTTCCTTTAATTGTCGCCCACAGTAACACTCCATGGGTGGCATTCTCCAAGGATGCACTGCTAACATCATGCCCAAAGGCTTGAACCCATTCAGAGCCTACGCTCTTCCTAAACTTGCAGCTTAAATGACACTCAGGCTTCAGGGATAAGACACTCATGCATACACATTAAGATAAGAGTGCCAACCAGTTCTCCAAACAGCTTGTAATTACCACATTGAACCTACTTTGTGGGATCTCCACTCAGATAGGTTGGAATGATGAATCCATGATTCATCATCTTTATTCTTTTATTTTAGCTTCATTTCCATAGACAAACACCTGTAAATACCTAGTAATTTCATGAAATTGTCATTTTGCATGCATTTGTTAAATATACATTTTAACACTTTTTGTACATAAATAAAAGAATAAAGAAGAAAAGAAAAAGAAAAAGAAAAAAAAAGAAGTATTTATGCAATAAATACAGACTGACTCGAGCCCCGAGAGAAGGTCAAAACTTGACCTGATCGACCAGTAATAAAGTAGGGGGAGATAGGGTCTTCTGTCAAAAATCCAAAAATAATTTGCACATAAATTCCTTGTATATTTGTATAAAACTTGTACTATTTTATTTGTACATATTTTGATCTCAAATTAATTATTTTTGTAAATAAAAGTTGTAAATAAAAATGTGTTGTAAATAATAAAAATATTTGCCAAATAAAATAATGTACATATTACAATTAATTACACTTAGAAAAAGCCGCAAAGCGATAATTGAAACATCAATTTCGGCTCCATACGATCTCAAATTGAATCAAAATCACCTCCATTATACTCTAAATTAAATTATCTTTCAAATGGTCATGGTTTCATAATTTTTGAAATTACGGTTAAAAAGTCGATTTTCCGGGGTGTTTTGTGCAGTCTCACCATTATTTGTTGTACATATTTTCTCATTTATTTTTGATGTACAAAATTGTAAATATTATTTTCATTAAAAAATGTATAAAAAATTTAAAATTAATTAAAAAAAGATATATAAATTATTTCCTTATTTGTACATATGTATATTATATTATGTGTATATAATATTTGTATACAACTAATCTCCTTATTTACAAATTACCAAAATAATTAATATAATTAAATAATTTAATTTAATTATGAATTGATATTTAATTATTTGATTTATTCGATTTATTTGATTTAAATACTTACCATGTATATAGGATTTTATTCCAAACCTTTAATGGCCACCATTAAGGTGGCTAATTAGTTTTTGAAAATTATTTAATTTATATAAATTCGAACTTTATTTTTAATTAATTAATTATTTAATTTAATTTAATTGTTTTATTTATTTAAATAACCACTAATTACTTTCCTTATTTGTACTTATCTTCCATTTTTTATTTTCCTTCTCTTTTTATTGGGCTCATCCTCCTCATTTTCTTCTTGATCGAACTTTGGTGGAGAGGAGTCCGATCTCCAAAAGCCGTCTTGTTGAAGAAGGGTGCCTAGCCTCCGAGCTGTCCGGTGATAGCACGTCGGCCCTCGTCGAGGCAATCATGGCATTTCCGACCCCAAGGTGAGATCCACTTTTATTTTCTGTCTTCTTTTCTAGGATAAATCGTAGGTCTAATTTTTGCTCCATTTTACTAGCTTTTAGATCCTTAAAAATCATAAAAATTTATCACCATACACATTGGCATCCGAATCTGAATTTTTCATCTCACATCTTGGTCCCTACATTTCTTTTTCTACCTCACACAATCTTCCACCTCTGGTCGGGTACGGTGACCGGAGTCACGGATCTATCCTCCATGCCTCGCCAAGATCCGACCCACTCACCGACTCCCTTTTGTTTATAAATAAATTAAAAAATGTATCTTATTTCTAACATTTGTTTTTGCAGGATACAATAAAAAAACATATATTTGGTTTGTTACTAAACTTTGTTTTGCAGGGAAAAGTTAAAAAAACCAAACAAAAAGAAAATATAATAAAAAAATTTATTCAGTTCCTGTTTAAATTTTGCGTAAAAAATTTAAAAAAATTACTATCTCGGTCTACAGTTTAGAGCATAAATAAAATAAACAAAAAATAAAAAAAAGACAATCAGCATGCCGACCACCCTCATGGAGCTCCGAGCACCACCGCACTTCTCCTGCACGCAACCACCGCACCTTGGCGCCATCAGCCTCGCCGCGCCCGCCTCCTTGGGGGGGCTCCGTCGCTGCCTAGGGGGCCTGTGTCGCCCCCATCTTTCTCCCCCAGGCCGAACTGTCGCGCCACCCAGCCTCCATCATCCCGCGAGGCAGCTCCCCTCCGCGCCTCCACCTGCGGGGCCCCGATGCCGCCTCTCCTAGGCTCCCCTCCACGCACCACTGGCCCCTCCTTGCCGCACGCTGCGCCACCCTCGCGCCCTGCGCGACTGTGCGGTGTGCCGCCTCCAGCCGCGACTCCATCCTCCTCCACGCAAGGCGGCCGCACACCTTCATCCGTTGCCACCTCCCGTCCTCACCACGCGCTCCTCCGCAGCGGTGCCTCGCCGTCGATATCTCCACCCGCACGCGTGGGCGGCGGTTTTCCCTTGACGGTCCGTGCCCCCAACGGCCCCTTTGTACTTTAAACGAAGATAAAGGAAGGAAGAAACCCTAGAGGGACTTTTTGAAATAAATATAAAAAAAGATTTGGAAAATTTGCACAGTTATCCCTGAAGGTTTTTTAATTTGAAAGGAGAGTCCCCGTCTCCTGAACATCACATGCAGAGCACCATCCTCACTGGGTAAATTGTATATTGAAACCATATTTTTATTTATCTTTATATTCAGTCCAGAACTTTGAATAATTGCAATTAAGCCTTTGTACTACATACTTTAATTTTACATGCACTTTTCATTAGAATAAATGTTTTTATTTTTCGAAAAATTCTCAAAAAAATATTGTATGTTTCTGCTGTAGTGCTTGCCATTGTATAATTTTTTCATCAATTTTTGATGAATTTAAATATTTTTAAAAATAAAAAATAGCATCTTTTTGCCTGCCCAAACTTAGAAAATTTATAAAAAATTCAAAAACTTGCCAAAAAATTCCCAAAAAATATTGTAGGTGTGTTTTGTTGCCTTTTAATTTCTATCTAATTTTCATTCATTTATCTTTTATAAAAATCCAAAAAATTACGAAAAACGAAAAATCTAAAAAAATTGTAGAAAGTTCTAAAAAATCAAAAAAATCCGATCTTCGTCTCTATTTGTAGATATTTCTTTGTAGTTTATATTAAAAATAATTTCCAGGATTATTGGATAATTTAAATATTTTTAAATTGCAAAATACTCCTGACTGTGTACTGTTTGCTCTATTTTTCACTGTTTAATTTTATAAATCACAAAAATATCAGAAAATTTTGAAAAAATTACCAAAAATATTTTAAAATGTGTAAATCTCAAAAACATTTTTTTTAATTTTCCGAGTATTTCTGATTATTTTGAAAAATATAAAATGAGTGTGGTGTTGTGTATTGTTTATCTTTTGTGCCTTATTCAAACAATAAAATAAAAAATCAAAATTAAAAAAAACCACTAAAAATCATTTCCGAAAATTGAGTACTTAGTTTTTCAATCGTACTCCTTGTTTTCGACCCTAGTCGCTATACCGGGTAAAAAGAATAGTGAAAACCGCTTACATATGTTTTCATTGATTCAATTATCTTTTGAGTGGTTTAAAAATATTTTTTCCTCGTTGACCGATTCGAGCGATTAAGGACAATGACTTCATGATTTATTTTCTACCTTAGTCGCATCGAATTTTGTGTCATCATGTTGCTACTGTAGAGGAACTCCCAATGGGTCTCAGTCCCATCTCATGCCTAGACTTTAGGACTAAAGATCTATCAAGTCCCTTAGTCAACGGATATGCCGTGTTGTCCTTGCATCCAACAAAATCCACAACCAACACCCCTCGAGGCACCAAATACCTTAACGTATTAAGTTTGATTTGTATTTGTCTTCTTGTTTTCTGATTAAACTTTGAACTCTTGATCTTGGCAATTGTAGTCATATTATCACAATGTATCGAAATTACAAGAACTGGATGACCTACCATGGGAATTTCAGACAGAAGTTCCCTTAGCCATTCAGCCTCAATTCCAGTGGTGTCCAAAGCACACAGCTCAACCTCAAAGGTAGATCGAGCTAGAATGGTCTGCTTCACAGACCTCCAGGAGACCGCACCTCTCCAAGGGTAAAGACATATCTAGTAACACCATTATTCCCAGGCTCCTCTATTTTCCCTATCCAGCTTGCATCACTATAGTACAGATGGATGTCTACCATAATGCAAGCTAAGGGAAATAGTTCTCTTCAAGTACTTCAATACTCGATTTAGAGACTCCCAGTGAGTATGGTCAGGATAACTAGTGTATCTACTCAGCTTTTCAACCGAGAATGAAATATCAGATCTTGTGCAATTTGCAAGATACATTAAACTTCCTATCACTTGTGATTACCTTAGCTGAGCTACATGTACTCCACTTTATTCTTAAACAACGTTTTGGATGAATCAGAAGGAGTGCTTATAACTTTGCAATCTTGATATCCAAATTTCTCAAGTACCCTCTCAACATAGTGAGATTGAGAAACTACGATCCCATCAACTGACCTTGTCAGTTTGAGAGCCAAGATCACATCAGCAACACCCATGTCCTTCTTCTCAAACTTGCTACTTAAGAATGCCTTAGTCTCATTAATAATCCTTATATGCGATCCAAACAACATTATGTCATCAACATACATGCACAAGCTAATACACTCATCACCTTTCACCTTGGAATAGACACACTTATCGGATTCATGAATCTTAAAGCCACATGACAAAAAAGTTTTGTCAAATTTTTCATGCCACTACTTTGGTGCTTGTTTCAATCCGTAAAGGGATTTAACAAGCTTGCAAATCTTTCCCTCATTCCTAGGAGACACAAGTCCATCAGGTTGATCCATATAGATCTCCTCCTCAAGATCACCATGCAAGAAGGCGGTCTTCACATCCATCTGGTGAATAGAGAAATCATAAAAAAGGCCAGTTCTATAAGCATCCGGATTGTTGTCATCCTAGTCACAGGGGAATATGTATCAAAATAATCGATACCTTCTTTTTACCTAAAGCCTTTGGCAACTAATCTGGCTTTATACTTTTTAATTGATTCATCAGGCCTAAGCTTTCTCTTAAACACCCACTTGCACCCAATGGTAGAGCACCTTTTGGGTAAATCAACCAACTCCCAAGTTCCATTAGCCATAATGGAATCCATCTCAGATTTGATGGCTTCCTTCCATTATTTTGCTTCAGATGAAGCCATGGCTTCCTTGTAACTTGGTGGATCACCCTAGATCTGGTAGACAACAAAATCGCTACCCAGATCCTTGGCTATCCGAGGTCTTTTACTCCTCCTTTTCCAATCTCTTCTGAAAGGTCATTGGATTTAGGTTGAGTCTCAGCCCTCACATTCGTTATCCTAACCACTTGATTTAGAATAGATCTTGATCTGGAGGCGCCCTCAATGGCCAGATTCTGAAGAATCCCAATCTTCATCGGGAAGACATACTCAAAGAAGGTAGCATCATGATGAACCCCGGACCTACCCTTTTTGATGTTGTCTAATTGACGATTTTGTTGCAGTCGGATAAATCCGGATCGATAAAAAATAACCGCACAAATCTATTAATCATCAAATGAAATTAAGCGCGGTTTTATGTTTATTTAGTCGGGGCAAGCCCTAGGGTCGACTCAAGGAAGCAAAGGAACAACTCGGGATCGGCTTAGAGGGATTAGATCATGGTTTTCCAAGTGATTTTTTGGTATTTTTTATGCAATAAAAAAGCCAAATGCAATGATGCAATGAACTAGGTTATTAAGAAAAATAACAACTTAGCCAAACTTAATTTTAATGTGAAATTATTCTAAAATGACCAAATTGTATTTTTCCTGTAAACCTAATTTAATGATTAATGGAAAATAGATTTTTTTTTGTGTTTTTTGGGTTAAAATGCACAAATGAAAAAATGCAAACTTTTTTTAGGGTTATTCTGCAATTTTTCGTGCAAATTATATGCAAAAATTATGAAAATTTTACTGGAAGTTAAATATGATGAAATGAAGCTAGGCTAATTTTTTTAGAATTTTCTGACACTTTATGATTTTGTTATGAATTTTTTTACTGAAAATAGAGCGATTGTGAGTCTTTAATACCTAATAAATCCACAAAGTCAAATTATCCAGAGAATGATTTATCTCAAATAGATAATTTAGTCAAGAATGAAGGAGAGTTGAAATTTCTCGAAAATCTTATTCATGGATTTAATTAAAAATCATTTACAAAAATCACTCTATAATTTATTTTATACATAAGACATCTCCAAATTGGACGAAATTTGGATAATAATTAAAGAGCACTTAAAGACATCATTTACATCTTTTCACAATTTTTAGAGCAATAAATGTGTCTATACGAATTTCAGAGCTTAAATAGGCAAAATATCTTTGATATCAATATCTGATTTTTAATAAATAATCTGATGCTCACAAAAATGCAAATTAATAGCCAAAATGTTCAGAATTAATTTGTCAACAACGTGCTATTTTTGTATTAAAAATTGATGCAAAATATCTGTCTAAATAATCACGCAAAGTCAGGGGTATCAATGCAATACAGAATTGAAGTAAAGAAACTCAAAATGTGCATGGGGACACTTTTGGAAATATGTAAACATGCAGGATTGAAAGAGTAATTTTCACAAAATAATAAAAAACAAAATTGGACCTTCACTTATTCTTCATCCGCAAGCTAGGGCAAAGGGGGATGTGGGTGGCGGGCCTTGCGCATGCGAGGAGCGGCGCGAGGGGCGACGAAGCGGAGGCGGCGCACGGGGCAGCGAGGTATGACGTCGAGCAGGCCGGGGTGGCGCGGTCGCGGGGAATCGCCTTTCGTGCTGGCGACGGCGGCGCGCCTGTTGGCGAGGGGGCGTTGGAGCGGTCGGGGCGCGGCCAAGGCGGCAGCGCGGGCGGTCCCTGGCTGAAGGGCGGCGGTGCAAGGACGACGCGAGGCGGACGGCTGTGCACGGCGGTCGCGGTCGGAGGGGCGCACGGGGTGCTGGTGGCCTGGCGGCGGAGGCCAGGGCGGCGCACGTGTTGAGGATGGCGGAGGAGAGCGGGGACCGACGCGGGGGAGATGGAGCGATGTGCCTGGAGATCGCGGTGTTGGGCGGAGGCCGCGATGTGCTGCGCACGGGGCTGCCTGGAGACTGGAATGCCGACTCGCGGCTGCAACAGCGGGGATTGCTACCGTTGGGGCGGAGGAGATGGCGCCGCCGCTAGAAGGCGGCAGTGGCCTGGCGGCCGACCGCGATGAACGGCAGTGGCTGGGATGGCTGTCGAAGGCTGCTCCTGCCTTTTTTATTTTTTGATTGATTTTTTTGTATTTTTTTGTGATTTTCTTTGTAAACAGGAAATAGAAAATGCAATGGAGAAAGATGTGGTGTGTGTGTTGTGTGATGTAAATGATTATGAGGTGGTATGCTCTTGATGAAGATGATGGTGGTGAATGAAAATATTTTGGTGATGTGATGGTGTTTTTGATGATGAACAACAAAGAAGAAAATTGTGAGATAAAAATGAAATAAGAAGATAGTGTAGAATACTTACCTGTGTGGTTCGTCGGATTGTGGGCGCAATGCTGCACTCCGATTGTCGCTTCAAGGAGACGGCGTGTGCTCCGAAGTTGAGCGAGTCTGATTGGAATCTCATGACGTGGCAATGGTGATGCTGTGGATCTCGCCTGAAAGGTTGTCGTTGCTCAACTTGTATCCTTCAGCTGTCACCTGTAGGTTGAAGGGGCTCGACCTCTCTTCTCTCGAATCAGTGGATGATGAAGAATGGATGAGGAGATGAGAATATAAAGAGGAGGAGGAAGTTGGAAAAGAGATGGAGAGAGTGGAGAAGATGGTGGAGGAAGTGGTGAGTTATTGGCTTGGAGTGGAAGACAAGGGGAGAAGAGGTAAAAGGGAGATAAAATAAATAAAATAATATAAGTAATATAGTAGGCTACTAAAAATAATTAAAATAGTAATAATAAAATAATAATAATAAATCCGAAAATAATAAAATAAATCTGAAAATAATAAAATAAAGGGGTGACATGTGGCGGCTCCAGGAACTGCCACATGTCGCTCCTAAAAAATTCAAAAATTAAATGTAAACAAAAAATAAAAAAGAAATAACTAAAGTGATTAAATCAAAAAGTGGTCAACATAAAAGTTTCTCATCTCAACGAGATCTAGTCCTTTTGTGAAGGGTCGAAAATCAAAGGAAACCATCTGTACAAAATGTATTTTTGGGTGGTACCTTATAGATATAAAATACTGCATTTTATCTTTTGTAATTTTTTTGTCATTTTTAAAAGAGAGAAAAATCAAAATAAAGTTAGAAAAAATATGAAAGGAATATTTACAACTTAATCTAATTTTTTTAGATTTTTAATAATTAAGAAAATAAAAGGATGAAAATGAAGGGCAAAACGGTCAATATGTACAATATACAAAAGGGGCTTAAAACCCAAGTTTTTGCATACGAGCTCTGATTTTAATGAAATTGGTCTTGTTTCGAAGGTCTCTGAATGTATATTACTTTAAAAAAGTATACATAAATCGGACACTGTATGAGAGAGATATGCGCAATTTAAGGCTCCTAGTTTCAAACTTGGATTGGGTTTTATTGGTCAATTTTACAAGTTAGTATGTTTTTGATATTTTTCTTTAATTAGTGTTAGTAATATATACACTATGGAGTTAGTTTTATTGGTTTTGGAGTTAGTATAAGATATATATATAGGTGAAATATGGTGAATATACAGATGAATATTTACAAGTGAAATTGGCTTCTTATTTAATGCAAATACAAATGCTAAAATGCAGATATTACTAAAGCATGCATGAATGCTAATTATACAATATAAGTGGAAATATGCCTCTAATTACTCGGGAACAAAGCTCTATTTTCAATTTTTAGAGTGATGAATAACAGATTCATCAACCCCCTATACTTAAACCTTGCTCGTCCCCGAGCAACTAAAATGAAATGCAAGAGTGAAATGATTTTGGGTTTCATACCGAAGTCATGAAAAAAAGTTGAAAATGGAGCTTGACTCGACCTTTAGATTAATTGTGTGGAGGAACCTTATTGGGATCTGAATTTAAGACCTAACAGACTTCAAGTTCCACAAGTCTTCTATTCAAGACTCCTCAATAGTCATGTCAAAACAAATCCTCAGACGTAAATTTCTGATGACTATGATTCTTATTTGTACTGTGTAAGTGTAAAATAGCTCTCCACATCAGAAATGACTCAGAACCAACCTCCTCTAACAAGGTAACTCAAATAACATGGTCCAGTAACTCTTTCCTCGAGGAGCGGGGTATTCCCTTCTAAGTTCAAGTGCGACCAGCTCAAGAGGAGGGGGTAGAGAAAAGAATGGAAGGTAGCCAGTGTAACTACCTATCCCGAGATGCCTGACCAGTGTAGCCAATTCATCCAGCTACCGACTTCTTGCTAATATACATACTCCGACAGGTATCTTATTTTCACTTGGACCTGTATGATTTTTCTTGAGTTTTTGCATTTTTTCTTTTTTTTGAACTATATACAAGGTGCAGCATGTACATCAGGAGTTTTTCCTCTTGAGCCAGTAGACTATCCCTCTTTTGAAGCATTATTGCAACCCACAACATCCCGTCCTTAGATGTCAACACCACCAGACTAGGTTGAGATGCACTACCCTCCCTAGAGGAGGACGGATGTTTCCACCCGTGTGCTACTCCAAGCTAAAGGATTCTACCTCCTCACCACCTCATCAATGAAGAGCTATGTGCATTGTGCTTGTCCAAGTTAGGTCATTATCTAAAAGAATCATGCGTGTGCACGAGATATTCTACTTAGACTAATCAAGATGACATGTGAACATAGACTTACGGACTCAAAGAATTAAGTCACTTGACCTGAGAAATCTTAACTCCAGTTCCTATAAGGTTCCTCTGAGATTAGGTGGATTAAGGTCAAATCAAGTCCATCCTAAATATCTACTCATAACTTGGTTCAGAACCCACTAACTTTTCACCTTGCATATGTATGATATGTGGATGAGATGCAGATGACATGCTATGAAATGCAAGACTCTTTTTCTTTCTTTTCTGATATAGAGATGATATGCAAGAGTAACTAAGAAGCCTTTGAACATTTTTTTTTCAATTATTTGGCATACCTCCTATGTTACAACAATTTACAAGAGTATTATACAGATTATACAAGTGTATTTTATAAAAAAATTTCTCCAAATTTTACCCAACCCGTAATTATTGCGAAATATATACAAAGATACGTGAAAGTACGAGTTATGGGTAAAGTATATATGTAATATATACACGCCTACCTATACTTAGCGTGTGCTATGTCCTCAGAGCACGAAAAGCGAGGAAAAAGACATAGCTCGTGCTAAGCGTAAGAGAGCCAAAGAGAACAAAAAATGTAAAGAAGTCGTCCTGCCCCCCTATACTTAGGCTCTGGCAGCCTAAGTGTAGAAGAAGGACAAAATGGGGCGGATGAGGTCAAGAGGAGAAATGGATGAATATACAATGCGGGCATCGGTCCCCCCTATACTTAGGCTCAGGTCAGCCTAAGTATAGACGGAAGTGAGTATGAAGACCAATGTGATCTGGAGGATACACAGAGAACAGACTCAGCTGGCGCATTCCCCCTATACTTAGGATCTGGTCATCCTAAGTATAGTTCAAGATGGTGATCAATGAAGTTGGGATTGGTTACTAGAGTCACGGGGGAGAAAGGACAGAATGTACATGAATGATGGATATATACAAGGGTGTCGGTCTGAATCTTTCAAGATGCTGCTGATGACTAGAGCTCACTGCTGCAAGGTCTCATGCGCGGCTCGATGTGTATCCGCTAAATCTGTCTCGCGCATGAATACAATCTCCTCAACATGGACTAACTGCTCATTAGATTCGACGAAGTGCTTCAACAGTTGTCCATTCACTAGGAATGTCGGTGCGTCATCTGCGAGATCTGAGATCTCAACACATCCACTATCATGCACCGCATGGACGACAAATGGGCCTGTCCACTTGGACTTCAACTTGCCTTGGAAGATCTTCAGCCTAACATTAAACAACCATACCTTCTGTCCAGGAACAAAGGTCTTTCGTCTGATATATCTATCGTGCCAATGCTTAACCTTGTCCTTGTACACCAAACTGTTGTCATATGCATGGTTTCTGACTTTCACAAGCTCATTCAGATCCATTTCTCTATGCTTCTGCCCAAGGTGCATGTTCCAATTGACCTTCTTGATTGCCCATTCTGATTTATGCACTAGTTCTGCTGGCAAATGGCACGGCTTTCCGAATACCATTCGGAATGGGGAGGTTCCTAATGGTGTCTTGTAAGCTGTCCTTATAAGCCCATAGGACTTGATCCAAGATCTGAGACCAGTCCTTCCTGTCTGGGCGGACAAGTTTTTGCAATATAGTCTTCACCTCCCTATTAGACACCTCAGCCATACCATTAGTCTGTGGGTGGTAAGGACTAGCGACACAGTGTTCGATGTCGTAGTCCTTCAAGAGTTTCTTCACCTCTCGGTTTACAAAGTGGCTAGCCCCATCTAATATCATCATTTTGGGGATCCCGAACCTAGAGATGATATGCTCTCTGATGAATTTACAGACAGTCCTCCTGTCTGCAGCTCGGGTCGGGATAGCCTCCACCGACCTGGATAGGTAGTCTACCATAAGAAGGATGTACTCGAACCCGTGGCTAACAGGGAATGGGCCCATGAAATCGATGCCCCAGACGTCAAAGACATCACAAATGATGACATGATGCATAGACATCTCATCCTTGGAACCAACGGTTCCTCCCATTCTCTGGCATACTGGGCACGACTTCGCAAAGGTGATGGCATCGCGAAACAGAGTCGGCCAATAAAAGCCACACTGAAGTACCTTCCATACGGTCCTCTTCCCGGAGTGGTGTTCTCCTGCCTCTAAGCTGTGGCATAAAGAAAGGACACTCTGGTATTCCTCCTGAAGAATACACCGTCTCCAGACACAATCCGGTCCTTCAAAGAAAAGGATCGGATCCTCCCAATGGTAGTATCTAGCATCCGACTTCAGTTAGTTGATGTGGCTCTTGGGACAATCTTCGGGAACCTTCTTGAGATAAGATAGTTCACAATGTTGGCATACCATGGGAGTGAGTCGACGACAAAAATCGACTCGTCAGGGAAGAAGTCTTGAATTAGTGAATCCTCGGAAGTATTGATATCTTTGAGATGAGAGAGATGATCGGCTACTACGTTCTTCTTTCCAGGTTTATCACGAATGTCCAAATCAAACTCCTGGATAAGCAAAATCCATCGAAGAAGACGTGCCTTCGCGTCCTTCTTCTCCATCAAGTATCGTAGCGCTGTGTGGTCAGTGAACACAATTACCTTGGATCCAATTAAGTGAGATCTGAACTTGTCCAAGGCAAACACTACCGCAAGCATCTCCTTTTCCGTAACTGTATAGTTATGTTGAGCGGTATCAAGCACTTTGCTTGCGTAGTGGATTGCAAACAGGACGCCATCCCTCCTCTGTCCTAACACATCCCCAATAACAAAATCTGATGCGTCCATCATGATCTCAAAAGGTAGAGACCATGGGAGACCCTTACCCGTGGTCGGCTCCACCTCAACCCGATTATGAAGTCAGAACTTCGACTGACTTCTCCACTTCTTCACATTTCTCACCTACTCCATATTCCAACACTATGGTAGGTTCGGAGTTCATCAAATGGTGCCGTTGTCTGGGAATCGCATTCCGCGCTGGCGACGGCGGCGCGCCTGTTGGTGAGGGGGTGCTGGAGCGGTCGGGGTGCGGCCAAGGCGGCAGCGCGGGCGGTCCCTAGCTAAAGGGCGGCGGCGCGAGGCCGACGCGTGGAGGACGGCTGTGCACGGCGACCGCTGTCGGAGGGGCGCACGGGGCGCTGGTGGCCTGGCGGCAGAGGCCGGGGGCGGCGCACACGTCGAGGATGGCGGAGGATAGTGGGGACCGGCGTGGGGGAGATGGAGCGACGCGCCTGGAGATCGCGGCGTTGGGCGGAGGTCGCGCTGTGCTGCCTGGAGACTGGAATGCCGACTCACGGCTGCAGCAGCGGGGATTGCTACCGTTGGGGCGGAGGAGACAGCGCCGTCGCTGGAAGGCGGGCGTGGCCTGGCGGCCGGCCGCGGTGAACGACGGAGCCTGGGAAGGCTGCTCCTGCCTTTTTTTATTGATTTTTTGTAATTTTTTGTGATTTTCTTTGTAAATAGAAAATAGAAAATGCAATGGAGAAAGATGTGGTGTGTGTATTGTGTGATGTAGAGAAAAAATGATTATGATTTGGTATGCTCTTGATGAAGATGATGGTGGTGTATGAAAATATTTTGGTGATGTGATTGTGTTTTTGATGATGAACAACAAAGAAGAAAATTGTGAGATAAAAATTAAATGAGAAGATAGTGTAGAATACTTACCTGTATGGTTCGTCGGATTGTGGGCGCAATGCTGCACTCCGATTGTCGCTTCAAGGAGACGGCGTGTGCTCCGAAGTTGAGCGAGTCCGATTGGAATCTCGTGACGCGGCAATGGTGATGCCGCGGATCTCGCCTGAAAGGTTGTCGTTGCTCAACTTGTCTCCTTCAGCTGTCACCTGTAGGTTGAAGGGGCTCGGCCTCCCTTCTCTCGAATCAGCGGATGATGAAGAATGGAGGAGGAGATGAGAATATAAAGAGAAGGAGGAAGTTGAAAAAGAGATGGAGAGAGTGGAGAAGATGGTGGAGGAAGTGGTGAGTTAATGGCTTGGAGTGGAAGACAAGGGGAGAAGAGGTAAAAGGGGGATAAAATAAATAAAATAATATAAGTAATATAGTAGGCTACTAAAAATAATAAAAATAGTAATAATAAAATAATAATAATAAATCCAAAAATTATAAAATAAATCCGAAAATAATAAAATAAAGGGGTGACATGTGGCGACTCCAGGAACTGCCACATGTCGCTCCTAAAAAATTCAAAAATTAAATGTCAACAAAAATAAAAAAAATAACAAAAGGGACTAAATCAAAAAGTGGTCAACACGAAAGTTGCTCATCTCGACGAGATCTACAACTTTCGTGAAGGATCCAAAATCAAAGGAAACCATCTGTACAAAATGTATTTTTGGGTGGTACCTTATAGATATAAAATACCACATTTTATCTTTTGTAATTTTTTTGTCATTTTTAAAAGAGAGAAAAATCAAAATAAAGTTAGAAAAAAATATGAAAGGAATATTTACAACTTAATCTATTTTTTTGGATTTTTAGTAATTAAGAAAATAAAAGGATGAAAATGAAGGGCAAAACGGTCAATATGTACAATATGCAAAAGGGGCCTAAAACCCAAGTTTTGCATACGAGCTCCGATTTTAATGAGATTGGTCTTGTTTCAAAGGTCTCTGAATGTATATTACTTTAAAAGTGAGTAGACCTAAATCAGACCCTGTATGAGAGAGATATACGCATTTTAAAGCTCCTAGTTTCAAACTTGGATTGGGGTTTTATTGGTCAATTTTACAAGTTAGTATTTTTTTGATATTTTTTTAATTAGTGTTTGTAATATATACACTATGGAGTTGGTTTTATTGATTTTGGAGTTAGTATAAAATAAATACAAATAGGCGAAATATGGTGAATATACATGTGAATATTTCCAAGTGAAATTGGCTTCTTATTTAATGCAAATATGAATGCTAAAATGCAGATATTACCAATATATGCATGAATGCTAATTATGCAATATAAGTGGAAATATGCCTCTAATTACTCGGGAACAAAGCTCTATTTTCAATTTTCAGAGTGATGAATCACAGATTCATCACATCACGGAGTTCAATAATGGTGTTGACATCTATGCATGGTATCTCGGACCGAATTACCAAGAACCTATATGCATATCTATTTTCCAAGTAACCTAACAAGAATGCATCAATAGTTTTAGGGCCAAGCTTCTTTCTCTTGTATTTTGGGACTAAAACCTTAGCAAGACAACCCCACATTTTGAGATATCTTAAGCTTGATTTCCTATTTCTCCAAAATTCAAAAGGACACTTTTTCATATGCCTTGGAGGAACCCTATTCAGAATATGGAAAGCTGTATTCAAGGCTTCTCCCCACATATAGGTTAGAAGTCTAGAACTCTGTAGGAGACCGTTGATCATGTCAGTTAAGGTTCTATTTTTCCATTCTGATATCCCATTTGATTGCGGTGAATATGGGGCCGTAACTTCATGAAATATGCCAAACGATTTGCATTGTTCATCAAACCAGTTAGAGGTATATTCACCTCCTCTATCTGACCTAAGGTGTTTAAGCACTTTTCGATTTGTATCTCAGTCTCATTCTTAAATATAAGAAATTTCTCTAAGGCTTCATCCTTGGTTTTCATTAGATACACATAGCAGTATCCATTGCCATCATCTATAAAGGTGATAAAGTATTCTTTATTGTCTCGGGCCAACACACCATTAAACTCACAGATATCCGTGTGTACTAGATGCAAGATCTCACTATCTTTAGAGACAGACTGAAAAGATTTCCTAAATGTCTTAGCTTGTACATAGATTTTACATTTTTGAGTTTTATCAATATTATGTTTAGGGATCAACTCTAAATTCATCATTCTCTTAATTGAACTTAAGTATACATGTCCCAATCTACTATGCCACAGATCACAAGATTCTAAAGTAATCACAACATGAGACACAGAATTAGAACATTCAGAACTTAAAACATTCATTATATTAATATTTACTGAATCACATCTAATTCTAAACTACAAATTAAAATCAGCCAAATAGCCTTTTTCATAAAAAAAATGCCATGTCTCAGAATGACAACTTTATTACATTTAAAGTTCAATTCAAAATCATTTCTAACTAAGATAGAGCCAGATAAAATGTTCTTCTTGATGTCAGGAACATGCAGCACCCTGTGCAACGTCCAGACACGTCGAGAGAAGAATCTCAAGTTGACTTGTCCCGACCCTAGTACCTTGGCTGCAGAATCGTTCTCCATCTTCACAGTCCCACCCAGCACTGCAGGTCTGATAAGAAGAAAACAAAGTTTACCAGAACAAATATTTACATTGGCTCTCGTATCCACGAGCCACTCATTTGGATCATGGATATGGTATAGTTCAGATTTTATAGAGACATACATCTCGTTAGTCCCAAGTCCAACAATGATCATATTTACTTGTGCACTCCCATCTACATCCTTAGGTTGAGCTTTTAAGGACGGACAATTAGGGATAAGCATGGATCGGGCCTGGGCCGGGCCCTACAGGGCCCAGGCCCATGTCCATTTATGTTTGTGGGCTTTGGGCTGGGCCTCGGTCCACTAATTTTTTTGAAGGCCCATGCCCAATCCCAACCCAATTATAACGGGTCGGGCATGGGCCGGATCGACCCATAATGTCTCAAAAATCAATTGGGTTTGGACCAACCCAAAACTTATGAGTCTAGATTTGGTGGGCCCATAAACTTGGTGCACACTCGTTTGGTTATTTTGATTGTAATCTTCGTTATGAAGTATTTATTAGTTATTTAGGTCTTTATTACTTAGTTATCCTACTGTTTTGCACAGATTTGGTCATATCTATGATTCTACAATATCTAATGGAAAGTGTTTCATAGAGATATTATAGAAACATGTGCAAATAATAGTAAACAACCAGATTAAAAATGTACCTCAAATGTATTAATTTGTCGACGTCATAAACTCCATCATGCAATCTAGATGAATATATCAAAGTGAGAGATCAAAGTCTAGATACATATGGGCTCTATGTGGGCCAGACTATCGGGCCTAACGAGCCTAATTTTGAGCTTTTATGCGGGCCGGGCTATCGGGCCTAATGGGCTGGGCTGGGCTAAGCCTTATCCCGACCCAATTATTAATGGGCCTACATCTTTGGCCCAAGCCCGTCCCATAAATAATTCGGGCTCGGGCTGGGTCGGGCTATGCGGGCTAGGCTTCGGGCCGGGATGGACTGGCCCAACCCAATGCTCATCCCTACGGACAATCTTTCTTCCAATGGTCAACCTGATTACAGTGCCAGCAGGGTTTATTCTTTACCTTTTTCTGGATCTTGCCCTTTGGTTTCATTTTATTGTTCTTATTACCCTTTCCCTTCTTATCTTTGTCCTTCGAGGTCATGAATTTGACCTTAGTCTGAATATCGACAGGAAGCACATGCTTTTGTTTCCTATGTTCCTCATCTATGGCAATTGTCACCATCAACTCATCCATAAAAATTTTCCCCTTCCTGTGTTTCAGGGTCATACCGAAATCTTCCCAAGATTTGGAGAACTTTTCTATGATGCACATGACCTGAAACTTCTCTGGAAATTTCATTTCAACATCTTCTAAATCATGGAGAAGGAGTAAAAACTCGTGTGCATGTTCAGAAACCGACTTCCCTTCGACCATAGAAAACTTTAAAAACTTGATCACGGAGTATTTCTCAATACCAAGGTCTTCGGTATTATACTTCCGATCCAAATCTTCCCATGATTCCTTCGCAGTCTGCGTGGATGAACAGTATACGTCAAAAAACGTGTTGGACAGGGCCAACAAGATGCAACCATGACATATATGATCTCGTTCCTTCCACGCGGATTGTGCCTTCTGGATGTTGGGTTTGGGGTTTTCCGTTTCCAGCGTAGGACAATCAATTTCAAGCATAGAGATTAATCTTATGATGGTTAACCAGATCTTCATGCGTTATTGACAACGCTTGAAATTTGACCAGCAAATATTTCATACAGACCCATCATATCCACCATCGATTTAAACATTATTTCCGGCATGATTTTAAACCGGTTCCAGATATGCTCTCTAAGATTGTTGTTAACAGGATCATCAATGAATATATTAAACAATAACTATACGGATTCAAAAGAATTAACGTAAAAGCATTACAGATTAACATCATTTTAATCATGCATTTCCCATTCATTACCGGATTATATAATGCAACCATGAACCGATTAATTGAACGGAAACATAAATTAGGGCACGATCTAGGAAAGGTAAAGCAATAAACAATTTGCGATAAGCAAAATGAAAGAAAGGTTAGATTATAGATCACCGAAGTGTCCATGAAATGAATTGTCTTTATAGAGGATATCGCCCCCATAATATCGGTGCGAAGGGTACCGGCGATCCGCTCTCAGGATACAACGATCCACGATCTTCGTCCGCGCACACCGACGAGACCATCCTCGAAAGTACTTCCGAGAACTTGCAACCAAGAAGATCAGGTCGTAAATGCGGTGGGAACAGAGAGCACAAGCAGCGACGTGAGAGAGAGTTTTTCTTGCGAGTGAAGAAAAATAACGTCAGGGGAGAGGTATAAATTAATCCATCTGATTAATTCGACCACGCAAATGAAACTCGAAGCAAAATTATCGAGATCCCAATTGACTATCCTGAGCCTGAGTCGGAGACGGTGCCGGGGACAGAGCGGGCCTCCATTCCTCCTCTCTACTATTGCTACAAGAGCTTGGTGTGTGAACTCATATATAAACCCACCAAAAGTTTAGAGATGCTAGGTATGGTTCTAGACTTCCACCCAAGCTTTTCCATATTTCAAATTTGGGAATTCCTAACTTTCCCTTCAAGCCATTTGATTTCCTAATTGAAGCTAAATTGACTATTATAGTAATCACATAGGTTTTCCAATTAGAACCTAAATTACTTACACTAAATACAACACATCCTTCAATTGACGGGTGATCCCCATGAACATCCAAAGCCCTAACTGCTTCACTCCCGTCAGTAACCCCCATCGTTCCTTTAACCGCTTCCAAGGAGCCTCCATCTCCCCCACAACCGTACGAGACCTCGGATAAAACCTCCCTCTTCGACCATCAGTAAGTGCATACATCGTTTGTGAGCGGGAGAGATACACCAGCTCTGCTCCCCTTCTGGTGACAGTGAGAAGAGAACCACAGGGGACGACAACATGCCATCACTCTTCCCAAGTGTGATCCAAGGAGTTGACCGTTGTCGTTGCAGCAGCTCAACGCTCTGGAAAGCTTCTATTCCCCCTTGCCGGAAATTTGGGCAAACACCAGCGCTCCATCTCGAGCACCCTTTCAAGCGAACACTACCCATCAGCAGGTAACCCCTATCCCTTGGCTTTTTCTTCTTCTTCTTCCTCATCTTGTATGTTTTCTTCTCAATTCGATTCCTTTGCTGCGCATTCCTCCCGTATATTTCATTCAACTCTTTGGTTTTACCCTCCAATCCGTTCAACCACTCAACACCTGACTCCCTCTCCTCTTCGCTTCCCCTTCTACCTCGTCACGACCCCCCATTTCTAGCCGCGTGCGGTGGCCCGATCTCTGAAGCTCCTTACTCCCTGTACGTCAGGATCCTAAGCCCCTTCGTCCTTTGGATTAAATTGACGCAACAACAGAGTTTGAGGGCTCGAGCATCATCGTCTTTTGCAGGTATGCCGTCAGGCGGGAGTCCATTAGCAGAGGGAGATCGGTGGCAGTACGCAACACCAACACCTCATCCATCATCGGGAGCCTCCCCTCGGCCACCGTGTGTTTGAGCTGAAGACAGAGGGAGGTGCACTACAGGCACCGTAGATTGGATCCCCCTCCATTCGATCAGCATCATCGAGGTTCGAGGAATTCCAGCCGTCCGATCAGCCAAAGCCTCACATCTACCCGTCCGTGGAGCAACCATCCTCTGCCTTTCAATCTGTAGTCATCCACCGTCGACGGAGAACTCTACGTGGCCATCTTGGAGCCACTCCAAATATTGCCTAGAACGCACTCCCACTGGAGGATTCATCAAAGTAGCACTGGGACGCAAACGGATGAGGTTATATTCGTATTCGTTCGTTTCCATATTTGTTTTAAGAGGATATGAATCTTGTATTTTCTAAAACAGGCGAATACGAATACGAATATTCGAAACAAATTTTTTACGGATACGAATACGAATACGAATTCTTAGTTAGCGAATACGAATACGAACAAAATTACGGATGCGGTTACATACGAATATTCGTTATTTATATTATATTTTAAAATATATGCTTGGGTTAATGGGTTAGTGACCTAGGGTTTATTCCTCTCCCTCCAAAAAAATTCCCCTGCTGCCCACCCCACGGCCCCGACTGACACTGGATGCCAACCCCCCTTCATCCCCGAGGTGCCCAACCTCTCTCCCCCCTCCCCCTTGCGACCGGCCTCCGCCCCCTTGCAGCCAGACTCCGCCCTCCTTGCAGCCTACACGGCCCACCCCCTTGCGCCCTGCCGCCCCTCCGACCCCCTTGTGCCTTGCCTTCCCCTCCGGCCCCTTTGCGCCACTGATGACCCCTCCGCCACCTTGCGCCCTGCCCCTACCGCCCCTTGCGCCATCACCGTCCCCTTGCGCCCTGCCGCCCCCCTTACGCCACTGTCGCCCCCCCTCCACCCCCTTGCGCCCTACCCCTATCGTCCCCTTCCGCCCCTTGCGCCACCACCGTCCCCTTGCACCCTGCAACCCCCTTCCGCCTCCTTGCAGCTGTCCACCACCCTAGGGAAGTCAAGGACGGCGTCCCCCCTGCCACCCTCCACCTCCATTTGCAATCGATTTGGTAACAAACCTTAAATTCATATTCTTGTAATGTTTTTTTTGTGTATGATATTTATTTGTTTCCATCAAACCCTTTTATTGCAGTATTCGTTATTATTATTGTATCATATTAAGTTAAATTTCAGATTCAAGTCATAAGATAGAAGTAATGCGGAGGTGATCACCAAATAATCAGGTACACTTTTATGTATAATTTTTATTGCAATATTCGTTTGCATATTCACATTCGTTCGTAAAAGATTTGTATCTGTATTCGTATTTGTATTTTGAGGATATGGATCTTGATTTTTTACATTCGTGTAAAATTCGTATCCGTATCCGTAATATAAAATGAATATGGTTATTGTATGACCTGAATTCGCATTCGTATTCGTTCGTTTGCATCCCTAATTGCACTGGTACCTGGAGGAAGCCGTATTCACAACCGGATCCACCCTCATGAATGACACGTGGCTAGGGATAAAATTGAACTATTGTATATGTATGTGTGTGTGTATATATTGATATTCGTATTCATTTTAAAATAAATATGGATATGGATATCACTTTTATATTCGTTAATATTCGCATTCATATATCCGTTTTCGTGCATAAGTATACTAATAGATTTATTTAAAATTATATAACATTTTATGATTGCAGTAACTATTGCTAATAAAATTATTACAAACTAAAAATATTTGTTATATCTATTTTATATATAAGTCATTCTAAACATGTACAATTTAGTTACTCTATTAAATATATAAGTTATTAATCATATCTAATTCGTATTCGTTTTACATTCATATTCATTTTAAGGATATGGTAACACGTTTTTATATCCGTCACTATTCATATACACATTCGTATTTTAAAGTGGTTAAGGATATGATTATACATATATTTGTATATGTATCCGATCATTTTCATCCCTACGCATGGCTCGTACTTGGTTCTTTCCTCCAAACTCCACCGTTTCTTGCATTTGAAGATAAGTCCCTCTGTGGACCTTCTTGTATTTTATTTTTATTTCAAAAATTGCATTTAGACCACTAACTTATTACTTCAAATTTTGCAAACTACATGGTATTTTTGCATGCCTATTTTTCAATTGGAAAGCTAGATTACGCTATCATGGGTATTTTTCCTGAGATTGTGTGAATTAAATATCAATTTTTAAATGCAACCTTGAATCAGAGTTTGGAAATTACATATTAGTTTTTGGAAATTGAGATATGTGAACTTTGAATATGTTGTGCTTGAACCATGAGAAAACTCTAGCATACGTCCCCTTTAAATCCATTGCAACTTGAGGCTATAGAAATAAATTTTTGAATTGCTTCCGTGATTTATCTAGGCTATATATTACAAAATTTTTCAAAAAATATTACGGATATTTACATCCATAACTTTGAATAGTTTCATAATTACCCCAGAAACCCTCCATAATCACGAATTACATGAGAAACCCTGAATAATGCACCGTCCTACATCCATAACCCTCCGTTATTTTAATACGTTAACTCAATCAGATCCTTGAGTTAATCTAACCCATCCCCAATCTAACCGTTAAAATTAAACCAAAAGAAAAAAAGAAAGAGAAAAAAAACACATTCCTCTTCCCGCCCACTCTCCCTCCTCCATCCCATCATTGCCGCCACCCACCCCCTCCTCCATGTTCGACCACCTCCCCACCCCCTCCCCTCCTCCAAGCATGCCGCCGCCACCCACGCCCTCCCCCTCCTCCAGGTTCGACCACCTCCCCTCCGCCTCCTCCAAGTCGCCGCCACCCACCCCTCTCCTCCAGGCCAGTCGTCGCTGCCACCCACCCCTCTCCTCTAGGTCCGATTAGTTGCAGAACCAAAAAGTACGGAACATGCCTTGAATCCATCCAAAAAGAAGTATGATCGAGAGAAGGAAGCACGAGGGTTGCGTTCATCAATCTAGCTATCGCCACCGTATTGCAAATTTGCAAAAAATTATTTTTTCGCCCAGTTATTTAAAATCCAAGATTCCAACGAAATTACACGGGTTTCTGTAGAAACTTGAGATACTTCAAAACGATGATATGTACCCCCATTCTCCCACCATTGGCTTGGACGAGAAGGTACCCATCAGCTGCACTATTTGTCCCTGGAATCATCGAATAAGAAATATCTGAAATTTTGATTGAACTAAACATGATAATATAGTAATCAGCGAGGTTTGATGAGAATGCTTACTGTATCGATTCCTTGGACATTTTATGCACTTTTCATACGTATTTGTGGATTCTCTAGTCAGAATCTCGGGCATCTATTCTCAGAAAGGAAGTTCTAAAGAATTAGTATATTTTTTATCCTTAACAATCATTAACATTCAAGTGCAGTGATTCTGGAATTTATTAAATTAAAGATGGTATCTTCGAGATCTTGCTTCTGTAGGAAACAAAGATAAGAAAAAACTGTAGCAATATTTTTCAGATATTAGAATTAGAGAAAAAAACCCAGCAATGTACATCCGTACATGCTTACACAGAAGAAAAAAAAATGAAGAACCGATCACGAGAGATGCAGGAGAACCACAAAAGCGGGAGCTTTCCAATCCTGGACGACATAAAATTCTAACTTTGAAAGAAAAACACCCATATTCTTCAGAATCGAAATCGGAATTCACGAGTAGTCAAGAACCCACCTCAGATTACGACAAAATTCAAACAAAAAAGCCACCCACCCCTCTCCTCTAGGTTCGACCACCTCCCCACCCCCACATCTCCTCCAGGCCACCCCCCTCTTCCAGGCCAGCACCCACCAGGTTCGACCACCTCCCCACCCCCTCCTCTCCTCGACCATTCCTCCTCCGACTCCCCCGTATCCCTCCTCCTTGACGTCGATTGTCGTTGCGCCTCCCTCGGCGACGACTCCATCAAGCTCTCTATTCTCCGTGTCGTCGTCAATGTGTTCCTCTCCCCCATCACTAACCTCCACACCGATTGCCTCGTCAACCTTGTCAATCGCTCCCCGCCACTAACCTTCCCCGAGGATGGAGTCGAGGAAATGGGAGGGTCATTGACGTTTCAAGGAAGAGAATGACATAGCATGCAAATAAGGTTGAGCATTAGGGGTAATTTTGACCTTTTCTAACGGAAACCGTCAACTTCAATGGCCATCTTAAACGGAATATAACAACAAGGTTATGTCTGTACGAGTTAAGCATTATTCGAGGTTTCTCATGTAATTCGTGATTATGCAGGGTTCATGGGGTAATTATCAAACTACTTAGGGTTATGGATGTAAATATCCCAAAATATAAATACCTCTAAATAGTCAACTGATGCTCTACACATTATGATTTATTGAGAACATATTTGATGGTTTATTATTTTTAAAAATAAATATTCAAAATCAAAGGTTTGTTACATTTTTAAATCCATATTAATTTCAAAAATATTGTAATAGGTCAATTTTGCATTGTACTACTTCGCATATTTTTAGTTTTTAAAATATTGCATCTTTAAACCTTAAAACTTTTAAACTTGCAAAAAAACCAAAATTTTTCATTAATTCCAAAATTGCCAAAAAATAGTGTCTAAATTGAAATTAAATAATAAGGAAACATAAATTTAGAATTTTAGGACACATTTGATACGCATTACCTATTTTACAAAGTTAGATTGGGTTCCCTTTTAAATTGTTCTAAAACCCTTATTTTATGTGTTTTTAGTTTAATTACATTCACATATCATATAAATGCCAAAAAACCTTTTAAAGGCCAAAATCCAAAATATTTAATTCCTATTTTACTATATTTTTATCACTCTTTAAAAATAAAATATTTACTTCAATCATCTTTTATATATAAAGTATTACATATTATTTTCTTGTCATTTATTCATTAAAAAATAATTTGAAAATTTGCAAAATAAAATATTAATTAATTAAAAACACAAAAAAAATCATTATATTAACATTATTCGTACATTACATTGCATCCACTCTCACCACCAGAGTGTATTTTACAATAAATTGAAATTGAATGAGTGTATTTTACAATAAATTGAAATTGAATGCACTGAATTGAGACCCAAATCAATATCTGAAATCTTGCACGCCTTATATTAGACCTTGGACTACTATTTGATTGGAAAAGGTGTGTATGATACTAGAGACCTACTGTGGTCGGGTTGGGTGAGGGCTAGGTTAAACAGACCTCGTACCCTACTTTATTCTTTCTCTCGCTAATAACTTTGTCTTGTTTTTTCTTCATTTTTTATTGGCTTGTTTAAGAAGCGCTCGTCACTATATCGGATCGTCACCACTTGCCAAATAGTGTTAGATAGGATATGAAAGCAAATAAAGAAGTTGTTTTATGCTAGATTCTCCACATATGATGCAATCATGCCTTTCATCGTCTTAGATTGAGTGAGACTACTTGTTGTTATAAAGATTGGTCTACTTTGGTTGTTGAGAAGTGGAAAACTTCGCGAAAAAGGTAACTAGAGCAAGAGCCACATAGAAAAAGAAAAGAGACTAGGATAAAAAAGCAGAGCAGGTTATTATTCTAAGGAAAACTGCTTTATGAGAGACGAGAGAGCTGTATTCACTTCAGCAAGGCTGTGTAACATTTATGGATAAATGGCTCGCCCAAGGTTTACGTGTATGGATGATGAAAGCCATCATCTATGTGGATATTCGATTGTCTTGAAGTGCAATCCAACAATGATTGAAAATCCTCTTGAAATTTTATCATATATATGGTCTAAGTCCTTTTAGGTTAGTGTACAAAAAACTTATTGCAATGGATGAAAGACTATGCGCATACCATGTCGCTTAACAAGATTATTTACGATTGCATGATTGTAATTAGCGGTTGTAGTTATCGAAGATCTTTTGTGGAACTTTCAGAAGTGTTGAAAGTTCGAAACACAAATTAATGTTCCTTTCATAAAGGCGAGCAGAGTTGAAAGAACAAACTATATACCAAGAAATTTATACTTTATTTGAACATATCCACATTATACCATGACATTCCACTTTATTTGTGAGTGGTTGGGTCTTTAGTAGTAGTAATATTCATCGTTTTTTTTCTCATATACTTTGTAGTCCCTCAAGTTTTTCGGATATAAATGTAACTTTTGCATGTAATGATTTTTTGTGTTTATGAGAGATTTAACAAAAAGTCCATTAACTGTGACCAAGGGTCCCATCTTCGGTTGCAAAACAAATTCAGTTAGTATAATCAACGTTACTCAAAAAAAGCACATATATTAAGCTGAGGATACTATGGAGAAAAATTAATACGGCCTTGATTAATAAAAAATTCGTTACTTTCATCAAAATCAAGACTATTATACTACGTGCCTAAATAGAGAATAGAAGATAATTACAAAATAACGACTACACAACTAATAAAAAAACAATTCGCAACAACCCATCACCGATACAGAAAAATTATAAAAAAAGTATACAACATTATCTACTCCTTCCACTCATAATAAGCCGTTAAACAACAGATTTATCATTGAAACAGCAAAACAAAGAAATAGCCATTGCCAATGAGCATTGCCGTGCTCGCCCTCAATATCGGCAATGGCACCACCGTGATTGTTGCCACCAAGCACCACGACGCCGACGTCCTCCTGAACGAGTTGAAATGCAAGACCCCTCTATTCCTTGGTGATGGAATGTTGGGACATGCTGCATTGAGAAGACGACGGAGGTCGCGATACCGCCTCAAGAGCAAAGCAGTGACAACATTGTGAGCGCCAGGCAATAGCGATCATTGGAGATCAAAGGCTGTGGTGGCGATCTCCACCCATGGAGAGAAGTAGATAGGCATGGCAAAGGCATGCGATCGTTGTTAGCAAAGATGGTACTCACAAGGAGATGATGGAGCTCACACAAGGGAGCGAGCCAAGGGCACAGGTCGCATATGTTGGCAACAGACTCCATGGGCCTGTTTGGTTGCTGGGTTGGACTTGGTTGGATTGGGATACCCCTGTGAATAGTAAACTGTGAGAAGGATTGAGAGGGTTGGAAGGAGGGGTACACCGGTGTACCCCAACCCAACCCAGTCCAACCCAGCAACCAAACAGGTCCCATGACGTTACAGTGAGGTTGATCGGTCGTGACTGGTAACAAATGCAATGATGTCAGCCTAGTCATTGGCGATTTTTTTCTGGCAGCAATGATGCAATGGGAGCTTCAACCAATGGTGTTGGCAACAGTGGAAGTTGAGGCGTTGGGGGTGAAGAGATAGAGGGCGGCAGTGGCAAGGATCGAGGGAGCCAGCTACTGGTCATGGGAGGAATAGTTGGGAAAAGGAAGAGCACATGAGACCGGGATTGGGATGAAAAAGGAAGCATTAAATTTACTCTTGGTTTGATTTGATCAACTAAAAAGGATGATTCGGCCGGTGAAGGAAAATAACAAAAGGACCTTCGGGTAAATAGAAGTCACTGTCAAAGATTCTACGTATAATTCGTAATTATGGAAGATTCAACGCATAATTATGAAGGTACAGAAAGTTATGGGTGTAAAAATCCATATATTTTAAGCTACATCATACTATTTGGTATGTTCCAAATGAATGGATGAATTAGTAGGTATACAACATGGCCCTTGGGTAGATCTTACACCATCGAGCTTTTTGTTATAATCAACGAAAATGATGTTTGCTTCCAAGGCATTCTTTTCAATTAGAAAATACTTACAAATTTATATTACTTTTACTTTTGGAAATAGGACCTGAGAGTCTTCTTCTTCTGTTGCCTTCTTCGTCAGCAGCTTCCCGTTCATTTACCTGAAATAAACTTCTAATAAACTGCCATCGGCTTTTCTTTTAGTAAACTTAGACTTGAAGACGGGGCATGCTTCCAAAGAAGGTCGACAGGTGCCTTATAAGGGTTCCTTGTAACTATTTCTCTAAAATGTGATTTGCCCTTTCTTTTCACAAATATATGAACATGTAACCTTATACATCAACAGCACCGGGACAAAGGACTGTCAGGAGACAGATCCAGTATGATTAGCAGATTTACATGGACACTGCGACGAGATCCTGCCTTCGGAGTCACCCCTTGAATATTCAAGTGACACCGGCTTCTCCTGTGGGAGCTTCTGTTCAAGAGAAGCCATTTTCGGACTCTCGGGAGCAGCAGCTACCTTGATCAGCCTCGCGGCGATCCATAAGGCGACCTACCATTTAGCGGGGACATATCATGCCGATGATCTGTGTACCGGTTACTATATCCCAGCGGAAACAACAAGCCATTGCCTGATCCAAGGGTGGCCACACCCAGCATCTGATTTGAATGGGTGGTTGAAGGAAGACAACTCCAATTAGGTTGTCTATATTGTCTCAAGGGGCTTGAACAGGGGGACTCCGGTAAGGACACATTCATCCTCATAGAGACCGGTTCACTGCAAAGATGCATTTATTATTCTTAGATATACACGCCAGAATCGTGTGTGTATTCAAATGTATCTGAAAATAGGCAGCTGATATGTACCTTCTATTGATTGCTGGGGAATAACCAAATGTTTGCCGAGTTTGCAGAGGAGAGATACTTCTGTTTTGTGCATAGTCTTTAGCTGTCTGCAAGTAACGTAAACACAGAATAAATCAATATCTGCAATTACATAGAAAACTACCACTTGGCACAAAATAAGCAGACATTGATTGTGATTTATCGAAGCTTGGTAAAGTCCGTAGATAGTATTTAGTTGGGTAGGTCACTGACTCAGGATTTGACGAGTCAATCAGGTTTTTTAAACTTTAGTCGATTTTGTAATTTTTTAAATGTCATGTTTATACATATTTTCTTAATTTATTTACATAGATCTGGATATCCTTTATACTCTCATACTGAAATAAAAAAACTGAAAATTGAGCCCACCCCTAGAGGCCCGCGGTCGTCCACGTCCCTGATCGCTTGCTAAAAACGAGAGCCCCCCTACGGTTCCGGTTTCTCAAACTTACTGGGGCAAATCATGACGAAATAGAATCAGCTGGAACTTTTTTACCGTATAGTCACATATATTTGGATATTCTTTATACTATTATAATGAAATAAAAGAATTCAAATCATGCATTAAGCATATTAGATTTAATTTGCTTTTAAAATTTTCAAATGAAGTAAAAAACTGCCCACGCAAAAATCGGCCGACTAATCAGCTGATTGACTATCGACTACGCCGTCAATAGTTGGTGCTTTCTCTGTTTTACAAAACAAAAGCTATTTTCTAGATAGCTTGCAAAACTTATGCCGACAAATATAAGCCAGAATGTGATAAAATGTTTCTTGGGAAAGAAAAAAAAACTTTTTATTGGAACTTAACATAAGAGAACATGAATTTAAGAGCTCCTCACTCGAGCAGTCTTACATCAACTGATAAAATATCAATGGCAACTTTACTTCGCATCTCTAATTGTATCATAACACTCGGAGACATCTATAGAGACATTGCAAGGTAGGGTTTCAGTAGAACATCTATAATATCACGAAGAGTACCATGCTTATTATAGACATTACCGAGGAGAAAGAAAAAAGTACCTTAGCTAACCTAAAAAAGCGTCAACGCAAAAACCCGATTTATCTATTGTCATCACTTAACACATAGGCATGGAAAGATGGAGACAGGCCGAAAATGTACCAAACTTTAGATAGAAGAACCCAAGAAGCTTTAGAAATATTGTATCAGGAAACAATATATTCCCAAGTTATCTCAGATGGGACGCTTTTATACTGAAATAGTACTACAAAGCATTTTTCCACATTAAGTAGGGTCGGTTACATGGATTCTTTGCCTACATTCAGATCTATCTTGGCTTATTCTCGGGCTTAGATCCCTAAAATCAAAATCCATTCGTATAGTCTCATTCCAACACTTCTTGGGCCTTCCTCGCCCTCTTTTAACCGACTCAAGATCCCAAAACTCACACCTCCTCGCGGATGCACCAACTGACCTCTTTTGCAGATAGTCAAACCACCTTACACGATTTTATCACATCTTATCCTCGATCGGAGCTACACCAACTTTCCTTATGATAGCATTATTGCGAATCCGATCTTTATGTGTGTGTCCACACATCTACCTTAGCATTTTCACTTATGCTACTGTCATTCTCTACACATCTCTGTGGTTTGCAAGCCAACATTTAGATCCATAGAGCATAGCAGGTCTCACAGCTGCTTTTTAAAACTTTCCTTTGATTTTCAAAGGAATTTTCTTGTCACAAAGAACAATAGAGGCTCCTCTCCACTTTAGCCAACTTGCATTTATTTTATTAGTAACATCTCCATCAATTTCTCTATCATGTTGCAAATAAATCCCAAATGTCTAAAAGAATCTCTCTTCCGAATGTTATCATCACCAATCTTCGCCTTGATTCATTCATCATTGCTTACGTCAAAAGTGAACTCCATATATTCACTCTTAGACCTACTTATACGAAATCCTTTAGTCTCCAATGCATGTCTCCGAACCTCAAGCTTCTCATTTACTCCATATCTAGTCTCATCAATCAACACAATATCATCATCGAATAACATACACTAATGTATCTCATCTTGAATGCGACTTCTCAACTCGTCCATAATCAAAGTAAAAAGGAATGGACTCAAAGTTAAACCTTGATGCAAACCAATGTTGATGTCAAAATAGTCAATCTTCCCAGACTGTATCCTTACACAAGATGAAGCCATATCATACATATATTTTATGAGGTTAATGTATAGGACATGGTACTTGTCTCTTCGTCAAAACACTCCACAATATCTCATGTGGGACATAATCATAAGCCTTCTCAAAATCAATAAAAAAACATATGGAGGTTCTTCCTTTTAGCTCTATAAATCTCCATTGTTCTCCTCAGCAAGTGGATGGCTTCAATAGTTTAGCGACCTGGCATGAATCTGAATTGATTTTCTTTTACTTTGGAAACTTGCATCAACCTTTTTTTGATCACACGGAACAACTTAGGGAGTAAAATTTTGTATTGAAATAGAGCTAAAAAAATTTATACCACCTCTTAGTAACCAACCAAAATCAAACCAAGCCTCTTACCAGAACTGTCCCCCCATTCAAATGTATTGGGTGTTGTACCTACACTAAAACCAAATGATGAAAATCAAGCTTAATAATTTCCTTTGAGCACTTATCTCGTCTTCCTGGTTGACACCTGTGGATTGGAGAAATTATCCTTTTTAGATGCCTAAACCATCATGTCCATTATAGATTCTCTAGATGGGCTAATATCTAAAATAGTAAAACCAAGGTTTTTCCTGTGAAGGACCTATTACAAGTACAAATTTATGTCCATCTTTTGTAGTCTGCACCACGTAAATCTTCCATCCTTGGCCGAGAGTGGTTCATTTACTTGGTTTCTATTTTGTTTGTCATTTTCACACATCCATCTTGTTGTTTCCTCCTGCGGGAGGTACCATCCTGTATTCTCTATCTTATTAACATTGAAATTTAGCCTCTTAGTATTGAAAATTAAAGCAATATCATACTCCATGGAATATATAAAAAGGTACATCCCCTGACTTTATTGATCTATTGGGGCATTGCTTTTTTAGGGAGTTGACGAACATCCATAAAACATCTGTCCAAACTTTATTAATTTAAAAAGAATTGTAAACAAAATTACAAAACTCAAGTTTCAAAAAGAAACTTGGCATGCTCCAACACTATCTATAGAATCTCGCATTCTTGAAGATCAAACTATTTCTTGCCAACTAGATGCCCTAACAAGCGTAATCACTCTACCCCTGCCTTCCGCTGAACACATCCAATCACACCCAGTTGAGCTCCAAAATTGTCAAAGTTGTCCCACTATACAACCAGTAAAGCCGTGCTGCCCAAACTTCTCTTGAGCCAGGACATCCGAAGACCAAGTAAGCCACATCCTCAGCTCTACCTTCGCATCGAAGACACAACTCGTCACACGCAGGGAAGATCTTGACCTTCCTAACCACTGTCGTAATGTGCCCTCTTCACAATAGCCAAAGGAAAACCTTAATCCTAACGGGCTTCCCACTCCATAACCTTGCACCACACTTCAGTGGACTCCAACGCCATCGTGTTAGACAATGCCAAGCACGTCTCTTCACCGTAATAACACCATCATCCCAACACCATTAGTCACATCCTTCATGTGGCTCCTCTCCATCCAGTCTATTCATCAAAAGCAAGAAATCCTCCACGCTCTTATTAGATAAACCCGCCACAAAGGTCGATGCCGAAGACCCCCCAGACCGCACGTCTGCAACAGAGGCCCCTTTGTCCACTGCCAAAGCATACAATCTAGGAACACATCACAAAAAGCCCCCTCCTCCATCAAAGCATCCTGCCAAAAGAAAAATACACGGCGGCCATCCCTCAAAACTGTTATAAGTGAGGGTAACACTTCTGGCAGAACAGAGCAGACGCTCTTCCAGAACATTGTCGGAGAGGGCACAATGTCTACCCTAGCACAAAGGCTAGAAGACACCGAATAAATCAAACAGACTAGCTTGGAGAGCAAATCAGAGCCATCAACCCAGACCCTGAGCACCCACTTTGAAAGCAATGCCTTGTTCATATCCTTGATATGCAACAACCCCTAGTCATCCCTCATTGATAGGCTGAGTCACCACATCCCACTCCACCTAGAACCATTACATGGATTATATACAAACTTATGCGACCACGTTTGATAGATTCCACCACTTCAATCTTCCATTCTTGGCCAAGCAATGTTCTTTTACCTGGTTCCTATTCTTTTCATATGTTACACACATGCATCATGTTGTTTCCTCTATTTAAAGAATGAACCATCATGCACTCTCTTTCCTGTTATCGAAGTAATAGATCTTATCAAAAAATAGCACATCTCACTCTTCTGTAAATCATGTTATAAGCATAGAAAGAAATATCGCGATATATCGATATCGATATGAGACCGATATCGGTATCGATATGCTGATATATCCTCCTTTTCAGGCCATTCCTTCACAAAAGATCGTCGATATGGGTGATATATCATCGAAATATCGTATCGATACGATATCGATATTGCCTTCCATGGTTATAAGTTCCATTTGCAACTTCTCACACTAACTAATTAAGGCATTTGCTAACCTTCTAGCAGATATCTAAAAATCTTCGTCATTTAAACATGTTACATAGAGTAGTTTAAATACAAATGTATATATGAGCGCAATTAATAGTTTCCGCCAACTCAATCTTCCATTGTTGGCCAAATGGTGTTTTTAAACTTGATTTGCATGTGGGTTGGTATTTCTACTCCATCTTGTTTATTCCAATCGAGATACTCTTTCCCTCATAATGAATGAACTTGAGTGTCTTCTTCTTTAAAGAAAGACTTCAAAATTCCATGAGCCATGTAATAAGGTCCATAATCAACTTCTCTCACTCTGCATATGACGCATTGATGGACCGTCTTACAGATGCCTAAAAACTGACCATGCTACTCTCCATTATCCTACAAATGTATACTGGTGTCACCAACCTTTTCTTAATATATTAGCATAGATCAAACCATTTTATGGTCCCACCCATCTACTTCAGAATTTTATTCTGGTTATAAACAACCGTTTCATATATTTATGTTAATCCAACACTTGACCACTCTAACATGGAAGCCTTGTTATATTTTTCATTTGCTAAGATATGTTCATGTCCTGAGGAATACCAAAAACATCTTATTGTTCCAGAAAGTACAAAAAAGCCCCTACGTTTTAGTCATCCAGCATTAGTTCTATGTGCCCTTCAGGAAAAATGGACCATATATGTTTTCAAAATATTATTTACAACATTTCCTGCATTCACTTCTATCAGGAACTTCTTTTGTAATTATTCACATTTTTCTGTGTTCCTGCATTCGCCAAAGCATCTCCAATTTTGCAAAATTGTGTTCGTAATTGACATCCCAAATTCCAATAAGCAACCACATATATCATTGCATATCGTAGTAGTGCTTTATAGCATGTTATTCCTCGGTGAATGTGTCTTTCACTCCCCAAGGTATCTTTCTTGTACAAAGAACATGCCAAGGTCCTTTCCGTTTAAACTAGCTTGTATCAATCATGGTAACACTTCTCCAGAAAATCCTTCACTTGTGGAGAAATCGACCTATATAACCCTAAAGATATTTCTCAATAATGTGATAGTTTCCAATTGCACCTTTGTCCCATCTGTACTCCCTCCCACGTGAAATTTGCATTCCATGTATTCAACCATCAAAATGAAGATCCTGACATTTTAGATCCTAACTTAACTGTTAAAGTTTCATATTAATCCAACCCCTTAATTTATGCATTTGTAGAAGACTGCCAGCAAAAAATGCATTATGTAACCTCCTATTAAATGTTCTTCATCACCGCATCCATCTCTTTAATAAGATATTAAAAGATGAATGTTGTGAAAAAATATAATCATCGAGATAAATGTGAATTGTTATTGCATTGTCAAAGTGAATAAATAAAGTCATCAATGCAACCCAGTAGAATAATATACGTATTATCAGGAGATTTAAACCATACCGGAGAGATAATTCCGTCATAAGGGTGTGTATCTCTTAATATATTGGTCTTCAAATGCCTTGATTTTGTTTGCTCTCGAACAAAAGGATGATCCAACAGTTGTGCTGCTGTAGGACGAGCAGATGGATCACGTTGCAAGCAAAGCTTCACGAAATGTTTTGCTTCCTCAGAAAGGTTATTGGGGATTTCTGGAAAATCTTTGCTATTTCCGATTTTGAAGATAGCCTGGACCTGCAAAGTTAGGAAGCCAAGAAAACAATTGTAAGTCAAATAACAAGAAATGGAAAAACTGGACAAGACTTTACCGTATACTGTGACAAATTGAGGATAAAATTAGCCCCTCACCGCTGTAAAACTATTCCACGGTGGTTTAGCAGTGGCCATTTCTAAAACTGTGCAGCCAAGACTCCAGATATCCGCTGGCAAACCATACCCATTTGTGCTCATGATAACCTTGAAAAAGATATGAACTTTAATCATAAACAGTTATCATTTTCTTATTAACTAAACAACGTAGGAATTTAAAATGTAATATTAATAGTGTGAAAGTAGATAATTGTACCTCAGGAGCCATCCAGTAAGGACTTCCTTTGAATGAGTGTATTGATGTATATGAGGAGATCTGTTTAAATAAATTAAAATTAGGGGCTGCATTTGGAAAAGATAAGAGTGGCAAGAACACTAATTAAACACGTCCTGCGATTTTTTTTAAAATGCTCGTCAGACTCCTCACAAGAAAATAAGGGATCGACCACTCATTAAATTTCAGCAAATAGCTCAATACTACTGGTAAAAGACGAAGCACAGAAGATAAAGCAAAAAAGATTGAGAAGTTCTTTCAATAGTAAACCGCATACATGTTTAGCCATGCCGAAGTCAGCTAACTTGACTTCCCCATTGGTACCTACAAGTATATTGGCACCTTTAATATCCCTGCAAGAAAAATAATCTTTAGGATTTCCACTCAATAATTATAAAAAAAGATATATAATCGACTGGCAAAGTACCTGTGTATTGTATTTCTACCATGCAAGTAAGCAAGCCCAGAAAGAATTTGCCCAGTATAGCTTTGAATTACTTGTTCTGAGAAGGTCCCAAACTCCTGGAGGAGCTTGTATATTGAACCTCCAGAAACATATTCCAAAAAAACTGACAATGTCCCATCGATCTGACAATCAAGGAGACAAGTCAACATCTTAATATTTTTTTAGAAGGCGGTGGATGATCACCAAGAAACTCCATCAATCATCCGATCCAAAATTACAAATACAAAGACCAAGATTCATACAAGGATTTCTCATGAGCAAATCAACATATCAATATGTGCAAAGACAAAATGTCGACGGACAAAAGATGGGAATGGAGCAAGAAGGAAAACCATGGAAGTGCAAAATATAAAAAGAAAAATCATCACATAAATTACTATTATCAAGTAAAGATCCATTTTAATGATATTCAATCAAAATATGGATAGGGAAGCAATTAACGAGAAGTTGCACATTGTCTTTAAATTAGAGATAACAGTAACTGCAAAAGCATTTGATCTGCCATGTGAAAAGGGAATGTCATCATCCTTGTTAATCAAGAGAAAATTTCAGAGATCAATATCGAAATCTTCTATAGCAATCTCAACTCTTTCTGACACGCTATGTTATGTTGGCAACTTAAAGAGTCTAAATGCCATGTGAAGTTGGAATACATCAATGGTGTAATTAAAATAAAGGATGGAATACTTACAAGTTCACTGCCATAATATTGAACAATGTTCGGGTGTGACAGCTGACCTAGCAAATTTATTTCCTGACATGAAACATATTAGTTATTTTCACCACATGCCGCAATAGAACAAAGTAACTCTAGAGGAGAAATACCAATATTGCTATAGAAGAGTGTCATTATGTACCTGAGACAGCTGCTTGAGGGATTCTTTGGAATTTGAATCATCAGAAATTACCTCAACCTCTTTTATCGCACACATTTGCCCTTTTTCGCTGTCACATGCAAAAACAACTAAAATGAGCTCCATTTGAACAAATATGATTTGTCAATTAGATAAAAACATGTTATAACTTCACATATTGAAAAAAATACATGACCTATACTATTTCCATAGACTTGACAGACTCAAAAGTACCCTAAAAATGAAAAAAAGAAGAATAGATTGTCACCTGTTAAATCCAGCATATACCCGTCCAAATGTGCCACTCCCAATTAGTTTCCCCTTCTTCCACTTTGATTGTAATGATCTTGAAGCAGGGGAGGTGGGAGAACCTGGAGGGAGGGGTAGTGGATGCGGTGAGTTCCTCATTTCATCAGATTTGGTGAAGGGTGCAGCATATCCTCTTGCTTTTGGCCCTGGACTTACGGATCCTTGGCGAGATCTAGTTTCATTGATGGGGTTAAATTGGTGGGAATAAGCACCTCCATTCAAAGAGAAGTTTGAGAAGTTGTCAGGACCATCTTTTCTCGGAGAAACAGGGATGTTGGTAAGTCTCTCATCTGTCATGTGCTGCTTTAGTTTGAATTCAGGCACTACCTCTCTGCCCCTTGGTGTGACGGCAGGCTCGGAGTACCTAATTAGAACAAATACAAGTAACATCAAATTTTCTTGATAGATATAGCATCTCTCAACACCTGGTAGTGCAGTATGTCTACCATCCAAAAGATCAGGGTCCAAGCTCCCACTTGTGGGGGTTGCATTAGGTAGCCGACAATCAACGTAAAAAACAGTCGAATCTTTAACATGGATTTGAGCAAGAATCCATGTAGCCGACCCTACGTAAAGTGGGAGAAGGCTTCATCATTTTTTTATATAGCATCTCTCAATTCAAGCAAAAAAAGTCTGTAAAACCGTGTAAAACCGAGTAGGCTAATAAGTATGGCAGCAAAAAGTTAAAACAAACCAGCTCACTCGTGAAAAGCTCTGCATATAAAAAGGAGATCCAACGAAAGTGTGTCCATGTGGCAAGCCACCAAAGCTCAACTTCATATAAAGAAAGCAAAATTCCGGTTCCTACGAAACATATATCCTCCAAATCCTCTAATTATCACTGATTTCATCACATAGAGAAGAAAACAAGATGGAAAAAAACAGAACCGCAGTCGGAAATTCTGAAGAAACATTGCAACTTGTTCAGGCTCCTGAATTGCTGACAAAAAAAGAAGCTATCAACTTCCCAAATAATCTACCAAAAACAACGGCGTACAAGTCTACAATCATTTTGGATTGGATGAAGACCTTCACATAAACAAACTATGGAGCGCATGCGCATAAATTCAAACCCCAGTTTTATAAAGAGGAAATCAACACGAATCCCACTATTTACCTATAACAGAATAATCAAAATCACCCTTTCCCCATAAATCAAAAAATAATCCGGCTTCCAAAGTCTGCACTTTTCACGAGAACGAGAATACCATCCGCACCTGTAGACCGCCGGATCCGGCGTCTCCTCGGAAGACGAACCCGACGAACTGATACTGGAGATCGACCCCGTCCCCGAACCTGATCCGCTCTGTTCCTGCCCCGACGCCGCTGCTGCGGGCTCCGCCGGGCGCGGCAGCGGATGCCCCACCCTTTCCCGGACCTCAAAATCGAAGGCGAACATCCCCTCCGCGTACCTGGCGCTTCTCGGCGAGTCCACGACGATCCCCTTAGTCATCCTCGCCGTCGCCATCACCTCGTCGAAGCTCCTAGCCTTGTCCTTCTCTATATCGTCCTTCCCCTTCCTCCTCGTCCCCCCTCCTCGTCCCCCCTCCTCCTCCGCCTTCCCCCGTGCTCGACCTGGACCTCATCTTCCACCACGCCGGCGCCATCACCAAGCTCCACCTTCCTAAAATCTGTAAATTAGGGTTAGGGTTTCCTGCAACCCCTCTTCCTTCTCCGATCGACCGATAGAGATAGATAGGAGCAACGAGAGATAGAACGAGCGAGAAAGAAAGAGAGGGAGAGAGAAAAGGATTGGAGTATGGGGTGCGAGAGAGGGGTGGGTGGTGGAGACTACAAGGTGACAGCTCAGCACGCGGGCGGCGGGGGAGCGAGTGAGTTGCTGACGTGGCACCAAGATGGCGCTTAGAATCTTCCTGGCTCTTTGCGCTTCCTCCCCCATCCTCTCGCCTCCTCTCTGTGTCGGAAGGGGGTGACCCCGAGGTGGTAAATATAAGGGAGACGACACCGGTTGCTGGACGTAAGTTCAGCTGTGTATATATACTATATACTATACAGGGGTAGCGACCTAATGGTGACCGGGGAGTAAGGGGAGTGGAGAAGCCGCCGTGGTAGTGAGTTTACGAGAAAGCCCCTGGAAGGCGGACGAATGAGGGGTGGCTGCAAGTGGGAGGAAGGTGGGATATCGTTATCCACTGGCGGGTTCCAGAAATAAAAAAAACCGTCGTTCCTTCGTGGGTTGAGGGCAGAAGAATGTGCACATTCTATTCCACTCATTAGTACCATTTCTTTGCCTTCTTTTTATTAGCTTCAGAAGTTTATTAGTTTGATAGAACTCGGCCGAAATGAAGGACTACTATCTTAATTTAACCAAATGAGAGGTTAGAACTCCTGGTTAGGGATGCAAACGGACAGATAAGAATGTAGATATTATTGTATCCTTATCTATTTTTTAATATGGATGTGGATACGGATATTGACAGATATTAAAACTATCTTATCATATCTTTAAAAAACGGATACGGATGTAAAACGGATACTGATCACATACGAGTAATGTTAGAAATACTCTATATAATCGACTTAAATATATACGAATTGGATGGATAACACATGATATAAATTTACTAAATGTGTTTGTATCATAGAAATTATACAAATATGGTAAAAGAATGTATAGAATTATGTTATATAGGATTAAAAATAAATCTATGACTATATTTAATACGAAAATGAATATACGGATACAGATATGAATGTTTGCATATATCAAAAAGATATCCATATCCGTATCTATTTTAAAATGGATACGGATACAAATGTCAAAATATGTATAAATGGATACGGTGACAGTTCGGATACAGATATGTCCGTAACCGTTTGCATCCCTACTCATGATGCATGATTTATAGTGATAATACATCTGATCATTGCTTCTGAAGCGGAAATCTGCTCATGGATGACAACATTCATTTTTCCATCTCTCGATACGATACATTGTAGAATGTGAAACCTGAAACCAAGAGTCTCTTGGTGTTCGGTTCGGGAATAAGAATGAAAAAGGATGGAGAATAAGGAAAAATAAGGGTATATTCTCTGTTTGACCAGAAATATAAGAATAAGGAGAATAATGTAGATGTAGGGTATAGGGTGGAATAAAGATATGAATAAAGATGGAATAATGTGAAATAATAGGATGTGGATGGGAATACATGTACTCTTGAAGACTACATCGGATGGAGAATTGATCGTTTATTCCGATGCTTATTCTCCAAACGAACATGGCCTTTAAGGGAAATTCTCTTGTCGCATCGTAGAAACTCAAATATATACAGTCATATTGAACTACACATGATATGCAATATAAAAGGAAAAAAACACTAAAACATATGGAATTACACGATGTAGAACCATTATACATCACCTTGTCAATCATGGGGATCCAAATATACGTGGCAATCTTAAATGGAAGATACCACCCACGAACAACCCTAATCTGTGAGATCCATAAGCACCAGCATGTTAATGAGATGCATAATCATGTCCCTTCAAGTTGTTGTCTCTTTTTAGTCTTACACCAGAAACTTACTTCGCATGTTGTATGTGCAGAAGATGTGAGTTCCTTAGCATCGAGATACTACAAGAGGAGAGGATGAATAACGTGTCGACGGCAAAACAAAACTTTTGTGGATTATACTTGAGCACAACACAATCAACTAATCAATCAAGTACATTGCACAAGATGTTAATATGGACATCCAATTGGATGAAAACCATGACCTGAGTCATCTGACTCGGGATTTTTGATGAGCCAAGTCAACCAACTGATTTACTATAGTTTGATATATTTACGCGGATATCTCAATCATTTATAAATTAAGCTTCTTTCTTTACAACTTCAGATCAAATATCAAAGCTAACACCGCAGATCCGACATCGCAGTGACGTCGAAGGTGGACAAGTTCTGGTTTCCACTAACTTCCTTGGAACTTTCGGATTTAACACCAAAAGTTCCTACAAATAAGGGCTATGGAAAGACTATTTCATAATTTTTTTTCGACAATGTCACAAATAATTTTCAAAGAATAAGTGCAGTGACATCAATAATCAATAAAGATAATTGCAGATAATATCAGAATATAGCGTAAAAATCATATCTCTATAAGCACATGTAAATAATGGTATATCAACAAATAACATCACCAAATATGCAGCCTGTCAAAAGTGTTCAGACTGTTGTGAGAAGAACTGAAAGGCTTGGAGCCGATAGAACGCTGCTTACTGAAATCTTTCTCGAAGAAGTTATCTTTAGAAATATTCTTATCGGAAATATCATAGAACTCAAAGAACTAGATAAAGAATAGAGACAACATTTTTCTTCACTTCTAGATATTAAGAGTGAATTATGTATCTTCCAACATTGAGTATAAGGTCTCTTACTTAGTGTTCAAGAAAATAGGACTATTAGAAACAAAATAAACCATAAATCAACTAGATTTTGTCTAATGATCGATCTAGTAGACTTGGATGATTGATCATTTTAAATTGATTGGTCAGTCTGGAAAAGTAATCGATCATATGATGATCGTTGGGACACTGGATTCAAAATATGGTCGATCATGCCAATTAAACGGTCGATCATGTCTGCTCGATCAACAAATAGGGTGGTCGATCATTTTCTGGTCGATCGATGAAACAACATGGTTGATTAGTTAAGATGGATGGTCGATCAGTTCTGAGTTCTTCAACATATTCTGATTTAGAAAGTTTTGAAAGTATAGCTTGATGTTACAACTGTGCCAAATACAATGTAAAGTAGAACATTATAGCCGCAATTCAACAAAATGATAAGTTGCCAACTTCCCACCACCATTAGCAGTTCACCACCATTTGGCCACTCCCTCACATCGTTCTCTCCTTCCACTGTGGGTTTGTAAGTAGGGTCGTTGAGCATTGATCACCATCAGGATGAAGGTATATTTTTTGTGCTATCAAAATTTTAAATGTTTAGTTGCTTTAATTATTTTTGCCATCATCCTATTATAAGCATCAACGAGCCCACCCGACCCAGGCCTGACCTAACACCCCATAGGTCAGGCTCGAGCTTGGGCCAAAACCACCAAAAATGAGCGGGCCTAAAC
The DNA here is from genome assembly GCA_037367405.1 of Ottelia alismoides. Lineage (NCBI taxonomy): Eukaryota > Viridiplantae > Streptophyta > Magnoliopsida > Alismatales > Hydrocharitaceae > Ottelia > Ottelia alismoides. The sequence continues at coordinate 389,298 of JAZKJV010000779.1, forward strand.
CTGGAAAGTGGGCCTATCAAGATAAATGGGCTCAGTGGGTTACCATGTGCCCAACTTGACACAATGCTCAACACTATTGAAGATATTTGTGCCCCAGTTTGGTTGGTAGATTATATAGTTCTATACACATAAAAGGGGAATATTAATTCAATGGTAGAAACAAGAATCACATTTTTTAATACATGAGATATCAAAGAAATGGCTTGGTTGGAAAATTATTTAATAAATTTTAAAATTTTAATTTTTTACTTTTAATTTTCTTTTTAATTTCACACATTTTTAGTTTCTTTTTGAAATATAATATACATATCCTAATAGAGTTGCTATTAGTAATATGAAGTATGTATTGTCTATATAGGTTTTTATATTTTTAAATACATATAAATAAGGACATAATATATAAAATAAAATATTTTTTGTTTTTAATATTTTTTCTATTTTGGCATTTTTTATATATTTTGCTAATTTTATGTGTTTTAAATTTCTAAAATATACAAAATAGTGAGAAAATTAATAGCTAAATGTTTCGAGATTTTAAAAATAGATAATAGTCTCAAAATTTTCCATAACTATTTTTAATATATATTATATACTATAAAGAAAAATATAGAATAGAAAATATTTTTTTAGATTTTATATGAAATTTTTCTGATTTTTACAATGTTTTTAGGGTTTTGTAATTTTTATGGTTTCTTTTTATATTTTTTTGATTTTTTTGGACTAAAGTTAGAATATACAATAATATACCTAACATGATTTTTTGGAACTTTTACAGATGTTTTATATCTTTTTTGGATTTTAATAATTATAGAGGAAATAAAAAGTTATTTTTATTTTCAATAAATAGGAAATTAACTAAAATTGTCATGCAAAAAATATATGTGATAAATATAGCTAGCAGTCATGTAAGTTAATTTTCCTATAATTTTCTGAAGTGATATGTTATTTTTAATAATAAATATATAAGAAATTAAAGTCTGGAACTAGTAGGGTCCTATTTGTAATTTAAATAAAGTTCAAATGCATTTAAGAACCATGAAAAAAAGTCCAGGGGCACACAAGCAATTTATCCAATTAAATTCAAAATTAATATGTGCCTCATAGGGGTATAAATGTAATTAAAAATACAATGTCATGTTTACAGTATTTCCAAAAATATAATACTATTTATATAAATTATAGGACTAAACATAAATACCTAAAGTCTGAGGGGCTTGTGTGTAAAATAGCCAGGCGCCTCACATAGAGAGCCACGTGAGGTGACATGGCTTTGACCTACGTGCAAATCGATGAAAGTTTGAGGTCCTTGTTGCAAAATATACACAAATATTACAACTATAAAAGAAAGATTAAATACGAAAACGAAATACAAAATTTGGAGCGCTCGCATGAAATATGCCCCCAGTTATGTGTTATCCAATGGCTGATGAATCCATGATTCATTAACATTATTTTCTACAGTTTGTATTAAAACCCTTAACAAATACATGTAAATAGTCATTAATTTTGATCTTTTAATAAAACCACACTCATGAATAAAAATGCACTTTAAGCATCAAAATCATGTAAATAAATAAAAGAATAAAAATAAAGAAAATAAAAAAGAAGGTAAATTGTCGATATGTATATATGTACAATATGACTTAGAAAATAAATATAGCTGAAAGATATATTTATAACCTAACCCCCGAGATCAAGTCAGAATAGATTTATCAACAAACAAATAAGTAGGGGGAGATAAGGAAAGAAAACAACAAAAATAATTAATTACAGACTCCATACATCCTTCACTAATTATCCAATAATTATCAAATCTTCAATGTTTTTTAATTAATTCATATGAACAAATTTTCCACCAAACTCTTTTCTTAATTATTTTTAAAATGTATAGAAAAATATAAAAAAGTTAAAAATAATATCTTGTATACATGCTAAGAAATCCAACTAGTAAATTATCAAAATCTCAACTTCCGAACATCATAACTTTCTCACGAATTCCAATTTCACTATACTTACTTTTAAAGTTCATAAAATAATATTATCTAATTAATGGAGGTGATTTCACTAAAATCGAAGTCCGTTTGCAAAATGTCGATTTTGAGACCTAATCACAACTGGGTTTCTGGGCTATTTATTTTACTTAAAATAGATTACTTATTATTTTAATGATTTATATTTTTTAATTATTTTTTTGATCTTGTATTTTAACCGTAATTTATTCATAATTTTTTGATAATCATTTATTATTTTAAATAAATCAAAACCCTTATTTTATAGGTAAAATTGAAGTACATAACTTATATTCATGTTTATTAATATCAACAACAACAAATCCTTTTTCCACAATTAAGTAGGGTCAGCTACATGGATTCTTCGCCTCCATTCAGATCTATCTTGGGTCAATCCCGGGCTTATATCTACAAAATAAAGATCCCTTCGTATGGTCTCTTTCCAACACTTCTTGGGCCGTCCCCGCCCTCTCTTAGCTGGCTCAACATCCCAACGCTCGCATCTCCTAACTGGTGCATCAGCTGATCTTCTTTGCAAATGACCAAACCATCTTAAGCGATTTTCTCACGTCTTATCCTCGATCGGAGCAACACTAACTTTCTTTCTGACTGCATCAATCCGAATCCAATCTTTACTTGTGTGTGTCCACACATCCACCTTAGCATTTTCATTCTGCTACAGCCATTCTCTGCGCATTTCATATTTATTAATATACTTAAATTAATTTATTAAAATCCACAAAACTTCATACATATTCTATTTATTATTCTAATAATTAATAAAATATAAAAATAAGGTGTTATTTATCAATTTATTAAGATAAAAATCCAAAATCTATTTATCAAGTATTATTTATACCTATTTATATAATATTTATATTTAATAAATTATTTATTATTTGTGAAAACTAATTATATCATTATTTAGATAAATTAATTATTTACACTTTTCATGTTTATATCTATTTAAAATAACATTACTTACTATTTATTTCATAATTATTAAGGTATTTGCACAAACTGGCCAACCAGGTGCTGACACGTGTCAGCACCTGGGCCTTCTTCTTCAAGAACAAGAACTGTTGGTTCTGTTCTACCAGCCCATCTTCAACCAATTTTGCCAGCTGTCTTCTTCATCCAACAATCTAAACCCTTCATTACATCCTCCTAACAACCACCATTGACGCCCATCGTTGATCTTCACCTGACTCTCCTCCGATTCACCTATAAAAAACCATCAATCTTGCCTGTTAACAACTAACTATTCCTAACAACTCCAGTTCCAGTACCACCTGGCCGATAAGCCACCTTCCTCTCCTTGCTCTGCCCTGATCCGGAGGTGAGCTCCTTCTTAGGCCCGAGCGTGGAAAAAGGTCGATCGGAGGAGAAGTTCCTAGGCCAACCTTGGCCTTGCATCGTGCCACCGCGCGTGTCCATCTCCAGGAACCATCGCCCGTAGAAGCAAAAACCTGGAAGTCATATACTTCCTAATCCCAGGTGATCTCCTTCGTCCTTCTTATTTTCTCGATAATCACATTCAAGAATCCATTTTGATTTCGATTGAGTTTCGAGCAAAATCGCTCTCAATTTCGTTCCTTTTTCATTTTTTTCTGGAAACATGCTATTTGAGCTGCAAGTAACAACTTAATCTTGGTCGATTTCGTTGCAAATCGAGCATTCCAATTCTCACTTGCAGGTTCATCCATCATCTGGAGCAACACTTCACCATTTGGAACTTGTATTCAACGACTTCTTAGATCAATTACGCAGCATCTGCAGCCTAGGGCTCTCACAAACTTCCAACGCACAGTACTTCTTCGAAGAAGCCTCGAGGCCATCGTAGCATCCTTGCCTTTATTTAGGTCATTCATTCGATCATCCATTCGCTGGAGGATAATCGGAGAAGAGCACGTTGCCGCCTCATTTGCAGAAAGGGAGAAGAACAACAAGAATGCCAGAAGATGCAGAATCGCGACACGTAGAGGACATTAAACGACCGAGGTCTGCGTAGAACAATCTAATCACGACCTTTGACTGTGAACCGGTGTGAAAATGGCATAATAAGCCTAGCTGCATTCCAGAATTCCACTAGCGCTCCAGAGTTCTCCAGAATTGCGATTTGGTCCCCGCGTAGGGACCTAAATGCAAAACATTTTATTTTTCTTTCAAATCTGTCCATGGATAAGGAATTTTTTGTAACAGACTTTTGTATTTTTCTTTGCAGTTATATGATGAATCTCTGATTCTCACTCTTTATTCTTTTATTTTAGCTCTTATTCTTAGCAAAACAGCATGTAAATACTATAAATACAATAACATAGCATTAGGCATGCATCTGTTAATTATACATAATTAGCAGGTTTATTGTGCAAAAATAAAAGAATAAAGGAAAGGAAAAGGAAGGAGGTATTTAGAATAAATACAGAGTGACTCAAACCCTAAGAGAAGGTCAATCCTAGACTTGATTGCCAAATAAAATAAGTAGAGGGAGATAGGGCCTATTCTAGTGTGTACATATTACATATATCTGTAAATAATTATAAAAATATTCTTTCTACCTCTTTGTATATATTTCTAAATTTAAAATAAAAAGAAAATACAAAAATTAAAAAAATAAAATAAAATAAAATATGAGATCATTTGTACAAAATACATTTTATACATACAACATTCTATATTTATTAGATACCTATAAATAACTAAGAGAAATAAAATAAAAATTATTTTATATTCCAAAAATCATTTTAATTAAATAAATAAAATATAAAAAGTGGGTTATTTTGTAAAAATAAAAATTTAAAAATAATTGTACATAATACATAGGTATATTGAACCTGTATATACTATTATATATTGTATATACAATAATTTATTTTTCGTAAAAATAAATAAAAATCACAGAAAAATAATTTGAAAAATAACAAACATTTTTCATTTTATACATTTTTTATTTAAAATCATTTATTATTTTTTCTTGAATTTGTAAAGATTTTGTAAATCCTAATTTTCTGATTAGCCGACTGGATTGTTGACCGTTGGTCAACGGCTCCTTCTCGGGTCAGACCTGGATCCTGTTCGCCGGAGCCTCTTCTCAAAATTTCCCAGCCTGACTCCATACTCCTTTGGCCTCGAAATTTGGAATTGATAATCCTCGTACCTCCAACATCCTCGTGGGTCCTTTGGCCGATCTGATTCACTCTAGGGTTTGGCGTTTCACTTTGATCTTTCCAGACCCTCGACTCACCTATAAATTATCTCTTCCTCCTCCATGGAGCGGCAGCTCATACCTCGCTCCCACTTCGACCCCTAGCCACCTCCATCTGAGTGACAACTGCTCAAAGAACCTCTCACAGCTCGGTTTGGTGCAGTGAAGACGACGCTCACACTTCGTGGCCGGAAATCCACCGCGAGCGGCCTCCCTCGCCTTCCGCATCGAGATCGAGGCCATTACCCCGTCAGCCATCTTTGCCTGAAGCTCATGATCACTCCCAGATCTTCAAGTATCCCTCATATCCTCTCCAACTTCCTATTCGATCCGATCTTTTCATTCATTACCGCCGCACTCCCATTTGCTCCGACCAGCTGGTCAGAGCCTTGACATCCACATCCAGCCGTTTAGATCGATCCGCAGCCCCTCCCTTCATCTTGCACCGCAACCTACTCATCCTTAGCCTCGATCTTTAGGTCGAGATTAGGACCGAGATCTCCTCTACCACCTTCGTCGGAGATCAAACTTCACCCCCCTCCGCTTATTTAGTTTTTAGCTTCAATAACCCGGACCGAAGCATAGCCCCAAGTCCTATCTTTGAATTGCAGGCACCTACGCACCCGGAGGAGCCCCTATTGATCCTCAAGCTGCTCGGTAGAGCAGCTCCAGCTGAAGCTATGACATCCCATCCATCCGACCGTCCTCGAGATGATCAGACTCCACCTGCTCGACACGGATCACATCTCCGGAGGCGTTCGACCTGTCGGAGGCTTGATCTGCCCAGAGGATCCGCGCCTTTCCTTGTTAGAAATTCGCCAGCCCTTAGTTCATCCACCATCCTCCATCACCGTTGGATGAGGAGCAGGGCGTCAGTTTGCATCAGAGCTGACCGTTGTTGCAACCCTTAAGCTGTTGATCTGCCATCTCCTGACACATCTGTACCGCACGTAGGTGACATCCCCTAAGCGTCAGGTCTCTCGATTCGTCCAGAGAGCGCCACGTGCCATCACCTGCGCCCTCCTCACGTGCCTCGAGGGTATATTGCATTATTTACCCCTACCGTTTTCATGCTTTACTTTATAGTCTGTTAATAATAGTTGTAGTTGAACTTTTTTGCATATTAGTCCATGTTGTTTCCAATATTTATTTTTAGTCCTCTGAACCTGAAGGCACGTGTTTGCCCAAGTGATATTGTGGTATTTTTGCATATCTTATCCTGCATTTTCTGATGGTTAATATTTGAATGAAATGTTTTCTGGATTTGCATTTATACCCCTATGAACAATTTATTTGGCATGTGCGTGTGTGGCTGAGACTTTTTGCACTGATATACCTAAGCTTTTTGTATGCACTAATATTCACCCTGGAAACTTTAGGATAATTGCATATAGGTCCCTACAACCTATGTCCGTTATTTTAAATCAAATAATTATTAAATTAGCTCCAAAAATTCTACAAAAATTACACGTATCTCTTGCTAATGTGTAGTATTTATAGCAATTTTCATGACTTGATTTAATTTTATTTGTATTTTCTAAAAATAAAAAACCCTTAAAAATGAATCTATCTATTTTATAAAATACATAAAAAATAGAAAAATAGTCTTAAAAATTCTATAAAAATTTGTGGGTGCTTGTTGTTGTGTGCTTTTATTTCAATACCGATTTTGTGATTTCATCCCTTATAAAAACCTTAAAAAAGAAAAAGACCAAAAATATTATAAAAATCATTAAAAATTCTACAAAAAATAAAAAAAAATGAGTTTTCAATTTCTGTAGTTAGATATTGTCATCCGTTTTAACATAAAATTGCAACTAGGAAGTTTGGGGCACTTTAGATATTTTAAAATTGCCTTCTAGTCCAAGCTGTACACTGTTTTGCTATTTTGACTTTATTTCATTTTTATAAAATTATATAAAAATCAGAAAAAACCTTAGAAAATTACCAAAAAATCTCTGGGGATCTTTCCTTGACTTTCATATAAAAACATCTGCATACTTGGAAAACATCAAAATAATTTTATTTCCTGGTTTGAGCATTTTTGGATCCTAATAAAAATGGTTGAAGTGTGATTTGCTTTACCTTTTTATTCATTTTCTTATTAGAAAATATAAAAAAAATTCAAATTGAAAATAATAAAAAATGCTTTTTCTTTTCTAATTTCTCGAGTACTTTGTAGGTTTCGCTCGTACTCTTTGTGTTCGACCCTGGTCACTATACTAGGTTAAATAAATAGCGTAGACTGCTACATTCGATTTCGTGCTTTGATTATTTTATTTGTGGTCTTATTCTTCTTGATTGATTGTGCCTTGCGATTCGGGTCGCAACGACCTTAAATACTACTTAACCCGAGTGCTCTGGGTGGGTCAACAGAATGGCGTCGTTACTGGGGAGTACGTCTTAGTAGTCGGTTTTCAGTTTTCTTTCTTTTTCTATTTGCTTTATTTTTATCCATGTTTATCCTCTATCCATTATAACCGTTTTCTAACTTATTTCTGTTTCATTTTTTGTGTGAGGGACTGCCCGAGGAGTTTGTGGCTTTTGGTTGGAAGACCCGCGTCCGAAGAGGAGCAAGAGGACAGGAGGAACACAGTTATATAGGATGGAGTAGTTAGTTTCTTTTCAGCAAATTTTATTATTATTGTTATAATACAGGGACCTTGGACATTTTTTGGACACTTGGCTATATCGGGGTCTGTTTCGCCGAGCACCGGTGTGCTCGGGGGACCTCACCGTGGTTTTCGTCGGTTTTGATTTCTCTTCTTTTATTTTTATTTTGATTCTCGAAGAATTTGGCCCTTATATTTAGGGATTTCTCTGACTGTGACGTAATTAATTAAGGACCAACTCCTAATTATTTGCCTTCACTTATAGTTCATAATTGGACCTTAATAAAAATAATTAATAAAAAAGTTGACTTGGTTGCTAGAGAGGTCACGTACCGCTAGAGGCTGTATACAACGTGTGCAGGGTCCGTTGTGGCAGACACCGATCGACATCAGAGATCGGACTCCGACCTCTCTCTCTGACCAGTTAGCTACAGTTCTTCACGTGTAGAAATTGCTCATCATGTTTGATCGCGCATCGGTTTTTCGACTTCTCCCCCATTTTTGGACTTTAAATAATCAGGAGATCGAAAAAATCATTAGGCATTTGTTTGTTTATTGAAAACTACCTAAAAAGTGATAATCATAAAATTAGGACTGCTAAACAAACTTGACCCTAAAAGACACTCGACTAAAAAATCTGTCTTGGGAGAGCAATCCCCACATTTTCTAGTTTCCTTGCGCGAGAGACTGACCCGCACACTAATCTAGAGCCATACCTAAACTTTCATCAGATTACTGGTCTTAAGGTTAGTCGTTCTCCAGTAAGGATCACTCCAGTTTCCGGTAAAGCAGGCCGCGATACCCTTAATAGAGCGAGTTGATCGGGTACTCGGTAAACGATCCACAACTTGTACTGGCTGGGAAAGATATAGATTTGGGATTGGGACCAGTCTCCTGAGAGCATCGGGTTCCTACCAGCTCTCTTAATAGACCTGCTAGACTGAATTTTCACCTAAAAAAATTGACAAGATAAAAGAGCGAACCTTTACGGTCATCGACTCTCAGTGTTGAGTAGGTGAATTGGGGGTTTGTTTGCTGATCTTGTTTGTTTCCAGACCCCATCCGCCTTTTCTCCAGATCACAATGATGGGACGAAGGTCCCTTAGGCAACCCTTGGCTGCACCGCTTTCGAGCACTCCGCCCCATTCATCTAGGTTGGATCGTGAGAGCACATGCCCACTCTCCGAACCCAAGTTCGATTCCGCCTTATTCCCTCTCGACCACCCTTCTTCCAGTCCTGAGGTTCCCAAGCAGAGACTGGAGCAGATATTTGTTCATTTGACGACACCTGAGTTTGGGTCTTTTGCCTTTGCAGAGACCCAAGAGATGACCAGCAGCGAGGAGCACACAGATGGGTAGCCCCAGAACACCACATGTCTTATATCAGAGTGACATCAACAACACCCTGTTAGCTTCCTTGGAGATGATGCAGATACAGATCAGAGACCAGGGGGCTTTCACGGCTGATATGCGCAGAGAGATGGCCCAGATGTGAGCTGACCGCAGAGAGCCGAACCGACCAGACGGTGGAAAGATACCAGAGCTGGGAGGAGGAGATGGAGGACATCTAGAGGAGCTACATGAGGCAGTCTGACCAGCCATGCCGATGAGAGAGTTGTACAACCCTGGTGCGACTCTGACACATCGTTGGATTCAGCTTCCGGCAATTTTAGGAGATTTCAAGCTCCCCCCTCAGACGATTCAGTTGATGCCCAAGTTTCATGGGCTTGCCACTGAAGAGCCGCATTTGCGTTTGCATTTGCAAGAATTCGAGATGATCTGCAGCATGGTCCACGACAGATACGTGGATGAGGACACCATCAAGATGATGACTTTTCCGTTCTCCCTGGTCGATAGAGCTGCCTACTGGCTGAAGCATTTAGAGAGATACGTCACTTCGTGGGAACAACTTCGACCCGAGTACTTGAACAAGTACTATCCACTCGGCCAGACGAATGCAACTCGAGCTTTGATCAACTTCTCCATGCTTCCCAACGAGCAATTCCATGAGGCATGGGACCGCTTCCGTGAGCTCATTGACCGATGTCTACACCATGACATCTCCAAGCCCAACTTAGTGCAGAGTTTCTTTTGTAGGATGACACCGAAGCTGCAGGGGCTTGTAAACACTTCTTGTGGGGGCTCCTACTTCACCAAGGACGAAGGCCATGTCTGGGTCATATATGAGGAGATGGCTAAGAACTACACCGTCATGTCCCAGACCCATCTCTATACTCAGGAGAAGCCCTCACCCCATGCCGTGTCCTATCAGAGGATAACACGAGTCGATGCAGGTCCTTCCACCTCTTCAGCAGCCGTAACACAGGAAGAGTCGTCGGCCATTGATATGGGCATCATCAGCGAGAAGTTGGACCACATCGCGATTATCAAGAAGAAGCAGTGTCGGGGCATGATGCAGATCGATCAGTTGGTATAGACATTGAGTGACCTGAAGACCCAGATCATGTATCTCCAGGAGGCATAGACGACTTCTCAGCCCTGTCTTAGATCACAGGCTGACCCTAGCAACAACAACTCGACCTAGCATTCCGCCCAGTACAGACAGGTTCACCATGTCCAGGCAGACGTTCCAGCAGCTGCAACACTAGTACCTTCAGCCACCACCGTCTCAGGACACTCAGATGGTGGTGTACCAGCAGAATCAGCCCCTGGCAGTTCTTCCTCCACCCCCTTCGAGCAGGAGCTGTTGATGGAAGTCAACAGAATTTGGTACGACCGACAGCAGCTCGGGATCCGCCGAGATCATCCCGGATTCAGGTGGTCGACTGGAGGTGCCTCATCTTAGAGCAACCTCCAACTCAGGGTGGACAGTACAACTAGCCTCAGCAGCAACCCCAGTTCCCACATCAGCCACAACAACAACATTACCAGCCGAGTCCTTATCCCTACCAGCAAGGACAACCATGGAGGCAGCACCGGCAGCAGCCTCAGTAGTACTCTCAGCTTCCCCCTCATCCTTCCTAGCAGCAGCCTCACTTTCAGAGAGGCAACCCGTCCGGTTCCCATGGGCCAGCCTATGAGAACCCAGCACTCGATGATCTAGCCCGCCTTCTTTCTGATCAGCATGCCACATTCTAACGGGAGATGGACGAGTTCCGCAAGGAGATGAGGGAGATCATCAAGGGCAAGGTCGCTATACCCGCTCAGATCGAACCCAATCCGAATAACCTAAAAAGAAAATCTGAGCAGGTACAGTTCACATAGATTACCAATCCTAGTGATTTATTGGGTGACACTGCTTCATATACATTTGATGCAGACTTTGTTACACTTAGGAGCGGTAGGATGCCAGCCGACGGCGCCTCGTCTGAGCGACGACACCACGAGGAGGCAGGAGTGCCAGACGAGGAGGGTACCGGTGCTGATGCCTCTCATGATGATGATGACGATGGTGCTGAAACCACCAAGGATGTTGATCCAGCCGACGGTATTGAGGCCGTCGCGTCCCCAGAAGCAGAGGCTGGTATTGATGCCACCAGAGATCCAGATGCTGAGCCAGAGTGTGGTGTTGATGCCGCAGTTCCTGATGCCGTGGGTGGTACTGAGGCCACCCCCTTTACTCCTGTAGTGTTTACTCCAGTTTTTGTATCCCGGGACTTTATAGAAAAAACAAAAAAAATTATAATGGAAAGGGTTCTTCATCTTCGAGTCCATATGTGATGCATGGTGATACTTGTATGGATTCCATTTCTTCTCAGCAACAGGGACCCATTCCTAGCCCTCTATCTGAGGAGGGCCCAGCCATCCCCCTCCCTCAGGCACTGTGCCTGGCAAAGGGGAAGAAAACAGAAAGTTAAAAAAAATCACAGCAGTTAGAGTTCAGCCAGCAGATGATTGATAGAATTCAGATTTAGCTGACTCTACAGGAGGCACTTGAGCACATCCCCCTCTTTCTGAGGAGCTTGAGAGAGAAGACCACCATCCGTAGGAAGAAGAGGAACCATAATGTAGATATCCATGTGCTCACTCGTGCTACCTACTTCTCCATCCAGAACCGTCTGCCAGCCAAGAGGCTAGATGCAGGAGCTCCCTATGTCAGATGCCATATTCATGAGCAGAGATTTGATCGGACTCTATTAGATAGCAGCTCTTCCATTAACCTCCTTCCGACAGCCTTACTCGACCGATTCGAGTTTAGCCCTCTTCGACAGAGCAGGACAGTCCTTCAGTTTGCTGATAGATCTGTCAAGAGGTTGAAGGGGTTGTTGAAGGATGTGGTTGTCACAATTCAGGTCCTGAAATTTCCTGTGGACTTCGTTGTGTTGGACATGGAGATCCCTGAGTCTGTGACCAATACCCCCATCATTTTAGGACGTCCATTCTTGGCCACAGCCCAGACAATGTCCGACCATGATAGTGGGAAGGTGTACTTTCGCGTTGAGGGTGAGAGTATACAAATAGAGACGATCGACGAGACCTGATCACGAGATTTAGCTTGCTCAGAGCAGCATAGTGATTCAGAGCAGATGACAGAGGCAGAGCGAGACATCCACCAAGAGCGCGACTTTGTGATTACTGATGATGAAGTCGCTTGGTCCGATCCCATTTCACGAGCCTTCCTTTCACCTTCAGATACTGCAGACTCACCGATTCCAGCAGAGGAGAGCTTGGAGAGCACACTCTTGGTAGAGGACACATTTGAAGCTACAGACCATGTTCAGGACAGTGAGGTAGAGTATATTTCTTGTGATTCAGATTCAGATCCCTTGGAGTTAGATATAGATTGGGACGAATTTGATGAGTTGTTACCTTGTCTGATTCCAACAAAGCCAGCAGCTAGGGTGGAGACTGAGCAGACACAGATAACAAAAACACCAGTAGGGACAGCTTCGCTAGATATTTATGATCATCGAGAGTTTTCACATGCAGATTTGGTCGCATTCACGCATACATTTCAGCAGCCAGATTTGCCAGCTCCCAGTTGTCCAGAACTAAAGCCTTTGCCGCAGTCGCTGAAGTATAGGTTCCTTACGGGTGAGCATGAGATGTACCCAGTCATTATCTCAGCAGATTTGACTGGAGAGCAAGAATCTCGTTTCATGGAGGTTCTTGAAAAGAATCGCAAGGCAATAGGATGGAGTGTAGCTGATCTTCAGGGGATAAGTCTGGCCATGTGCTCCCACAATATCTATCTCGAAGAGGATGCTAAGCCATTGCATGAGTTCCAGTGACGGTTGAACCTGAATCTTCGAGAGGTAGTCATGAAGGAGATATCAAAATGGTGGAGCACTGATTTTATCTACCCCATCTCCGACTCCAAGTGGGTTAGTCCATTACATGTGATGCCCAAGAAGACGAGCATCACTACAGTTGTGAGTGAGTCTGCAGAGGAGATAGCTACCTAGGTACCCACTTCTTGGAGGGTTTGTATGGACTACATACGATTGAATCAGGCCACCAAGAACGACCATTTCCCGTTGTCTTTTATTGATCAGATTATAGAGTGGCTAGCTGGGAAGAGTCACTACTGCTTTCTTGACGGGTGCTCCGGCTACAACCAGGTGGCCATTACGCCCGAAGACCAGGACAAGACGGCATTCACCTGTCCGTTTGGAACTTATGCTTTCAGACATATACCCTTAATCTATGTAACGCCCCGGCGACATTCCAAAGGTGCATGTTGTCCATTTTCTCGGACATGGTGGGTGACTGTTTAGAGGTCTTCATAGATGACTTCTCGGTCTATGGCGATGGTTTGATGCTTGCCTTGACTGCCTAGACCGTGTCCTTCAGCGCTACATTGAGGTGCATCTTATTTTATCATGGGAGAAGAGTCACTTCATGGTGACTCAAGGGACGGTGCTTGGTCATATCATCTCCAATAGGGGCGTGGAGGTTGATCCGACCAAGGTGGATATTATCAGGAAACTCAATCCACCGTCCAACCTGCGACAGTTACGGTCTTTTCTGGGGCATGTCGGTTTCTACCGACGATTCATTCATGATTTCAGTAGGATTGCCCGATCGTTGACTGATTTGCTGACGAAAGACATCGAGTTCATTGTAGATGATAAGTGTCTCGCATCATTTAAGACTCTCAAGAGTCTAGTTGTTGAGGCTCTTGTCCTTCAGTCGCCTGATTGGTCTCTCCCGTTCGAGATCATGATGGATACCTCCAATTTTGTCGTAGGGGCCATGCTAACACAGAGGAGGGATGGAGTGCCATTTGCCATTCACTACGCTAGCCATACACTGGATGCCGTACAACGGAACCACACCGTCACTGCGAAAGAGATGCTAGCCATACTTTTTTCCTTGGAAAAATTCAGATCATATATTATTGGATCCATTTCATCATCTTTATTCTATCATTTTGGCACCAAAAACCCTAGCAAATGCCTGTAAATAACATTAAAATCATCATCTTATCATTCATGCATGTGCATCATATTAGTGTATAAAATACTGTAATTAAAGCCAAAATTATAGAATAAATAAAGAAAAGAAAAAGAATAAAATATTGTAAATATTTTATGACCCGAAACCCCGAGACCTAGGCATCTTGATGAATAGGTCGACCAGGAATAAAGTAGGGGGAGATAAGGGCAAAATACAAAGTAAATACCTATACTTTTAATTCATTATTTATTCATTTTGGGACCTATTTTTGGTTCCACTTTTTATACATCAAATAAAGAAACTTTGTACATGAACGTTGTAGATAATTTTATAAAGAAAAATACAAAATTGATTTCACATAAAAATAATGTACAGATAAAAAGTTATGATCTGAATAAAAATCCAAAATGCCAACTTCCCAGACCCGTATCTCACAAATAAAAAACTCCAAATGCAGCATACTCACCTTTAATTGTATATAGAAGAAAATAATCTATCCAATGGTGGTGGTTTCGCATTTGGCGGAGCTACGGTTTAAAAGTTGAGTTTTGGACCCACCTTGTATACTTGTACTGAATAAAATATTCAATTTATTCTTTATTCATTATTTTTAAATTTTTATATTTTTATAATGTTGTAATTAATACTTATAATAATTATGTACATTAAAATTGGAATAAAAACCTAAAATAAACTCAAAATAAAATACATACATATTTGATACATAGGTATTATACCTGTACTTATATCTATATAAAATATACTTCTATTTTATTAAATATACAAAATAAATCAGAAAAATAACATAAAAATATATTTATGTGTATAAAAGTATTTTATAATTTTATAAAATAATAAATAAAATTAAAGAAATTAAAAACACCAAAATAAAAATTAAATAATAACATATATAGAAGAATATACCTACAAAGGGCATAAAAGTAAACTTGTAAAAATATATATCATAAAAATAAATAAAAATCAGAATAAAATACTACATAAAAAAATAATAAACATTTTTTATTTTATAACCGAAAATTAATTCGGCCTTTTTCTATTTTTTAAACGAATTAATAAAATGATTTTTCCATCTTTTTCCTGGTTGGTCCACGTGGACCAACCAGGAGCTTCGACTGTTGACCGACGGGTCAACAGCCTGTCCTCGAACCCTAAGCCTCCGATTGGCTTCGTTTTTTTCCCCTCTTTCGCCCTTTTTTCGAGGCCATGCCCTTCGTCCTTTGCCACCGCTTCCTTCATGGAAGTTATGCACTGTACATCCATCTCCATCGCCGACCTCCAGATCTCTTTAGATCTTCATATCTCGCCCGTGACTTCGCCTCGAAAACCCGCATCCAACCTTCTTCAAATACGAACCCCCCACTTCCATCCTCGGTTGGACTTCCTTCGGACCACCCCTCTCCACCTTCGTGCGCTCAAGACCTTCCTGGAGGTGACAGCTCCCGATTGTGCTCTTCAGCCTAGGTGATCGAGGTCGGAGAAGCTCCCAGCACCTCCCGCAACCCGGCGGTCGAGGTAACCCTTCTCCCTCTGGCTCGGCCATTGAGGGCCCTTCTACGCTCCTTTATTTCATGCATTTAGTTCCTGTCATCCGTAGGATTAAAAACAATCAAAAAAATTAGAGTTTCGTCGCTTAAATCGCCAGATCCCTTCACACGGCCGGAGCGCACCTCCGGCCGATCATCTCCCCGTCGATCTACGCATCCCCACCCCCATCCAGAGGTCCAGGCAGTTTGCCCTGGGCCTCCTTAACCTTCTTGCAGGTCAAAGCACGACCAATCGTGCCTGGAGGCGAGTTTTGAAGCTCGCCGGAGCTCTTGAAGCCCCCGCAGCTCCGCCAGTTGCCAGCGAGCGTCACAGCCTTCCGTAGCGCGCCACGTGTCAAGTGGCCTCGTCACCGCCGTTGGATCGCGCGCTGAGGGTATTTTGCATTTACACCCTCGCGCATTTTGTATTTATCTTTTAGTCTAAAAACTTTCGTCTGTAGTGTAAAAACTTTGTAATATTTGCATGTAGGACCCTGTGTTTCTCTTATTTGCACTTAGGTCCCTCGCCACGTCACCTCACGTGACCAGTTCACGTGAGGTGTCGGCATTTTGCAAGGGCATCCTCGGCATTTTGTGTATTTTGTTTTAGTACCAAAACTCTGCTATCACGTGTTATACTTTTGGAAATATCGCAAGTAGGCCCCCTGGTTGTTAGAAAATTACATTTTGGTCCTCGTTAGGCGTGTGCAAGTCACGCGCCCTGGTGGGAAAATTGTGTAGATACCCTTGCGGGTCTGGTAATTAGTTTTTGGTACGAAAAGTTAAATTTTTAGTTTAAAATTTGTGGAAATTTTGCATGTATGCCCCTGGATATTTCGCATTTTGCGTAAATGCCCCTGCCAGGCCTGTTTAATGATTGGATGCTTGTTCTAATTATCTAAATTATCATTTTAAGTCCAACAATTCCACAAAATTAGGGTTAAGCTACTGGATGTGTGTACTTTGTCGCCATATTTTTAGTTTTTGATTTTATTTTATTTTTATATTTATTAAAAATCAAAAACATGCTTTTTATCCACTGTCTAGCTTAGCAAATGCCAAAAAAATATTAAAACACTTCGAAAAATTCCTAAAAAAATTACCTAGTGTCTATTTTATCCTATTTTAGTGTCAGTCCAAAAATCATTAAAAATTTCAAAAGAAAAACACTAAAAATTTAAAAACACTCTAAAACTTCCAAAAAATATATAAAATCAAAGAAAACTCCAAAAAATACAAACTCAGTTCCTGTTTGTTCTTTATTTTGTTCTCTTTAGTTGAAATATAGTGTGAAAAATTTTGGTTGCTGATTGCTAATTTTAATTCTCATTTTACTCACAGCCAGCACCTTTTCCACTGTTTTACCTTATTTCAGTATTTAAAAATACCAACAACATTTGAAAAATACCCAAAAAATCACAAAAACAGTAAAAAATCCTAAAAATATCAAAAAGATTTTATTTCTGAATCTTTGGTTATTTTTGGATATTTTTACACATATTTTGTCTTGTCTTTTCTTACATTGTCTTTATTTTCCAAGATTGAAAATTAAAAAAAAACAAATATAAAATATAAAATATAAAAATCAGAAAATTAAAAATCAAAATACAAAATTAAAAATTAAATTAAAATAAAAAAAATTAAAAATTAAAAACCCACAAAAATTTCATTGTTTGCTTGCTTAGTGTAGACACATCACACACATTCACTTGTGCACATTATTTTGAATTACCCTGTTTGCTCCCTGTGTTCGAACTCTTTGCATACTTGCCATTTACACCATTTGTGCAGAGTTAAAAATAAATTTTAACTCCACATTATTTCTAATTTATTGATCTTTAGTGTGGGTTAACTGTTGATTAAATACATTTTATTGTGGGTCACCGCAGCGACTCGGTTGTCTCTGCCTTGTGTGAGACCTATTTTTTTAGATCCTCGATAATTTGTGTTTATCAGGGCCATGCTAACACAGAGGAGGGATGGAGTGCCATTTACCATTCACTACGCTAGCCGTACACTGGATGTCGCACAGCGGAACCACACCGTCACTGCGAAAGAGATGCTAGCCATACTTTTTTCCTTGGACAAATTCAGATCATATATATTATTGGATCCAAAGTGACTATCTTTACTGATCATACCGCCATCAGATACCTAATGGCTAAGAAGGATGCCAAAACGAGATTGACAAGATGTATCCTTTTTCTCTAGGAGTTTGATATTGAGATTAAGGATAAACCTGGAGTCAAGAATGTGGTGGCAGATCATGTCTCCCGATTAGAGAATCTTGAGGAATATGAGCAATCTGATCCAATTTCTGAGACCTTCCTAAATGAGGCGATCCTTGCTATCACCTTGCTCTCGTGGTATGGTATGCCGACATTGTGAACTATCTAGTTGCCAAGAAAGTTCCACAAGGTTGGCCCAGGCAACGACTTGAGACCTCTCTTACGAAGGCCAAGTCTTACCTCTAGGTGGATCCCATCCTTTATCATGAAGGAGGGGATAGCGTCTGGCATCAGTGCATTCCTCAGGAGGAGCACCATAGCGTCCTCACATACTGCCACAAGCTTGAGGGAGGAGGACATCACTCTGGGAGGAGAACGGCACAAAAAGTGCTCCAATCCGGCCTATGGTGGCCTACTCTCTTCAAGGATTCTGATGAATTCATGAAGAGGTGTACTGATTGTCAGAGGACGGGCACTTGTGGATAATGTGATATGATGATGATGCAACCCATTCACTTCTGTGAGGTTTTTGACGCATGGGGAATCGATTTCATGGGTCCATTATCTAAGAGTTAGGGATTCGACTATATTCTGTTGGCTGTGGATTATGTGAATCGTTGGGTTGAGGCCATTCCCGCCTGAACCGCAGATGCCAAGACTGTTTGCAAATTTTTGAGGAAGAATATCATTTCACGATTCGGGGTGCCTAGAGTATTGATATCTGACAGGGGGTCTCAATTTATCAACGACAAGGTAAAGGCCCTTGCTAGCGAGTTCAGCATAGACCATCGAGTTGCCACTCCATATCATCCTCAGACCACTGGTCTTTCTGAAGTATCGAATAGGGAGATCAAGACGATATTGCAGAACGTAGTCCGCCTAGACCGAAAGGATTAGTCACAGCTTTTGAACTCGGTCTTGTGGGCATATAGGACTTCCTTCAAGACTCCTTTGGGTACATCTCCCTTTCGTCTCGTTTATGGCAGGCCCTGCCATTTACCTATTGAGATTAGGAACAAGTCACTTTGGGCTGTCGTGGATATATTATTGGATCCAGAGAGTATAGATGATCAAAGGAAGGCAGAATTGGTTGCTCTGGAGGAGCTTAGAGATACATCCTTTTCGAACAACCTACATTATAAGGAGCGAGTGAAGATATGACATGATTCTCATATTAGCCATAAGTAGTTTGAGCCAGATCAGAGAGTATGGTTGTTTGATGCCAGGCTTAGATTATTTCCAGGGAAGTTGCAGAGTAAGTGGAAAGGACCATACCTGGTCTGAAAGGTGCATGACAATGGTAGTATCAACATATCTGAAATGTCATCTGAGTCCACCTTTCGTGTTAGTGGTCAGCGCCTCAAACTATAATAGATCATGAGCCGTTGATCGTTGACGTCGTCCCGATTCATTTTGCATGAGATGTGGTCTTTGACTCACATCAGTTGCATCTCGTGCCTGATTATCACTGTCTTCCGCCGTGTATAGATCCAGTTGTCCATATCATCTCATTCTTTAATCTAATACCCCATCTGCATCTTGTGATTATGCTATACTTAGGGTATATTTTACCCTAAGTATAGGGGGTGTCAGACTCTTGATTATTCTTTTGATTCTTTTTACCTCTGTTATGCTGCCTATACTTAGGGATATTTTACCTTAAATATAGAGGAGGTAAACCCCATACATCCTTTTACTTAGTTTTCCCTTTATGTACAGTCTGCTATACTTAGGATTACTTGATCCTAAGTATAGAGGGAAACACCGAGCCCTCTTAATTCTATTATTTGATTCCTCATTGTAGTACAGCATTCCTTTTCACTTCCCTATACTAAACATGAGTTATGTCTTCTTCATCGCTCTTGATTCACTCTGAGGACATCGTTCGAGCTAAGTATAGGGGGTGTAGTATATATTGCATATATACTTTAGCCATAACTCGTACTTTGTGTGAGTGTGTTAATAAAAATTTTAAAAATTTTCTTGTACATAAAATTCTTTCTTGCACATACATAACTATTTATAAAAACTATTTTTGTACAAATGTTTGTAAAAATGTTTTGTTTGCAAAAAATTTTATAAATATTTTGGTATCAAAACTATGTATATAGTACAAAATTTTTGTAAAATGTTTGAAAAAGAAAAGTTTGCAAAAACCCTTGTGTAAATATTTGTAAATAATTTACAAAACTTCTGCATTCATGCATGCATTCAAACATTTTTCAAAAATTTTGCATAAAAGATTTTTATATATGCTTGTACAGTTTTTCTGAATCATAGTTGACATTTAAACTAGCATGGAATTAAATTGAAAATGGAGCTTGGTTAAGACCTTAATCCACTTAATTCTAAGAGGAACCTTATATGATCTAGGGTTGAGACTTCTCAGGTCCATTGGTGACTTAATTCTTGAGTCCACTAGGCTATAATTACATGTAATCTTGATGAGCCTAAGTAGAACATTTAACGATGCACACATGACTCTCACAGACAATGGCTTTACTTAGACCAACACTTTACACTCAGCTCTACATGGATGAGGTGGTGAGGAGGCAGTTTCCTTTGGCTTGGGGTAGCATACGAGGGTAGTACTTCTAGGCGGAACTTCTCGTCTTCTTTTAGGGAAGGAAGTGCGCCTCAACTTGGTCTGGCGGTGTTGAGGTCTAAAGACATGAGTTGTGGGTTGCAATAATGCTTCAAAAGAGGGATGGTCTACTAGCTCAAGAGGAAAAAGTCCTTATGTATATATGTTGCACCATGTAGATATGTTGTACATATGCACATCAAAAAATATGCAAAAGATAGAAAAACTCCAAAAAAGTGGCGGGTCTGATAGAAAATGAAATACATGTAGGAGTATATATAGTCAATAAAGCAAAGCTTATGTTACCCATTCTCATCTCATGAGGCTTGCAGTAGGGAGACTTAGCTACACTGGTTGGGCTCCCAGGGATACGTGGCTACATTGGCCATGATCCATTCTCTTCTTTCCCCTCTTCTTGAGTTGGTTGAACTTAAACTTATAAGGGAATACTCCGCTCCTCGAGTAAATAACTGCCAGACTTGGAATTAGAGTTACCTTGTTGAGGGAGGATGTTACTTTACCATTTCTGAGGTGGGGAGCTACATATCACTTACACAATACAAGAAAAGATTCATGGTCATTAGAGTTTGTGTATATAGACTTGTTCTGATCTGGATTATTGAGGAGTCTTGACCATAGATTAATGGAACTTAGAGGTTGTTGAGTCTTAAACCTAGGTCCAAATAAGAATCTGACAAACTAATAATCCAAAGGATTGATTGAGCTCCATACTCCAATTTAATGAAGACAAGTTTAAAAATCAACTTTGATACTCCTTCTTTTTCTTTCTTTAATTTTTCACTTCTTTTTCAAATAAGTGTTTGCTAAGGGACTAGAAAAGGGAAAGTATTGGGAGTGATGAATCTCTGATTATCACTCTTTATTCTTTTATTTTTGCTCTTATTCTTAGCAAAACAACATGTAAATACCTATAAATACAATAACCTAGCATTAGGCATGCATCTGTTAATTATACATAATTAGCATGTTTATTATGCAAAAATTAAAGAATAAAGGAAAGAAAAAGGAAGGAAGTATTTAGAATAAATACAGAGTGACCCGAACCCCAAGAGAAGGTCAAGCCTTGACATGATCGTCAAATAAAATAAGTAGAGGGAGATAGGGCCTACTCTAGTGTGTACATATTACATATATCTGTAAATAATTATAAAATTTTCTTTCTACCTCCTTGTACATATTTCTAAATTAACATAAAAAGAAAATAAAATACAGAAAAATAAAAAATAAAATAAAATCAGAGGTCATTTATACAAAATACATCTATACATACAACATTCTTTATTTATTAGATACCTGTAAATAACTAATATAAATAAAATAAAATATATTTTATACTCCAAAAATCATGTTATAAATAAATAAAATATAAAAAGTGGGGTGTTTTTGTAAAAATAAAAATTAAAAAATAATTGTACATAATACATAGGTATACTATACCTGTATATACTATTATATACTATATATACAATAATTTATTTTTCGTAAAAATAAATAAAAACCACATAAAAATAGTTTGGAAAATAACAAACATTTTTCATTTTATACATTTTTTGATTTAAAATCATTTATTATTTTTTCTTGAATTTGTAAAGATTTTGTAAATCCTAATTTTCTAATTGGCTAGCTAGATTGTTGACCGGTTGGCCAATGGCTCCTTCTTCCTGAGTCAGACCCGGATCCTGTTCGCTGAGCCTCTTCTCCAAATTTCCCAACCCGACTCCGTACTCCTTTGTCCTTGAAATTTGGACCAGATAATCCTCGTACCTCTGACAACCTCGTGGGTCCTTTGGCCGATCCGATTCACTCTAGGGTTTAGCGCTTCACTTCAATCTTTCCAGACCCTCGACTCGCCTATAAATTATCTCTTTCCGCCTCCATGGAGTGGCATCTCGTACCTCGCTCTCACTTTGACCCCTAGCCACCTCCAACTAAGTGACAACTGCTCGAAGAACCCCTTGGAGATCGGTTTCTTGCAGTGAAGACGATGCTCACCCTTCGTGGCCGGAGATCCACCGCGAGCAGCCTCCCCCGCCTTCCGCATCGAGGTTGAGGTCATTACTCTGTCAGCCATCTTCGCCTGAAGCTCGGGAGCACTCCAAGATCTTAAGGTACCCCTCATATCCTCTCTATCTTCCTGTTCGATCCGATCTTTTCATTCATCGCCACCACACTCCCATCTGCTCCGACCAGCTGGTCGGAGCCTCGACATCCACATCCAACCGTTTAGATCGATCCACAGCCCTTCCCTCCATCTTGCACCGCAACCTGATCATCCTTAGCCTCGATCTTTAGGTCGAGATTAGGGCCGAGATCTCCTCTACCACCTTCGCTGGAGATCAAACTTTACCCCCCTCTGCTTCTTTAGTTTTTAGCTTCAATAACCTAGATCGGAGCATAGCCCTGAGTCCTGTCTTTGAATTGTAGGTACCCCCGTGCCCGGAGGAGCCCCTATTGATTCTCAAGCTGCTCGGCGGACCAACTCTAGCTGAATCTCCGACATCCCATCCATCCAACCGTCCTCAAGATGATCAGACTCCACTGCTCGATACGAAGCACCTCTCTGGAGGCGTTCACCTGTTGGAGGCTTGATCAGCCCAGAGGATCTGCACCTTCCTTGTTCGAAATTCGCCAGCCCCCAGTTCATCCACCATCCTCCATCACCATTGAATGAGGAGCAGTGCGTCAATTTGCATCAGAGCCGACCGTTGCTGCAGCCCTTGAGCCGTTGATCTTCCATATCCTAACACATCTGCACCACATGTAGGCGACATCCCCTGAGCGTCAGATCCGACACACCAAGCGATCAGCGTCGTACGCTCCCGATTCATCTAGAGAGTGCCACGTGCCATCACCCGCACCCTCCTCACGTGCCTCGAGGGTATATTGCATTATTTACCTTGCCGTTTTCATGATGTACTTTATAGTCTATTAATAAAAGTTGTAGTTGATCTTTTTTGCATATTAGTCACAGTTGTTTCTAGTCTTTACTTTTTAGTCCTCTGAACCTAAAGACACATGCTTGCTCACATGATATTGTGGTATTTTTGCATATCTTATCCTGCATTTTCTGATGATTAATATTTGAATGAAATGTTTTCTGGATTTGCATTTATACCCCTGTGAATGACTTATTTGGCATGTGCGTGTGTGGTTGGGACTTTTTGCACTGATATACCTAAGCTTTTATATGCATTAATATTCACCATGGAAACTTTAGGATAATTGCATATAGGTCCCTACAACCTGTGTCCGTTGTTTTAAATCAAATAATTATTAAATTAGCTCCGAAAATTCTATAAAAATTAGAGATAGCTCCTGCTACTGTGTAGTATTTATAGTAATTTTCGTGACTTGATTTAATTTTATTTGATATTTTATAAAAATAAAAAACCCTTAAAAACATGTCTGTCTATTTTTGAAAATACAAAAAAAATAGAAAAATAGTCCTAAAAATTCTATAAAAATTTTTGGGTGCTTGTATGCTTTTATTTCAGTATCAATTTTGTGATTTCATCCCTTATAAAAACCATATAAAAAGAGAAAAAGACAAAAAAATCTTATAAAAATCATTAAAAATTCTACAAAAATAAAAAATGAGTTTTCAATTTCTGTAGTTAGATATTGCCAATTTTAGCATAAAATTACAACCGAGACATTTAGGACTTTAGATATTTTAAAGTTGCCTTCTAGTCCAGGCTGTACACTGTTTTGCTATTTTGACTTTATTTTATTTTTATAAATTATATAAAAATCAGAAAAACCTTACAAAATTACCAAAAACAGCTGCATACTTGGAAAACATAAAAATAATTTTATTTCCTATTTTGAGCATTTTTGGATCCTAATAAAAAATATTGAAATGCGATTTCCTTTACCTTTTTTTCATTTTCTTATTAGAAAATTTAAAAAGGATTTGCAAATTGAAAACCATAAAAAATACATTTTCTTTTCTGATTTCTCGACTACTTCGTAGGCTTCGCTCGTGCTCCTTGTGTTCGACCCTGATCGCTATACCGGGGTTAAATAAATAGCGGAGATCGCTACATTCGATTGCGTGCTTTGATTGTTTTATTTGTGGTCTTATTCTTCTTGATTGACCATGCCTTGCGATTTGGGTCACAACGACCTTAGATACTACTTAACCCGAGTGCTCTGGGTGGGTCAACATTATACCCCTGTACTGTAGGGTAATTTTGGACCTTTTTTTTAACTTTATTTTTCGTCGATTTTTCTAGGGTAGTTACACAACTACGCTAGCGAGGGTAGTATTTGTCGCGTATTATCGTCACGTATTTTTTCTCGTTTTGAATTTTCAAAAGTTGTGTTTGTTTGAAGTCTTTTCTAGCCTTTCTCAAGAAGAAATAAGAATCACTAAATATCTTTTCTTCTCAAAAGCTACAATATAAGTATTCTTCCTCCTCGAGTTTGACCCATGAAAACTTACATGGATAAATAATTAGTTTAAAGATAAAATAGGAGAGAAAATTCATAACTTTTCTCTCTCTCTCTCTCTCCTATTTTATTTGATATTTTGTTTGATTAATTAGGGTTTTGATCTCGAGTTATTTTTCTACATCAACACTTTAATTATCGCTCGCAAAACCCTGGTTATCAAAATGGCTCCGTTACCAGGGAGACGTTAGTCATATTACGGTTTTTGACTTTATTTCATGATTTTTCTGTCTTCTTGATATTTACATCTTTTATGATTTCCTTCAATTTTCTTTCGATTTATTTTACGGTTTCTACAGCTTTTATCGATTTTCTTCGGCATTTCCGGTTTTTATTGATTTCTTTGATTTTTATAGTTTTTGCGTTCCTTTATTTTTACGATTTTTTTGAGTGTGTTTTGCTAACAAGTTTTGCAGGGACTGCACGATCAGCCGACTTCTTTGGAAGCTGAATTAATTGAAAGTGCAGAGACTGACTCATTCTCTACGAGTCAGTTGTAGAGGACAAAGCGAGTTAGCAGTTTTTTTTGTATTGTATAAAAAAAGAAGCAAGGGCACTTGCCCATTTTTTTCTGTTTATGTAGAAGGAGCCCCGTAAGGGCATCCCGACTTGTACCTACCTCCCTCTCTTTCTCGAGATCTGTTTCACCGAGTGTCGTGCACTTGGGGAAGCAGGGCACCGACCACAACTTTTCTCGCATTGGCAATTTTCCGTAACTTCTTCGAGGCTAGGTGCTTGCTTAGGTTTTTTTGATTTTCTTCTTCTTTGCTTACACCTTCGTAGCTAGTTTTAGGACCCGCAACCTAGGTGCATAATAATTTATGATACAAAGAAAAAGAAAAAAATCATTAGACATGTTTTGAAAATATTAAGAAAAAGAGACAATAGAAAATTAAAATCGGGACGGCTAATATTATTAGATTTAAAATCAACATAAAGGATTCACTTATTTTGGGAGAGCAACCACCAACAAATGGATTGGAGGTACATTCCAGATCTGTGAGTGAGGGACGTCACTTAAGATAGAGCCAAAGTCTGAATTCCTTCTATATACTACTTAGTTCATACACTTAATCACCTACAATTCAATGGGAACTCTCAGGTAGCCAAAAATAGTCTGAGTTTCCTTAGTAGAGTGGGAGGTTTAGAGGACACAATAATAGCATGATTCTCAAGTAACACGGGTAGCCCGAAACAGTCCGTACTTACTCCCATACTGCCTGAGAATAAGAGGTTTCTTGTAAGAACTCGGGACAGTGTTTCAGGGAAATTTTAAGTACCTATCAGCTCACGTTAATATGTGATAAGATATGTTTGCCAAATAACCCTAAAATCGAAAAGAAAAATGATCGAACTTTTAGGGTCATCACTAGGTTGTGTTGGTGAAATTGGGGTTGCTTTGTATTTGTATGCGAGGTGTGCATTATACCGCGTCTTATACGCCTTCATACTTGTATTTTTGACTTGACATCGTACTCTCTCCCAATATATCTTTTTGACATCGAAGATGATGACTAGACGAATTTGCGCTTAGACTCCGTGAGCTTTCGATCCACCATCCATCGTACACCTTCACAGACTCAGGATGACCCTCTTCATGAGTTGATCCCATCTAATAACGAGGAGAGTCAGACCCAAACTCCCTCGCTTCCCAGCCCTTCTATTGAGGCAGGCTCGTGCGTCAAATTTTCGTCTATTTCTCCTACCCATTTCTCATTGAGTTCTTATGAGACTTTTTCCTTCCCAGAGGATTCAGAGATAATGGCTAGAGGGAAGGGACCAGTTGAGGACAGACCAGCTGAGGATCGACCGATTGAGGAGCGACATACCGAGGATAGATCTGATCCAGCCTCAGATATTACTACGGGGATTCTTGATACACTACAGTAGATGAGTTTACATATCAGAGATCAGTGTTGAGTCCAAGATGAGCTGAGAGCTGAGATAGTTGCACTGAGAGCAAGAACAGGGAATCCACCACCGCCTGCCGTGGTTCCCGCAACATTACAAGATGAGTATAACCCAGGAGCGAGGATGCTACACCATTGGATTCGGCTACCACCGAATCAAGGGTCATACGAGTTGAGACCGTCCTTTATTTCTTTGCTTTCCAAGTATTATAGGAATGCTACATGGAGCCATTTACCTTTTTGCAGCAATTCGAGATGATTTACGATACGACTAGCTATATAGGAGTTATGCATGAGGTTATATGCCTCAAGGCCTTCCCCTTCTCCTTAACAGATAAGGTGCTCTACTGGATGAGTCATTTGTGGAGGGAGATATCTACTTGGGATGATCTGAAGTCCACATTCATGTGCAAATACTTTCCTCTAGGACGAACAGATATAATGAGGAGTCAGATCTCCAATTTCACACAGTTACTACATGAATCATTCCATGAGGCATGGGATCGATTCAAGAACCTTACTGAGAGATGCCCACATCATGAGATACCATTAAAGGTGCTTGTACAAAATTACTTTGGAGGACTCCAGCCGGATGTATAGGGCCTAGTGAGCGCCGCATGTGGTGACAACTATTTGAATAAGGATGTCGAGTCTGTCTGATCCATCTTTGAAGGGATGGCAATAGAAGGCCCCACAACCACCACATCACCGAGAGCATCAGAAGGTGGCGCATGTTTCAGAGTCTAAATCACAGTCCAACATGGGATTTATTAGTGAGAAGATGACATTAGTTGATGTGATTCAGAAGCAAGTTCAAGATTTGCAACCGCTGCGAGAGTTGGAGAAACTCTCATCACTTCCCCAGCAGTTGACTGATCTGATGAAGAAGGTGACGGATATACAGCTTCAGTACCATCAATCCCATCCCTCTTCTACTTCTCAGCCTATTTGGAGATCTTTACCCAATCCTCCCACCCATCAGATTCACTTTATTATGAGCAAGCCAGTTCAGCCTACTGAGACTCCACAGATTAATTGGCATGAGGATCTATCCAATGCCGATTCTCAAGCTACTCTTAAAATTAATGGGATATGGTATGCTCCGATTCAGCCTTCATCACACTTTACTCCTCGGAGCGTACTTCAGCAGCAGTACAACCATCCGCAGCAGGGACGTCCGCATTTTTAGCACCGCTAGCATTACACGCCACAACTATCTCACCCGCACGTCTATTAGAGGCCACATTCTTTTCAGTACACTTCTTTGCATATACAGTCACATCATTACCAACAACAGTAGTCTTCGTACACACCTCAGAGATCTCAACCGTATGTACCACAACACACTCCTAGGCAGGAGAAAATAGACAGTCAGGGTCACCACAATGAGTTTGAGATATCTTCATAGTCCATGGCACTGAACCAGATCAAGGACATGTTGAGCACGCTACAGACTGGACACAAGACTGAGATGGAGCTTGTTAACCATCACCTGGATGAGTTAATCACACCCAAGACCACTCTCCCAGCACAACCTTAGATGAACCGAATAATAAGAGGCATCCAGATCAGGTAGACACCAATACAAGTACGATCTCATTTCCTGAATTTTTATCTAACTTCATTCATCTAAGGAGCGGCAGATCACCACAAGCACCTGATCGGGAGGAAGAAAGGGCACCTGATGAGGAGCGAGAGCCGATCCATGATACACATTTTGATGCTGAGGAGGAGGACCACCATGATGATGAGGTTCAGCATAATGTCCAGCTTGATGACTAGAGAGAGGGGAGAGATGCCAAGATAGTTGACATAGATATAGGTGAGTCAGATGATGATACCATGCCAGACCGTGCATAAACTCTCGAAGCATATGTTTCTTCTCCCATACTAGAGAGTTTTGTACATAATTCTGAGACTCTCAATGTAAATGCTGATCCCGATTTGAATAAAAAAGAGAATTTTATTCCCGAGATTGTTCCTTTTTCTCGATGCTTTGTATGGAAAAGGAAAGAAAAAAATCTAAAAATAATGTTGTCACTATAAAGACTTAACGATTATTGAAAGATCACATTTTTATGAAGATTCCACTCCATGATACCTTGGATCACTTTCCTACGCTCAAGCAACAACTGAAGAATAGATGTACCATGCATAGGAAGAAAAAATCACGTACAGAGAAACATGTTTTGCCCAAGGCAACATCCTGCACGATTCAGAACAGATTACCTAAGAAGAAGAAGGATTCAAGAGCATATTATGTCAGATGCGAGATTTCACATGCCGCATTTGATCACACACTATTAGATAACGGTTCCTCCATCAATCTATTACCTTCATGTTTACTCGACAAGCTCGAGTTAGTCCTCTTTACAAATCTCGCGCGATCCTTCAGTTTGCTAATAGATTTGTAAAGAGACCTAGGGGCATTTTGAGGAACGTTATCGTAACTGTGCAGGGCATACAATTCCCAGTGGACTTTACTGTCCTGGACATGGATTGCCCTACACAGTTGCACCTTACCCCGATCATTCTTGGGAGGCCTTTCTTGGAGACCGTGAAGGCCCGCTTTGATTATGATACAGGGAAGGTATATTTTTACGTCGAGGGCGAGAAGGTACATATAGAGACAGCGAGAGAATCACACACATCCAGTGCCACATCTACAGCCAGTTCAGATGCCTTGAGTTCCTTAGCCACCTGCGATTACATGGATGATGTTCGCCTTGATGACCTTGAGAGGTATCGAGTAGAGACCCAGGATATCCTAGCAGAGGATGGGTCTGAGACTACGGTTGGCAATCTTCTAATGATAAACTTTATTTTAGCATGAATGGTGATGATCACACAGAGCAGATACCTAATGATTATATTGCAAACATTTCAGATTCAGAGAGTTTACATGATTCCTCCACTTTAGATGATTTAGAGACTGAGTTTCATTTAGCAGAGTTATTTTCCTCTAGTCATTCTGAGGATGAGCACAGTAACGAGTCGGATGATGTTTTAGACATCTTATGTAGTCTGACTCTGGAGCATATTAAGATGGTAGATAACCATATTGCAGACACGTCTACCACCAGCATAGATCCCAGGCTACAACAGAGCCAGATGCTACCTTGCCAAAATTGAAGACTTTACCACCAGACATGAAATATACTTTCCTTGTGGGGTCCACATCGTCAATTTCCTATCAATATCAGCACATATTTGATTGAAGACCAATAATCTCACCTGATGGAGATTCTTGAAAGAAATCGCAAAGCTATTGGGTGGACTGTATCCGATCTCCACAGGATAAATCCTACTTTGTGTTCTCACCATATCTATCTTGATCATGATAGTAGACCTTCCAGAGAGTTTCAGCATAGGCTGAATCCTGTTTTACGAGATGTTGTCAAGAAAGAGATCACGAAATGGTGCGACACACGGTTTATTTATCCCATCTCCAACTTTGAATGGGTTACCAATTACATGTTGCCCCGAAGAAGTCAAGAATTCAAATGGCTAAGAATGAGAGTGGAGAAGAGATTCCGAAGAGAGTAACCACGTGGTGGCGGGTGTGGGTTGATTACAGGAAATTGAATGCCGCGATGAAGAAGGGCCACTTCTCGTTCCCTTCTATAGACCAAGTTATAGAGAGGTTGGCATGGAAGGAGTACTTCTGTTTCCTTGACGGTTACTCCGGATACAACCATGTTACTATTGCTCCTGAAGATCAGGAGAAGACCACTTTCACATGTCCCTTTGACATGTATGATTTTAGATGGATACCCTTTGGATTGTGCAATGCCCCCGCTACATTCCAGAGGTGCATGCTTGCCATGTTTGCAGACATGGTTAGTGATTTTCTTGAGGTCTTTATGGATGATTTTCATTCTATGGTGAGTCCTAAGATGCTTGTTTAGTGCACCTAGACCAGGTTCTTCAGAAATGTTGTGAGGTGGATCTCGTTTTGTCTTGGGAAAAGAGCCATTTTACGGTTACAAACGGGATTGTATTGGGGCAAGACATCTCTAAGAAAGGTATGGAGCTTGTCCCTACCAAGGTGGATGTAATCAAGCAGCTCGAACCACTATCCAACATCAAACAATTACGGTCTTTTCTTGGGCATGTCGGCTTTTATATACGGTTCATCCAAGATTTCTCTAAGATTGCCGGACTGTTAATTGAACTATTAGGCAAATACATTGAGTTCTTGTTAGATGACATATGTCTTAGTGCCTTCCTCACATTGAAAGAAATGATTATTAGTGCTCATGTCCTACAACCACCTGATTGGTCTCTTCCCTTTGAGATCATGACAGATGCTTCAGATTTTGCGGTCGGGGTTGTATTAGGACAGAGGAGGAACAGACTTCCAGTTGCTATCCACTATGCCAACCATACTTTAGATGATGCTCAGTGCAATTATACAATGACAGAGAAAGATATGTTGGTAGTGGTATTCGCATTAGATAGATCATATCTTCTTGGCTCAAAGATTACAGTTTATACAGACCATTCAGCTATCAGATTTTTGATGGAGAAGAAGGATGCCAAGGAACGCCTTCTTAGATGTATTCTCTTACTTCAAGAGTTTGATTTGGACATAAGAGATAAACCTGGAGTAAAGAATGTGGTAGCTGACTACTTCTCCCAATTACTGATGGAGCAACCTTCGGATGAGTACATGTTGGAGATTGCAGAGAGATTTCTAGACGAGAGCATCTTTGCGGTTACAGATCTTCTATGTCATGCATATATAGTGAACTTTTTGGTTACACAAAAGAGTCCACAAGGTTGGCCGAAGGACCGAGTCGATAGGCTAGTTTCTGAGGCATGATACTACAATTGGGAGGATCTGATTCTTTTTTGTGAGGGACCGGATTGCATTTACAGGCGATGTATTCCTTAGGAGGAATACAATAGTGTCCTCACTCTGTGCCACTACTTAGAGGTAGGAGGACATCATTCGGGGAAGAGGATAGCACAGAAGGTACTTCGGAGCGTATTTTGGTGGACGACTCTTACTAGAGATGCTTGCACATTCGTGAAGAGTTTCCTGGATTATCAGAGAGCAGTAGGGACATTCGGTGCTAGAGATGCGATGCCTATGCAACATGTTATTATATGCGAGATCTTTGACGCATGGGGCATTTATTTTATGGGACTGTTTCCTTCCAACAATGGCTTTGAGTACATTCTTCTCACTGTAGATTATGTTAGTAGATGGGTGGAGGCTATACACGCACGAGACGCTGACAACAGGACAATGTGCAGGTTCCTAAGGGAGCATATTGTTTCATGGTTCAGTATTCCACGTGTTCTCATTTTAGATGGGGGTAGCCATCTCATTAATATGGAGGTGAAAACACAAGTGAAGAACTATATCATTGATCATAGAGTAGCTTCTCCTTACCACCCACAACGACATGGCTCAAGTTTCAAATAGGGAGGTGAAATCCATTCTTCAGAAATTAGTATGACCGGATAGGAAGAACTGGTCACAGCTTCTAGACTAGGTTCTTTGGGCATATCGTACTGAATATAAGACTCCCTTAGGTACTTCACCGTTCAGACTAGTTTATGGGAAGCCATGTCATTTGCCCGTAGAGATCATGCACAAATCTGAATGGGCTATCAGAGAAATTTCACTTGATATGCAAAAGGCAGGAGCCAAGGGGAAGATTGATGGATGAGCTAGTAGAGATTCAAAAACAGGCATACGAGAACACCCTCATTTATAAGGACTAAGTGAAGAGATGGCATGATAGACATATTCGACACAAGATCTTTGTCCCTGGGCAGAAAGTATGGTTGTTCAATGCACAATTAAGAATTTTTCCTGTCAATTTGAAGAGCAAGTGGGAAGGACCGTATATAGTCAGAATGGTGCATGACAATGATATTATTGCTATATCAGATGTGTCACCTGGTGGAGAGCCATTAGTGGTGAACGGGCAGATGCTGAAGCACTTCGTCGAGACTTCTGATCATATGGCACGTGTTGAAGTGATCTACTTTGTATTGGATGCATGACTATTCTTCCACTCCATTTCACCCTGTACAGAGACCTATGAGCCTTGCAGTTTTTTTGGAGTACACCAATGTATATTCTTCGTAGTCCACAATTGTCCCTATTTTTATTCGTCTTTTATACTTAGGATACCAGATCCTAAGTATAGGAGAGACCGATTGCCCGCTGATTTTCGCCTTTCGATTTTGATCTTTTTGCTTTTCTTTCTTTTACACTAATCAATGGTCCCTAACTTTTGGCCACATCCTTTTCTATACTTAGGATGCCTTATCCTAAGTATGGGGGGATCGAGTGATTTCGTTGATTTCATTTTTCTTTCTTTCTTTTGTTCCTTCGTTTATATATTCATTTTGCTCAATCACCTCTTTTTTGTTTTCCACTATACTTACGATGACCTGATCGTAAGTATAAGGGGTCGACTGACTTCTATTCTTTTTCACCCACTTTTACTTAGCACGAGTTATGTCCTTCTTTTTCTCTTTTGACGCTATGAGGACATAGCACAAGATAAGTATAGGGGATTGCATATATATTTTATATATACTTGCATACATAACTCATACTTTTATGAATTTTTTATATCTATAAAATCCATAAAAAGTGAGTGGGGGTTAATTTAAAATCCATTTATTTATTATTTATAAAATTATGGTAATACAATACTTATTTTGAAATCCTATTTATTAAAACATGTGTAAAATTCATTTAATCCTTGTAAAACTCTTTATATATAAAATTTGTAAAATACATTAGTTATTTAATCTAAATAAAATATGGGTAATTTATCTTGTAAAATTATTGTACAAAGACTTGTTTATAAAATTTGGAAAATTCATTAAAAATACAAAGTCTAAAATCCACAAAAAATTACAAAATCCTTAAAATCCATAAAAATAAGTAAAATTCAGAAAATATTCTTCAAGAAAATATGGTTGCATTTGCATTAGCATTTTTCAGATTAAGTTTGATTTCTAGAACAAAAGATTGGGAATAGTATAAAGGATGGAACTAGATTATGACCTTTAACTTTCATTATAAGAGCCTAGTTAGGAACTGGAATTTAGACTCTTCAGGTCATTGACTTAAATATTTGGGTTCCATGAGACCATGTTTGGGAAGTCAACTTAAACGTGCTTAAGTAGAACACTTGGAGTCATCCGTTCAACTCTTCACCAGTGAACCAATTTTGGACACATGCACTTTGCACTTAGCTCGACTTGAATGGGGATGCGAAGGGCATTCCATTTTAGTGGTGCATTTTCATCCTTGTCTAGTGGCACTGACGTCTAAAGATGGGAGAGATTGGGGTTGAAATAATGCTTCGGATGAGGGAAGGATCTGCTGGCACAATTTTTCCAAGACGTCAAAAAATGGACGGAATGAAAAGATGCTATATCCATCGAGGCGCAAAAAGATTGATGCAGTGCAAGCAACATTACAAAGACAAATCAAAAAAGAAGCCACCAAATACAAATATGACTACAATGGTCAAAGCTTCCACCAAAAATCATGCACATCTTAGCGGAGACTTAGTTGCACTAGCTAGGCTTCACAAGGAGATGAGTCTACACTGGTCGCACTCTAGTTTTTTTCTCATTCTTCTACTTTCTCTCTATATTCGATTGTGGACACAACACAACCAGACCTTAGAAGGGAATGCCCCCAATGTGAGTGTACTATTGGGATGGGTGGTTTCTTCGCTTCTTTTAGCGGGAAGAGCTAAAACAATTCACACACGGTACAGATTGAATTCAAGGTTGATAGAGTTCGCGATATGAATAAGCGGATCTGAACCTGCTGTTAAGGTTAACCTAAATAAGGATTTGTGGAACTTGAGATCTGTTGAGACTAAAATCCTAATCCTAGTTAAGGCTCCGACAAAATGCATGTTTCAGGCCCGATCGAGCTCTGTCTTTTGTCCGACAAAATCCTAGGATAAGTGCAATATGACTTAGAAAATAAATATAGCTGAAAGATATATTTGTAATCTAACCTCCGAGACCAAGTCAGCATGGATTGGTCTACAAACAATTAAATAGGGGGATATAAGGAGAGAAAACAAAAAAATTACACACTCCATACATCCTTCACTAATTATCCAATAATTATCAAATCTTCAATGATTTTTAATTAATTCATATGGATATATTTTTCACCAATCTCCTTTTCTAACTATTTTTAAAAATATATAGAAAAATATAAAAATAAGTTAAAAACAATATCTTATATACACGCCAAGAAATCCAACTAGTAAATTGTCAATATCTCAACTTCCAAACGTCATAACTTTCTCATACGAACTCCAATTTCACTCTACTCACCTTTAAAGCTCATAAAATAATATTATCTAATTAGTGGAGGTAATTTCACTACAATCGAAGTTCGTTTGCAAAAAATCGATTTTGGGACCTAATCACAACTGGGTTTCTGGGCTATTTATTTTATCTAGAATACATTATTTATTGTTTTAATGATTTTAAAATTTTAATTATTTTCTTGATTTTGTATTTTAATCGATGAAAAACAAAGTAAAAAAGAGATACAAAATTACCCTACAATACAAGGGTATAATTGCAAAGAAACATACAAAAGTCTGTTACAAAAAGTCCCTTATCCAGGGGCTGATTTAAAGAAAAATAAAATGTTTCACATTTAGGTCCCTATGCGGGGACCAAAATGTAATTCTAGAAAGTTCTGGAGCAAGATGAAATGTCTGGAATGCAGCTGTGTTTATTATGCAATTTTTACACCAGTTCGTAGTCAACATACTGGATTAGATGATGAAATGCGATTTGGGGTGTCAGATCTGGACATGTGTCGCACACCTATGCGCCTGGAGCCATCTAAGTGTTCTTCCCTCTTTTCAAATGTGGCAACGCTTTCTTCTCTGATTTATCTCCGGCAACTGGTTGCGAGCTCCGTCCTCCTGCAGGGCCAGAGGGGTGACACCTTCACCCCTCGAGCTCGCCCATGGGTGAGATGGCAGAAAGGTCAAAGGAGATGGCTGGTATAAGTCGAAGAAGATGAATCTTGAGCATGATGATTGTCGAAGGTCTTGAAATCCTTGTGACTGAGATGTTGCCCGATTGAGCTAAGGAGTAGCTCCAGAAACTTAATTGTTGCTCCAGATGAATGAAGGAACTTGCAATGGAAGGTTTGTTGTTCGATTTCGAATGAAATCGACCAAGAATCGTGAAGAATTGCAGTTCAAAATGTGTTTCTAGAAAATGTTATAAAAGTGGAAATAGATGATAGATGGATGGCGAATTTGAGTGAATCGGAACGAATCTTAAGGGCGCGATTGAAACGGTGATTAGATGAGTCTAATGGCACACTTAAGTAAACTAATTATGGCACGAAGATCAAGAAATTAAAAGAGAAAATATGAAGGAAATACCTGGGAGTGCAGAGTGTAGGACTCTGCTGTTGTAGATCGACGGGGCGGCCTTCCGGAGCTCTACGTGGCAGTTGTGGTGAGGCAAGGCCAAGGTTGGGCTTGGAACTTCTCCTCTGATCGATCTTATTCCACGCTTGGGCCTAAGAAGGGGCTGTCACCTCCGGATCTGGGCGGAGCAAGGCAAGGAAGGTGGCTTATCGGCCAGGTGCTACTGGAACTGGGGTTGTTAGGGATAGTTAGTTGTTAATGGTATAGGGCTTTTTATAGTGAGATTTGTAGGGAGTTAGGTATGGAGCAAGTGCTTGCGTGTAGCTAGGTAGTTAGGAGAGGAGATTAGAGGGTTTGGATCAAGTGAGGAGGTTACAAGGAAGCATGTGAAAATTGTTGAAGATTAACTAGTAGAACATAAGCTACAACAACTTCTTGGAGAAGAAGACCCGGGTGCTGATACGTGTCAGCACCTGGTTGGCCAGTTTGTGTAAATACATTAATAATTATGAAATAAATACTAAGTGATGTTATTTTAAATAGGCATAGAAACAAAAAGTATACATAATTAATTTATCTAAATTATGGTATAATTAGTTTTTATAAATAATAAATAATTTATTAAATAAAAATATTATATAAATAGGTATAAATAATACTTGATAAATGGATTTTGGATTTTTATCTTAATAAATTGATAAATAATACCTTATTTTTATATTTTATTAATTATTAGAATAATAAATAAAATATGTGTGAATTTTTGTGGATTTTAATAACTTAATTTAAGTATATTAATAAATATGAATATAAGTTATGTAGCTCAATTTTACCTATAAAATAGGTTTTTGATTTATTTCAAATAATAAATAAGGTCAGAAAATTATGAAATAAATTAGGGTTAAAATACAATATCAAGAAAATAATTGAAAATTATAAAATCATTAAAACAATAAATAATGTATTCTAGATAAAATAAATAACCCAGAAACCCAGTTGTGATTAGGTCCCAAAACTGACTTTTTGCAAATGGATTTCGATTTTAGTGAAATCATCTCCATTAATTAGAGAATATTATTTATGAACTTTAAAGGTGAGTAGCGTGAAATTGGAGTTCGCATGAGAAAGTTATGATGTTCGGAAGTTAATATTTTGACAATTTACTAGTTGGATTTCTTGGCATGTATACAAGATATTATTTTAACTTATTTTTATATTTTTCTATACATTTTTAAAAATAATTCGGACTAGAGTTTGGTGAAAAATATTTTCATATAAATTAATTAAAAATCATGGAAGATTTGATAATTATTGGATAACTAGTTAAGGATGTATGGAGTGTGTAATTAATTATCTTTTTGTTGTTTTCTTTCCTTATCTCCCCTACTTATATGTTTGTCGACCAATCCATGATAACTTGGTCTCGAAGGTTAGGTTATAAATATATCTTTCGTCTATATTTATTTTCTAAGTCATATTATATATATACATATCTACAATTTACCTTCTTTTTTTTGTTTTCTTTATTTTTATTCTTTTATTTATTTACATGATTTTGATATTTAAAAGTGGATTTTTATTCATGAGTATGGTTTCGTTAAAAGATGGAAATTAATGACTATTTACATGTATTTATTAAGGATTTTAAGACAAAATGCCGAAAGAACGTTAATGAATCATGGATTCATCAACCCCCTATACATAATCTTTACTAGTCCCTTAGCAAATACTTATTTGAAAATTAAGGAAAAAAGAAAGAAAGTTAGAATGAATTTGTTTTTCTAAACTAATTCATGAGAACGGACAAAGGACAAAGCTCAATCGAGCCTGAAACAAGCATTTTGTCGGAACCTTAACTAGGATTAGGATATTTGTCTCAACAGTCCTCAAGTTCCACAAATCCTTATTTAGGTTCACCTCAATAGCCAGTTCAGATCCATTAATCATATATGTACTATGTGAGAATTGTTTTAGCTCTTCTCGCTTAAAAGAAGCGAAGAAATCGCTCATCCCAATAATACACTCCCATTGGTTCCTCATCCAGTTACTCTTTCCTCGAGGAGGGGGTATTCCATTCTAAGGTCAGGTCGTGCTGTGTCCACAATCGAATATAGAGAGAAAGTAGAAGAATGAGAAAAGAACTGGAGTGCGACCAGTGTAGACGCAACTCCTTGTGAAGCCCAACCAGTGTAGATAAGTCTCCACTAAGATGTGCATGCTTTTTGGTGGAAGCTTGGACCATTGTGATCATATTTGTATTTGGTGGCTTCTTCTTTGAATTGGCTTTGTAATGTTGCTTGCATCACATCAATCTTTTTGCCTCGACGGATATAGCATCTTTTCATTCTGTCCATTTTTTGAGGTCTTGGAAAAATTGTGCCAGCAGATCCTTCGCTCATCCAAAGCATTATTTCAACCCCAATCTCTCCCATCTTTAGACATCAACACCACTAGACAAGGATGAAGATGCACTACTAAAATGGAATGCCCTTCGCAACCCCATGCAAGTCGAGCTAAGTGCAAAGTGCATGTGTCCAAAATTGGTTCATTGATGAAGAGTTGAACGGATGACTCCAAGTGTTCTTCTTAAGCACATTTAAGTTGACTTCCCAAACATGGTCTCATGGAACCCAAAGATTTAAGTCAAAGACCTGAAGAGCCAAAATTCCAGTCCCTAAATAGGCTACTTACCATGAAAGTTAAAGGCCATAATCAAGCTCCATCTTCTAAACTTTTCCCAATCTTTAGTTCTAGAAATCAAAACTTATTCTGAAAAATGCTAATGCAAATGCAACCATATTTTTGTGAAGTATATTTTACGAATTTTACTCATTTTTATAGATTTTAAGGATTTTATCATTTTTATGGATTTTAAACTTTGCATTTTTTATGATTTTTTTTCAAATTTTATAAACAAGTCTTTGTACAAGAATTTTACAAGATAAATTACCCTTATTTTATTTGGATTAAATAACTAATGTATTTTACAAATTTTATATACAAAGGATTTTGCAAGGATTAAATGAATTTTACGCATGTCTTATTTATATAAGTCACATTTTAGATATATTTAAAATGAATATTTTAATTAAGAATTTTAAATAAGGATTTTAGGTATATTTTACTTATTTATTAGAATTTTATAAATAATAAATAAATAAATGAATTTTAAATTAACCCTCACCCACCTTTTGGATTTTATAGATATAGAAAATACATAAAAATACGAGTTATAGATGCAAGTATATATACAATATATACACACCCCCATACTTAGCTCGTGCTATGTCCTCATAGCGTCAAAAGAGAAAAAGGAGAAGATAACTCGTGCTAAGTAAAAGTGGGTGAAAAAGAATACAAGAATAGAAGTCAGTCGACCCCCTATACTTACGATCAGATCATCGTAAGTATAGTGGAAGACAAAAATGAGGTGACTGAGAAAAGAAATACATAAACGAAGGAACAAAAGAAAGAAAGAAAATGAAATAAACGAAATTACTCAGTCCCCCTATACTTAGGATAAGGCATTCTAAGTATAGAAAAGGATGTGGCCTAAAGTTAGGGACTAGTGGTTAGTCTAAAAGAGAGGAAAACAAGAGAAAAGTAAAAAGATCAAAATCGAAAGGTGAAAATCAACGGGCAATTGCCCCCCTACTTGGGATCTGGTATCCTAAGCATATAAGACGAACAAAAAATAGGGACGATTGTAGACTATGAAGAATATACATGTGGTGTACTCCAGAAAAATCGAAAGGCTCACATGTCTCTTTACACGATGAAATGAAGTGGAAGAGTAGTCATGCATCATGTAAAAAGTAGTTCACTTCAACCTGGGTCGTACTAAATCATCTGTTGTGTATGTGCATACCGATCCCTGGTTGAACGAGTAGAGCTACCTTTGTAAGTGAACTCTGTATATGGCATAGCTCTCTCTACTGAAATATGCGTTTTGGAGTCAGACTACAGAAGGTGTCTACATGTGTAACCATCACACCATCTGACTCTCTACGTTGAATAGACTGTATGATCTGCGAAATATAATCAATTGACTCTCGTACTGGAAAATTTGTACTCTCAATCTGCAACACTGAGATGTCTACTGTAGCTGACTGCTCATATTGATCTGATGTGAACTCCATATCTGTATGTAAACAGTCATCTGAAAAACTGGATACCATGTCATCTACCTCATCCTCGTGTAGGGTATCGAAATAAACACTCTCAAGATCAAGATACCGTGTCTCATCTATGTGTTGGCAATCCTCTGCAAGACTAGTGTCCTCTGAAGTGAATGATAATACTGATCTAGGACTGCTACATCCTCTCACCATCTCAATGTGTATCTCTCTACTGTCATCTATGCATAATGATACTCTCCTAGCATCATAATC
The DNA here is from genome assembly GCA_037367405.1 of Ottelia alismoides. Classification (NCBI taxonomy): domain Eukaryota; kingdom Viridiplantae; phylum Streptophyta; class Magnoliopsida; order Alismatales; family Hydrocharitaceae; genus Ottelia; species Ottelia alismoides. Next base: position 430,018 of record JAZKJV010000779.1, read on the forward strand.
AAAGAGTGCTCTCGCTCTCTACAATAATAGTCTCCCGAGAATGATTGGAGCAAGATGTAACTGCGTAGGGCACGTCACATCTAGGACAACAAAGTCCACTGGAAACTGCAAGCCCTAAACGGTCATGATGTTCCTCAACACACCTCGAGGTCTCTTTATATATTGATGTGCAAACTGAAGTATCACCCGTGATTTGTAAAAAGGACCTAGCTTGAGCTTATCAAGCAAAGAAGATGGAAGTAAATTAATCGAGGAACCATTATCTAAGAGAGTACGATGGAATGCGACATCTTCAATCTATCATGTAACATAGTGAGCTCCAGATTATTTCTTCTTCTTTGGTACCTTATTCTGAATAACACATGAAGTTGCATTGGTCAATACATGTTTCTCAACTCGTGATCTCTTTTTTCTATGTGTTGTGCATTTGTTCCTCAACTGATTCTTGAGCGTAGGATAATGATCCAAGGCATCGTGAAGTAGAATCTTCAGAAAAATATGATTTTTCAATAACCGATTAGTTTCTAGAGTAACAACATTACTTTTGGATTTTTTCTTTCCTTTTCCATACAAAGCATCAGGAAAAGGAACAAACTAAGGCACAACAAAATTCTCTTCATTATTCAAATCAGGATCATCATTTACATCGAGAGTTTTAGAAGTATGTACAAAACTCTCTACAATGGGAGAAGAAACATCTGCATCGAGAATGTCTGCACGGTCTGGCATGGTATCATCATCTGATTCGCTCGTATCCATGTCAACTGTCTCAGCATTGCTCCCCTCTCTCTGGTCATCAAGATAGGCATCACGCTGATCCTCATCATCATGGTGGCCCTCCTCATCATCATCAAAATGTGTATCATGGATCGACTCTCGCTCCTCATCAGGTGCCTTCTCCTCCTCCCAATCAGGTGCTCGTGGCGATCTACAACTCCTAAGATGAATGAAGTTAGATAATAATTCATGAAACGAGATCATACCTGTATTGGTGTCTACCTGATCTGGATCCCTCCTCGTATTGTTCAGGTTCATATGAGGCTGGGCTGGGAGAGTGTTCTTGGACGTGGTTAACTCATCCAAGCGATGGTTAACCCTCTCCATCTCAGTCTTGTGTGTGGTCTGGAGAGCTCAACATGTTCATGATCTGGTTCAGTGCCAGGGCCTACGAAGATATCTCGAACTCAATGTGTTGATCCTGACTGTCTATTCTCTCCTGCCTAGGAGTGTGCTATGGTGTGTACATCTGAGGAGATCTATGAGGTGTGTACGAAGACTACTGCTATTGCTGGTAATGATGTGACTGTGAATGTGAAGCAGGGTACTGAAAAGAATGTGATATCTGATAGGCGTACTAGTGAGACGGTTGCTGCGTGTAGTGCTGGCGGTGCTGGAAATACGGGCGTCCCTGCTGCGGATGGTTGTACTGCTGCTACTGTTGGTGTATGCTCTGAGGAGTAAAGTGTGATGAAGGCTGAATCGGAGTGTACCATATCCCGTTGATTTTAAGAGTGGCTTGAGAATCAACATCGACATCTCCAGGGATGGTGATCTGGCTCGAATCGACATTGGACGGATCCTCATGCCAATCAATCTGCAGAGTCTCAGTAGGCTGAACCAGCTCGCTCTGAACAGAGTGAATCTGATGGGTGGGAGGAGTGGATAAAGATTTTCGAACAGTCTGAGAAGTAGAAGAGGGACAAGATTGCTAGTACTGAAGCTGTAAATCTGTCACCTTCTTCGTCAGATCAGTCAACTGCTGGGGAAGTGATGAGAGCAACTCTCAAAGCGGCTGCTTATGAATCCTGTATTCATCATGCTAAAATTGGTCATTTAGGCTCCGTTCCCCATCATTCACCTATAATTAATCATTAATAGAGCATTATTAGCCATCATGCATGTGTAAATAATATCTGCATTTCATCATGCATAAATTGCATTAAAAATCCCATGTGTAAATTAGCCCAAAAAGCCGCTAACTTCTCACATTTTTAATTAATTCATCCTAACTCTGATTGACCCCAAACCACCTCCATTATATAGATATTACTAACCTTATTAAATAAAAAATACAAAAAATTACTAACCTCAATAAGTGTCAAATAATCCCAAAGTCTAATTTCACATCTGATGGACTAAAATGAGCATATCTCCCACATACAGTGTTCGATTTTGGTCTACTCACTTTTAAAGTACTCCATTTTCAAATACCTTTAAAACAAGACCAATTTCATAAAATTCGGAGCTCATTTGTGAAAGTTGGGTTTTGGGCCTCTTTTGCGCATTTTGACTTTTTGCTATTTTTGACCTCAGTTTTTATGTCCTTAATTAACTCTTTTAATTTTATTTCTTTCATTTGTGTTCTTTGATGAAAGTTTTATTAAGCGACGCAAAAATCCAAATCCTGATTAAAACTGAAATCAAAGAAACTGACAAAGTCCAAATGTCCGTTGTCGGTCTGTACAAAACTTGTGTGTTTCTTACTTCTAATTTATTTTCCTATTTTCTTATTTATTAAAAATACAAAAAAAATCATTTTAGTGTGTAATTAATTTTCTTATATTTTATTGTATTTTTTTTTATAATTTTTATCTCCTTTAAAACCACAAAAAATACAAAATCCCAAAAACTCGGTTTTCTATACACATGGAGAACCACCAAAAATACCACTTCTCACAGATGACCTCTTTTGCTACCGAGCATGAAAGTTGTAGATCTCGATAAGACGAACAACTTTCATGAAGGAAATTTTTCGATCTGAGGTCTCCTTCTACTTCTTCTCTATCGATATAGTTGAATTTTTTTTGGGGCGCCACGTGGCAGCCCCTGGGAGTGCCACATGGCACCCCACTTGCACTCTCTCTCCAGGTCACCCTCGGGTCACGTGCCCACCACGTGACCCCATCTTCCTTCTTCCCCAGCCGTTCTCCCTTCACCCCCCCTTCCTGTAACGCCCATCGCCGCCCCCTCTCCCTCCTCCGCGCATAACCGCCATATGCGGCCATCAAAGCCGCCATGCGCGGCCATCACTCCTCCTCCATCGGCCATCACTCCTCCCCTTAGTCATTACTTATCTCACCACCTATAAAGCTTCCACCCCCTCCGGCCTCCATGGCCATCCGCCCTTCTCCAAGCTCGCCGGTGACAGCGGTGCAACCCTCCTTGTGGTGTGATCCACGGCAACCCATTGCTGTGCCGCTGTCTCCTTGCGAGCAACAGAGCCTCGAGGTTTCCCTTCGCCGGACCTCTGAGGTGACAACTAGGAGAAGGCCCCGCCGCTCCTCCTTTGGGTGATTTCCATACTCACCATCTTCTCCCCGTGCTTTCCAGGCAATTTTTACTGTCTTCCTTAATCTTCTCCTCCGTTGCAGGATCGTCGCTTCACCGCAGCGAATCGCTCGCAGCCGGCCGCTCCGCCCTCCGCACTCGGCCGCAGTCATCCTCCAGCCGTCGAGCACCTCTGCCAACGCCCCCTCCAGCCCCAAGTCCGCTGCTCGCGCCGCCCCAACTCCTCATCCTCGCGCCTTCATGCGGGCTGCCGAGCAGCATCGTCGCTGCGGCCAGCCCAGCGGCCCAAAGCCCGGAGTCCCTGTCCACCGCAACTCACCGTCGACACTCGCTGCTCGCGCCCCCCCAGCCATCGACATGCGGCAACGCTCCCCGCCCAATGCCGCACCGCTTCCCCACCTCGCGCAGGGGACCCCCCTTTGGGCCCAGCGCCCCGCCCTCCGCCGCGCGGGGGTGCCGCCTTCCACCCAATGCCGCACCTCCCGCCTCGCATCCGCGCGAGGGTGCCGCCCTCCGCCAGCAGGTGCCGCCCTCCGCCAGCGGGTGCCGCCTGTGCCTAGCGCGCGTGGGCGCGCCTCGTAAGGGATCTAAAACCTCCCCTCACGTGAGAAGCACGTGAGGTGGGGGTAAAATTACATCAAAGCCCCCTAGTTTCTGCAATTTATGAAGTGGCCCCTAAGTTTGCTGACGTCAGCGTCACGTGCTGGGCATGTGATACATTAGAAAAATTGTATCAAAAGCCCGACAGATTTCACAAATTTCAGATAATCCACTCAGGGATCCTTTTGAAGAAGAAAGTTTTATTTTTATTGCGTTTTAGTCCCTAGATCTTTATGATTGCATAACTTTCTCGTACGAACTCTGTTTCTAGCACATGATATGTCATTTCGAAGCTTATTTCATGCTCTATCATTTTTCATAAATTGTTGACATATTTGAGGCTGCTTTGTGAGAATTATTATTTAAGGATCGTTGTTGATTTGTGTAAGTTGAAAATTGACATATGAGTGCCATTTTATTGAGAAAAGTTGATCTAACTTGTAGGGACCCATTTTTAAAGATCTGGTCTGATTAAGTCACTCTTGATTATTTATCTTCTTAATTAATGAATTGATCTGTGCAGGGGTATACATGAGGAGGTAAAATTAATCTAATTCCTTGGGACTTTATTTGAGGATTTGTTAAGATTGATTCGCTAATATGCTTGAATGTTATTTTCAAGGAATTAGATCTATGGTTGAATTCACGATTCACTTAATATAAGGATATTAAATTTTTTAGGGGTGATTTACATGGAAGGGGTCGAGTAATTCTCGCAGGATAAAACTTCGATACATTGATCTGTTTGACCTGCTTCTGAAATTTTGATTTGTGATTACTTTTGATGAAATTATTGATCATATTATTTGAGAATTAGATACGTTTCAAATCACAGATCCTGAGCCTAAATTCTGTTTATTTTTCTTGCATCACATTTTCATCCTTGCATTGTATATTTTCTTAATGCATAAATTAATCGAGTATTAATTAATTATTTAATTTGATTTAAAAACCGTGCAACTAAAAATCTCCATTCCCTGTGTTCGACCTTGGTAGACTTGCCAAGTAAAAATACTCCACAACATTCAAAGATTGTGGTGTTTTGATCGACCGAAATTCGCCTCCTATACTACAATTCCTTATTTTTAAAGAGGTGAATTTCACGCTCATCAAATGGCGCCGTTGCCGGGGAACGGCGAATTTTTAGGGTTTTAAATCATTTTTTGTAATTGATTTTTGTAAAAATTAATTTTTGTGTCATTTTCTGCATTTTATTCTGCATCTCTCTCTTACTTCAGATACTAACCGCAATTTCTCTCTTTGCAGAAACTATTCGGAGCATATTTCGGATTCAATTCAAAGATCTGCAAGGAAAGAGATTAAAATTTAATTTTGTGTGAGAGAGAGAGAGTTAGTATAGATTTAATTTTCTGCATTATTCTCAGGGTCCCTCTCTTTGAACCCTTGTAATAATTAAGACTGAACTCTTTGTGGCTTGACGTAGAACTTAGGAGCACATACACTAGATTAGAATTATTTGATTGTGCTCGTAATTCTTAGGCCACACATTCGCTAACTATACACACTATAGATCGTTCAACATTACCCAAAAATTTAAATCAATTCTTTTCGCTAATAGAACTATCTGTTTAGGGCGTTTTTCCTCTGTGCATATCATTTAGTGTAATTTAAATTCCTTGTCTTGCATCCCGCATGAAGAACGCGAGGATTCACTGCAAGTCATTCTATTAAGCATGCATCATTGATTTGCGTTTGCATTGGCTTTTCCGATCCTCCTTTCTCAAAGTTTACAACTTAGGATTCAAAGGAATTGGGACTGTTCGTTAGGCGTGAATTTTTGTGCTCATATAAACTTCAGTGACAACCTCAATCTAAAATCGGGACTGCTAATCAAGACGACTGTAAATAAAATTGACATAAAATTAATCTGTGTTTGGTGGAGAGGAACCCACTCATTGTCTGTAAGGACCAGAACACACACTTAGGATAGAGCCAAAATTGAGAAAAAAATCACAAAGACTACTGTTTTTAAAAACAATTAGCTACTTTTCAGTGAGGGTCTCGGGTAGCTGTTTTACGGTCTGACTTCCCTTAGCAGAGTGGGTGGTTTAGAGGACACCGCGGAAGGCTCCATCCTCAAGTAACACGGGTAGCCGTTTAAACGGTCCGTACTTACACCTATACTGGCTGAGAGTAGGTGCAACTAGTTGTACAAACTCGGGACAATCTTTTGAAATATCTCGATACCTAACAGCTCCGCTTAATCTTCAAGATTGTTTTGTCATTAAATTAAAATTGAAAAGATAAGCGACCGAACCCTAACGTGCCTTCACCAGTGTTGAGTGGGTGAATCTACATGTTTGTATTGTATTTGATTTATGTGCGTCAAAGTCCTTGCAATCGTAAGCAAATCGTGGTTCGCTAATCATTCCATCCCTCTTGAGAAGATGTCGGCACAGTGGTCTTCTTTCCCGATCTCCACGACCATGTCCCGATGTCCTTCTCCTCACACTCCTCATGGGAGCCTGCTCTTCAAATCAAGTTCCCCTCAGCCATCATTCTCTTCCCGCCCATACTTCCCATCCTATGACCACACTTCTTCTTGGAATAACCCTCTCTCACATTCTGACAATCTTATGGACATGAGAGAGAGACCAGAATCGAGGATGAACAATAGAGTGGATGATATTGACAATAGAACAAGATTTCCGATTACTATGATCCCACAACCTCTTGAACCATCCCCTACTCAGGATAACTATCCTCTTGAGTACAGTCAATTTTCCTTCGACAATCCACGAGAAAACCAAAGTCAAGGAAATTCAACTCATGATCAGACCATAATGTATATGAACAATCAATACTCTCCTCGATGTTACATACCAGAATCACGACTGATGGAGAATGATTATTCAATCACTAGTCATGAGATGTTTGAGGATGAGATTGCTCGGATTAATCATAGAGCAGACACTTAAACTGAGGGAATATATGATCTCATCCAGTCCATGCAGAATTCAGAAGAAGTGAGGCCACCACCATACGAACCACTTGATTATCACGTGACTCACAATCAGACATAACCGCCGCTGACCTCTGAACCCCCGACTGACCATATTATAGAAAATGCCAAAAAATTGATAATTTTGAAAATTCAAAAAAATTGGACAATTCTGAAATGGAAGCATTTTGCAAGAGTCTGATCTTAGAGCTTCCATTGATCAAAGCCATAGAATATGTGCCCAATCTTAAGAGATTTGTGAAGAGTCGACTGAACCCCAAAAAGACGGGCAAGAAACGATCAAGAACTAAATATCATGTCATATCTATGGCTAGTTCTTTGGTGATGAATCATAAAATCAAAAGCCGCAAAGTCAAGCGGTTGACTCGGGTCACATGTGAAATTGAGGATTCTATATTCACTCATGTTCGGTTAGACGATGACTCCACATTAAACATCCTCCCGAAGTCCGTCTTTAATCAACTTAAATTCGGACAACTCAAAAAGACTAGGGTGATCGTTCAATTACCTGATCGACCTATCAAAAAACCGCGGGGGATCGTTTCTGTCGTCGTAAATTTTCGAGGTAAAGAACATAAGGTGGACTTTATTGTCCTTGACATTGAACACCCCGAAAGGATGTTTGAGTCTCCTATCATTTTAGGAAAGCCGTTCTTAGCCTCCGCTGGCAATCGTCGATTGCGGGACTCAGGAAATCAAGTTCCCGAACTCGGACAACAATGAACACACCCCAATGACACGTCCTGCTCTGAGGAAAACCGACTTGAAACCGACAGTTATATTTCACATTATCAGACATCTCCGCATGATACACTGATAAAAACCCTAGGAGAGTCACCTAAAAGATTGATCGTTGGACAAACTTCGGATTCTCACCACCCTATGACTGCTCCTAAGAAAAATCATGATTTTGGAACTTATGAGGAATTGGACCATATTATTGAAGATCACCACGATTATTTGAGTGGTCCAATCTTTGAGTCGGCAGTAATTCATGAGATACTTGAACCATATAAGGAACCGACTCCGGAAACATCTGATGTCACCAAAATTAATGATCATTCGGAAGTGACATCAACACCCCCTACCATAAACCACAAGATCCGCAGGAACAATCTCCCTCGACCGAAGCAGTGCATGACCCTTCAAGAATTGGTCGACTTTTATGGAGATTCATCTGATGAGGAACTCACAAATGCCACACCGGTTACTCTAGACAGGGAGATGAAGACTACCCAACTTCCTCCCAATACTTTCCAAGGAAATAAACCGATCAAGAAAGTCACCTTTGACCTTAGACATCAGGTGATTTCTAAAGAGTCCTCATCCGATCCTGATGTGGTTCATCAGATAAGTGCAATAGGTACAGCTCTGATCCATGGGCACTTACCTCTGATCGACAAAAGTTGGAAATCCTCTGCAAACGACTACTATTCTCCCGAGGATGACTCCGACGATGGTTGGTCTTCTTCATCGCCGCCTCTTCATCGCCCTCCACATCTCCATATTATCTCCCTCCGCACTCCCGCAAGAAGGTCCGTCGCAAACCTCCTTGATCTTGTACATCCGCAAATCTACCCGGTTCCCCATATGTAATTATCCGATTATACTTAGGCTGACCTGAGCATAAGTATAGGGGGACCGCTACCTTTGTTTATACATCGCTTCTCTTCTTTTGTTTTTGTCCCTTCTGTACTTCGTATGAGCTATGTCTACATTTCACTTTGTGACATGAGGACATAGCACAAGCTAAGTATAGGGGGTATGTTTATATATATTTTATCTACTTTATCCATAGCTCGTACTTTAATCGTTTTTATCTAACATCGGGGATGGGTACAAGTAGTGTGTAATACATGTTTTTAAAAAAAACACCAAAAAAATCTTTTTACATTAAAAAATATCACTCATGGTCTTGCATTTCATCAAGAATTTCATGCATTCCTTGGTCGATATATTCCTGACACATTCACCATCACTCAAAGCTTGAGGATTTTTTAGGACACTTGATTTCTGAGATCTTGAGATTTTGAGTTAGCCTGCCTTAGTCATTAGGGTTTTGAACTTAATAATCCACACTTCCCTAGTTTGAAAGATTTGAGCGCTATATTGCACTCTTCATATCTACATTCAAAAAGAATATGATCAGCACGATCACTTTCACAACTGCATAATTGATGAGATGAGTTGAGATATCACTTGAGGAACTGGAACTAGAGATTTGAGTTTAGACTCGATCTGATGATATTCGAGGATGGGATAAAGTTAATGAAGGCTTCAGAAAACCTGAGTGTCAGCAAAAACCTAGCCAGTATGTGAACAAGTTCATATGCTATCTCTTTGATAAATGACCTAAGTGCCAAGGTGTGATGAAACTAAATGAAAATTTTTGATCAGTGTACGCCAACTTTTGGTAAAAGCAGTGGAGCTAGCCAACACAAAAAAAAAGAATTGTCAAAGAAAAGCTCTATCATCCAAAGACAAATCTCAAATGAGATTCACCCAATGGCGAGCGCTCCCAAACATTTTCAAAGTGTCCACTTGGACCAAGCGCTAATTAGGACCAAGGAGTCGGGCTGACACCATAAAAGGGCCCTGCATCGTAAGCGATACAAGTCCGGGTGTTGAAGGTATCTTAGATACTCAGAAAAGACACACCCCGGTGTACTCCCGAAAAAACAAGTGCAGACGACTCCAAATTCTCTTGACGGATACATTGATCAACAGAATAAAATATACTTTTGTTGATTAATAAGGCACTCGAGAGGCACCTTGTTCCAATGTAAGGGAGAGAAAATCAGACACAATCCTATGCCCTCCATCATCTGGTCGTCCATCTACACTTTCAAGTCTGACAAACTAATGAGACGGTTGACTGAAGCAAGAATAGACTTATTCCCTAGTATTGAGGATTAGGTCTAGAGGAGAGTCTCTTGGATTAGAACTTTGGGTGATGTCTAGACTTGACTCTCATGAATGCAGTACACTAAATTCATATCCTTATATTATATGTACAAACAGAGAGTCTAAAAATTAGAGAAGTTGGATTCCTTTTGATTAAAGCTTGGTTGAGCCCAGAATTTTAGGATCACTCAAGTTAAGGGTCTTCTATGAATTAAGCCTTGAAAATTCACATGCACAGTCAGGGATGTATTCAACTAAGTCATTCATTCATGCTCGGGGACGAGCATGGTCTAAGTATAGGGGTATGATGAATTATGTATTCCTCATGCTAAAATTGGTCATTTAGGCTCCATTCCCTATCATTCACCTGTAATTAATCATTAATAGAGCATTATTAGCCATCATGCATGTGTAAATAATATTTGCATTTCATCATGCATAAATTGCATTAAAAATCCCATGTGTAAATTAGCCCAAAAAGCCGCTAACTTCTCACATTTTTAATTAATTCATCCTAACTCCGATTGACCCCAAACCACCTCCATTTGTGTAGATATTACTAACCTTATTAAATAAAAAATACAAAAAAATTACTAACCCCAATAAGTGTCAAATAATCCCAAAGTCTAATTTCACATCTGACGGACTAAAATGAGCATATTTCCCACATACAATGTCCAATTTTGGTCTACTCACTTTTAAAGTACTCCATTTTCAAATACCTTCAAAACAAGACTAATTTCGTAAAATTCGGAGCTCATTTGTGAAAGTTGGGTTTTGGGCCTCTTTTGCGTATTTTGACTTTTTGCTATTTTTGACCTCAGTTTTATGTCCTTAATTAACTCTTTTAATTTTATTTCTTTTATTTGTGTTCTTTGATGAAATTTTTATTAAGTGACGCAAAAATCCAAATCCTGATTAAAACTGAAATAAAAAAATCTGACAAAGTCCAAGTGTCCGTTGTCGGTTTGTACAAAACTTGTGTGTTTCTTACTTCCAATTTTCCCCTATTTTCTTATTTATTAAAAATACAAAAAAATCATTTTAGTGTGTAATTAATTTTCTTATATTTTATTGTTTTTTTATAATTTTAATCTCCTTTAAAACAACAAAAAAATACAAAATCCCCAAAACTCGGTTTTCTATACACATGGAGAACCACCAAAAATACCACTTCTCACAGATGAACTCTTTTGCTCCGGATCCTTTATGAAAATTGTAGATCTCAATAAGATGAACAACTTTCGTGAAGGAAATTTTTCGATCCGAGGTCTCCTTCTACTTCTTCTTTATCGATATAGTTGAAATTTTTTTTGGGGTGCCACGTGGCAGCCCCTGGGCGTGCCACGTGGCACCCCCTGGGCGTGCCACGTGGCACCCCACTTGCACTCTCTCTCCAGGTCACCCTCGGGTCACGTGCCTAGCACGTGACCCCATCTTCCTTCTTCCCCAGCCGTTTTCCCTTCACCCCCCCTTCTTGTAACGCCCATCGCCACACCCCTCTCCCTCATCCGCGCATAACCGCCACATGCGGCCATCAAAGCCGCCATGCCCGACCATCACTCCTCCCCTTAGCCGTTACTTATCTCGCCACCTATAAAGCTTCCACCCCCTCCGGCCTCCATGGTCATCCGCCCTTCTCCAAGCTCGCCGGTGATAGCGGCGCAACCCTCCTTGTGGCGTGATCCACGACACCATATTGTTGTGCCGCTGCCTCCTTGCGAGCAGCAGAGCCTCGAGGTTTCCCTTTGCCTGACCTCTGAGGTGACAACTAGGAGAAGGCCCCTCCGCTCCTCCTTTGGGCGATTTCCATACTCACCATCTTCTCCCCGTGCTTTCCAAGCAATTTTTACTGTTTTCCTTAATCTTCTCCTCCGTTGCAGGATCGTCGCTTCACCGCAGCGAATCGCTCACAGCTGGCCGCTCCGCCCTCCGCACTAGGCCACAGTCATCCTCCAGCCGTCGAGCACCTCTGCCAACGCCCCCTCCAGCCCCATGCCCGATGCTCGTGCCGCCCCAACTCCTCGTCCTCACGCCTTCATGCGGACTGCCGAGCAGCGGCGTCGCTGCGGCCATCCCAGTGGCCCAAGGGCCAGAGTCCCTGTCCACCGCAACTCGCCGTCGACACTCGCTGCTCGCGCCCCCCCAGCAGTCGACGCGCGGCAGCGCGCCCCGCCCAACTCCGCACCGCTTCCCCACCTCACACAGGGGACACCCCTTCGCGCCCAGCGCCCCGCCCTCCGCCGTGCGGGGGTGCCGCCTTCCGCCCAACGCCGCACCTCCCGCCTCGCATCCGCGCGAGGGTGCCGCCCTCCGCCAGCAGGTGCCGCCCTCCGCCAACGGGTGCCGCCTGCGCCCAGCGCGCGTGGGCGTGCCTCGTAAGGGATCTGGAACCTCCCCTCACGTGAGAAGCACGTGAGGTGGGGGTAAAATTACATCAAATCCCTCCAGTTTCTGCAATTTACGAAGTGGCCCCTAAGTTTGCTGACGTCAGCGTCACGCGCTGGGCACGTGATACATTAGCAAAATTGTATCAAAAGCCCGACAGATTTCACAAATTTCAGATAAGCCCCTCAGGGATCCTTTTGAAGAAGAAAGTTTTATTTTTATTACGTTTTAGTCCCTAGATCTTTATGATTGCATACCTTTCTCGTACGAACTCCGTTTCTAGCACATGATATGTCATTTCGAAGCTTATTTAATGCTCTATCATTTTTCATAAATTATTGACATATTTGAGGCTGCTTTGTGAGAATTATTATTTAAGGATCGTTGTTGATTTGTGTAAGTTGAAAATTGACATATGAGTGCCATTTTATTGAGAAAAGTTGATCTAACTTGCAGGGACCCATTTTCAAAGATCTGGTCTGATTAAGTCACTCTTGATTATTTATCTTCTTAATTAATGAATTGATCTGTGCAGGGGTATACATGAGGAGGTAAAATTAATCTAATTCCTTGGGACTTTATTTGAGGATTTGTTAAGATTGATTCGCTAATATGCTTGAATGTTATTTTCAAGGAATTAGATCTATGGTTGAATTCACGATTCACTTAATATAAGGATATTAAATTTTTTAGGGGTGATTTACATGGAAGGGGTCGAGTAATTCTCGCAGGATAAAACTTCGATACGTTGATCTGTTTGACCTGCTTCTGAAATTTTGATTTGTGATTACTTTTGATGAAATTATTGATCATATTATTTGAGAATTAGATACGTTTCAAATCACAGATCCTGAGCATAAATTCTGTTTATTTTTCTTGCATCACATTCCATCCTTTGCATTGTATATTTTCTTAATGCATAAATTAATCGAGCATTAATTAATTATTTAATTTGATTTAAATACCGTGCAACTAAAAATCTCCGTTCCCTGTGTTCGACCTTGGTAGACTTGCCAAGTAAAAATACCCCACAACATTCAAAGATTGTGGTGTTTTGATCGACCGAAATTCGCCTCCTATACTACAATTCCTTATTTTTAAAGAGGTGAATTTCACGCTCATCAGCTGCAAATCATGAACCTGCTTCTGAATCACGTCAACTAATGGCAACTTCTCACTAATAAATCCCATGTTGGACTGCGATTCAGACTCTGAAATATGCGACACCTTATGATGCCCTCGGTGATATGGTGGTTGGGGGACCTTCTAGAATGCCCGAGTAGAGTAGACAACTCGTGAGTTCTCTACCATCCCCTCAAAGATGGACCAGACAAACTCAACATCCTTATTCAAATAGTTGTCGCCACATGCGACGCTCACTAGGCCTTGTACATCTGGCTGGAGTCCTCAAAAGTAATTTTGTACAAGCATCTTTAATGGTATCTCATGATGCATGCATCTCTCAGTAAGGTCCTTGAATCGATCCCATGCCTCATGGAATAATTCATGTGGTAACTGTGTGAAATTGGATATTTGACTCCTCATCATGTTTGTCCGTCCTAAAGGAAAATATTTACACATGAATGTGGACTTCAGATCGTCCCATGTAGAGATCTCCCTCCCCAAATTACTCAGCCATTAGAGTTCCTTATCTGTTGAGGCGAAGGGGAAGGCTTTGAGGTGTATAGGCTCCTGCGTAACTCATATATAACTAGTTATACTGTAAATCATATCGAATTGCTGCAAAAGGTTTAATGGCTCCTATGTAGCATTCCCGTAATACTTGGGAAGCAACGAAATAAAGGACGGTCTCAGCTCGTAAGACCCTTGAATTCGGCGGTAATCGAATTCAATGGTGTAACATCCTCGCTCCTGGGTCATACTCATCTCGTAATGTTGCGGGAACCACAACAGGCGGTGGCGGATTCCCAGCTCCTGCTCTCAGTGCAGCTATCTCGACTCTCAGCTCATCTTGGACTCTACACTGATCTCTGATCTTTAAACTCATCTACTGCAGTGTAACGAGAATCCCCGTATTAATGTCTGAGGCTGGATCAGGTCTATCCTCGATGTGTTTCTCCCCAGTCAGTCAGTCCTCAGCCGGTCTGTCCACAACTGGTCCCTTCCCTCTAGCCATTGTCTTTGAATCATCTGGGAAGGAAAAATTCTCATAAGAACTCAATAAGAAATGGGTAGGAGAAATAGACGAAAATTTGAGTCGCGGGTCTGCCTCAATAGAAGGGCTGGGAAGCGAGGGAGTCTGGGTTTGACTCTCCTTGTGACTAGATGGGATAGACCCGGGAAGAGGTTCATCCCGAGTCTGTGAAGGTGTACGACGGATGGTGGACCGAAAGCTCACAGAGTTTGAGCGTAAAATCCATTTGGTCATCATCTTCGATGTCAAAAAGATATATCGGGAGAGAGCATGATGTCAAGTCAAAAATACGAGTGTGAAGGTGTATAAGACGTGGTATAACGCACACCTCGCATACAAACACAAAGCAAACCTAATTTCATCAACACAACCCGGTGATGACCGTAAAAGTTCGGTCATTTATCTTTACGATTTTATGGTTATTTGGTAAACATGTCTTATCACAGATTAACGTGAGCTGATAGGTGTGTGAAATTTTCCTGAAACACTATCTCGAGTTCTTACAAGAAATATCCTATTCCCAACCAATATGGGAGTAAGTACGAACCGTTTCCGGCTACTCGTGTTACTTGAGGATCATGCTATTGTGGTATCCTCTAAACCTCCCACTCAACTAACCTAACCTCGAAAAAGCTGTGGAAAACCATTGATACGAGAAAAGCCACGGTGAGTGTCGTGCTCCCCCAAGTGCATGACACTCGGTGAAACAGACTCCGAGAAAAAGAGGGAGGAAGGTACAAATCGGGATTCCCTTATGGGGCCCCTTCTACAAAAAAAAAACAGAAAAAATGGGCAAGTGCCCTTGCTTCTTTTTTATATATACAATACAAAAAAAACAAAAAATCTGCCAACTCACTTTGCCCTCTGCAACCGACTCGTAGAGAATGAGTCAGTCTTTGCACTTTCAACTGATTAGACTTCTGAAGAAGCCGACTGATCCTGGAGGCCCTGCAAAACTTGTTAGCAAAACACACTAAAAAATTGTAAAAACAAAGAAACATGAAAGTCGTAAAAAGTAAAGAAATCAATAAAAACTGTAAAAGCTAAAGAAAATCGATAAAAGCCACCAAAATCGTAAAATAAATTGAAAGAAAATCAAAGGAGGTCATAAAAATTAAGAAGATAGAAAAATCACGAAATAAAGTCAAAAATCGTAATAAAGCTAACACCTCTCCGGCAACGACGTAATTTTGATAACTAGGGTTCTACGAGCATTAATTAAGGTGTCGGTGTAGAGAATCGCTCGAGATCCCAAACCCTAATTAATCAAATAAAAATCATATAAAATAGGAGAGGGAGAGAGAAAAGAAATGAATTTTCTCTCCTATTTTATCTTTAAACTAATTATTTATCCAGGTAAGTTTCCTTGTATTGAACTCGAGGAGGCAGAATACCTATATTGCAGCTTTTGAGAAGAAAAGATATTTAATGATTCTTATTCCTTCTTGACAAAGGTTAGAAAAGACTTCAAACAAGCACAACTTTTGAAAAATCAAAACGAGAAGAATATGCGACAAAAATCTATGAAAACTATCAAGAAACCTCTAGGGTATTTGTGTAACTACCCTAGAAAAATCGATGAAAAACAAAGTCAAAAAGAGGTCCAAAATTACCCTACAGTACGGGGGTATAACTGCAAAGAATAATACAAAAGTCTGTTACAAAAAGGTCCTTATCTAGGGACTGATTTGAAAGAAAAATAAAATCTTTTGAGTTAGGTCCCTTGACGTGGACCTATGCGTAATTCTGAAAAGTTCTGGAGTGGGATGAAATGTCTGGAATGCAACTGGGCTTATTATGCAATTTTTACACCAGTTCGCAGTCAACGATCGTGAAATGCGATCTGGGCGTCGGATCTGGACACATGTCGCAAACCTGTGCGCCTGGAGCCGTTCTAAGTGTTCTTCCCTCTTTTCAAATGCAACGGCGATGCTTTCTTCTCCGATTTATCTCTGACGACTGGTTGCGAGATCTGTCCTCCTGCAGGGCCAGAGGGGTAACACCTTCACCCCTCGAGCTCACCTGTGGGTGAGATGGCAGAGAGGTCGAAGGAGATGGCCGATATAAGTCGAAGAATATGACTCCTAAGCATGATGATTGCCGAAGGTCTTGAAATCCCTGTGACTGACGATGTTGCCCGATTGAGCTAAGGAGTAGCTCCAGAAGCTTGATTGTTGCTCCAGATGAATGAAGGAATCTACAATGGAAGGATTGTTGCTCGATTTCGAATGAAAACAACCAAGACTCGTAAAGAATTGCAGTTCAAATAATATGTTTCCAGAAAAATGAAAATGGAACGAAATTGAGGGTGATTTTGCTCGAAACTTAATCGAAATCAAAATGGATTCTTGAATTGATTCAAAGATGGTAATTAAGGGAGTCTAAATATGTGATTAAGTGGTCTAAGTATGGCACGAATATCGAGAAAATAATAAGGATGAAGGAGATCACCTGGGATTAGGAAGTATATGAACTGGAAGTGGCATCCTGTCATTTTATTTGATTAATAATAGTACATCAACAAATAACATCACCAAATATGCAGCTTGTCAAAAGTGTTCTGACTGTTGTGAGAAGAACTGGAAGATATGGACCCGACATAATGTTGCTTACTGAAATCTTTCTCGAAGAAGTTATCTTTAGAAATATTCTTATCGGAAATATCGAAGAACTCAAAGAATCAGAGAGATAATAGAGATAACATTTTTCTTCACTTCCAGATGTTAAGAGTGAATTATGTGTCTTCCAACATTGAGTATAAAGTCTCTTACTTAGTGTTATAGAAAATAGGACTATTAGAAACAAAATAAACCACAAATCAAACAGATTTTGTACCAATGATCGATCTAGTAGACTCGAATGATCGATCATTTTAAGCTGATCGGTCAGTCTAGAAAAGTAATCGATCATATGATGGCTTTTGGGACACTGAATTCAAACTATGGTCGATCATGCCAAATAAACAGTCGATCATGTCTGTTCGGTCAAGAAAATAGGGTGGTCGATCATTTTCTGGTCGATCGGTGAAACAACATGGTTGATTAGTCAAGATGTATGGTCGATCAGCTCTGAGTTCTTCAACATAATCTGATTTAGAAAGTTTTGAAAGTATAGCTTGATGTTACAACTATGCCAAATACAATGTAAAGTGGAACATTATAGCTGCAATTCAACAAAGTGATAAATTGCCAACTTCCCACCACCATTAGCGGTTCACCACCATTTGGCCACTCCCTCCCATCATTCTCTCCTTCTACTGTGGGTTTGTAAGTAGGGTCGTTGAGCATCGATCACCATCAGGATGAAGGTATATTTTTTATGCTATCAAAATTTTAAATTATTAGTTGCTTTAGTTATTTTTTCCATCATCCTATTACAAGCATCAACGAGCCCACCCGACCCAGGCCTGACCTAACACCCCGTAGGTCAATCTCGATCTTGGGCCAACACCACAAAAAAGTGAACGGGCCTAAACCCCGCTAGGGGGCCTGTCAAAATAAATGGGCTCGGGTTGAGTTACCATGTGCCCAATTTGACATAATGCTCAACACTATTGAAGATATTTGTGCCCCAGTTTGGTTGGTAGATTAATTAGTTCTATAGACATGAAAGGGGAATATTAATTCAATGGTAGAAACATGAATCACAATTTTTTTAATACATGAGATATCAAAGGAATGTCTTGGTTGGAAAATTGGTTAACAAAATTTAAAATTTTAAACTTTTACTTTTAATTTTCTTTTTAATTTTGCATTTTTAGTTTCTTTTTTAAAATATAATATACATATATTAATAGAGTTGCTATTAGTAATATGAAGTATGTATCGTCCTATATAGGTTTTTATATTTTTAAATACATATAATAAGGTCACAATATATAAAATAAAATATTTTTGTGTTTTAAATATATTTTCTATTTTTGGTATTTTTTATATATTTTGCTAATTTTATGTATTTTAAATTTTTAAAATATACAAAATAGTGAGAAAATAAATAGGCTATTTTTTTTGGGGGTTTAAAAATAGATAATAGTCTTGAAATTTTTCATAACTATTTTAAATATATATATTATATAAAGAAAAATATAGAACGGAAAATAATTTTTTGGATTTTATATGAAATTTTTCTGATTTTTATAGTGTTTTTAGGGTTTTGTAATTTTTGGTTTTTTTTTATATTTTTTTGATTTTTGGCCTGAAGGTATAATATATAATAATATACCTAAAATATTTTTTTGGAAATTTTAAAGATATTTTATATATTTTTTGGATTTTAATAATTATAGAGGAAATAAAAAGTTATTTTTTAATAACTAAGAATTAACTAAAAGTGCAATGCAAAAATATATGAGATAAATATATCTAGCAAGCACATAAGTTAATTTTCCTATAATTTTCTGATGTGATATGCTATTTTTAATAATAAATATACAAGAAATAAAAATATGGAACTAGTAGGGACCTATTTGTAACTTAAATAAAGTTCAAATGCATTTAAGAATAATGGAAAAAAGTCCAAGGGCACACAAGCAATTTATCCAATTAAATTCAAAATTAATATGTGCTCGGTAGGGGTATAGATGTAATTAAAAGATAATACAATGTCATGTTTATAGTATTTCCAAAAATATAACACTATTTATATAAATTATAGGACTAAACATAAATACCTAAAGTCTGAGGGGCTTAGGTGTAAAATAGTCAGGTGGCTCATGTAGAGAGCCACGTGAGGTGACATGGCTTTGACCTACGTGCAAATCGATGAAAGTTTGAGGTCCTTGTTGTAAAATATACACAAATAGTACAACTATAAAAGAAAGATTAAATACGAAAAGGAAATAGAAAATTGGGAGGGCTCGCGTGAAATATGCCCCAATTATGTGTTATCCAATGGCGGAGAGTGATTCACTTAGGTTCATCAATGACCGAGGGCGCTCTATACCCCTTCACTGATCAAGGTCAGGATTAGATCTTGGAATCCATCTGATTGTGGCTGACGACCTTGATCTGACGGTTGCTGTTGACTTGGGAGGCGTGTTCTTGATCCTACAGTGGCATGAAGCTCAGGAAGAACTGGGGATAAACTCACCTCAGGTGAACTATGATCAGTGGTCCATGTCTACTCTAGCCATATTCCTTGTTGTTGAGATGCTGAGTCGGCTCTTGCAAGCCTTCCGCAGCTATGGATGCCTTCAAAAGTATCTGGGCCCCATCGATTGGGGCTTGGAACTCAAGGGAATCTCTGATAACCTCGAATGGGTTCCAGGCCTACAAGTTACCCCAGCTGGGACTCTTCGAGGCTTGACCTCGACTCACAAAAATGGTGCAGAGCTAAGAAAAGATGAGGTGGAACAGACCTCCGACGATGGGTGTTGTAATGGAGGCTATTTGCATGATCTTTGCGAGATCAGGGTTGGTTTCGATGCTCAGATAGATGTAGAAGGCGACGAGGAAGGTGAGAAGCAGTCAAGATGGGTCGAAGTAGTAAGAGTGCACAATGAACATGGTTTGATCTTAAAGCTCTAGCGTACGATTTTTGGGATTTTTGATTAACGAAGTTAAATCTACAAAAACTAAGCATGCAATTATACTAAAAATGAAAAGACGGAAAGGAAATGACTGGAAATGGAAATCATGACCTGGAAGATCTAGGAGCAGAGGTCGCGCAGAGGAGCTACGACGAGGATCGAATTACTCAAATATACCTTCTCCTCATTGTGAATTGGGACGAATAACCTCCTGTCACAAGGGTTCACTCCCAGCTTGGATCCAAGGGGGAAAAAGTGGAATATGAGGGACTAACCTAGAATCAAAGGGTTGGGTTCTGGTCTCATAGCAGTGACAAAGAGGTGAGGTTGAGCTAGGATTTATGCCCAAATCGATGGGCATTTGACTTAGAAAAAGTTAGGGCATGAACGACTGTTACTCGGAAAGTGTTTTGTGTGAAGAATTGAGGCCTAAGGATCAAGGTGTTGGAAAGAGAAATTATGAGAAGATGGGTTGTTAGTCAACTTTGACAGGGGTGGCTGGGATGCGGTACATTTGACCTCGTTTAAAAATAATAAATGATTTTATTAAATAAAAGTAAAACATCAAAATTGTTTCTTATTTTATGTATTGTTTTATTATGATTTTTATTTATTTTTATAATATTATTTATTAGTTGCTAATTTTACAAGTCTATATATAGGTATATTTACCTATATTTGAGATAATTTATTTTTATTTTGTATTTTATATTTTCTTCTTATATGTACATGTTTGATATTTAGAATACATTTAAATACATATTTTTGTATTTTTATTTTATTTTTTGATTTTATTTATATACTTAAATATATAAGGGATAATGTTTTATTTTATTGTTTAACATATTTCAAATAAATTTTACAAGTATTTAAAAATATAAGAAAGGAAAAAATATAGAGAATAAATATAAGGAATAAAATATACATGTATATGGGACAATGGGATCCTAAATATCTAACTTTTGTATCTTAACTCTATTTTAATGAAACTACCTTCATTAGATAGATAATTAAATTTTAAGAATAATAAAGGTGAGTTTGGTCAATTTTGAGCTTGTATGAAGGAGTTATTGATATGTGAAGTTTTGTTTGTGGCTCTTTCATCTGTGTGTTCAAGTCGCATTATTCATTATTTTTATGTGCAATTATTTTTGTATTTAATAATATATTTTTATGTACAAGTTTCATTTTGATGGTTTTATTATTTGAGATGTATAAAATATCGTCGACCAAGTCAATATTACCTTGGTCTTGGGGTCTAGGGTCACTCAATATTTTCAATATTCCATTTCTTTTGCTTTTATTTTCCTTTGTTTTTTATTTTGGTATTAAATATCAATATTTATACAGTATTTTCAGGGTAATTACTGAATGTTATTTTATACAATTTAATGATATTTACATATATTTAGTTAGGAATTTAAAGCTAAAATGAAAGAATAATAGTGATGAAATTGAGATTCAACACTCTCTACTTCAAGATCACATCTTGAGAGCCAGACGTCTATACACTCGTTTACAATAGAATTAGTTATTACAACGTGCATTTTTTTAGTCTTATTATTCTCATTGTATATTATATTTCAGTCGTTATAGATTGTTGGAACCTTTACCTTACTATTGTATTGTAATAGTTGGTGTTTGATCCAAGGTGTATAAAGGAATTGGTGTTTGATCCAAGTTGTGGAAAGACTTTGGCATGAGATCCAAAGACTATGTAAATAGTGGATTAGTTGATCGGCTTAGTCAATTGAGAATCTCGAGTCAGGGGATTCAAGTCGTGATTTTTACCCAATGAGATTTCCATTCTAAAATCCTTGTCTCTTGTGTTTGTTCTTGTTCTGTGAATTGATTGCTCATATCTGTGTTATTTATTTGTTGCCCATAACATTTTCTTTAACGATTCAAATAAACTCAAATTTGATATCAGAGCGTGGTTCATTCATAGGATGTCATTGAAATATGTGTTATGGTTGTCATCACTAACAACAATGAAGGATAATCCACGGTAGACCTCCATTGTTTGATGGTACTAACTTTTTCGATTGAAAGATCCACATGTAGATTCACTTGAAAAAGGATGAGATACGAGATATGGGATGTCATAAAGAGGAAATATCATAGATCCAAGGAACCATCAACACCAACAAGGAGAAAAAGATGGCAACAAACAACTCCAAGGAGATGAACGGTTTATTCTATGGATTGAGCATGGAAGAATTCAACAGAGTATTGATGAATCATTTTGTGAGTTACCTAACGTGCGCTCTTTCTTAGAGGGCCTCCAGTGTCCGACAAGTCGGATCCGGCAATCGCTGTATCGACGCCGCTCTCGGCTCTCGGCCCTTAAATTGTTACTTGCTTAGATGTAATGGATATTGGAATATTTGCACATATTAGACATGTGAATTAGTATGTTTGAATGCAATTCAAATATGTTGTCTTTTCTGTATCTAATTATTGCTTTGCTTAGGCTCTACGTATAACTTTTATACAAAGTTGATACCCCGATTATAAAATTAAAATACATATTGGCAATATTTTGAGATTATAAGTTATTAATGCATGTAATAAACTACCAAAGTAGTCATTATTATGTCTATTAACATATTAGATTTGTTGAAACGTTTACAATCTTAAAATTCATGTATCTATCCAAAAGAAAATTTTTAATTGACCGGAGTTTACTGTTCATTTAGAATTATATATTGCATTTGTTTGGATTATCATGTGAATAATGGATCAATCCAAAGATCGATTCATTTATTTGACATGATCAAATGTTGATATTAATGTTTTGCTTAAGATGCGGCTAACAATTTTGGTATTTAATCCAAAGATAATTAATCAATGTTGTACTTGGTATTTAGCATTACGAATTACCATAATTTGAATTTATTTATATTTTTCGAAATATGCAATCATATATTAATTGTGAGCTTTATTATTATTATTATTATTAGCACAATTATCTCATTTGCTTCAGCCATTTCTGCAAATATTAATTCTATTCTTGAGCTAAATGGTTCGATTTTCAATAAGTGGAAAGAGAGTGTTGTCATTGTTTTGGGTTGTATGGACTTGGATCTCGCACTTAGAGAGGAACAACCATGGTCTTTTACAACTAAAAGGTCCATTGAGAATAAAAGGAACTTTGAGATATGGGAATATTCAAATCAAATATGCTTAATGATCATGAAGCGTGCGATCCTAAAGAATTTTAGAAGTGCTATTTCTAAGGATACTAATACCAAAAAGTTCCTTGAAGAAATAAAAAAAGTATATTTCAAAGAACGAAAAGGCTGAGACAAGTACTCTTCTTGGGAAACTTATTTCAATAAAATAAGGCAACATGGAACATAAGTGATAATATTACGAAAATGCGCAATCTTGCATCAAAACTTCTTTAATAGTGAGGTAGAAAATGTGTATAGATACCCCGATAATTTACAAACTCTGGTGGATAGAATTGCACAATTTCGATTCAATTACCAACCCGGGTTGTGGTCCCCAAGATATAAGGGATGGCAATTTCTCTCTTTTCTCGGCATCCTTCCATCCGAACATAGAGAGAAATGTGGGATTTTGAGGCTGGTTTTGTCATCCCAAAATAGCACGTCTTTTATAGTTTAATCATTGATCTTGACAAAATCGTATGGGATTAAGATTTGTAATTTATCTAACTTGTTGTTCTCCTATTTTCCGAGACTAATGTGCAAAATATAGATACCTTGAGGAGTACATTAGATTTTTTTAGTAATATTACAGGTTTTAGGATTAGTGTAAATAAGAGTTGTACGTATCTATCTAAAGGTATCATCATAATATTGGGCTATAGCGAAAGTAGGCATAATGCAAGGGATGCCTTCCCACGATATGTTTGGGAATGCCATGCAGTCTTACAACATGCAATGGACACGATTACATGAAAATTAATGGTTTTGAGCAAAAAATACTCTAAAACGGGGAGTATAAAATTAGGAATGTATTTGTTGAATACTTATCCAATTTATAATTAGAATACATCTTCATACAACGAAAATTTTAACAAACACCATTACTTCTATAACAATATTTATTTTAGGAGATAAACCTCACCTACTAAATTGGAAAGAGATTTATCTCCCATGGGAAGAAGGTGGTGTAAGGACCCCTGGATCCGAGTAGCCAGTAATGATTCAACGTCGAGTCCGATGTGTTAGCTTGCGAATATCAAATTCCATAATTCACAGATACAACTAAGGTCATAAAAGATATATTTTTTTATTACATCTATCAAAGTCACAGATGAATACAGTGTAGTACATTTAGCTAGTAAAAAAGGAAACTTATACTACCACGACTAATATGAATTTAGATCTCGCATTCTTCTGCTTAACCCCGATGTATTTGCGGTCGGGCAAACCGCAAGAGCGGGACAAAATGCTCGTAAGCAAATCAGCTTAGTATGGTATCAATAGATAACAAACTTAACAATTACTTGATACAAAATCAAGAGAAAATTGACAATATAACTTTCAAAAAAAATTGACCATAGTAGTATAACTTATGAAGAAAAATAATTGTGTTTTAACATGTATATTTTTCATGAGCAGACAATTTGAAAAGATAACATAATTAAATCAGGATTTCTTTATCAATATTTCACATTTTCATAATTCATATTTTATGAATATTTTCACGATTAGTATTTCATATATACGCTCATACTTTCATTATTCATTCAATATTACCCTTATATAGGGTACATTTTACTTACCGCTAACCCGGTGGTCGATCAATCAATATGATAACATGATGACAACATATGCTGAGTCAATAGTGGATTTTTTCCACATTCCATTGAACATGACATTCCTGTAAGGTGCTGCCCTTTAGGCCAATAATACTCCTTAGGACCTGATAAATGGATTCTAGAGGTGGCTCCCACCTTAGCGTAGCACTTAGGTCCATATGTCGTTACAATGTCATTCCTTATTATATTTTATTTTAAAGTTTTCTTCTTTGGATCATGTCTCAACTTATGATATTTAACAAAGAAAAATCAATATCGTATATATTTATGAATATATAATGTCAGAACATGTATATTCTTCTTTAATTGGATATGATACGGTAATACCCCTTGGGCCTAATAATAATTTCTATAGCATCTTCATATATTATTGTAATATAATAGAATATATATAATACTACATCATATACATAATTCTGATTCCCGATAGATTGATACGATGACAATATGGAATAATTGTCCTTTCAAGGTCGATATTTAACAAGATCACATATACATGAATTTATGAAATTATCTAAGCATAATTATCATGGCATAATAATAGAATAATGACAGTAAAATTGGAAATGAAAAACAGAGGAATTTGAAACGAAGAGTAATCATATATAAATTGGATCTCTTCTTATTTTCTCTCTCTATATCCTTCTCTCTCATCTCTCTCTTTATCAATCTCTCTTATTTTCCCTCTCTTTCATTTTCTCTCTCTCTCTTCTTTTCTCTCTCATGCACTCTCTCTCTTTCCTTTTCTCTATCGCGCACTCTCTCTCTTTTTCTCTCTCGTGTATTATCTCTCTTTCCTTCTCTCTCTCGCACGTTCTCTTTCTCTTTCTCTCTCTCTCCCTCTCCCTATCCCTCTCTCTCGTTTCTCCTTGGGATGCTTCTTAGGAACCCATCCCTTCCCCTATTTATAGTAAGGGGGAGAGGTTAGGGAGGGGCACATTGCATTGTGGGTGTAAGACATGCACATTACCACGAGCCTCTCACATTCTTATTTTATTTTTTTTGCATGCTGACGTCCAAGTCTTCTGCATGAAACCAACTTTTGCCCATCCTGCCACACTTTATTGGAATTTTATGAAAATACCCTTTTATGTCTAGGTTGTTACAATCTTCCCTACTAAAAAATCCATCCCGAAATTTATGAGTCAAGAGACTTTTCAAAAAGTTTAGGATATTTAGCTCGCATGTCTTCCTCAATCTCCCAGCTAGCTTCTCCATACTTATGCTTCCATAAGACTTTGACCATAGAGATGATATGTCTTCTTAGATGATTTTCCTTACGACCAATGATCCTGATTGGCTTTTCTTCATAAGACAAGTCTTCTTGTATTTCGACAATATCATTCTCGATCACATGTGATGGATCAGGTATGTACTTCCTTGGTATTGAAACATGAAAGACACTATGCAGATTCTTGATATGAGGAGGAAGATCAATCTAATAACCAACTTCCCTAATCTTCTTGGTAATAGAGAAGGGACCTATATATCGAGGGTTTACCTTTCCTCTTTTTCCAAGCTGAACTACTCCACGCATTGACGATACTTTAATGAAGACTTGATCTCCTGTTTAAAATTTAAGATCATGCCTTCGACGTTCAACATAACTCTTCTGTCTGCTTTGGGCTGCTAACAGTCTCTTCTTAATAATCTCAATTTTCTTTGCAGAATCTAATACAATATCTGGTCCAAGAATTTGTCTTTCACATACATCATTCCATCACAATGGAGATCAACATTGTCTGCCATATAATGCTTCGTATGGTGCCATCCCGATACTTGCATGAAAGCTATTATTATAGGCGAATTCAATTATTGGTAGCTGGAACTCCCAATTCCCATCAAAATCAGTGCACAAGACCTGAGCATAGCTTCAAGTGCTTGGAAAGTTCTCTATGATTGTCCATCTGTCTGTGGATGGAAAGACGTGCTCAATTTTAAGTTCATGCCTAGAGCATCATTCAAGCTTTTCCATAATCTAGATGTGAAACCTGCATCCTGATTAGAAATAATAGAGATGGGTACGCCATATAACTTTACTATCTCATGCACATACAATTTAGATAGACTCTCACTGGACTGACCAAATCGAATGGGTAAGAAATGTATTGATTTAGTGAGACGATCTATTATTACCCAAATGGAATCGCATTTAGCACCTTTTGTGGGAGGCAAACCTACTACAAGGTCTACAGTGACATGCTCCTATTTTCACTCTGGAATATCCAATGGTTGTAACTTCGCAGATGGCTTCTGATGCTTTATCTTCACTCGCTGACATATGAGACACCTAGAGACAAAATATGTAACTTCCCTCTTCATGTTTTGCCACCAAAAATCCCTTTGTAAGTCTTTATGCATTTTCGTACTCCCTGGATGAATGGAGTCCATGGAACTTTGTGCTTCTTCTAAAATTTCTTCCTTGACTTATACATTATTAGGAACCCATAATCTATTCATATATCTCAGTCCTTCATCAATTGTAACTGATAATTCGCTATTAAAATTCTTTTATAATTCAATCAGTTGTGGCAGTTCAGGATTGTCTTTTTGTGCTGACAATGCATTCTCCACCAATCCTAGGTGAATTTATAATCCTCTATGAAGATGTCATGATTCCTATCAATAAAAGACTTCCATTGAATGAAATCCTCAATAAGCTTTCATTGTAACCTCAAACTAGCAAGCTTAACCTTCCATTTCCTGTTGAGCACATCAACCACTGTATTAACTTTTCCTGGATGATTCTATAAGGAAAAATCATAATCTTCTAATAATTCTAACCACAATCATTGTCTCATATTCAGATCTTTCTAAGAGAACAAATATTTGAGACTCTTGTGGTCAGTAACCGCTTGAAATATTTCTCCAGAAAGGTAATGTCTCCACAGTTTTAAAGCAAAACAACTGCGACAAGCTCTAAATCATGAGTTGGATAATTTCGTTCATGAATTTTCAATTACCAGAATGCATAAGCCACGACCTTATCATGCTGCATTAAAACAACACCAACGCATGATCATGACGCATCAGTGTGTACTGTAAAATCCCCAATACCTGATAAAAGTGTTAAAATCGGAGCTGATGTCAGCATAACCTTTAATTTTTTGGAAACTCTCCTCACATTGTGGAGTACATGTAAACTTGATTTCCTTTCTCATTAATTTGGTCAGAGGTAGAGCTATTTCCGAGAAGCCTTGAATGAAACATCTATAATAACCAACCAATCCCAAGAAACTACTTATCTCTTTAATTATCTTTGGTTGATTCCATTTCTGAATAGCTTCAACCTTTGATGGAGCAATTATTATGCCATCCTTACATATAACATATCCAAGGAATATCATCTTATTGAGCTAAGATTCACATTTTGAGAATTTGACATAAAGTTGGTGGTGTCTCAGAATCTCTAATACTAACCTCAAGTGTTCCTCATGTTGTATCTTGTCTTTAGAATAGATAAGAATGTAATTAACAAAAAGTATGACAAACTTATCAAGAAAGTCATGAAACACCCTATTCATGAGGTACAGGAATGCTACGAGAGCATTGGTTAATCCGAATGACATTATTCGAAACTCCTAATGTCCATATCTTGATCAAAATACAGTCGTTGGTGTATCTTCTGTCTTATTCTTAGTTGATGATAGCCTGACCTTAAGTCAATCTTTGAGAAAAATCCAACCCTATATAATTGGTCGAATAGGTCATCTATTCGAGGTAAAGGTTACTTGTTCTTGATGGTAATATGGTTCAAGGCTCGATAATCAATGCAGAGTCAAAGATTCCCATCATTCTTCTTGACAAAGAGCACATGAGCGCACCATGGAGAAACACTAGGCTGAACAAAGCCTTTTCCAAGAAGTTCATCTAGTTGCATCTTAAGTTTTGCTAATCTGTTAGATCCATAAGCTATGGTCGTTTGGAGATAGGGAATGAACCAGGAATAACGTTCATACTGAAGACAATTTCTCTAGAATACGACAAGAAGGCCTTATGGAAATACATCAGTATATTCCCAAACTACGAGCATGTCATCTATAAAAGTATGTGAAGAATTTGTCTTCACCATAATGGCTAGAAAAGTTGTGCAACCTTTTGACATCATCCGGTGCACCTTTATTGAGGAGATAGGAATTTATTTAATAGACTTTCTCAAACCTTTAACCAGAATCTCAGGTTCGTCTGATTTACAGAGTATGAACTTTTCTCTACAGAGAATATATGCACAGTTCTCATAGAGCTAATCCATTCCTAAAATGATATCAAAATCAATCATTTCAAGTACTAAATTTACAACTGATGGCCTTTCTTCAATTTCAATGGGTACCTTATGTAAGAAGGAGCCAACCATGCCAACTTTACCTGTTGGTGAAAAGATAGCCAATATGAATGATATTTCTGTAGGTTGTAATTTAAGTAATTTAGCAAAACTACTGGTTATAAATGAATGTGAAACATCTGGATTATAAACAAATCTAGCTATAAATCATGAGACAGAAAGTATGCCTTCTATAACTTGATCGGGTCTTCTGATTGGGCAGCGATTGAGTATACATGTCCCATAATTTTCTTTTACGGCTCGATTTCCTTCATTTTATCATTAGTATTTCATCTGTAGATAATTAGATAAAATGACCCTTCTGTCCGTATTTCTGACATGCCTCGATGAACATGTTATATTTTCTAAAATATCTTCTTGAACAATGAGGACAGACATGAAAAGATGATCCGTCGGTACGCTTGACCCGATTCTCATCCCTAACATAGTATCCAAACTTCATCTTCTTAATAGGGCTTTAAAAATTATCATGAGAACTTCCACTTTCCTTGCCTTGCCGTTTCAACTGATTTTAGGTCAGTTGATGTTCTTTGTCAATTATTATGGTCACATTCACTGCTCTGGCAAGTGTCTCCAACATGTTTAAAACCCTTCCTCTCAAACTTATTCTCAGCCCCATCGCATATTTCTTTGCTCTTTCCCATTCAATTTGGCATATTCCCTTTCCATACTTCCCTAGATGATAGAATTGAGCAATATATGCTTCCATACTCAATTCCTTTTGTTGCAGGTTAATAAATTCATGCCTCTTCTTTTCCCGAGCTTGCATAGGGATAAAGTGATCCATGAAATGCTTCACAAATTCCTTCCAGGAAATAATTTATTCATCTGGAAAAGAAATACCCTTGCAAGTCTCCCACCAGTCCTTTGCTTTGTTTTTAGTCTGAACATGGCAAATGCCACTTTCTTTTCCTCATGACAATCTAGAACACTGAAGTCCAATTCAATTTCCTTAAGTCAATGTTATGCTTTCTCCAGTTCTGTTTCTCTATTATAAATAATGGATTATGTTGCAAGAATTTCCTAAAGGTGACTCCTTCTCCCTTCGAGTAATCATATAACTTACATGTCATCTCTCTTTCCTTTCGTGCTAATTTACGTTCAATTTCAGCATATTTTTGTTCCTCACTGAGCCATTGTCCCATATCAGCCATAAATTGCATATGCTGAGATTGGGTATTCTCGAGTTCGCCTCTAGGCATGATTTCACGTCCAGATGCCATCTAAAAGTCATGAGAAAAATCTAGGTCAACTTATTAACTAATTCCAGGAATCCTAAGTCTTCTTATGTGAACTTCGGCTCTGATACTACCCATAACGGTCCCTGGATCCGAGTTGTCGGCATAAGCATTTATATAATGATGCAACGTCGGGTATGGGGTATTACTTGCAAATACCCAATTTCATAGTTCACAGACACAACTAAGGTCATAAACGATATAATATTTTTTATTACATCTATCAAAGTCGCAGATGATAACAGTGTAGTACATTTAACTAGTAATAAAGGAAACTTATACTAACACTACTAATATGAATTTAGGTCTTGCGTTCTCTAGCTTAACCTGTCTTCAACTCCTCACTCCTCCGATGTATCTAAGGCAGGGCAAACTGTAGGAGCAGGACAAAATGCTCGTAAGCAAAATAGATTACTATGGCGTTAATATATAACTAATAAATCTCGTATTCATCATATTAAAATCAAATTATTAATCTCTTTACTTAAATAATTCAATAAAAATCACTGATAATTCATTATTATTATTATCTTGAATATAAATTACATATAATTAGCATGTAAATACCTCTAAATAGCTAACTATATTTATTGTATTTAATTTCTTCTTTATTTTTGTATCTTTTTAAAAACCCATAAAATTTAGATTAATAATTTTCTTTAATTGTCCTGACCTTTAAAAGAAATAAAAATACAAAAAATCTCAAAGACAAAAAGTTGTGTTTTTACCCTTTAAAAATACACCCAAAAATACTCTTTTGTACAAATGACTTTTGACTTTTTGTCCAACATGAAACTTGTAGTCTCATCGAGATCTACAACATTCATGTTTTGACTTTTTCCCAACTTTGCTTCCTTTTATTTCTTTTTGATTTTTCTTTATTTTTGATTTATTGATTTTTCTGGATCGGCTGCGTGGCACTCTCTGGAACTGCCACGCAACCGCCCCCTCTTCTCTCCACCCAATGTTATTTCTAGCCATTAGATCTTCCTTGATTAGCTCCATCTCTGCCATTCATCACCCCCTTGCCCACAAAAGTCCGATCTCCCTCTGGATGAGATCCCAGTCACTCCTTCATGCCTTAATTTCAGCCGCATGATCCTCATACTATCCTATGGCCCACCGTCCTCCACGTCGCCCCTTCTCCCTTCACCCTTGGATCGAACCCACTCCTCCATCTGGTCCATCCACTCCCGCACTATCATCCATCGTTGGATCAGATCTAATGATATGATCTCAATCCCACATCTACGCCTCCATCTGGGCCGTTGGATCACAAGATCCAATGGTCCAAAACCCGCCGTTTACCTCTGTAACCCCCCTCTTCGTCCGTTACGCCTCTCGACACCCCCGCCCCTTCCAATTATTGCACACCTCTCCCACCACCTACGTGCAGCCTAGTGATGAATCCACATTTCATCATCTTTATTCTATCATTTTGGCACCAAAAACCCTAGCAAATGCCCGAAAATACCCTTAAATAGAGCATCTTAGCATCCATGCATGTGCATCACAATAGTGTGTAAAATACTGTAATTAAGGCCAAAATTATAGAATAAATAAAGAAAAGAAAAAGAATAAAATATTGTAAATATTTTATGACCCAAAACCCCCGAGACCTAGGCATCTTGATGAATAGGTCGATAAGGAATAAAGTAGGGGGAGATAAGGTCAGAAATACAGAGAAAATACCTATACATTCCATTCATTCTTTATTCATTTTGGGACCTATTTTTGGTTCCACTTTTTATACATCAAATAAAGAAACTTTGTACATGAAAGTTGTAGATAAATTTTATAAAGAAAAATACAAAATTGATTTCACAGAAAAAGAATGTACAGATGAAAAGTTATGGTCTGAATAAGAATCCAAAATCCCAACTTCCCAGACCCATATCTCACAACTAACAACTCCAAATGCAGTGTACTCACCTTTAATTGTATATAGAATAAAATAATCTATCCAATGGAGGTGGTCTCGCATTTGGCGGAGCTACGGTTTGAAAGTTGAGTTTTGGACCCCTATTGTATACTTGTACTGAATAAAAAATTCAATTTATTATTTATTCATTATTTTTATATTTTTATATTTTTATAATTTTGTAAATATTACTTATAATATATATGTGCATTAAAATTGAAATAAAATGCAAAGAAAAATAAAAATAAATATACTTGTATAAAGACTACATAGGTATTATACATACACTTATACTATATACAATACACTTGTATTTTATTAAATATACAAAACAAATCAAAAAAATAAAATAAAAATATATTTATGTATATAAAAGTATGTTATAATTTTATAAAATACTAAATAACAATAATAAAAATAAAATACCTAAATAAAAATAAAATATTAAAATACATAGGTATTATACCTATATAGGGTTAAAAAGGTAACTTGTAAAAATATAAGTCATAAAAATAAATAAAAATCAGAATAAAATACTACATAAAATTTTGAACATTTTTTATTTTATAACTTTTATCTAATTCGGCCATTTAGTATTTTAAATAGAATTAATAAAATATTTTTTCAGGGTTTTTCCTGGTTGGTCCACGTGGACCAACCAGAAGGTCAGGACTGTTGACCAAGGTCAACAGTCTGACCTACCCCCTGCGGCTTGTCAGACCATGTTTGACCCCCCTTCTTCATCCTTTTTTCGAGGTAAACCCTTTCACTAAAATGCGATGCAACCTTCACGACTTTCGCAGCTCGTGCATCAAGGATTCACGCCCAAGCGTCACCTTGGGTCGTGGATCACTGCAGCTCCCACTATGCCTCGTTCTTGCACCCATGTCCGTCAACCCCTTAAAACCTCTTCTGAACCCTAATTTGAAATTCGAACCGCATTGTACCAAGTTTTTTTGTCCACTTGAGGGTCGAGAGAGAAGCTGTGGGTGACAGCATCAGCTCTCCATCGTCCTAGCGGAGGAAGAATCACATATCAGGCGTGTTCCAGCACCTCCGGCAGCCGCCGTCGAGGTACCCTTCCCTCGCCCTTTCTGGGCTCGAGGTCGTGTCACTCCCTTAGTTTTTCGCCGTCATTTTATCCCTTGCATTCCCAGCTTCATTTCCCCCCATCGATTCATCCCGCTCGTGCATCGATTCGCCAAATCGATCATCGTCGGAGATATCTCCGGCCGCCGCTACTGCTCGCGCCAACCATCTCCGCATATTTCCACTGCTCACGCCACGTGATCGGGGCATTTTGCCCCCGATTACATAACCCATCCTTTTTGCAGGTCCTAGCGCCAGAGAGACTCCACCTGGAGTCGATTTTTGAAGGTATCGAGCTACCTGGAGCCACCGTTCTTCCTCAAGCTTGCGGCGGCGCATAGGAGCTTCCCCGCCCATTTTGGCCCTGCCGCGAGCTCGAGGGACCTTCCAGGAATCGCTGGCGTGCTTCTGAGGTGAAGGAGGAGGCCGGAGGAGTGCCCATTTGACGATCGAAGCTCGGGCCACCACCTGTTCGTCCCTGTTCTTGGAGAGGGACCCTGCACCGTCGGATTGTGAGCCCGCTCCAGACGAAGCAGCTACCGTAGGATCAACGCTGCCCCGAGCCGTTGATGCACTCCTGATGGTCTAATCCAGAGCGTAGAATCTGAACCGTCATCGCGCGTCCTCGTTGCGCCACGTGGCGTAAGTGCCGCGCCATCAGCCGTTCGCTCGCGCCTAAGTTGGGTATTTTGCGCTTTAAACCCAACTGGTTTTTGTATTTTATAATAAAAACTCAAACATTCATCTGTAGCGTTATTAGTTTTGTAATCTTTGCGTTTAGGCCCCGAACTTTCACGTATTTACAAATAGCCCCCTTGCCACGTCACCTCACGTGACTAGTTCACGTGAGGGGGTGGGCATTTTGCAAGGCTACCCTCGGTTGTTTGCTTATTGTGTTTTAGTACCAAAACTGTGGCGTTAAGTGTTGTATTTTTGGATATTTTGCAAGTAGGCCCCTAGGGCTTCGTAATATTACATTTCAGTCCTCGCCAGGCGCGTGCAAGTCACGCGCCCTGGTGGGAAAATTGCTAAGAGGCCCAGGCGGCTTTTGCAATTGCATTTTGGTGCTAAAAATTGAATATACAGTGTATATTTTTGTGGAAAATTGCATGTATGCCCCTGGACGTTTGATATTTTGCACATATACCCCTGCCAGGACTGTTTGATGTTTGGATGTTTGCTCTAATTATTTGACCTATCATTTTAAGTCCAAAAATTCCACACAATTAAATTTAAGTTCTTGTGCACTTGTACTTCCACGCCACAATTTTAGTTTTTGATTTTATTTTATTTTTATATTTATTAAAAATCAAAAACTTGCTTTTTGTGTACTGTCTAGCTTAGTAAATACCAAAAAAAAATTAAAACACCTCTAAAAATTCCAAAAAATTACCTAGTGTCTATTTTATCATATTTTAGTGTCAGTCCAAAAATCATTTAAAATCTCAAAAGAAAAACACTAAAAATTTAAAAACACTCAAAAACTTCAAAAAAATATATAAAATAGTAGAAAAATCCAAAAATATCAAACTCAGGTTCTGTGTGTCACTTATTTTGTCATTTTTATTTGAAAAATAGTGTGAAAAGTTTTGGTTGCTGTTTGTTCATTTTAACTTGCATTTTAGTCACAGCCAGCCCTATTTCCACTGTTTTGCCTTAATTCAGTAATTAAAAATACCAAAAACACCTTGAAAAATCCCCAAAAATCACAAAAACAGTAGAAAACCATAAAAATATCAAAAATATTTTATTCTTGAATTTTTGGTTATTTTTGCACCATTTTATAAATATTTTAGCTTGCCTTTCATTATCTTGTCTTTATTCTCCAATATTGAAAAAGAAATAAAAAAATATAAAATATAAATTATAAAAATTAGAAAATTAAAATCAAAATACAAAATTAAAAATTAAAATAAAATTAAAAAAAAATTAAAAACTAAAAACCCACAAAAACATCTCCTTTGCTTGATTGCTTAGTGTAGACACATCACACACACACTTGAGCACATTTTTGTGAATTATCGTGCTTGCTCCCTGTGTTCGAACTCTCTGCATACTTGTCACTATACACCATTTGTGCAGAGTTAAAAATAAATTTGACTCCACACTTATTTTTCATTGATTGATATTTGATTGTGGGTTAATTGTTGATTAAATACGAGATTCCTTTGTGAGTCGCCACAGCGACGGTTGTCTCCGCCTTGTGTGAGACACCATTTTAGACCGCATCAAATTTCGTGTTTATCAAATGGCGCCGTTGCTGGGGAGCAACAACGAATAGTTCACATTTTGTTTGATTGTGTGATTGTTTACCATAGCATTATTTTCCATCTCTTACATTTTGATATATCTCGTTGAGCTATCTGACCACTCTTCTTTGTCTTCTTGCGAGGGGACCGCGGAGCGAGGCGGATCGCCTAGGCGACCCGACGCAACCTTGGGACGTGGAGCCGGCTATTCTTTAGCCAAGCCGGCAGGAGAGAGCAAGGAGAGCGAGAGAGAGTGACTAGCTTAGCTTTTCATTTATTTTTGGTGAGAGAGTGATCTATTAATTTGTAATAATACAGGTACACTTGGACTTGGACACTCAGACTTTCGGGCCTAATTTCCGGGTGTTTGTTCACCCGGGGGCTCACCGCGGAATTCATCGAGTTTTTATCGCTGTCATTTTCCGGTTTTGTTTTCATTTTTCACTTTCTTTTGTGGATTGAGCTTTTAGTTCTAGGTCCTGCTTGACTCGAGTAGAATAGGTCCAAACACCTAATTATCTTTGCATGCTCCTATAGATTCGTATTTGGACTTAGACCAATTAAACAGTTAGCTAGTAGCTTCCAAATCCACGCGTCGCGAGCTCACACCCGAACAAGCGCTTTCTCCTACCCCAAATGTGTTGGGCAGAGGAGGGGTGAGCCTAGACCGGACACTCGGATTAGGAGTTACTAGTTAGCTTGTGGTTCTTCATGCTAGCAGCTGCCTGTTCTAGGACGATTTCCGCATGCATATCGCCATATAGCTTAGGTTTAAAAATTCTGCTTTGCATCCCGCATGGAGAGAGCTGGGATTCGCTGTAAGTCCTCTTACTTTGCACGCATCATCTAGGCACAAAGGTGAGATTTCCACCTTGGTGTCGACTTGCACGGCTTTTCCGACTCTATTCTCCCTCTGTTTTTGGAACAAAGTAGGATAAAGGAAAAATACAAAAACCGTTAGGCGCTTGTTTGAAT
Organism: Ottelia alismoides; assembly: GCA_037367405.1. Taxonomy (NCBI): domain Eukaryota; kingdom Viridiplantae; phylum Streptophyta; class Magnoliopsida; order Alismatales; family Hydrocharitaceae; genus Ottelia; species Ottelia alismoides. The sequence goes on from JAZKJV010000779.1 coordinate 466,472, forward strand.
TGACTCAAAAGAAGCGATAACACCAAAAAAAATTAAAAAAGGGACTGCTAAAGAAAACTTGACCAAAATAAAATTGGTAATTGGATTCATTGCTTGGGGAGAGTAACACCCTCACTTGTCTTCAGGTTGCATGGGAAGGTCTCCTTCCAAGTGAGGTGAGCGCTTCGTAAGGATTAGAGCCCAAAACCCAACTTGTGGCTGCCTTGTGTATCGCCTGGATTTCCGAAGTATTGGCGCTACTATCGTACGTAGTCGAGTAGGGCTTGGTCGCCATTAGTGACTCACTATTGTGTGAGCACCGACCTTGTCCGAAGTACCGAGCATAGGCCACGCCTTCACGGGTGTGTCTGTCTCACCGGCTGCGTCCGAGTAGGATCTTGCACGCTCACGGGTGATTCCGTTGCAAGCGAGGTCCGAAGTATCGGTTTCGCCTATCGGCTTCCTCCCTCTATTTCTTTGGCTGAGTAGGGATCCAGGAAGGGTTACAAGGACCTTAAAAAGCGCAAGTTACAGGTTACACAGGAGGAGGACAAGTACGGGGACACTTTCCTGGCAGTACTCTCGCTCCTATAGGCGTAGCATTCTAAGGACTCGCGAAAAGATAAATACCTGAAAACAAGCTAAAATTGACAAGATAAAAGCCGAACCTTCACGGCTTCACGAGTTGAGTTGGTGAATTCACCCTTGCTTTGCGTTTGATTGCTAGATTTATTTAGGTCAAGATCAAAAACACTGCACAATTGTGCACAATTTTGTTGCATATCATCTTCCTCTTCTCTTGCATTATCCCCACTCTTCTCGAATAATCAAGATGATGGGACGGAGATCTCTTAGGCCGACCTTGTCGGCACCGCTATCTAGCACTCCTCCTTACTCATCTAGGAATGCCTCGGAGAGTCCGCTCTCCGAGCCCGAGTTCACATCCACCCTGTTCCCCTCGACCACCCTTCCCATTCTCCTTCTCTCAGTCCAATTGTGTCAGAATTCAGTGCATCACAGAGTTCGGCTCATTCTACAGCACCTGAAATGGCCTCTTTTGCGTTTTCAGAGAATCCAGCAATGGCAGACAGAGGCGAGCACCCAGATGACCACGAGCATCCACCGTTCATTATTGATCAAGTGGCCATAAACAATTCCTTGCTAGCATCCCTGGAAAATATGCAGAGACAGATCCGTGATCAGGGAACATTCATGGGGGACCTGATGAGAGAGATAGCACAGCCGAGAGAAAACTGACCTGGGGGCGGTGGCGGTGGTGGAGGAGGAGGACCCGATGTAGGAGGAGGCGATCCAGACGCTGAGCGACCGCCACAGACTATCATGAGGGAACTGCACAACCCAGCTTCGTCCCTCACTCACCGGTGGATCAGACTTCCGCCAATCCACGGAGATTTCGAGCTTCGGCACCACACGATTCAGTTGCTACCCAAGTTTCACGGGCTGCCGACCGAAGAGCCGCACCTCCACCTCCAAGAATTTGAAATGATATGCAGTACTATCCATGATCGGTTGATGACCGAGGACACCATTAAGATGATCGCCTTCCCGTTCTCATTGGTTGATAGAGCCGCATATTGGCTCAAACATCTTGGGCGATTCGTCGATACTTGGGCAGATCTCCGGACCGCGTATTTGAAGAAATACTATCCTCTCGGCCGGACCAATGCAGCTAGAGCTATGATTAGCAATTTCGTCATGATCCCAAATGAACAGTTCCATGAAGCCTGGGATCGATTCAGAGAGCTCATTGACCGGTGTCCACATCACGATATATCCAAGCCCAACCTGGTGCAGAGTTTCTTCTGTGGGCTGATCTGTGGGCTGACACCGGAGCTGCAGGGGCTAGTGAACGCCTCTTGCGGTGGGTCCTATTTCTCCAAGGGAGAAGACGACGTCTGGGCCATCTACGAAGGCATGGCAGAGAACTCCACAGTGATGACCCAGGCCCGAGTCTATACTCAGCAGAAGCCCCCGCAAGGAGCGGGATCATTTCAGAGGATCGCCCGCATCGATGTCGGTCCCAGCACAACATCGGTAGCCGCAGCCCAAGCCGAATCAGCCGCAGCCGACATGGGAATTATTAGCGAGAAGTTGGACCGCATGGAGATCCTCGAAAAGAAGCAGAACCAAGGTCTAGCCCAGATGGACCTTCTCACCAAAACCATGAGTGACCTGAAGACTCAAATTCTATGTATTCAGGAGGCACAAACCCATTCCCAACAGCCTCCCAGGTCACAGGTTGCTTCCAGCAGCAGCAATCCCAACCAGGCCTCCACCTCATACCGCCAGGTGAACCATATCCAGGCGGAGCCGGTTCCATTGCTGCAGTACCATCCAGAGCAACCGCCATCTCAGGACACGCAGATGGTGGTTTATCAGCCAGAGCAGCCACTGGCAGTTCTTCCTCCACCCTCCTTTGAGCAGGAACCATTGATGGAAGTCAATGGGATTTGGTATGACCGATACCCTCAGCCCGCAATTCGTAGGGATCACCCCGGATTCCATTAGGGGAATGGTGGATCCTCGTCCCAGCAGCATCCTCCTGCCCAAGGACAGCAGAACAGCCAGCCGACACAGCAGCAATAGCCCCAGTATGCCCATCAGCAACAATACCAGAGTGGTCCTCGTCCCTCCTATCAGGGACAGCAGTGGAGGCAGCGCCAGCCGCCTCAGCAGTCTTATCACCAGCCTTCCCCCCAGTATCAGCAGCAACACCAGCAGCAGCAGACCCATTTCCAGCAGGGACAGACATCCGGTTCTCAGGGTCCAACCTATGAGAACCCAGCCCTCGATGATCTTGCCCGCTTGCTATCTGAACAGCGAGCATCTTTCAGGCAAGAAATGGATGAATTCCGACAGGAGATGCGGGATATCATCAAAGGCAAAGCCGCCATACCCGCTCAGATCGAACCTAATCCTAATAACCTAAAAAGGAAATCTGAGCAGGTAGAGTTCATAGAGGATACCTCTCCTAGTGACGATTTGAATGATATGTCTTATTCTTTGATTGATGCTGATTTTGTGACTACTAGGAGCAGTAGGATGCCAGCCGGCGGCGCCTCTTCTGAGCGACGACCAGATGGTGAACCAGGAGCGCCAGAGGAGCAGAGGAGCGGTGCTGATGCCGCTAATAATGATGTTGAAGACGGTGGTGCTGATGCCACCAATGATGGAGTCCAGGACGACGATACTGATACCGTTGTGATACCAGATGCAAACAGTGGTGCTGAAGCCACCATTTTGGATGATGAACCAGAGCGCGGTGCTGATGCCGCAGAGACAGGTGCTAGTGGTGGTGCTGAAGCCACCACATCTACTTTTGTCGAGCCATCAACTGTGATGTTACCACATTTTGTACCTAGTGACTGTGGGAACAAAAACAAAAACAAAAATATGAATAAAGGAAAGGTTTCTGTTCAAATTGCGGATCCATATGTGGTGAGTGATGATTATTGTATGGATTCTCCGTCTTCACAAGCACAGGGACCGATTCCTAGTCCTCCATCTGCGGAGGCCCCTACCATCCCCTTCCCTGAGGCACTCCGCCGAGTGAAGGGGAACAAAAAAGAAAATCCAAAAAGAACCAGCAGGTAGAGTTCGGCGACCAAATAATTGACAGATTTCACATTCAGCTGACTCTACGAGAAGCATTTGAGCATATCCCCTTCTTCAAGAAGAACTTGAAAGAGACAACTACCGTTCGAAGGAAGAAGAGGCACAGAGATCAGATCCATATGCTCACTCATGACACGTGTTGCATCATCCAGAACAAGCTGCCAGCCAAGCGACCAGACGCAGGAGCTCCCTATGTCAGATGCGAGATTCAGGAGCAGCAGTTTGATCGTACTCTATTAGACAGCGGCTCTTCGATTAACCTCCTTCCGACAGCCTTACTCAAGCAATTCGAGTTTGGCCCTCTTCTTCGAAGCAGAACCGTCCTTCAGTTTGCTGATAGGTCGATTAAGAGGCCGAAGGGGTTATTGAAAGACGTGGTCGTTACCATTCAGGGCCTGAAATTCCCCGTGGACTTCGTTGTATTGGACATGGAGATCCCTGAGTCGGTAACTGATGCCCCCATCATTCTCGGACGTCCATTCTTGGCCACAGCCAAGGCGGTGACCGACCATGATAGCGGGAAGGTATGTTTTCGCGTAGAGGGCGAAACCATACAAATAGAGACGATCGAATAAACCAAAGCTAGAGAGTTAGAGTGCTCAGAACAGTCCAGCGAAGCCGAGCAGATGACAGAGGAAGAGCTAGACATCCACCAGGTTTGTGACTTTGAGATGACTGATGATGAATCCAACTGGATAGATCCCGTAGCACCGAACCTCGCCTTGCCTACAGATTCACTGTATCTCAAGCTCATGGCAATCGAGAGCCGGGAGAGCACATCCCTGGATGAGGATATCTCTGAGGCTGACGGTGTTGTGATGAGTGGTGCTGAGGAATTTCAATCTTGCTCATCTTCTTCTGATCCCTCGGATTCAGACATTGACTGGGATGACTTTGATGATTATTTGCCTTGTCTGATTCCTTCTGAGCCAGCAGCCATGACAGAGTGCGAGCCAGTGCAGTTTATTGATGATTCAGCAGACCGCCATTCGTCAGAAATTCATGCAGAACGAGAGTTCTCCCATGCAGACCTGGTCGCATTTACACAGACATATCAGAAGCCAGATCTGCCACCTCCCAATTGTCCAGAACGGAAACCTCTACCGCAGTCGATGAAGTACAGATTCCTTGCTGGAGAGCCAGAAATGCACCCAGTCATTATCTCAGCAGATTTGACTGGAGAACAAGAATCTCGTCTGATGGAGGTCTTGAAAGAAACCGCAAGGCAATCGGTTGGAGTATAGCTGATCTCCAGGGGCTGAGCCCAAATCTTTGCTCTCACCACATTTATCTTGAGGATAACGCTAAGCCGTCGCGTGAGTTCCAACGACGGCTGAACCGAATCTTCGAGACGTAGTCATGAAAGAAATTTCCAAGTGGTGGAGCGCTGATTTTATCTATCCCATCTCCGACTCCAAATGGGTTAGTCCACTCCATGTGGTACCAAGAAGACGGGTATCACTACAGTTGTCAATGAGTCCGGAGAGGAGATCGCTACCAGAGTACCAACTTCTTGGAGGGTCTGTGTGGACTACAGACGATTGAATGAGGCCACCAAGAAGGATCACTTCCCGCTACCATTCATTGATCAGATTATCGAGCGGCTAGCTGGGAAGAGTCATTATTGTTTTCTTGATGGGTACTCTGGGATACAATTAGGTGGCCATTGCGCCCGAAGACAGGAGGAGAAACGACATTCACCTGTCCGTTTGGGACTTATGCTTTCAGACGGATGCCCTTTGGTCTATGTAACGCTCCGGCGACATTCCAAAGGTGCCTGTTGTCCATCTTCTCGGACATGGTGGGTGACTGTTTAGAGTCTCATGGATGACTTCCTCGGTCTATGGCGACGGGTTCGACGCTTGTCTTGACTGCCTAGACCGTTGCTCAAGCGCTGCATTGAGGTTAAACTTGTCTTATCCTGGGAGAAAGAGTCATTTCATGATGACTCAGGGGACGGTCCTTGGTCATATCCAACAGGGGCATGGAGGTCGATCCGGCTAAGGTGGACATCATCAGAAACTCAATCCGCGTCCAATCTGCGTCAGTTACGGTCTTTTCTGGGGCATGTCGGTTTCTACCGACGGTTCATTCAGGACTTTAGTCGAATCGCCCGACCGCTCACTGACTTGCTCACCAAAGACACCGAGTTTATTGTTAATGATAAGTGTCTTGAATCATTTGAGACTCTCAAGAACATGGTTGTTTCAGCTCCTGTCCTTCAGCCACCCGATTGGTCTCTACCATTCGAGATCATGACGGATGCTTCAGATTTTGCCGTTGGGGCTGTGCTTGGACAGAGGAGGGATGGTTTACCGTTTGCCATTCACTACGCCAGCCGGACTTTGGATGCCGCGTAGCGGAATTACACTGTGACAGAGAAAGAGATGCTGGCCGTAGTCTTCGCTCTTGATAAGTATCGATCATATATTCTCGGATCTAGAGTAACAATCTACACTGATCATACCGCCATCCGGTACTTAATAGCTAAGAAGGATGCCAAAGCACGTCTTACCAGATGGATCCTTCTACTCTAGGAATTTGATATTGAGATTAAGGACAAGCCTGGAGTCAAGAATGTGGTGGCGGATCATCTCTCCAGATTGGAGAATCTTGAGGAATCTGAGCCCAGCGCACCTATCGCAGAGACATTTCCGGATGAGGCGATCTTGGCTGTCACCTCACTCCCATGGTATGCTGACTTTGTAAACTATCTTGTTGCCAAGACAGTCCCTCAGGGTTGGCCCAGGCAGAAACTTGAGACCTTCCTAGCTAAGGCCAAGTTTTACCATTGGGAGGATCCCGTCCTTTATCATGAAGGAGGGGGATAGTATCTGGAGGAGGTGCATTCCTCAAGAAGAGCAGCATAGCGTCCTCACATACTGCCACAAGCTTGAGGTAGGAGGACATCATTCTGGAAAAGGACAGCACAGAAGGTGCTTCAATCCGGCCTATGGTGGCCTACTCTCTTCAAGGATTCTGATGAGTTCGTGAAGAGATGTACTGACTGTCAGAAAATGGGAACCTGCGGACAGAGAGACATGATGCCCATGCAACCCATTCACTTCTGTGGAGGTTTTTGATGCATGGGGGATTGATTTCATGGGCCCATTTCCTAAAAGTCAGGGATTCGAGCATATTTTGCTCGCTGTGGATTATGTCAGCCGATGGGTTGAGGCCATCCCCGCCCGAGCCGCAGATGCTAAAACCGTTTGCAAATTTTTGAGGAAAAATATCATTTCACGGTTCGGGGTACCTAGAGTCTTGATTTTAGACGGGGGGTCTCACTTCATCAATGACAAAGTCAGGGCCCTTGCAGACGAGTTCGGCATTGACCATCGGGTTGCCACTCCTTATCATCCCCAGACTAATGGTCTTGCCGAAGTATCGAATAGGGAGATAAAGACTATCTTGTAGAAAGTTGTCCGCCCAGACCGAAAGGATTGGTCACAGCTTTTGGACTCGGTCTTGTGGGCTTATCGGACATCTTTCAAGAATCCATTGGGGACATCTCCCTTTCGTCTCGTCTATGGCAAGCCGTGCCATTTGCCAGTGGAAATCAAGCATAAATCTTTTTGGGCAGTTACTGAGTTGCTTCTAGATCCCGAGAGTATAGGAGAACAGAGAAGAGCAGAATTGGCAGCCCTGGAGGAACTTAGAGATACAGCCTTTTCGAACAGCTTACAGTACAAAGAGAAAGTAAAGACATGGCACGATTCGCATATCAGCCATAAACAGTTTGAACCAGATCAGAGAGTATGGTTGTTTGATTCCAGGCTGAAATTATTTCCAGGGAGAATTACAGAGCAAGTGGAAAGGACCGTATGTGGTCAGGAAGGTACATGACAATGGCAGCATCGACATATCCGAACCGTCATCTTCCTCTACCTTCCGCGTCAATGGTCAACGCCTGAAACTATATCTTGATCATGATCCGCCGACCATTGACGTTGCCCCCATTCTTCTGGTATGAGATGTGTCCTTTGACTCTCATCATCTACATCTCATACATGGTGATCAATTCTATCTTCCGCTGTACAGATCCATCTGTTTATATCACTTTGTTGTCTGTCGATTTATTTTCTTTATTTTCTTCTTTTCTTCTTTTCCTTTTCTATCTTCTTTATCTATCAAAAAGGTGTCGCCCTTGTAGACAGTTTTCCATACTTAGGACGTACTTTGTCCTAAGTATAGGGGGGGTGTGCACCCCGAGTTTTTCCATTCTTCGATCCTCTCCATTGTCTCCTCTTCTTGTCTATACTTAGGGATATCTTACCCTAAGTATAGGGGGAGACAATCTGAGTACGATCTGTTCATTCCCACCCTTGACCCTCCCTGCATTGTGTACAGACTGCTATACTTAGGATTATTTGATCCTAAGTATAGGGGGGACGGTCAATTTCTCATTCGTTTGTTCATCCATTCCTTTATTTACTTATTCTTTAGACTTGTCTATACTTAGTACGAGTTATGTCTTCTCTTTTCTCTCCGATCTATGAGGACATAGCTCAAGCTAAGTATAGGGGGGTCGTATATACTACGTATATACTTTAGCCATAACTCGTACTTTCGTATTTTCTTAATAATATGGCTAATAATTCTTTAAAATTCATTAAAATTCATTAATAAAAAGATGTGGTTTATTCCTCAAATTCTTTTTGTATTACTGATTAATAAATCAGGTGAAAATGTTTTTTGCAAAATGTTTGAAAAATAGTTTGAAAATCTTTGTGAACATCTATTGAAAACTATTTGGAAAATATTTTGTTTCGTGTTTTCAACTGTGTAAAATGTGTGGTTTGTAAAATTTCTTTTCTTTGTGTGAAATAAAATGTTTGAAAAATAATTTGCAAATGGTTTGAAAAATGGTTGCAAAAATGATTTGAAAAACATATATATACTGTTTGAAAACCTTTGCAAAATGATTTTCAAATGTGTGTAAAATGTTTGTAAAAACTATTTTGGACTATAGTTTTCAAAAATTGTGTGTAAATTGTTTTCAAATCAGTTTGAGGAATGTACACATCACACCAAAATCCACTATATATATATAAAATTGACCCACTTACCCTGTAAAATTCTTAAAATCCACTTCTTGTATATATAAGAAGCACTCCCGTGTACATATTTTAACCTATTTTCAGCCAAAATCTTTTTGTTTTCAAAAAGCCCAAAACATTTGCAAAATTAAATCCAAAAACATCTGAAAAATCTTTTTGAAAAACACAAAAAATGCATCTGCATCATCATCATGTTTTCAAAAATCTATAAAAATTCAAAATCTTGAAAATTGCATCACAAAAATATTTTCTGCATGGCATTTGCATGGCATTCGCATTTTTCGGATTGAGTTTGATAGTTGAACAAGTCTAAGTAAAATCCGAAGATTGGAGCTTGATTGGACCTTAAAATCTACCTAATAACAGGAACTTATAGGAACTGGGTTTGAGGTACTTCAGGTCTAGTTGACTTAATTCTTTGAGAATCACGGGACGTGGTTCAATGGATTCTTGACTGCCTAAGTAGAGTATTTCGGAGCACACGCACGACTCTTGTTGATAATGACCTAACTTGGACACCTGCACCTTTCACATGGCTCAACTCAGTTGGACTGGTGAGGGGATTGGATTTGTCGGTATGAGACACACACAAGTGGAAACATTTGTCCTCCTCTAGGGAGGGAAGTGCACCCAACCCGTCCAGTGATTAGGAAGTCTAAAGACAGGAGGCTGTGGGTTGTGATAAAGCTTCAAAGAGGGATAGTCTACTGGCTCAAGAGGAAAAACTCCTTATGTAAATGCTGCTGTGAATAGTATTTCAAAAAAAAAAAAGTTCAGGCATGTACAAAAATAAAAAGCCTGCAAAGTATGTATATATGTTGTAAAGTCAATAAGCAAGCTTGAGTTCCAAAGTCAAATATGTGAGCCTGCAGCAGGATGACTTACTGGTCTTGCATCCAAGGATAGGTAGCTACAGTGGCTACCGTCCATTCCTTCTCTTCACCCCCTCCTCTTGAGCTGGTTGCCACTTGAAATTAGAAGGGAATACCCCGCTCCTCGAGGATGGAGTTGCTGGATTGGGGAATCATTGGGTTGTCGTACTGGAGAAGTCAGTTTCTTTGTCATTCTAGTTGGGGAGAGTCACCATCACTTACACTGTACAAGTCAGATTCATAGTCGTAAGAGTTTGCGTATGAATTGAGATATTTCTGACCTGGCTATTGAGGAGACTTGAGCAGAGTTTTGGGTTTCTCAGGGACTGTTGGATTTCAAACACGGTTCTCACTAAGGTTCCGCCCGCACTAAAATTCCAAAGGTCCGACTTAAGCTCCAAACTTTGATTTTGTGAAGACAAGTTTGACAATCAGATAAAATCCAAGTTCTTCTTTTTCTTTTCTTTGTTTTTCTTTTTGCACTTATTGCATAAGTGTTTGCTAGGGACTAGCAAAGGTAAAGTATAGGGGGATGATGAATCCACATTTCATCATCTTTATTCTATCATTTTGGCACCAAAAACCCTAGCAAATGCCCGAAAATACCCTTAAATAGAGCATCTTAGCATCCATGCATGTGCATCACAATAGTGTGTAAAATACTGTAATTAAGGCCAAAATTATAGAATAAATAAAGAAAAGAAAAAGAATAAAATATTGTAAATATTTTATGACCCAAAACCCCCGAGACCTAGGCATCTTGATGAATAGGTCGACAAGGAATAAAGTAGGGGAGATAAGGTCAGAAATACAGAGAAAATACCTATACATTCCATTCATTCTTTATTCATTTTGGGACCTATTTTTGGTTCCACTTTTTATACATCAAATAAAGAAACTTTGTACAAAGTTGTAGATAATTTTATAAAGAAAAATACAAAATTGATTTCACAGAAAAAGAATGTACAGATGAAAAGTTATGGTCTGAATAAGAATCCAAAATCCCAACTTCCCAGACCCATATCTCACAACTAACAACTCCAAATGCAGTGTACTCACCTTTAATTGTATATAGAATAAAATAATCTATCCAATGGCGGTGGTCTCGCATTTGGCGGAGCTACGGTTTGAAAGTTGAGTTTTGGACCCCTATTATATACTTGTACTGAATAAAATATTCAATTTATTATTTATTCATTATTTTTATATTTTTATATTTTTATAATTTTGTAAATATTACTTATAATATATATGTGCATTAAAATTGAAATAAAATGCAAAGAAAAATAAAAATAAATATACTTGTATAAAGACTACATAGGTATTATACATACACTTATACCTATATACAATACACTTGTATTTTATTAAATATACAAAACAAATCAGAAAAATAAAATAAAAATATATTTATGTATATAAAAGTATGTTATAATTTTATAAAATACTAAATAACAATAATAAAAATAAAATACCTAAATAAAAATAAAATATTAAAATACATAGGTATTATACCTATATAGGGTTAAAAAGGTAACTTGTAAAAATATAAGTCATAAAAATAAATAAAAATCAGAATAAAATACTACATAAAATTTTGAGCATTTTTTATTTTATAACTTTTATCTAATTCGGCCATTTAGTATTTTAAATAGAATTAATAAAATATTTTTTCAGGGTTTTTCCTGGTTGGTCCACGTGGACCAACCAGGAGGTCAGGACTGTTGACCAAGGTCAACAGTCTGACCTACCCCCTGCGGCTTGTCAGACCATGTTTGACCCCCTTCTTCATCCTTTTTTCGAGGTAAACCCTTTCACTAAAATGCGATGCAACCTTCACGACTTTCGCAGCTCGTGCATCAAGGATTCACGCCCAAGCGTCACCTTGGGTCGTGGATCACTGCAGCTCCCACTATGCCTCGTTCTTGCACCCATGTCCGTCAACCCCTTAAAACCTCTTCTGAACCCTAATTTGAAATTCGAACCGCATTGTACCAAGTTTTTTTGTCCACCTGAGGGTCGAGAGAGAAGCTGTGGGTGACAGCATCAGCTCTCCATCGTCCTAGCGGAGGAAGAATCACATATCAGGCGTGTTCCAGCACCTCCGGCAGCCGTCGTCGAGGTACCCTTCCCTCGCCCTTTCTGGGCTCGAGGTCGTGTCACTCCCTTAGTTTTTCGCCGTCATTTTATCCCTTGCATTCCCAGCTTTCATTTCCCCCCATCGATCCATCCCGCTCGTGCATCGATTCGCCAAATCGATCATCGCCGGAGATATCTCCGGCCGCCGCTACTACTCGCGCCAACCATCTCCGCATATTTCCACTGCTCACGCCACGTGATCGGGGCATTTTGCCCCCGATTACATAACCCATCCTTTTTGCAGGTCCTAGCGCCAGAGAGACTCCACCTGGAGTCGATTTTTGAAGGTATCGAGCTACCTGGAGCCACCGTTCTTCCTCAAGCTTGCGGCGGTGCATCGGAGCTTCCCCGCCCATTTTGGCCCTGCCGCGAGCTCGAGGGACCTTCCAGGAATCGCTGGCGTGCTTCTGAGGCGAAGGAGGAGGCCGGAGGAGTGCCCATTTGACGATCGAAGCTCGAGCCACCACCTGTTCGTCCCTGTTCTTGGAGAGGGACCCTGCACCGTCGGATTGTGAGCCCGCTCCAGACGAAGCAGCTACCGTAGGATCAACGCTGCCCCGAGCCGTTGATGCACTCCTGATGGTCTAATCCAGAGCGTAGAATCTGAACCGTCATCGCGCGTCCTCGTTGCGCCACGTGGCGTAAGTGCCGCGCCATCAGCCGTCCGCTCGCGCCTAAGTTGGGTATTTTGTGCTTTAAACCCAACTGGTTTTTGTATTTTATAATAGAAACTCAAACATTCATCTGTAGCGTTATTAGTTTTGTAATCTTTGCGTTTAGGCCCCGAACTTTCACGTATTTACAAATAGCCCCCTTGCCACGTCACCTCACGTGACTAGTTCACGTGAGGGGGTGGGCATTTTGCAAGGCTACCCTCGGTTGTTTGCTTATTGTGTTTTAGTACCAAAACTGTGGCGTTAAGTGTTGTATTTTTGGATATTTTGCAAGTAGGCCCCTAGGGCTTCGTAATATTACATTTCAGTCCTCGCCAAGCGCGTGCAAGTCACGCGCCCTGGTGGGGAAAATTGCTAAGAGGCCCAGGCGGCTTTTGCAATTGCATTTTGGTGCTAAAAATTGAATATACAGTGTATATTTTTGTGGAAAATTGCAGTATGCCCCTGGACATTTGATATTTTGCACATATACCCCTGCCAGGACTGTTTGATGTTTGGATGTTTGCTCTAATTATTTGACCTATCATTTTAAGTCCAAAAATTCCACACAATTAGATTTAAGTTCCTGTGCACTTGTACTTCCACGCCACAATTTTAGTTTTTGATTTTATTTTATTTTTATATTTATTAAAAATCAAAAACTTGCTTTTTGTGTACTGTCTAGCTTAGAAAATACCAAAAAAATATTAAAACACCTCTAAAAATTCCAAAAAAATTACCTAGTGTCTATTTTATCATATTTTAGTGTCAGTCCAAAAATCATTAAAAATCTCAAAAGAAAAACACTAAAAATTTAAAAACACTCAAAAACTTCAAAAAAAAAATATAAAATAGTAGAAAAATCCAAAAATATCAAACTCAGGTTCTGTGTGTCACTTATTTTGTCGTTTTTATTTGAAAAATAGTGTGAAAAGTTTTGGTTGCTGTTTGTTCATTTTAACTTGCATTTTAGTCACAGCCAGCCCTATTTCCACTGTTTTGCCTTAATTCAGTAATTTAAAATACCAAAAACACCTTGAAAAATCCCCAAAAATCACAAAAACAGTAGAAAACCATAAAAATATCAAAAATAGTTTATTCCTGAATTTTTGGTTATTTTTGCACCATTTTATAAATATTTTAGCTTGCCTTTCATTATCTTGTCTTTATTCTCCAATATTGAAAAAGAAATAAAAAAAATATAAAATATAAATTATAAAAATTAGAAAATTAAAATCAAAATACAAAATTAAAAATTAAAATAAAATAAAAAAAATTAAAAACTAAAAACCCACAAAAACATCTCCTTTGCTTGATTGCTTAGTGTAGACACATCACACACACACTTGAGCACATTTTTGTGAATTATCCTGCTTGCTCCCTGTGTTCGAACTCTCTGCATACTTGTCACTATACACCATTTGTGCAGAGTTAAAAATAAATTTGACTCCACACTTATTTTTCATTGATTGATATTTGATTGTGGGTTAATTGTTGATTAAATACGAGATTCCTTTGTGAGTCGCCACAGCGACGGTTGTCTCCGCCTTGTGTGAGACACCATTTTAGACCGCATCGAATTTCGTGTTTATCACCTAGCAGCCACCCCTTATAGCTATTTCCTCCGACTCCCTCGTGTAACCACCAATGCCCCCCTCCATCACTCCTCCTCATTTCTACAGTCGTTGCAAACATCCCCCTCAACCTGAAACGACCGCCAGCTCTGCCTATTTAACCGCCTTCTCCGCCCCCGTCTACCCTATCCACCATCCAAGGGGCTTAGGCCCATCCTCCTCCACCCTCCAATGACAACGGAGGGTGGTGTTGAGGCGAAGACGACCTCAGTCCTGGATGAGATCCATGGCTGAATGCCATGTACGCTCTGCCACCCCAACGGTAGCTCAAGCTCCGTGCACGGTCGCGCACACTAGGAGATGACCCCAAGCTCCACGCGAGCTCAACCCAGGCCACTATGACCACCCTTTTCTTCCTCCTTGCTCCGGCCAGGTACCCCTCCCTTTATTTTTAACTATTTTTCTTCTAATTTTTCCACCACCCACAATCCCTCTCACCATCGCATGACCATCCACCTAACTCCGCCCTACCACCAACATCTTCGCAGACCATCCCGCTCATCTTATCCCTCTTCCAGAACCCCCATCCATGTCGCACCATTCCTCCGCCTTTACGGAGGAGGAACTCATTGAGCCGCCACCTTCTTCACCTCCGCCCGGCTCCCATCTCACTCACATCACTTGCACACACACACCCGCATGACTTCAGCTATATTCTAGTGTTGCAGGAATCGTCAATGGTTGGAGTATTCACCGTGCCGTCATTCAAGCATCTCTCCTCCAATGATGCCTTGTCGACCAGCCACTCTAATCGTTCCCGGAGCCCCGTCGCACCTCTAGACTCTTCGCTAGGACCTCAGAAAGCTTCCTCGACCCTCAAGCGAGCAGTTGGAGCACGGAGGAGCTACATGAGGTCATCATAGCGCAACTTTCTGATGACAGAGATCTCGTCAAGATCATATCAATCCACAAGGCAGACCGACAGTCGTCGAAACGACCTCAGACGAAAACCCCTGGTCAATCAATAATTAACCCACATTACGAATCAAGCAATAAATAACAAAAACGTGGAGTTAAAATTTATTATAACTCTACAACAAAATACGTATAGGTGTAAGCATGTGTAGAGGTCAAACTCAGGGAGCAAACGGTAGATGGGGAAAAATAATGCGCACAAAAATTTGTCTATTATCACTTGTCCATTTTTATTATTTTTATGGGTTTTTGGATTTTATATTTTATATTTTAATATTTTTCAATTTTATAATTTTATATTTTATTTTATAATTTTATATTTTTATATTTCCTTTTCTTTTAAATACATATATATAGGATATATAAGACTATATATACAATGTAGAATAATTATATTTATATATAATAAAAACATAAATAAAATAAAAAAAATTGTTTTTGGGTTTTATATATTTTTCTAATGTTTCTGTGATTTTCTAGATTTTTTGCTAATTTTTATGTATTTTAAAGTAAAAATATCAAAATAAGGGAACAAATAAATACCCGAAATTGATTTGTATTTTTAGAAAAAGTAAATAAGGTCCAAAATTATCCAAATCAATTTTAATATACAAATATTTATATAAAGAAAATTACAGAACATAAAAACATTTTTTGGATTTTTTTAAAGAATTTTTAGATTTTATGAAGGATTTTAGGGTTTTTCAAATTTTAAGCCTTTTCTTTTTTTGTTTTATGATTTTTGGTCTACTAGTTAAAATATAATAAAATAGATATTATATATTTTTTTGGAATTTTTCAAGATGTTTTTATATTTTTGAGTATTTTTGTAAGATAGACAATACGAAATTAGGCTCCTTTTAATTTTTAATAAATTAAAATACCCAAAAATGTGAAATAAATGTAGTGTGTAAAAGTACATGGCAAGAGGCATCTATCCCTAATTTTGTGAATTTTTAGAAGCACAGTAACTTATTATAATAAATAGATGAAATGCACAAAAATACATGTCCTGACAGGGTCATATTTGCATTAAAAATAAACAACAGGGGTTGAGATGCAATTTTACCAAAAATATACAATATGTATTTAATTTTTATAGACTATTTACAATTTATAAAACTGCCTTGGCATACAATAAATTTTCCCAGTTCACGTGGGACGTCACGTGAGTTGAGCTGGACAGGACCAAAACGTAATTAAAATAAGTACATGGGCCTTATTACAAAATTTCCATTTTATTTAAACGTTATATTTTATTTATAGGGCTAAATATTAAATATAAAAAAATATA
This sequence comes from Ottelia alismoides, assembly GCA_037367405.1. Lineage (NCBI taxonomy): Eukaryota > Viridiplantae > Streptophyta > Magnoliopsida > Alismatales > Hydrocharitaceae > Ottelia > Ottelia alismoides. Next base: position 482,654 of record JAZKJV010000779.1, read on the forward strand.
TGGATAAAGTGCAAATTACCTCATGATGCGTGCGATCTGACGGTTGAGCACGACCCACTTGCCACGCGTCGCTCTCTCCTAACTTGATGACGCTTCGCCTTCGACGCTCCAGATTAAATCATCCACAAGGGATCAACGATGGAGGCGTGCGGTGATATGACGGTAGCTGTAGAGTATGGAGCGGGCCTTCCATCTGGTGGTGGGGAGATGACCATGAAGAACATGGAGGAACAAGCGCTGCAACGAGCTTCCTCCCACTCTCCTCCATCGTCCTTTGCAACTCAAAACTGTTTCAGATGCTCCTGGGAGGTCTCTAGCGATTGACGGCCTCGAAACATGCTGACGTTCACCGAAGCTTTGCCATGAGGTCGAGGAGGGTCAGGGCGCCCAGGTACCTGCAGGTTCGACGAAATTGACTCTAGAGGAGTCATATGGCTACCGGGTCCTGCAGGGGTTAGTCCATACAAAAATGTGAAGGGGTTGGGCGTATTTGGGAGGTGGAATGGCGCATAGGGAGTCGAGGCAGAGGTCCCCGGCAATGTTGCAGAGGAGGGGACCTGGTTGTTGGACATGCGAGCCCACGATGAGTCATTATGCAATAACTGTTATTGCGAATATCATACCCTGATCTGAAATGAAGAATAACTAATTTGCATAATAGGTCCCTTAGTACAATTAGGGTTATGTACCATGGCCATCTTGATGATCATACATCTATTGATTCAATTATTGAATCATAGAGGTTGGTGCTATGATGAATATCTAAAGAGTTAGATTGAGGACTCATCAAGCACCGTCAAATGATTATTAAGAGAGGATCTCCAGTCTGAGAAGGAGATGGCAATCCTTTCTCTAAACGCTGATGTATATCCGACCTCTTGATGCAGGTCCTCTGCATAGGAATAGAGATTCGGAGTTGTTGGATAAGTTAGGTCAAAGAGTTGACTTAACAAGATCGAGATAACCAAAGTCCTATGTCGTATGCTGTCACGATATAGGCATGCATCCTCTGATCGGAGACATATGTGTTACTATATGTCTGAGTATGTACATTTGTCAGACCAATAGGTTGATGACCTAATCAAGGTCTATACACCGGCGCGCTGATGTGCATATAAGGGCATATGAGTAATACAATCTCTCAAAGGGATCATACATGTTCACTACTGAACCAGAAGACATGAGCTCACTCATGAGATATTGGCAAGAATCAAATTCCGTGTACGGTCGTCTCACTTTGGAAGCTTGACTGAATTTGTAGGTTTGATATATACTTTGCAAAAGTATATGATCAACACATAGGAATGATATATGCTTTTGGAAGGCATATGATCGATACCGACTCCCAATGATCGAATGAGAAACTTAATGATGCCTAAAGTAGAGAGTGTAAAATTGATCTTATACTTCGGGTTTATTCTGGGTCTTCCAGTATGCAGGATGTACATGTATTAGGAATACCTGAGGGTGATGTGATCATAAACAATTGTATAACCATGACGCTTCCATTCCTAGGGAGTGATGAAATGGGTCTGGATTTTAGTGACTCCTCTCAATAGAGAAGTAATCTGATCTTGATACAAATGTTGGACATTGATCTGAATGTGATTCAGATTCAATGCGAAGATTAGATTTGCGGTCTTGATTTAATCAAGCATCTATGGAAGGTCCGTAAGATCTGGATTTGAGATGTGATCTCATTATCCAAGTCACTATACGTGGAACAATACAATCGCCCTGTCCTTATCTCCAAGTATCTGCAGAGAAAGCACACTTGAAAGAGTTCGGGATAATTTCATTGTTGACGTATGTATCCGAGCACTGAGAAAATGGATAATTAAATGTGATTTAATTATCATGAATAATATGAATTTGATTCATAATATAAGGAGAGTTATCTAAGATAACTAAATGTGATTTAATTATCAAAGATGTGAATAATGTGAATGTGATTCATATTATTTGGGCACATGAGAATAAAGATCCAAGATGATTAAATGTGATTTAGCACTATCCATATTAATCATATATATAAATGTGATTTATAATATATAAGAGAGGGCTATTTGTAATTTATATTTGTTGATTAAATGTTAATGTGAATTGGATTCACATTGGACATTATATGAAAATGTAATTCACATTTTATTTTGGGTTGTGAATATGATTCACAATTTCCAATGGCAAGATTGCAATATTCACAAAATAATTATGAATTATTTTTGTATAATAATTTCAACAATTGTTGTTGTAAATATTGAAGATACATGGGACATTGTAATCTAGAAAGATTACATGGGATGTCTCCTTCCTAATAGGAGAGGGGACGACCACCAATTCCTATTAGGAAAGGATGGCCGTCCACTCCATGTATATGGAAGGAGGCATCGCTCCCGATCGCATATGATGCAATCCTCACGCTTCCGTGATGCGCTTAAGGATTTCCTCATATCCTTCATTGGTTTCCAGATCCGCTAGGGATCTAGGTGGAATGGAAGGTGGCTGGATGAAGGGAAGAGAAGGGGAAAGGAAGTGGGGGTGATAGGGTGGTCGGAGACAGGTCGAGATACAATGAAAATGTGGCCGTAGCCCGAGAGCTCTGGTGAGGATAACCAGATTAACCTACGCTAATTAGCGAGCTAAAATGAGAAATTAAAGACATAAAATGAAACCTTGGACTAATTATAACCTAAAGAACATAAAAAGTGTAACTCTTATCCGACCAGAGACCAGGAGCAGAGGCGTCGTCGGAGATGACCGCCTTGGGCGCACCTTCCTCCTCAGTGAGCCTTCCAACCTCAGGGGACTCCCCCTGTCATGAGGATACGCTCTTTGGCCGAGATTGGGTGCTCTAGGACTCTGATGATGACCAAATTCAACAATGGAGGAAGGAGGTTCTTATTTAACTACATGATAGGGTGCCCTTATTGACTGGCCTTTTGGAACGAATCGGATGTATGTACAAGCAAATCAAGGAGTCGGCGCGGATCCTGGAAGCAGAATGATGAAATCCCATGAAGGGATCGGGGACATTTGATCGAGGGATCAGGCGGGAAAAATGCATGAAAATGAGGGATTTGATAGCTCTGACAGGTCAGAGCGCCTGGGGAGCAAGTTGATTGGAGGTCAACATTCGTTGCGCCCCCATAAGTCCTGATCATCCACTAAAAGACAAAACATGCTGGATTATTCGAAAATAAAGAATCAAACATAGTATTTGATGTTATTAATTTTTTGTTATAAAATAAAAATATTTATTATTTTATGTAGTGTTTTATTATGATTTTTAATATTTTTGCTTTATTTATTACAAGCTAATTTTTAAGTGTACATTTATAAGTATATTCATCTATATTTTGGCTTATTTTATTTTTATTTTGCACATTTTATTTTATTATTTTATACATTTATTTTATCTATTTACAACTTATTTTTAGGTACGTAAAAATATTTTTATTATATTTTTATGATATATTTTGTACATTTAATTAAATAAAGGTATATATTATATAGGTATACTTATAGGTATTTCATCTATGATTTAAATACCTTATTTTTTTAATGTATTTTATTGGGTTTTAAGTTCTCTTTATATTTTTATAGAATATAAATAATATTTACAAGAGTATAAAAATGTTGAAGAATAAATAATAAAAGAATGAATTTTACTTTTATTTATGTGCAAGTAATGTCATAGATATTTTTCCTATGTTTTTCTAGGTTTGTTTTATTTTAACGTTTTATTTTTGGTTTTTTTATTTTAATATGTGTATACGTTATAAATAATAATTACAAAGTTATAAAAATATAAAATTGTAAAAATAATAAAGAATGTATAAAATTAATATTTTAATCGGGTATAATGTATAATGAGGGTCCAAAACCAAACTTTCACACCTTAACTCTAAAATTATGAAACCACCTCCATTAAATAGCCTATTAAAAGTTATATACAATTAGAGATTATTTTGATACACTTTGAGTTTTTATTTGGAAGATATGGATCGGCGACGTTGGGATTTTGACTTTTATTTTGTGTATAAAATGTACACTATGTTATTTTTGTGAAAACTCAATTTTGTATTTTTATTTACATTATTATCTACAACTTTCATGTATAAATTTTCTTTATTTGTTGTATAAATAATAAAGAATAAAATGTGTGTCAAAATGAATAAACAATGAATGAATAAATGGAATTTTTATTGGATTTTTGGCCCATATCTCCCCTACTTTATTCCTTGTCGACCAACTCAATTAATGACTTGGTCTCGGGGTTTTGGGTCATAAAATATCTTTGATATTTTATTCTTTTTCTTTTCTTCTCTTTATTATATAATTTTGGCATTAAAAATAATATTATTTACACAATAAATGCAATAAATGATGAATGCTATTTTGTACAAATTAATGTTATTTACATGCATTATCTAGGGTTTTTACGTCCAAAATAATAGAATAAAGGTGATGAAATGAAGATTCATCACCTCCTCCGGCGACATGCGGCGGAGCACGAAAAGCAGTCACCATCTGATCATCAGGATCGGATAGTCCAGATGATGCCGTGTGGTCTGTATGAGCTCATCCCTAGCCTACAGGTTCGGGCATCTCGAGCCAAGAGTCGAGCCTTCATGAACGCACCATGTGGCCCGAGCCTAGGTTGCCTCCCGAACTTAACCCCTGCAGTTTCCCAGCAAGTGAGGGGCTGGGTAAATTACACGAAGAACCCTACAAGTTTTTGATATTACAATTTGGTCCTCAAGTGCATGCCTTACGTGCGCGTCTGGGTATTTTACAAGGAGTCCCTTAAGGTTTTACAAAATTGCAAACTAGTCCCTGCACATAAATGGAGAAATTGTAAAAGGACCCCATTGATTTTGCTAAATTACATATAGGTCCCTCCAGGGACTTATTTGTGATTATTTATCATTCATTTCGTCACATTTTTATTACATTTATGCCCTTGCACTGTTTACTTCATATCTTGAGCATCGTAGATCCAAATTGAATGATTTTAGTGTCGATTTGAAGCTCTTTTCATCAACTATCTAATGACATTATTAATTTTTGGATTTAACACTAAATGATTATATGGTGAATTTTTGATGCTATATAGTGTCTCTTGCTTGATAATTCCTTGCCATTAATAGATATTCGATCTTTATTTTGATGTTCAATTTGACTCAGATATTAATTTATAATTTATGCTCATATTTTCTAGATTAAATTTGTAGTAATAGTTTGCATACATATCCTTTGCATTTATTCATGCATGCATCATTTTATAATTGCATCTAAAAATCCATAAAATCACATGAACATATAATTGCATTATTTAACCTGCATTTTATTGTGCATCTGCACGAAGACCTAAAACTAAGAGGATAATCACTCATTAATAAACAAAATTTGATAAATATATTAAAGAGGCTCGTGTCCCTGAGTTTGACCTCGATAGACTTACCAAGTAAAATAATGTCCACATATTCGAAGGTGTGGGCTTTGTTGACCGCAATATGCCTCTTGTACTATGGCATTTCCTTACTTTTAAAGAGGCAGATTTCACATTCACCAAATGACGTCGTTGCCGGGGACACGACTCACCTTTATTATTTGTTGAATTTTGAAATATTTTTTGTTGTGAATATTTTCAAAATTTGCAGGTCTTCTCTTCATGTATTTTTGCATCATTTATGTTTATTATTTTTCTTGTTATTTTTCTAACATATATTCTATTGTAGCAAGGCCCATGAAGATTGAGGACGCTTGATCTCCGTGGAGGCGTGGAGTTGGGAGCTTCCGTTAAGAAGGCCGCAAAATAAAATCCAGAAGAATTCAAGGAATTTAGGCAACATTTCATTCATGCATTCTATTGTAATATATATATATATATGCTGTAGCATATGCATTTCTAGCGGCCCTCGTTTGAGGGCTCGCGTCTAAAAAAGAGAAAAAGAGAGAGTAGATCACTATATGATCTACCCCCCCCCCCCTTCACACACACGCACACACCTCATATATGTACATCCATTCACCATTCCCCCCCCACACCATTTCTGTACATTCACACAAACACACATATACTCTTTCCCCCCTCATCTTCTTCATAGTAATATGTAATAATCCTCACCCTCCCCCTCTCTCCGCTCATATGTATAAATCACCATCTAACCCTAACAGCCACGAGACTCCCAGCTTAAAATTCCAGATCATTTACATAGGCTAGTTTCAACCTAAGTATAGGGGGACCCGACCCATTCATCCATCCCTCCATCTGCATTCTTATACTTAGGTCATTTTTGACCTAAATATAGAGGGACCCTCCTCCTCAGTTCCGCTATATCACCCTATATTTAACCAGAGCTATGGCTTCATATCACTTGTGCTATGAGGACATAACAAAAGTTTAAGTATGGGGGGTATACCGTATATTACTGTATCCCCATCTGGGTCGTTGGATCACAAGATCCAATGGTCCAAAACCCGTCGTCTACCTCTATAACCCCCTCTTCATCCGTTATGCCTCTCGACACCCCCGCCCCCTTCCAATTATTGCGCCCATCCGACCACCTATGTCCAGCCTAGCAACCACCCCTGGTAGTCGTTTCCTCCGACTCCCTCGCGTAATCACCAACGCCCCCTCCATCACTCCTCATTTCTACAATCGTTGCAAACATCCCCCTCAACCTGAAATGACCGCCACCTCTGCCTATTTAACCTCCTTCTCCGCCCCCATCTACCCCCATCCACAATCCAAGGGACTTAGCCCAACCTCCTCTGCCCTCCGGTGACAATGGAGGGCAGTGTTGGGAAGAAGACGACCTCAGTCCTGGGTGAGATCCATGGTTGAATGCCATGTACGCTCCGCCACCCTGGTGGTAGCTCATGCTCCGTGCACAGCCGCGTACGTTGGGCGATGACCCCGAGCTCCACATGAGCTCAGTCCAAGCCACTATGACCACCCTTTTCCTCCTCCTTGCTCCGGCAAGGTACCCCTCCCTTTATTTTTAACTCTTTTTCTTCTAATTTTTCCACCACTCACAACCGCTCTCTGATGAATCTCGGATTCATCGCTCTAAATCTCATTTATTAAGCTCAATTCCCTCAAAATCATCAGCATTTCTGCATTTATTTTGCATAATTACCATTCATGCATGTTTCCATAAGAATAGCATTTTAGCACAAATTTCTGCACAAAATAAGAAGCTAAAAATCCAAGCCAGAAATGACCTGTAATTAGCCTAACTTCCCCTATTTTTAACTCCTCCTTGCTAACTCTGAATAAAACTACCTCCACTGTGTGCACTTCGCTAACAAGAATAAATAAAAAATACAAAAAAATAACTAACCCAAAGAAGTGGACCAAAAACCCAAACCCTAGTTTCAGGATTTTCAGACTAAAAGCCCCATATCTTCCCCATCCAGTGTCTGATTGGATCCTACTCACTTTTGAACTAATGCTCATTCAATTACCTTCAAAACAAGACCAAGTTCAAGTGAATCGGAGCTCGTATGTGAAAGTTGGGTTTTTGGCCTCTTTTGTACAATGTATATTTTAGCGGTTTTCTAACCTTTATTTTGTATATACTTTCTTAATTAATAAAATCCAAAAAAGTTATAATTAGGTGTCTTTTATTTATCTTTGATTTTTCCATATTTTCCGGTTTTTTATCTTGTTTAAAAATGACAAAAAAATAGAAAACCCAAAAATCAAGGTATTCTATGTACATAGGATACCCCAAAAATTCACTTTTTACATTTGATCGATTTTGGCTTTGATGTCTTCATGAAAGTTGTAGACCTCATCGAGACGAGCATTTTTCGTAAAGGAACTTTTTCGATCCGAGATCATTTACTATTTATTTTCGATTTTATAAACTATTTATTTTCTGAATTATCTAGTGCTGACACGTGGCAGCACCTGGTGCCGCCACGTGTCAGACATTTTTGGCCTTATTATATTTTCGTTTTATAAAAAAAATTTAATGAGAGCACGTGCGTCGCACGTGCCTCACCAGGCACGTGCTTCGCACGTGCCTCCACCTATCCCCCTTGCCTGCCACGCGGCGTGACATGCACCATCCGATCACGCGCGATCGGACGGCGCCTGTGCGTCGTCCACCTCGCGCGCCCCTCTCCTTTCCCAATCGGACCGCCGCCACGCCCTGTGATTTTAGCCTGCAAATCTCGTGCCTCCGCCTTCGCGTATCCCGGTCTGATCGTCGCCCCTCCTCCCGCGATTCTCGCCAATCAGATCTTCAATCAAACCCCCTTCGAATCCATCCCCGATCCACCTTCCTTCTCTGGCGTAACCTCCTCGCACTATAAAAACTTCACCGCCGACGTCCGTGAAACCCACCAGCCGATAAGCCACAAGGAGAGGAGTGGCGGTGACAGCGCCACCTCCTCGTTTTCTCCGGCGAGGTCCGAGTCCAGCCGGTCTCGTTACAGCCCACAACGAACCCCCTCATCGTAGCTTCTCCGCCCCTCGGTGTCGAGCCAATGACGATATCTCCGCCTTCATCGACACCTCTGTCCAGCAGCTTCTTCGCCTCGACTTCAAGCCACGACTCCGATCGCTTCACCGCTCGTCTCCAACGTCATCGGCACTGCCTCCGCGACTCCGCTACTCCATCGACGACCATGGCCATCTCCAGCTCCTCAGCTCCGGTCTCCAACGTCGCACGACCTTCTTCCACGACAATGCCACCGCTCGAACACTCCAGGAGAACATCTCACCAACAGTTGTCCCTGGAGTTTCATCACCTCCGGTACCGTACAGCAGCTCCCTCCGACCACCGTGACTTCGCCCTCCACCGTGGTCGGGAGCCGCCTCCGCCTTGCTCGCCCGCCACCGGAGGACGGGTCCCAGAGCCCGAGGCCCTCCCACGTGCACTGCACGTGCGGAGGGAACGACGTCATCAAGAGCTCAGCCCAGGGGTCACGTGCTACGCACGTGCCCCTTGGGCAAATTGCAGAAGACTCCCTCAGCACTTCCATATTTGCGCCAGGTCCGTCCAGCCAGAGGTCACGTGCAGCGCACGCGACCCTCTGGAAAATTTGCATTCAGGCCCCCGGATCTTTCGGTAATTACATCTAGGCCCTTTTGCATATTTTATTTATTTATATCTATTGCAAACATACCCATGTGTTCCCCCTTTGTCTTCAACCTTTTCTCTACATCATTTTAGTTATAGCATTGTGTTCCTCATATAATTCTCTACATTTTGACATACTGTGAGTATTTTTGTGAACAATGGTTGATTAATAATTAATTGTTTGGTGGAAATTAGCATATTTTGCCCAATTTGCTCTCTAAAATTCATTGTTGATTAACCATTACTCTAAAAATCTTCGAAAAATTATAAATTGTAGAGACTATTGTGTTTAACATTGTGCCAAAAGATCTTTGCATTTGCATGCGTAGTTTGCTCTATAAAAATCATTTTGCATATTTCAGTGTTTATTTCTAATAGGTATTAAACTCCATATTTTTGAGGTTTAGGATTTTTCTAAGATCCATCATCTAGTGATATATCTTAGATAATTTTATTTCTTGAAAATAAGTAGGTTTAATATTTATTATAATTAAATATTATGTTTTCATATTTTTCGGACATTGTTTGTTCGATATTTAAATTTTAGTCCCTAAAATAGGCCTAAAGTGCATTGTGCATCCCTTTATTGCATTGAAAAATTCCAAAAATAAACCGCATCGAAAACCGAACCCGAAATTGGATAGACATTAATCTAGGTTGTTCCTTTGCCTCCTTGTGATCGACCTTGGGACTTGCCCAAATAAAATAAATAAGAAAAACTACTTGATTAAAATTGATTAAAAATTTGTGGTTATTTCTTGACTGTTTCCGATCGCCGTCTACAACGAACGACTCATTAATTATTTTCACGAACAAGATAAAAAACAATCTTTTACACGCGTGATTCCGGACTCGTCAGATGGCGCCGTTGCCGGGGAGACAAACGGCTTAGTTTTGTGTTTTGACATTTTTCGTTTGGTTTTTCCGCATTCGGGTAGTCTGACCCCCGAATTTTTCACTGTAAATCCCATTTTATTTCCTGCATTTATTTTTCAGCATTTATTTCGCTTATTTTATTTTTGATTATTTTCTGAGTCACTCTCTGACATTCTCTCTCTTATTTTTCTTGCGAGGTACCCGACGTACGTGGAGCGGTTTTTCAAGAAACCGACGCATCTTCACCGACAACCGAAGAAGCCGCAATTAAATATAGACCGAGTCGAGTCGTGAGAGAGCGTAGAGTTTAGGTTTTTAAATTCTGCAAATTTCAATTTCTGCTCATTTATAGCGGTGTCCGTTTGGACTCTCGCGTGTGTAAAAAGACTCTGAACTCTATTTGTGGTGTGTCGTGGCCTGTTTCACTCTCCGGTGAGGGAGGGGCCCGACTTGAGTGGCGATTAGGATAGACCTGCACATACGACTCTCAGAGCATTTTTATTTTTTGATTGTGCTCGTAGGATCTTAAGCCATACTGCACATTAATTGAGACGTACATTAGATCGTTCAACTTAGCCAAACTTAACTCAATTCTTCCCCGCTAATAGAACTTTCTGCTTAGGTGCGGTTTTTCGGCTTGCATTCATTTAGAATAATTTTAAATTCTGTCTAGCATCCCACATGGAGATTGCGGGGATTCACTGTAAGTCTTCTAACTGAGCATTCATCATAGTTTTCCGCATGCATCGGCTTTTCCCGAATTTCTCCCTCTTGTTTTATGCACATAATTCTAAAGGAAATTGGGACTGGACGGTAGACGTGTATTTGTGCTCATCTAAATTCTTCAGTGATCACCTAATTAAAATTGGGACTGCTAAATAATAGCCGACTTCAAAATAACCCATAAAATCAAGAATTTTTGCGAGAGAGTAACCCCGACCTTGGATGATTTTATTTTTCAAAGTGAGCAAGAGACGACACTTAAGGCTAGAGCCCAAATCCGAAATCTCAGCTCGCTAAATTTTTGCCAAGATTGATTTATCACCAACTAAAATTGAAAAGATAATAGCCGAACTCTTACGGCTTCATTGTGTGCGTTGGTGAACCCGGGGTTTGAATTGTGTTTGCATTGGTGTGCGTGAACCGATTTCAAGATCAATAGACACACATTTGATTTCTCTTGACTATCCCGTGTAATCGTCTCTCCTCTTTTCTTGATAATGGAACTCTTGTCCAAAAACTCTCGCAGATCCAACCCCCCATTCCTCTCAAAAATGACCGAACACCCATCAGAGCTATACTATGAAAATGAATTTGTTTCGGTTAGGCCCAAATCAACTAAATCCTCTTATAATCCTCCAACAATTGCGGGAGACTTTCACCCACAGATAAATTCGCCCTCCTCATTGAATTTCTATTCGAATCATCCAACCGTAAATGACCACCTACCATCTTGGACTGAACCGCCTTATTCTCAGTTTCTCGCCAATGAAACTTTTCAAGATCAAAATCCCTTCAAATCTCATGACTGGCAGAGAAACCAAACTCAGATGGAAAGACATGCACTGAATGATCATCGGAATTGGATTGACCATGATAGACCCCTCGTCAGACATGATACTCATACAAAGTACTGGATTGACCTCCTAGAAACACATAAACCCTGTATGTGGACTCCACCATATCAAGGTCTGACCAATCATGATCAAAGGATTGAACTCCACTAAGATCAAATACACATGCCTAGCCCATATGAACAACCTCCTTCCATTATTTTTGAGGAGAAATTTTCAGAAAATAATGATCATATGTCGGATATTCCAAGATATTCTCCTCTCAGCACAAATGAGAAAATGGAAGATGAAATTATCGAACACACACCAACTGCTCCCATGATTGATCATGAACAAAATTTTGAGGAAGATATTTCGAGGATAAATAAGAGATTCAATTCAATAGAGGATAGATTTCAAAAATTCACCGACCGATTAATCGCATTCTACGGTGACTCGGACAGTAAAATGAATGAGGAAATGACTGGATCTGAGATTGAAAATTCTGAGGATATTCAGGGACCTATGGACAATTCTGAAAATGACTATGCTACTGACCATCACCCTGAACACCAGAACCCCTACTCATCTGAAGAACACCCCACATCCCCACACCACCCAGAAAATACCAAAAAATGGAAATATTTGAAAACCACAAAAAATGAAAATTCAGAAAATTTCATAAAAATTGAGACTGAAGACGATCTGAGGAATTTGGATCCAACTATACGGGAAGCACTAGGAAAAAAACTGATTTTTGAACTTCCCTTTCTACAGGCCATTGAACACTTCCCCGACCTTAAAAGATTTTTAACGGAAAAATTAACTATGAAAAAGTCGGTCAGAATTAGAACCAAGACCGAGAGACATATCTTGTCAATGGCCTCTTCCTTAGTGTTGAGGAGAAAAACCAAGAGCCGCATAGTGAAGTGGTTGCCTAGATTTGACTGCGAAATCAAAGACACAATTTTCACCCATGCTCAGATTGATGACGATTCACCAATTAATATCCTCCCGACCTCTGTATTTCACGAACTCAAACTCGGACCGATTCAGAAGAAACGAGAGATTATTCAATTAGCGGACCGATCTATAAAGCGACCGAGAGGGATCATTTCTGTCATCATGAAATTCCAAGGTGCTCCGCTCAAAGTAGAATTCACGATCATTAATATTGAGCATCAAGGAGAATTCACCCAGTCTCCAATCATTCTCGGAAAGCCATTCTTGACATTGGCTACGACGATTATTGATTGTGAGACTCGGGAAATCAATTTCACATCATTGGAAGCACTTAGAGCTGACCCTGTCTTTGAGGAACCACGATCTTCTAAGGCAACCCTCGAAGTCCTCAACAACCGTAACCATGAAGCGGTAGAAGAGCCCTACCCCGCAGCCACACCTGAGATAGCGGTTGTTGATAAGACTATTGGTTTAGAGACTCTCCCCAGTATTTCAATTCCTGCGGATCTCAAATCAGATAAATCCTTCTACTACGATCCGGAGACATACGCATGGTCGCACCCTGGAGCAACATTCTCTGAATACCTGAACCAAATCATCCCAAATTGAGAGTGCACCAACATTCGGGAGACTAAGAACAAGCATAAAAACCCAACACTGACGAAGGAGAATTCCAATGGCTATTCATCTGGATACTCAAATGAACCGACATCTTCACGAAGAAAGAAAAAGAGAGTGACCTTTGACCTTTTGGAAGAGGAATCAGTTGATGATCCCTCATCAGGTCCGGAAAAGGTAGTCTACATGAGTGAAGTCTGTTCGACAACTCTAAAGCCATATCTTCACAAGGAACCAAAATTCAATCTCCATTGGACAACTCCCGTTCCTAACTACTATTCATCCAAAGCTGATGCTCCTGACCTCTTCAAAAACACTGGAATTATTTCGTATGAGCTGACTGAGACCGGTGTTTCTGAGTATTCATCCGAGGAGAAACCGATTGACCCCAAGAAGGAACGAATTCTGAGGAAACAACTGAAGAAACATAAAGACCAGAATACTTGGAGTATGTCCACTTTCAAATACTATTCCTCTGAGGATAACTCTGATGATGGATATCTTTCATCTGACTCAAACACTTCATCTATCCTTCATGATTTTTTTGAGGATGACACTGATCATAGTTGGGAATCATATGCCTCATCTCCGACTCATCATTACGATCTCCCACCACAGGCTCATAAGAAGATCAGCCAAAAAACGCCTTAATCATCGGCTACCCACCCTCCCTCCCGACCACATCGGTCTCCTTGTACAGCTTCTTCCTCTACTCAGGCCAAGGCCTAAGTATAGGGGGGACCGATGCCATCTGTATATATCATTCTTCTCCTAACTCCCGATCACTCCATTTCCACCCTCTTTCCGTACTTAGGCTAATCAGAGCCTAAGTATACGGAGGAACCGACATTCACTTGTATATACTCTCCTCATTCACATATCCTGACCGCTTTATTTTCTTTTCTTTTCTCTCTCTTACGCTTAGCCTGAGCTATGTCTTCTTTACGCTTCTTGTGCTCTGAGGACACAACACTCGCTAAGTATAGGGGGGTCTGTATATATACTTTGTATATATTTTACCTATATCTCGTACTTTCACGTAAGTCTATATGTATTTACGAGGTGGATACTAACTTGAAAAAAAAACAAAAACAAAAACAAAAAAAAAGAAGAAAAGAAAAAAAAAGAGAGTTTTGCTACTAACACTAACCGTGCCCAAAAATTTTCGAAAAAAAGCTTCTTATCTATTTTTGCATAAAAAAACCTTGCCTAAAAAAAAGAGTCAAAAAAATTTACAAAAAGGATCACAAAAAAATGTGTCAGCATTTCACACACCTGCACTTCATCCAACATCACATGCATTTGCATCCATGAAAAGTCATTGGATTCTGAACCGAGTTATGAGCCGAAACCGAGAGTGGTCTGGATTTGACCTTAATCTACCTAATTTTCAGAGGAACTTCACCGAGAAATAGGATTTTAAGAGCTTTAGGTCTTTTGACTTAATTCTTTAAGTTCCACATGACAATGTGTAGCGTTTGACTCTTAGTGTCTAACCTGGTCTCTTCATTCTGGGTACAACTCTGGAATAGGGAATTAATTTGTACTCTCGCACTATGCACTTAGCTCAACTCAGATGGGATGTTGGAAGACTATGTGAGTCTCTTTTCCGGTAGCGTGGAAATCTAAAGACCGGAGTACGGGTTGAAATAAAGCTTCGGAAAAGGGATGGACGGCTGGGCACAATTTTTTCTAAGATCCAAAGAAATGTACGGAACAAAAAGATTCTATATCCGTAGGGGCACGACAAGATCCAAGCAGAACCACCAAAAATTCCAAATACAAAGAAGCATTCTACCAAATACAAATCTGACCAAAAAGGTCCAAGCTTCAAGAAACCTGCAGATCTTGGTGGAGACTCGGCTACACTGGCCATCTTCACAAGGAGAGATGACTACACTGGCCACCCTCCAGTTCTTTTCTTCTTCTTCTTCTAACTTCTCCCTCATTCGATTGTGAACACAACGCGACTGACCTTAGAAGGAAATACCTGACTCCCCGAGGACGAGTTACTAGAGAGGAGAGGAGCATGGTAGTCTGGCATTCTGGATGGGAAGAGCTAAAACCCTTCACAGACATGAGTCGGTTGTTCAATATTCATAGGGTATACTTTGGGAAGAGGATTGATCTAAGATGACTTCTGAGCCGAAACTGTGACAATGATGTGTAGAACTTGAGGGCTGTTGATTTTAAAATTCTAAGTCTCACAGAAGTTCCACCACACTATTAATCCAAAGGTCGAGTTTAGTTTCATTTTCACCTTCAGCTCATGATCTTGGTACGGAACCCAATCTCATTTCACTTCATGACATTTCTTTTTGATGCTCAGGGACGAGCATGGTTTAAGTATAGAGGGATGATGAATCTCGGATTCATCGCTCTAAATCTCATTTATTAAGCTCAATTCCCTCAAAATCATCAGCATTTCTGCATTTATTTCACATAATTAGCATTCATGCATGTTTCCATAAGAATAGCATTTTAGCACAAATTTCTGCACAAAATAAGAAGCCAAAAAATCCAAGCCAAAAATGACCTGTAATTAGCCTAAATTCCCCTATTTTTAACTCCTCCTTGCTAACTCTGAATGACACAAAACTACCTCCACTGTGTGCACTTCACTAACAAGAATAAATAAAAAATACAAAAAATAACTAACCCAAAGAAGTGGACCAAAAACCCAAACCCTAGTTTCAGGATTTTCAGACTAAAAGCCCCATATCTTCCCCATCCAGTGTCCGATTGGATCCTACTCACTTTTGAACTAATGCTCATTTAATTACCTTCAAAACAAGACCAAGTTCAAGTGAATCGGAGCTCGTATGTGAAAGTTGGGATTTGGGCCTCTTTTGTACATTGTATATTTTAGCGGTTTTCTGACCTTTATTTTGTATATATTTTCTTAATTAATAAAATCCAAAAAAAAATAGGTGTCTTTTATTTATCTTTGATTTTCCCATATTTTCCCAATTTTTTATCTTGTTTAAAAATGACAAAAAAAATAGAAAACCCAAAAATCAAGGTATTCTATGTACATAGGATACCCAAAAAATTCACTTTTTACATTTGATCGATTTTGGCTTTGATGTCTTCATGAAATTGTAGATCTCATCGAGACGAGCATTTTTTGTGAAGGAACTCTTTCGATCCGAGATCGTTTACTATTTATTTTCGATTTTACAAACTATTTATTTTCTGAATTATCTGGTGCTGACACATGGCAGCACCTGGTGCCGCCACGTGTCAGACATTTTTGGCCTTATTATATTTCCATTTTATAAAAAAAATTAAATGAGAGCACGTGCGTCGCACGTGCCTCACCAGGCACGTGCGAACCTCCACCTATCCCCCTTGCCTGCCACGCGGCGCGACAGGCACCATCCGATCACGCGCGATCGGACGGCGCCTGTGCATCATCCACCTCGCGTCCCCCTCTCCTTTCCCAATCGGACCGCCGCCGCACCCCGCGATTTTAGCCCGCGAATCTCGTGCCTCTGCCTCCGCGTATCCCGGTCTGATCGCCGCCCCTCCTCCCGCGATTCTCGCCAATCAGATCTCCAATCAAACCCCCTTCGAATCCATCCCCGATCCACCTTCCTTCTCCGGCGTAACCTCCTCGCACTATAAAAACTTCACCGCCGACCTCCGTGAAACCCATCCGCCGATAAGCCACATGGAGAGGAGTGGCGGTGATAGCGCCACCTCCTCGTCTTCTCCGGCGAGGTCCGAGTCCAGCCGGTCTCGTTACAGCCCATGACGAACCCCCTCGTCGTAGCTGCTCCGCCCCCCGGCGTCGAGCCAACGACGATATCTCTGCCTTCATCGACACCTCCGTCCAGCAGCTTCTTCGCCTCGACTTCAAGACACGACTCCGATCGCTTCACCGCTCGTCTCCAACGTCATCGGCACTGCCTCCGCAACTCTGCTACTCCATCGATGACCACGGCCATCTCCAGCTCCTCAGCTCCGGTCTCCAACGTCGCGCGACCTTCTTCCACGACAACGCCACCGCTCGAACACTCCAGGAGAACATCTCGCCAACAGTTGTCCCTGGAGTTTCACCACCTCCGGCACCGTACAACAGATCCCTCCGACCACCGCGACTTCGCCCTCCACCGTGATCGGGAGCCGCCTCCGCCTTGCTCGCCCGCCACCGGAGGCCGGGTCCCAGAGCCCGAGGCCCTCCCACGTGCACTGCACGTGCGGAGGGAACGGCGTCATCAAAAGCTCAGCCCAGGGGTCACGTGCTACGCACGTGCCCCTTGGGCAAATTGCAGAAGACTCCCTCAGCACTTCCATATTCGCGCCAGGTCCCTCCAGCCAGAGGTCACGTGCAGCGCACATGACCCTCTGGAAAATTTGCATTCAGGCTCCCGGATCATTCGGTAATTACATCTAGGCCCTTTTGCATATTTTATTTATTTATATCTATTGCAAACATACCCCTGTGTTTCCCCTTTATCTTGAACCTTTTCTCTACATCATTTTAGTTATTTAAAAATAGCACTGTGTTCCTCATATAATTCTCTACATTTTGACATACTGTGAGTATTTTTGTGAATAGTGGTTGATTAATAATTAATTATTTGGTGGAAATTAGCATATTTTGCCCAATTTGCTCTCTAAAATTCATAGTTGATTAACCATTGCTCTAAAAATCTTCGAAAAATTACACATTGTAGATATTATTGTGTTTAACATTGTGCCAAAAAATCTTTGCATTTGCATGCATAATTTGCTCTATAAAAATCATTTTGTATATTTCAGTGTTTAATTTCTAATAGGTATTAAACTCCACATTTTTGAGGTTTAGGATTTTTCTAAGATCCATCATTATGTTTGCATTTCAAAATTCATAAAAAATCATATTACATCCAAAAATTCCAAAAAAATTACATTACATTTATTTTATCATAACCCGTCCCGCTAACAAGGGCGTGCCGCGACAGAGATCTTTCTTTAATATTTTTTCCTCAAGTAAACATGTGGCAATCTCATCAAACATAACATCTTTGTATTTCAATTTCACAACACCAAGAAGTGTCTTACACTAGTTCTATCTATTACAACTTCTTACAAAATAATACAGACAGTACAAAAACAACGAAAAGCAAAAGACACCTCCTCCAAGTGTACCAATGGTCCTTTCCCCTGCTAGTCATGATTCTGCTGATCTGTACATAATTATAATATAAAGGGATGAGTCTAAACCCATTTATGAGCTTAGACCCAGTTAAAGGATCTCAAGCTTTTTACATATAGCTAAAATCTGAAATATGAGCATCATGATAAAAATTTATGCTGAATGTTGTGAAATAGCTTGAAAGAGACTTTATGACAGAAATTACATATAAAACATGCTAGTTTTGCAATTGAACGCTAAAATCACTTCAAAAGCATATAAACTGAAACATAATCATCACTATCAAGCTATTTGTACTAATCACCACTGTGGCTAATTTATTGACTCATGAACGCTGAAACAAAGCTAAGTCATACGCACAGATGGTCCCAAAGACCAAAAACACCCTGCATACGGCCCAAAGCCTATATGTATACAGAATGCGGACCCAAAGTCCTCTTGATACCATATCTAATGGTTGGCCATATCTAATGGCGGTTTCAGGGTCATATCTAATGACATCACCATATCTAATGGCTAGTTCATGATTTGTATAAAAGAGCTACTGTGGTGCTTATCTTCTGATTCTGATTCTTTTCTTGCCACTAATAAACCATACTTTTCCTAATTCAAGCTCATATAAGCTAATTCACGAACATAAAACTCTCTTGACATAACATACATAATCTGACAACTAGAACTTATTAAGAACTAGAAAACCGATCCATAATGCATAGTAACCATGCAAAACATAATTCTTCACATAAAAACTCATATCTAAGTAGTGGAACTTATGCTTTCTGTTCCACAACGTATTTTATGCTCGAAAACATGCTATCAACATAAAGCACTTGAAATGATATTGGAAATACTTTCTAAATACTTGATTTCATATCTGGCATACGGTACTTCAAAATTCTTATGTAAAAGCTCTAGAAAACACGATTTCATACTTGTTATCATAAACATGCATAGAAGCTAAAGACTAATGCTTTAAAATAGCGCTTGAGAATCCCTCACCTGATTGTTGTCTAACTTGGGTCGAAAACGTTTCTTTAGTGAAAACCTCCTCTATAGCCGTCTTAGATTTGAGTACTACTGCTTGATGCGGACAGAACTTCGTTACGGCTTTTTAATGTGTTCTTGGTCACCGACAGAGCTTCGTCGTACTCCTATCGTGCTCCTCCAGCAACCGTGATGGCCTTGGGGCTCTAGGGTGGTGAGAGGGGCGTGGAATGAGTGAAAGGGAATGGGGAGGTCTTGGGTATATATAGGCCTCCACCCCCTTTACATGTGTGACATGTGTCAACATATAAGGGTGCCTCTAAGCCACATGTTGCCTTTCTTCCATGTATAACGACACATGGAAATACTTGCCAACCATTTAACATGCCACATGTCTTATTCATGAGAAAACTTGTTGCCCAAGCAAGAGGTTTGGCTTATCCATGAGATAACTTGTTTCCCAAGCAAGGTTTGGCTTATCCACGAGATAACTTGTTGCCCAAGCAAGGTTTGGCTTATACATGAGATAACTTGTTGCCCAAGCAAGAGGTTTTGGCTTATCCACATGCTAGTCTTAGGATGATGACACATGGCACTATTGAGTGTTTGACACTTGTCCTGACTATATAACGACACGTGTCCCATGATTTCCTCTCCATGTGTCCTACTTTTGCTAATGACACTTAATTATCACTAATGACAGTTAATTAGCACTAATCATGCTTAATTAGTCTTAATGATGCGATTATGGCTAATGAGTATAAATCTATATAATTATGGGCACTATGTTAGTAGTGGCTTCTACTACTTATAAGGTACTACCAAAATTCCAGCTTACTAGATGTGGCACTATGTTTTGATGTGCTATACAATTCAGAGAACCTTTTGAAGTCCATTTTTATACAAGATGGTCTCTGATATAAACACAACAAGTTTCAATGAAATCATTGCTTCAAGGCGAGTCTATTGACTATAGCAATTTTCATATTTTTCGGACATTGTTTGTTCGAAATTTACATTTTAGTCCCTAAAATAGGCCAAAAGTGCATTGTGCATCCCTTTATTGCATTGAAAAATTCCAAAAATAAACCGCATCGAAAATCGAACCCGAAATTGGATAGACATTAATCTAGGTTGTTCCTTTGCCTCCTTGTGATCGACCTTGGGACTTGCCCAAGTAAAATAAACATAAAAACCACTTGATTAAAATTGATTAAAAATTTGTGGTTATTTCTTGACCGTTTCCGATCGTCGCCTACAACGAACGACTCATTAATTATTTTCACGAATAATATAAAAACACATTTTTAACTCGGCGAATACGGACTCGTCACTCTCGTCGTCGCCTGACCATCCACCTAGCTCCGCCCTACCACCAGCATCTTCGTCGACCACCCCGCTCATCTTATCCCTCTTCCAGAACCCCCGTCCATGTCGCACTATTCCTCCGCCTTCTCAGCGGAGGAACCCACCGAGCCGCTACCTTATTCACCTCCACTCAGCTCCCATCTCACTCACATCATTTGCACATACCCCCACACAACTTCGGCTATCTTCTAACGTTGCAGGAATTGTCATGGTCAGAGTCTTCACCGCACCGCCGTTCGAGCATCTCTCCTCCGGCGAGGTGATGAATCTGTAATTCATCACTCTAAAAGTTGAAAACAGAGCTTTGTTCTCAAGTAATTAGATGCATATTTCCACTTATATTGCATAATTATCATTCATGCATGCATAACTAATATCTGCATTTTAGCATTCATATTTGCATTAAATAAGAAGCCCAATTAACTTGTAATAATCACTTATATATTCACCATATTTCACCTATTTGTATATATTTTATACTAACTTCAAATCCAATAAAACCAACTCTATAGTGTATATATTACTAATACAAATTAAAGAAAAATATCAAAAAATACTAACTTGTAAAATTACCCAATAAAACCCCAATCCAAGTTTGAAACTAGGAGCCTTAAAACGCGCATATCTCTCTCATATAGTGTCCGATTTAGGTATACTCACTTTTAATGTAATATAAATTTAAAGACCTTCGAAACAAGACCAATTTCATTAAAATCAGAGCTCGTATGCAAAGCTTGGGTTTTGGGCCCCTTTTGTATATTGTACATATTGACCGTTTTACCCTTCATTTTATCCTTTTATTTTCTTAATTATGAAAAATCCACAAAAATTAGGTTAAGTTGTACATATTTCTTTCATATTTTTTCTAACTTTATTTTGATTTTTCTCTCTTTTAAAAATGACAAAAAAATTACAAAAGATAAAATGCAGTATTTTATATCTATAAGATACCACCCGAAAATAAATTTTGTACAGATGATTTCATTTGATTTTTGACCCTTCACAAAAGTTGTAGATCTCATCGAGACGAGCAACTTTTGTGTTGACCACTTTTTGATTTAATCCCTTTCGTTATTTCTTTTTTATTTTTCTTTACATTTAATTTTTGAATTTTCTAAGAGCGACATGTGGCAGCTCCTGGAGCCACCACATGTCACCCCATTTTTTTATTATTTTCGGATTTATTTTATTATTTTCGGATTTATTATTATTATTATTTTATTATTACTATTTTAATTATTTTAAGTAGCCTACTTAATATATATTATTTTATCTATTTTATTTTTTCCCTTTACCTCTTCTCATCTACTTGCCTTCTACTCCAAGCCACCATTTTCCCCACTTCCTCAACATTCTCTCCACTCTCTCCATCTCTTCTCCAACTTCCTCCTCCTCTTTATATTCACGTCCCCTCCACCATTTCTCATCATCCGATGTTTTCGAGAGAAGTGAGGTCGAGCCCCTTTAACCTTCAGGTGATAGCTGTAGGAGACGAGTTGAGCGACGACAACCTCAAGGCAAGATCCACGGTTAATCTCCGTGTAGTGAGTTGCCAGCCAAGCTCATAGAGCTTCTCTGATTTTTTATCACCAAATCAGATCGAGGCCACGATGACGAGAGCCGCACATCGCAGCTCCACCTTCGGCGACCACACAGGTATATTTTCTATCCTATCTTTTCATTTCATTTTTTTATCTAACATATTTCCCTATTATTCATCATTCAACAAATCCATCACAATCACCACACACACACTTTTCCTTCGTTGCATTTTATTTACAATTTACATTAAAAAATTACAACAATAAAATTACAAAAAAATCAAAAAAGGAGAACAGGAGGAAGCAGCTGCCGCCGCCCCTTGCCTCCACTATTGGACATGCGAGCCCACGACGAGCCATTATGCAATAAATGTTATTGTGAATATCATTCCCTAATCTGAAATGAAGAATACATAATTTGCATAATAGGTCCCTTAGTACAATTAAGGTTATGTACCATGGCCATCTTGATGATCATACAGTAGTTGGTTCAAATATTGAATCATAGAGGCTGGTGCTTGGATGAATATCTAAAGAGTTAGATTGAGGACTCATCAAGCACCATCAAATGATTGTTAAGAGATGATCTCACACCTGAGTAGGAGATGGCAATCCTTTCTCAGTTAAACTGATATCTGACCGACCTCTTGATGCAGGTCCTCTGCATAGGAATAGAGATTCGGAGGTGTCAGATTAGTTAGGTCAAAGAGTTGGCTTAACGAGATCGAGATAACCAAAGTCCTATATCATATGCTGTCAAGATAGGCACGCATCCTCTGACCGGAGACAGATGTGTTACTATATGTTTGAGTATGTACATTTGGCAGACCAATAGGTTGATGACCTAATCAAGGTCTATACACCGGCACGCTGGTGTGCATACATGGGCATATGAGTAATACGATCTCTCAAAGGGATCATACAAGTTCATTATTGAACCGGAAGATATGAGCTCACTCATAAGATATTGGGAAGAATCAAATTCCGTGCACGGTCGTCTTGCTTTGGAAGCTTGACTGAATTTGTAGGTTTGATATATACTTTTGGAAAGTATATGATCAAGACATAGGTATGATATATGCTTTTGGAAAGTATATGATTGATACAAACTCCCAATGATCGAATGAGAAACTTAATGATAAAACTCTGAAGTAGACAGTGTAAAATTGATCTTATACTTTAGGTTTATTCTGAGTTTTCCAGTATACAGGATGTACAGATATTGGGAATACCTGAGGGTGATGTGATCATAAACGATTGTATAACCATGACGCTTCCATTCCTTGGGAGTGATGAAACAGGTCTGGATTTTAGTGACTCCTCTCAGTAGAGAACCTAATCTTAGTCCAAATGTTGGACATTGATCTGAATGTGACTCAGATTCAATGAGAAGATTAGATTTACGGTCTTGATTTAATCAAGCATCTATGGGAGGCCCGAGATCTGGATTTGAGATGTGATCTCAATATCCAAGTCACTATACGTGGAACAATACAATCACCATGTCCTTATCTCCAAGTATTCACGGAGAAAGCGCATTATCCATGAAAGAGTTCATGGATAATTCTATTGTTGATATATGTATCCGAGCATTGAGAAAATGGATAATTAAATGTGATTTAATTATCATGAATAATATGAATTTGATTCATATTATAAGGAGAGTTATCTTAGATAATTAAATGTGATTTAATTATCAAAGATGTGAATAATGTGAATGTGATTCAGATTATTTGGGCACGTAAGAAAAGAGATCCAAGATGATTAAATGTGATTTAATTATCATGGATATGAATAATGAGGATAGCACTATCCATATTATTCATAATATATTATAAATGTGATTTATAATGTATTAGAGAGAGATAATTATAATTTATATTTGTTAATTAATTAATGATGTGTATTGGATACACATTGTGTAATTAATTAAAAATGTAAATTATATTTTGTTTTGGGTTGTGAATGTGATTCACAATTTTCCAATGGCAAGATTGCAATATTCTCAAAATTAATTATGAATTATTTTTGGAGAATAAATCACAACAAAAGTTGTTGGATTAAATAAAGGAGATTTCCATGGAGATATGCAATCTCATGAAATCTCATGAGATTGCTCCCACTTGTAATCAAGTGGACGGCCACCATAATCAATATGGAAATTGGTGGTCATCCACCATAATACATGGGGAGGCAATCTCCATGTTGGTAATCTCCCGTATTTGATTGGTTTAATTTTATTATTGATGTATATTTGATTTGTCAAATATATTTGATCTAAATTAAGTCATAAATTGTTAGTTTCTACCAACAACAATCTTGACCATTGGATTAGATATAAATCAATCTCATCCATTGATTTTATATGTCCCATGGATTGAGATCCATGGATCCCAAAACCCTATAAATAGAGAGGCATAACATGCTCTCTAGGTTATGCTTTTGAAGCACATCGCTCTCTCTCTCTCTCTCTTTCTCTCTACACGACAGCCCTCTCTCTTCCTCTCATGGCCGTCCACCATGGATGCCCTAGAGAGAGTCTCCATCGCCGCAGCATCGTCGTTATGTTGCCCGATCGTTTGCTCGTGGATCGTCGTCTCCTTTGGTGCACCTCGCTCGTGAAGAAGACGTCGGATCTCGCATGTCGAGATCAGGAGATCCGCCGCTTGGATCATCAACATGGATTGCGAGAAGCATGCGATTCATCCCTGCGCTCGCAAGCGTCTCCTCCGTCAGATCGAACTTGAGACAGGAGGTCTCTTCGTTTAAAGACTCGATAGCAACTACGTTTCAATAGGTAATCCTATTACTTGTTTGTGGTTTAGACGAAACGATCCGAGAAGTGTTCTTGGATCATGTGGTTTCGTCACATGAAAATTTTTTAATATCAGATGCATAGAACAACTAGTGCGACTAGTCGTTCCTCATCGTATTCGATACGACGCTCACGCTTCCGTGATGCGCGTGAGGATATAACCATATCCTTCAAGTGGTATCAGAGCCTTAGGTCGAAGGTTTTGGATACAATCCATAAACCGAAGGTGACTTGGGTTCGTTAGGGCTGCGAAAGTTTTATCACATTTCATTTTTGCATCTCTGTTTAGTGATTATTTTCGGCCCTGTTTAAATTGTTTAAACACGAAAATAAAACTTGAATTTTATTCCCCATTAAATAAAGAAACCATAAGATCTGATTTTACGTAATTTGGATTCTGTTTGCTCGAGATATGGTCGTTTTAATGAACATGTATTCACTGTTACGGGAACTACGAATCTTAACATGATTAATGAGTTAATTACTATTTTGATCCACCAAGAAATACGTGAAATATCACTTAGGTTCTGTCCTAAATCAAATTAACAATCTTTGAAAATTGATTGTGTCTACATTGAATTTAAATTGATTGAGATATGTTAATTTTAGTAAGTAGGAGTCATTGCTGAAATTACAGTCCTAATCAAGAAACATTGTGATTGTCAATTAGTGAAATTAATTGTTAATTTCATGAAATAATTATAGAAAATATTTGAGAAATATTGAATGATGATTATTTCCTTAATTGACTTGGCCTCAACCAATAAATTGATTAGATTTGATGTAGATCATAATTGGAAACACAATCATCAAACTCCTTACTTGAATAGGATTGGGAATGTCTAGCAAATTTCCTTATAATCAAAAATGTTTTGATTATTACTATATGGTATAATTTCAGTTGAAGAACCGATGATCATCTAAAGTACAAAGTGATTGACTCGTCATTATTTTTTCCCGAGGCGAATATGGTGTCTAGTCGGGGATCGCTGGGGTAGCGGGTCGCACCGGTTGCGGTCCATCCCACTCCTGCTGGCACTGACCATGATAGCGGGTAGGGAACGAATGATGCCTGAGAGATCATGATGTATTTTTCTAATTATTAAAATTCAAATTAATACGTACTTTGAGATAATACCATATATATATTCAAGTAAAAACAATCAAGTTTGTTGATTGAATATGATTGTTAATTAATTTAATATAATTGAATTAATTATACCCAATTGAAACACTCTATTATGAATAGAGTTATTATTTCCATTGGAAGAATTAATTATATGAATATGATTCATAATAATTAATTAAAATTTTGAATAAGAGATGGAGGATCACATAAGTGACATCCATGGTCTCCCATCAAGGCGAAGGGTTTCGTCGCCAGATATTGTATGTAGGAGACGCCTGTCCGAAGTGACAGCTCCTGCATACGATCCATTTGGATCGGGCTCGTCGCTTCTCGAAAGAGTAAGGACGTATACGTAGTGATCCCAATATCGGGTCCTCATATTATTAGGGTGATATTGGATTGCGCATAGCGAGTTGTATTCCTGTTGACGGTTGGTTCAATTAATGACGGGTCAACATCATCTTAGGAGTGGTGGGCCCGGGTGTTAAAGACCGAATTGGGAGATGCAAGTTGGACTTGCAAGGTGGAATGTGTTCTCGCTTCTTTTTATCCGAGTTACAAGTTCTCATATTATTGGAATGTAACTAAGATAAGGAAGGAGATCCCAAATCTTGCTTGAGATATAATGGTAAGTATATATCTTACATTGAAAGTGATCAAGGGAATGAACTTTCATTGTTGACATGGCAAGACAACTTTGATATAAATATTTTTTAAATCAAAGTAAAATGTATATATATATTTATGCAAATTTCTTATTTTAGATAATCCTTCATTAAACCCACTCAATGTTATACTCAATAATAACCAGTAGAATATCATGGATTGGACCTATGATCCAGATATTTTACTTGCAATTGGACACATAATGTATGTGGTTGCAATGTGCAAGTTTCCTCATAATAATGAGAAATGATAATTAAATAGATAATAGGACTAAAACCCTAGGGTTTGTATGTCTCTATAAGTCTTGATCTCATCGAATGTACTTTTGAAGTGACATGTCGATAATGATCGTAATTATCAAATAATATATATAAAATCTAAGAAGATGTTCTGGCATACATATGTGCTCTCGACATATAATCATGAATGACATGGTTCTCTGCATTATGCAGAATGGTGGCTCTATAGGAGATGATGTATTCAAATTGTTTGAGTACCTACATGAACCTAGGTTTTAAGAGTTTAAATGGATGTAGATACAATGAGTGTCATCATTCTACTATCTATACTCTAGTCATTCATGAAGCTTCATAATATCCATATTGTATGAATTGAATGAAGCATGTATAAATGTTGAAATACTCTTATATTGAAATTTTTGATTTTAACATAAGAGATCCTTGGTCATAAGCAATGGTTGCTTATAGATAAAGGGAGTGCAGTGGAAGCATGGGTTGGACCCAAGTAACAAGTATAGTCAATGAGTTGACTGTACTTCTGTGACTTCCATATGACATCCAAAGAGTTGGATGAATGCCAATACTGCAATAAGTTGATATGCTGATAGTATGACTATCAAATCTATCTAGAATCCTTAGAGAAGGAATCCGATAGTACATCAGAATAATCTACATATAATCATTGAAATTGATTTACTTATTTGATAAGATAAAGTCTAATAATTGTATCTCACTAATGACACTTGCAATTGGTTGCATCTGTATTAGAATATTAGAAACTTGATCTTATAGGTTTAATGGTCATCCATGTTGGAAGTGATGCAATTGTTACAATAATTTCCATTGGATCAATAGACTTCATATTTTCAGTGGGAGCCCTTAGTCTTAGAGAATGTCTCTGTGATCTAGATATTAGAATACACTCAGCTTATTTCTAAATGTTGGGAATAAGCATGAATTCTGGAATAGACCTATCATAAAGAATTATGATGGGGATATTTAATATAGTAATCTGACATCTAGTGAAGTCCACTAAATTAGAAAATAAATGAATGGTTCATTAAGATTTCTAATACTGAAAATTGAACCTTTAAAGATCAATAGGAGAATGAAGATCATTTGACAATGATCTGGCATCAAGCCTTGGACATTTGTCTGTTGATGTGATCAATAGACTGATAAGAGACGGAACTTTAGATTGTCTAAATGTTCAAATCTTACATACTTGTGAATATTGTATTCAAAAGTAGAAATGTCCAATACACCCTTCCTTGGAATGGTGAATGATGTAAAGGTATTCCGGATCTCATACATATTGATGTATGTGAATCATCTATATCATAGTAAACATTATGGATATGTGATATCTAATAATGATTATTTGTGATATGAGATTTCTTCTCTTCACTTAGAAACTTTGAAATGTTCAAAGATTTCACAATTTTGATTTAGAACCAAAGTTTGAAGGAAGATGAAATGAATTTGATCTAATCGAGGTAGCTTGTACCTATTAGATGAATTAAAGGAATACCTTATAGAGATGTGAATATCATTCCTATCTCAATCCTCCTAATACACCTTAACTCAATAGAGTTATAGGGAGATGCAATTGATCATGTGTGACATGATTTGATCAATGATTAATCTTAGCATAATTACTTATTAGTTTCCAGGTATATATGTAGTAGAGACTACAATATATATCCTTAATAAGGTTCCAAGAAAGTATGCTGGAATTTAGCACTTGAAAGTGCTACTTCATTAGGAAAATAAAGGATGGTATTGGATACCTACTTTATGACCTTGAGATTCTTAAAAGACCTCATCTTTGAGAATATGATTATTATAGGATGACTCTCTTGAGAATCAAGATGAAAATGAAGTAAAGGAACTCATTTAATATTGAGATAATAATGAGGCTCCTGAAATCGAAAACTAAAAGGACAATTAAAGATGAAACACTAATACTTCTTCAAATAAGTTTGAGAATGTATTCCATGTGTCAGTTAAATCTGAAAATGATCGAACTTCATGTGATGAAGCTCCTGAGGATCATGACATGGAAAGATGGATGTTAGCAAAAAAAGTCTAGTGTAGACTTCATATACAAGTGTTGTATATGGACCATCGAGAATCCACCTATATGGGTAAGTCCCATTAAGGTGTAAATGGATCTTCAAGAGAAAGAGGGAACCTGATGAGAAGGTAGAGACCTTCAAAGCATGGTTCGTAGCCATGATCTGCACACCTAAGAGAAGACATCGCTTGCGATGAAACTTGCTCTCCAGTGACCTTGCTTTAACCCATCAGAATATTGTTAACCATAGCTAAGCAACTTGACTATGACATCTTCAAGATGCGACTCAAGATTGCATTCCTCTATGAATACCTCTCAGAGGATATTCACATGAAGTAGCCCCAGGGCTTCATGGTTGAGGAAAGCAAGGTGTGCTAGCTAAGGAACTCCATATTGGACTCCAATAAGTTTCTATTAGTTGGAACATAAGAATTAATGAAATTATAGATGTTATGATTTCAGATGAAATCTTGATGAACCGTGTGAAGCTTAGTGGGAGTGCCATTGTGTTCATCGTGCTAAATGTAGATAATATCCTAATCATTTAGAATGATATAAGGATGATAATAATAAGTGTTTTATAATCTGGTTGTTCCATACCTCGAGATATGATCTCAAGGATACCTCTTAGATCTTAGTTCTGAAGTTATTCAGAAGCAAAGAGAAGAGAGTATTGGGACAATCACACTAATGGTACACCTTGGACATTTCCATTTTCTGGAAAAATTTCAAGAAAGGCTTCTTTCCTCAAAGATATGGTACTGACCTATCTAAAGGGATAACATCTCAAAGAGTTGAGGATGTGAATGCAAACTGCTTGCCCTTGTACATCAGTTCCAAGAAGCCGGGTGTATGCTAGATGTGTACAAAAGCCAGATGTCTACCATATAGTGGGAGTAGTAAACTGTTACTAATCCTACTATGGTGATAAAACACTTGATTGCAGTAATAACGATATCTTCATAGAAGGCAAAACTTTTGAGATAGTGATCTCAAAGTCTTATCTTCAAGAAATTAAGACTTTATAGAAAGTGATCTAAAAGGTCTTAACTACGGATACCTTTGGAGATAGAGATCTCCAAGAATAAGGGTATTCTGATAAGGATTATGGTAATACTGGTTATAATAACTATTGAGCAGTAGTATCAAGGATGCTATAACTGCTTTGACTGTATTGAGTATTGGTTGCATAAGATGCAATATTCGCATTGGATGCGAACACTGTTACTAGGAGATATGCAAGTGTTGTAAAAGGACTTGGCATAGTCTCTTGGGAACAAAGTGACTGATCAGTTTACCTAACTATTTTCTAAATAGCCTATGATTGTCACATGAGTGTGGGATTAAATGATTAGCCCATTAATGGCTCTTTGGGCTAGTGGGAGATTGTTGGGCATGCGAGCCCACGGCGAGCTATTATGCAATAAATGTTATTGCGAATATCATTCCCTAATCTGAAATGAAGAATACATAGTTTGCATAATAGGTCCCTTAGTACAATTAGGGTTATGTACCATGACCATCTTGATGATCATACAGTTGTTGGTTCAAATATTGAATCATAGAGGCTGGTGCTTGGATGGATATCTAAAGAGTTAGATTGAGGACTCATCAAGCCCCATCAAATGATTGTTAAGAGATGATCTTCAGCCTGAGTAGGAGATGGCAATCCTTTCTCAGTTAGGCTGATATCTGACCGACCTCTTGATCTAGGTCCTCTGCATAGGAATAGAGATTCGGAGGTGTCAGATTAGTTAGGTCAAAGAGTTGGCTTAACGAAATCGAGATAACCAAAGTCCTATATCGTATGTTGTCATGATATAGGCACGCATCCTCTGACCGGAGAGAGATGTGTTACTATATGTCTGAATATGTACATTTGGCAGACCAATAGGTTGATTACCTAATCAAGGTCTATACACCGACGCGCTGGTGTGCATACAAGGGCAAATGAGTAATACGATCTCTCAAAGGGATCATACAAGTTCATTATTGAACCGGAAGACATGAGCTCACTCATAAGATATTGGGAAGAATCAAATTCCATGCACGGTCGTCTCGCTTTGGAAGCTTGACTGAATTTGTAGGTTTGATATATACTTTTGGAATGTATATGATCAAGACCTAGGTATGATATATGCTTTTGGAAAGTATATGATTGATACCAACTCCCAATGATCGAATGAGAAACTTAATGATAAAACTTGAATTAGACAATGTAAAATTGATCTTATACTTCATGTTTATTCTGAGTCTTCCAGTATGCAGGATGTACAGGTATTGGAAATACCTGAGGGTGATGTGATCATAAACGATTGTATGACCATGACGCTTCCATTTCTAGGGAGTGATGAAACGGGTCTGGATTTTAGTGATTCCTCTCAGTAGAGAAGTAATCTAATCTTAGTCCAAATGTTGGACATAGATCTGAATGTGATTCAGATTCAATGAGAAGATTAGATTTACAGTCTTGATTTAATCAAGCATCTATGGGAGGCCCGAGATCTGGATTAGAGATGTGATCTCAATATCCAAGTCACTATATGTGGAACAATACAATCGCCATGTCCTTATCTCCAAGTATTCGCAGAGAAAGCGCATTATCCTTGAAAGAGTTCATGGATAATTCTATTATTTATATATGTATCCGAGCATTGAGAAAATGGATAATTAAATGTGATTTAATTATCATGAATAATATGAATATGATTCTTATTATAAGGAGAGTTATCTTAGATAATTAAATGTGATTTGATTATCAAAGATGTGAATAATGTGAATGTGATACATATTATTTGGGCACATAAGAATAAAGATCCAAGAAAATTAAATGTGATTTAATTATCATGGATATGAATAATATGGATATCACTATCCATATTATTCATAATATATTATAAATGTGATTTATAATGTATTAGAGAGAGATAATTATAATTTATATTTGTTAGTTAATTAATGATGTGTATTGGATACACATTGTGTAATTAATTGAAAATGTAAATTATATTTTGTTTTGGGTTGTGAATGTGATTCACAATTTTTCAATGGCAAGATTGCAATATTCTCAAAATTAATTATGAATTATTTTTGGAGAATAAGTCACAACAAAAGTTGTTGGATTAAATAAAGGAGATTTCCATGGAGATATGCAATCTCATGAAATCTCATGAGATTTCTCCCACTTGTAATCAAGTGGATGGCCACCATAACCAATATGGAAATTGGTAGCCATCCACCATAATACAGGGGGAGGCAATCTCCATGTTGTTAATCTCCCTTATTTGATTGGTTTAATTTTATGATTGATGTATATTTGATTTGTCAAATATATTTGATCTAAATTAAATCATAAGTTATTGGTTTCTACCAACAACAATCTTGACCATTGGATTAGACATAAATCAACCTCATCCATTGATTTTATATGTCCCATGAATTGAGATCCATGGATCCCAAAACCCTATAAATAGAGAGGCATAACGTGCTCTCTAGGTTATGCTTTTCAAAACCCTATAAATAGAGAGGCATAACGTCTCTCTCTCTCTCTCTTTCTCTTTACACGACAGCCCTCCCTCTTCCGCTCATGGCCGTCCACCATGAATGCCCTAGAGAGAGTCTCCATCGCCGCAGCGTCGTCGTTATGCTGCCCGATCATTTGCTCGTTGATCGTCGTCTCCTTCGGTGCACCTCGCTCGTGAAAAAGACGTAGGATCTCGCATGTTGAGATCAGGAGATCCACCGCTTGGATCATCAACATGAATTGCGAGAAGCACGCGATTCATCCCCGCGCTTGCAAGCGTCTCCTCCGTCGGATCGGACTTGAGGCAGGAGGTCTCTTTGTTTAGAGACTCGCTCGCAACCACACTTCAAGAGGTAATCCTATTACTTGTTTGTGGTTTAGACGAAACGATCCGAGAAGTGTTCTTGGATCATGTGGTTTTGTCACATGAAAATTTTTTAATTTCTGCTGCTAGTCGTTCCTCGTCGTATTCGATACGACGCTCACGCTTCCGTGATGCGCTTGAGGATTTAACCAAATCCTTCATCCACGCCGTGGCCCGCCACCGATGGCGGCCGCTCCCGAAACCAGCCAGGCCGCCACACCAACCCAACGAGCGGGTTGCTCCGTCACCGCCCCTCGTGAGGCCGCCCGCCGCCCCGCTCGCCTCGACCCTTGTGCGCGGTCGCCGCCTCCACGCGTGCCGCCCGCGAGCGTGCCACCCGCCATTACCCCGCGCCTCCGTTCTCCCTTGCCCAGAACCACCCTGCGCGGTGGCCCTCCTCCCAGCAGGTGGCGCATTGCCCTCGCCGCTGCACGCAGCGGCCGCCCTCCTTCACCTTCAGGCGTGCCGCCGTGCCCCTGCTCCCGAGGAGCCCGCGCATCCTCGCTTCAACATGCCTGGCCCCGCGCCGCCTCGTCGCGCGCCCCTCCCACATCGAGCGTCGTCGTCCCTGCTTTAGCCTTAACTTGGGTTGCAAGTTGGGAACGCGAAGGTCTTTTTTTATATTTTTATTTTATTTGTGCAATTTGCATTTTTACCCTTTCAAGTTTTTGAAATTGCAAACAGGTCCCTGTGCACTTTTTCTTTATTAACTTTTATTTTCTATATTGCAAAGACACCCCTACCTTTGAGTATTAATTTGGCCATCAACATAGCATCATTTTATTCAATCAAAAATAGCATGTTGTAGAGAAACTAAATCTTTATCTCCTGGATATTTATTTGCATTTGTATGAGCATTAGATTAATTACTAAAAATCAGATATTGAAAATCAGTGATACTTTGCCCATTTATGCTCTGAAATTCTCACATATTCATTTATTATCCAAAAATTGTGAAAATATTGTGAATGATGTCTCTAAGTGTGCTTTAATTACAATCCAAATTTCGTCCAATTAGGAGTTGTCTTGTGCATAGAATAAATTCTAGAGTGATATCTGTAATTGATTTTTAATTAATTATATGAATAATATTTTTGAGAAATTTCAAAGCTCATGGATTCCTTATTAAAATATCTATTTGAGATAAATAGCTCTCTGGATAATTCGATTTTGTAGATTAATTAAGAATTAAATACTCATGGTCGTCCTGTTTTCTGTAAAAATTCATAAAAAATAACAAAATGTCAAAAAAATTCTAAAAAAATTAGGTAGCTTAATTTCATCAGGTTTATCTTCTACTAATTTGTTCATAATTTTTTCATATCATTTGCACGAAAAATTGCATAAAAAACCCAAAAAAGTTTGCATTTTTCATTTGTGCATTTTAAACCCAAAAATTCCAAAAAAATACATTTTACATTTGTTGTTGGATTAGGTTTTTAGGAAAAATATCACATGGCTTATTTGAATTAATTTCACATTAAAATTAAATTTAGCTAAGTCGGTTATTTTCTTGTTAACTTAATCCAATTCATATTTTGCATTTGGCATTTTTTGCATAAAAAATACCAAAAAAACCACTTGGAAAATCGTAATCTAATCCGTCTAGCTTGATCCCGAGTTTTTCTGTTGCCTCCTTTAGTCAACCCTGGGGCTTGCCCAGGCTAAACAAACATAAAACCACACATTAATTTCATTCGACGATTCATCGATCTGTGTGGTTATTTTTGATCGATCCGGATTTATATGACTGCAACGAAATCATCAATTCGATACCATTAAAAAGACTTCTCTGATTTTTGATCGCCAAATCAGATCGAGGCCATGACGATGCGAGCCGCACATCGCAGCTCCACCTTCGGCGACCACACGGGTATATTTTCTATCCTATCTTTTCATTTCATTTTTATCTAACATATTTCCTTATTGTTCATCATTTAACAAATCCATCACAATCACCACACAAACACTTTTCCTTCATTGCATTTTATTTACAGTTTACTTAAAAAAATACAACAAAAAAATTAGCCAGTTGCCGCCGCCCCCTGCCTCCACGCCGTGGCCCGCCACCGCCGGCGACCGCTCCCGACACCAGGCAGGCCGTCGCACCAGCCTAGTGAGCGGGTTGCTCCATCACCGCCCCTCGCGATGCCGTCCGCCGCCCCGCTCGCCTCGACTCTCGTGCGGCAGCCGCCGTCTCCATGCGCGCCGCCCGCCCTCGCCCCACGCCTCTGTTCTCCCTCGCCCAGAACCGCCCTGCGCGGTGGCCCTCCTCCCAGCGGGTGGTGCTGTGCCCTCGCCGCCGCATGCAGCGGCCGCCACGCGACAGCTGTCGCCGCCCTCCTTCACCTCCAGGTGCGCCGCCGCGCCCCTGCTCCCGAGGAGCCCGTGCAACCCTGCTTCAACATGCCCGACCCCGCACCGCACGCTCGCCTCGACCGTCGTGCGCACGGCCCACCGCTGCCTCGTCGTCGCGCCCCTCCCACATCGCGCGTTGTCGTCCCTACTTTTGCCCTAACTTGGGTTGAAAGTTGGGAATCACGTGAAGGTCTTTTTTATATATTTTTATTTTATTTATGCAATTTGCATTTTCACCCTTTCAAGTTTATGAAATTGCAAACAGGTCCCTGTGCACTTTTTCTTTATTAACTTTTATTTTCTGTATTGCGAAGACAACCCTGCCTTTGAGTATTAATTTGGACCTCAATATAGCATCATTTTATTCAATCAAAAATAACATGTTGTAGAGAAACTAAATCTTTATCTCCTAGATATATATTTGCATTAGTTTGAGCATTAGATCATTTACTAAAAATCAGAGATTGAAAATCAGTGATATTTTGCCCATTTATGTTCTGAAATTCTCACATATTCATTTATTGCTCCAAAAATTGTGAAAAATTGTGAATGATGTCTCTAAGTGTGCTTTAATTACAATCCAAATTTCGTCCAATTAGGAGTTGTCTTGTGCATAGAATAAATTCTAGAGTGATATCTGTAATTGATTTTTAATTAATTCAACGAATAATATTTTTGAGAAATTTCAAACTCCTGGATTCCTTATTAATATATCTATTCGAGATAAATAGCTCTCTGGATAATTCGATTTTGTGGATTAATTAAGAATTAAATACTCACGATCTTCCTATTTTCAGTAAAAATTCATAAAAAAATCACAAAATGTCAAAAAGTTCTGAAAAATTAGTGTAGCTTAATTTCATCATGTTTATCTTCCAGTAATTTGTTCATAATTTTTGCATATCATTTGCACGAAAAATTGCATAAAAACCCTAAAAAAGTTTGCATTTTTCATTTGTGCATTTTAAACCCAAAAATTCCAAAAAAATACATTTTGCATTTGTTGTTGGATTAGGTTTTTAGGAAAAATATTACTTGGCTGATTTGAATTAATTTCACATTAGAATTAAATTTGGCTAAGTCGTTTATTTTCTTGTTAACTTAATCCAATTCATATTTTACATTTGGTATTTTTTGCATAAAAAAATACCAAAAATACCACTTGGAAAACCGTAATCTAATCCCTCTAGCTTGATCCCGAGTTGTTCCTTTGCCTCCTTGAGTCGACTCTGGGGCTTGCCCAGGCTAAACAAACATAAAACCACACATTAATTTCATTCAACAATTCATCAATCTGTATGGTTATTTTTTATCGATCCGGATTTATCCGACTGCAACGAAATCATCAATTCGATACCATTAAAAAGGGTAGATCTGAGGTTCATCACGAGGCCTAGTTGACCATCCACTCTAATCGTTCCCAGAGCTTCACCGCACCTCCAGCCTCTTCCCTAGAACCTTAGAAAGCTTCATCAACCCTCAGGCAAGCAGTTGGAACATGGAGGAGCTACACGAAGGTCGTCGAAGCGCAGCCTCCTCCGACGACATGCGGTAGAGCACAAAAAGCATTCACCTTCCGATGATCTGGATCGGACGATCCAGATGATGCCGCGTGATCTGTACGAGCCTTATGCCTAGCCTATAGGCTCGGGCATCTCGAGCCAAGAGCTGAGCCTCCTTAAATGCGCCACGTGGCCCGAGCCTAGGCAGCCTCCTGAACCTAACCCCCGTGCGTACCCAGCATGTGAGGGACAAGGTAAATTACACGAAGGACCCTGCAAGTTTCTGATATTACAATTTGGTCCCCATGCGTGTGCCTCACGTGCGCGCCTAGGTATTTTACAGGGAAACCCTTGAGGTTTTACAAAATTGCAAACTGGTCCCTAAACATAAATGGAGAAATTACAAAAGGACCCCGTCGATTTTGCCAAATTACAAATAGGTCCCTCCAGGGAACTATTTATCATTTATTTCCTCGTATTTTTATTATATTTATGCCCTTGCACTGTTTACTTCATACCTTGAGCATCTTAGATACTAATTGCACGATTTCACTATCGTTTTAAAGCGCTTTTCATCGTCTATCTAATGGCATTATTAATTTTCTGATTGGACACTAAATAAAATATGGTGAATTTTGATGCTATATAGTATCTCTTGCTTGATAATTCCTTGCCATTAATAGATATTTGATATTTATTTTGACACTCAATCTGACTCTGATATTAATTTATAATTTGTGCTCATATTTCTAGGGCATATTTATAGTAATCATTTGCATACATAACCTTTGCATTTATTCATGCATGCATCATTTTATAATTGCATCTAAAAATTTGTAAAAATCACATGCATAATATAATTGCATTGTTTAATCCGCATTTTATTGTGCATCTGTACGAAGACCTAAAAATGAGAAGATAATCACTCATTAATAAACAAAATTTGATAAATATATTAAAGAGGCTCGTATCCCTGACTTTGACCTTGATACACTTACCAAGTAAAATAATGTCCACTTTGAAGGTGTGGGCTTTGCTGACCGAAATCTGCCTCTTGTACTACGACAATTCCTTACTTTTAAAGAGGTAGATTTCACGTTCATCAACAACAGACTTGACAATTACTTAATATAAACTAGGAGAAATTTGACAATATAACTTTTAAGAAAAATTGTCCATTGCAATATAAATTATCAAGAAAAATACTTGTGTTTCACGATGTATATTTTTCATGAGCAGACAACTTGAAGATATAACATAATTAAATCAGGATTTTCTTGACCACTGTTTCATATTTTCATAATTCACATTTCATGAATACTTTCATGATTTGTATTTCATATATGCCCTCATATTTTCATTACTCATTCAATGTTTACCCTTATATAGGGTACATTTTACTTACCACTGATAGGTGGTCGATCAATCACACGATAATATGATGACAAAAACTGCTGAGTTAATAGTGGATGTTTTCCACAAGGTTCCATTGGATCCGACACCTCCCGAAGGTGTTGTCCTTTAGGCCAATAATATCCCTTAAGATATGACGACTGGATTCTAAAGGTGGCTCCCACCTTAGCATAGCATTTAGGTCCATATGTCGTTACAATGCCATTCCTTATTATAGTTTATTTTAAAATTTCCTTCTTTGAATCATTTCTTAACTTACGATATTTAACCAAGAAAATGTATAAATTACCGAACTAAAATCAACAGAAATTTATCCTCTATATCGTATATATTTATGAATACATAATGTCAGAACATGTATATCCTTCTTTAATTTGACATGATATGGTAATACTCCATGGACCTAATAATAATTTCTATAGCATTGCATATATTATTTAATATAATATAATATATTATACCATATATTACATAATACTACATCATATACATAATTATCCGACTCTTGATGACACATGAAATAATTGCCCTTCCAAGGTCGATGTTCAACAAGATCATATATAATTGAATTTATGAAATTATCTAAGCATAATTACCATGGCATGATGATAGAGTAATTGCATAATAAAATTGGAAATGAAAAATAAAGGAATTTGAAATGAAGAGTAATCATACCTAAATTGTATCTTTTCTTAGTTTTCTCTCTCTATATATCCTTCTTTCTCTCATCTCTCTCTCTCTCTTTATCGATATCTCTTATTTTCCCTCTCTTTCCTTTTCTCTCACACATCTTTCTTTTCTCTCATATGCACACACACAGACTCTCTCTTTTTTTTCCTTTTCTTTCTCTCTCTCCCCTTTTCTCTCCTGCGTACTCTCTTTCCTTTTCTTTCTCTCGCGAAGGAATCCCCCAAATGGGAACCTGATGAGTGCGAAATCCGCCTCTTTAATAATCGATAATTGTAGCATAGGAGACGAATTTCGATCGATCAAAATACCATAATCTGTGAATGTTGTGGAGTATTTTTACTTGGCAAGTCTACCAAGGTCAAACACAGGGAACGGTGATTTTTACTTGCGTGGTTTTTAAATAATTTTAAATAAGTAATTAATGCCTGATTAATTTATGCGTTAAGAAAATATACAATGCAATGAGATGCAAAGTGATGCAAAGAAAATAACCAAAGAGAATTATGCCCAGGATCTACGATTTTTAGTGATGTTTAATCCAAATAAGATTAATCAATATCCTCGAAATGAAATCACAGATCGAATAAGAGTTCTCAAAAGAAAAATATAATCTAATTAATCCAGAGGCAGGTAAGAATCCAGATAGATATATAAATAATCCTGCAATGATTTTTTTTCAAAATCTTTCTAATTTTATTCTCAAGAAATGTTTACAGTCCACAAGTCAATAAACCTAATCAATCTCCTTGATTTAACCCCTGCAAAAATTAAATCCTCAGATCTGAGATCAATCTCATCATTGCATACATCAAATCCCTACAAAATAAATCGAGAATATCTTAATAAGGCACAAATATGTCAAACTCAGCCCAACAGGATGAGGATATCTCCTCGAATAATGAGTCTTAAAAAGTAGTCTCAGATCACTCCACAAGATATGTAAGATGAAAGAACATGAAAATAGCTTCAAAAAGACATATTATATGCTCAAAACAGAGTTCGTATGAAAAAGATATGCTAAAATGAAATTCCATGGACTAACATGTAAATAAAATAAAGTTTTCTTGCAAAGAGGTCCCTGGAGGGGCTTATCTGTAATTTATAAAAGCTGAAGGGCCTGGACATAATTTACCGTAGGCGGGGGTATTTTTGCAAATTCGAAAACTTCCCAGGGTGTGGCTACAATTTTCCCCAACGCGCGCATGCATTGCACGTGCGCCAGCAGGCTTGGAGATGAGGCAGAGGTTAGGGGGCCCCGAGCCTGTGGTCCAGAGCCAAGGCGCAGGCTCGGGTAGCGGGGCTCACGCTTGGATGCCCAAGCCTGCGCGGCGCTTCTGGTGTTGCTTCGGGGGACCGACCCTGAGGTTCGGGACCGGGCTAGGAATGGATGATGTGGGGGCTCTTGGGCTGCTGGATCAAGGGTTGACCCTTGATCCCAAGGCGACTGTACGTCGCGGGCTACCCGAGAGGAGGCGGTGGGGCGAGCAAGCGCCTTCGTCGGGGCGGAGGGACCGCTGGGGCGCGGGAGCAAGGTGGTGACACCGAGGCCACGACTGGTCGACACACGACCGGCGAGGCCTAGAGAAGGCGGTGGTGCCGCCTCCGACGCGCGGGGGAGGCGAGTTGGGGCGGAGGGACCGCACGTGCAGGCTGTGAGGCGGAGGTGCAAGCGACCAGTTGCTGACCAGGGGAGGAGGCGATTGACCTGCAAGCTTAGCCAAAAAAAGGGAAACGGCTAAACGCGAGCGTGGCGATGTGTGGGGTGTCCCAGGGAAAAGGGATCCGTCCTTTGCAAGGCAGGCAGTGGGTATGGGGAGTTGAACGGAGGAGGGGATGGAGTAGGTTCTGCAGGGGGAGCAATACCTGGTGGACGAGCTCGCCTGAAGGTCCGGGGACCTCGACCGGCCTTTTCTCAACACGGTAATAGCTCGGAGCTGAGCAGCGACGGGGAGCCGCTGCGACAAGGGACAGAAGTCCCTTGGATCTCGCCGGAGGAGCCTGGCCTTGCTGTCACCAAGGCGTCGGTGGTTCTTGCTTTAGGGATGGTGGATGCCTCAGATGGCCAGCGAGGGCGAGATTTATAGGAGGAAGGTGGTGTCGGTTACACGCAAGGGGGGGTGGAACGACTATGCATGGCGGGCTTGATGGCCGCGCATGGTGGAGGCGAAACGGCTGGGAGGAGGAGCATGCATGCGTTGGGTTGGGGGAAGATGACAAGGGTCACGTGCTAGGCACGTGACCCGGGGGACATGGAGAGAAAGATAGGTGGGGGTGCCACATGGCAAGCCCAGGAGCTGCCACGTGGTGCCCCCAAAAAATTTCAAAACTTTAGGATAAAGAAAAATAGAAAAGAAATAGAAGAATACCTCGGATCGAAAAATTTTCTTCACGAAAGTTGTTCATCTTGACGAGATCTACAACTTTTATGAATGATCTGAGAGCAAAAGAGGTCACCTGTGCGAAGTGGTATTTTTGGTGGTTTCCCATGTGTATAGAAAACCAGATTTTTGGGATTTTGTAATTTTTTGGTGATTTTCGAGAGGATAAAGAAATCTAAAAAAATACGATAAAATACAAGAAAATTAATTACGCATTAATATTTTTTTTTGGATTTTTAGTAAATAAGAAAATAGGAAAATAAAATAGAAGTAAGAAACACACAACTTTTGTACAGACCGACAACGGATACTTGGACTTATTTAGTTTCTTTTATTTTAGTTTTAATGTGGATTTGGATTTTTGTGTTGCTTAATAAAACTTTCATCAAAGAACACAAATGAAGAAGAAATAAAATTAAAAGGGTTAATTATGAACATAAAAACTCAGGTCAAAAATAGCAAAAGGTCAAAATGCGCAAAAGAGACCCAAAACCCAACTTTCACATATGAGCTCCTAATTTTACGAAAGTGGTCTTATTTTGAAGATATTTGAAAATGGAGTACTTTAAAAATGAGTAGACCAAAATCGGACACTGTATGAGGGAGATATGCTCATTTTAGTCTGTCAGATGTGAAATCAGACTTTGGCATTATTTGACACTTTGTATTTATTATTTAATAAGGTTAGTAATATCTACACAATGGAGGTGGTTTGGGGTCAATCGGAATTAGGATGAATTAATTAAAAAAAGAAGAAGTTAGCGGCTTTTTGGGCTAATTTACACTTGAGATTTTTAATTCAATTTATGCATGATAAAATGCAAATATTATCCACACATGTATGGATGCTAATAATGCTCTATTAGTGATTAAATACATATGAATGTTGGGGAACAAAGCCTAAATGATCAATTTTAGCATGATGAATATGGGATTCATCATACCCCTATACTTAGACCATGCTCGTCCCCGATCATGAATGAATGACTTAGTTGAATACATCCCTGACTATGCATGTGAATTTTCAAGGCTTAATTCATAGAAGACCTATAATTTGAGTGATCCTAAAATTCTGGACCCAACCGTGCTTTAATAAGAAGGAATCCAACTTATCTAATTTTCAGACTCTCTGTTTGTACATATAATATAAGGATATGACTTTTAGTGTACTGCATTCATGAGAGTCAAGTCGAGGCATCACCCAAAGTTCCAATCCAAGAGACTCTCCTATAGACCTAATCCTCAACACTAGGGAATAAGTCTATTCTTGCTTCAGTCAACCGTCTCATTAGTTTGTCAGACTTGAAAGTGTTGATGGACGACCAGATGATGGAGGGTATATGATTGTGTCTGATTTTCTCTCCCTTACCTTGGAACAAGGTGCCTCTCGAGTGCCTTATTACTCAACACAAGTATATTTTTATTTGTTGATCAATGTGTCCGTCAAGAGAATTTGGAGTCGTCTGCAGTTGTTTTTATGAGAGTACACCGGGGTGTGTCTCTTTTGAGTATCTAAGATAACTTCGACACCCAGACTTGTATCGCTTACGATGCAGAGCCCTTTTTGTGGTGTCAGCCCGACTCCTTGGTCCTAATTAGCACTTGGTCCAAGTGGACACTTTGAAAATGTTTGGGAGCGCTCGCCATTGGTGGAAGCTCATTTAGAATTTGACTTTGGATGATAGAGCTTTTCTTTTGACATTTCTTTTTTTT
Organism: Ottelia alismoides; assembly: GCA_037367405.1. Taxonomy (NCBI): domain Eukaryota; kingdom Viridiplantae; phylum Streptophyta; class Magnoliopsida; order Alismatales; family Hydrocharitaceae; genus Ottelia; species Ottelia alismoides. The sequence continues at coordinate 525,665 of JAZKJV010000779.1, forward strand.
CTTTTCTTTTATTGGCTAGCTCCACTAATTTTATCAAAAGTTGGCGCACACTGATCAATAATTTTCATTAAGTTTCATCACACCCTGGCACTTAGGTCAATATCAAAAAGATCGTATATGAACTTGTTCACATACTGGCTAGATTTTTGCTGACACTCAGGTTTTCTGAAGCCTTCATTAACTTTATCCTATCCTCGAATATCATTAAATCGAGTCTAAACTCAAATCTCTAGTCCCAGTTCCTTAAGTGATGACTCAACTCATCTCATCAATCATGCAGTTGTGAAAGTGATTGTGCTGACCATATTCTTTTTTAAGGTAGAGATGAAGAGTGCAATATAGCGCTTAAATCTTTCAAACTAGGGAAGTGTGGATTATTAAGTTAAAAAACCCTAATGACTAAGACAGGCTAATTCAGAATCTGAAGATCTCAGAAATCAAGTGTCCTCAAAAATCCTCAAGCCTTGAGTGATGGTGAATGTGTCAGGAATATATCAACCAAGGAATGCATGAAATGCTTGATGAAATACAAGACCATGAGTGATTTTTTTAATGCAAAAAGTTTTTTTGTTTTTTTTGAAAAACAGGTATTGTACACACTACTTGTACCCATCCCCGATGTTAGATAAAAACGATTAAAGTACGAGCTATGGATAAAGTAGATAAATTATATACAAACACACCCCCCTATACTTAGCTTGTGCTATGTCCCCATGGCACAAAGTGAAATGTTGACATAGCTCGTACTAAGTATAAATGGGTTTAAAACAAAAGAAGAGAAGTGATGTATAAACAATGAAATCGGTCCCCTAAGTATCGGGGGATCGAGAGCAGGTAGATGGATATACACAAGTGTGTAGGTTCCAGAGAGGTGGTTTATCTGGGCAGATCAAATCTTTCATCAAAATCTATGCCCTAGGTAAAGGAGATCTGTTCAACTTGTACTAATTGCTCGTTGGATTCGACAAAATGTTTAAGTAGCTGACCGTTGATTATAGATGTTTACGTGCTATCTGCGGTCTCTGAGATCTCAACACTCCCATTATTGTGTACCTCTCTTACAGTGAAGGGTCCCGTCCATTTTGATTTCAATTTACCTTGGAAAATTTTCAATTTTGCATTAAATAACCAGACTTTATGCCTTGGGACAAAGATCTTTGTTCGAATGTTCTTATCATGCCATCTCTATACTTTATCCTTGTAAATGGTGTTGTTTTCATAAGCATGATTTCAGATTTCAGATAGTTCATTCAAATCCATCTCTTGGTTCTTCTTTCCTTGGTGACAGTTCCAATTAATCTTTTTGATTGTCCATTCTTATTTATGCATGAGTTCTGCGGGCAAATGGCATGGCTTTCCATATACCATTCGAAACGAGGAGGTGCCCAATGGGGTCTTATAAGCAGTTCGGTAATCCCATAGAACTTGGTCAAGGAGTTGGGACCAGTTCTTCTTGTCAGAGTGGACGAGCTTCTGTAAAATTCCTTTAACCTCCCTGTTTGACACCTCGGCCATGCCATTGGATTGTGGATGGTAAGGAGTAGCGACACGGTGCTCGATGCCGTATTCCTTAGTCAACTTCTTCACCTCCCGGTTGATAAAGTGGCTTCCCCCATCAGATATTAAAACTTTTGGAATTACAAACCTCAAAACAATATTACCTTTCAAAAACTTGCAAACAGTTTTGCTATCTGCTGCTCGAGTAGGGATAGCCTCCATCCATCTAGATAAATAATCTACTGCGATAAGAATATATTCAAATCCTTGACTATTAGGGAATGGGCCCATAAAGTCAATGCCCCATGCATCAAATACATCACAGATGATCATTGGTTGCATAGGCATGGCATCTTTGGAACCAATGGTTCCTCCCATTCTCTGACAGATGGGGAACGACCTGACAAAATTGTAAGCATCTTTAAACAAGGTCGGCCAGTAAAATCCACATTGTAATATCTTCTCAGCGGTCCTCTTCCCAGAGTGATGTCCTCCCGCCTCCAAGGTGTGGCATAGATTGATGATACTTTGGTATTCCTCTTGAGGAATACATCTTCTCCATATGCAATCCGATCCTTCAAAGAAAAGGAACGGATCCTCCCAATGGTAATATCTTGCTTCAGATATGAGTCGATCGATTTTATTCATGGGCCAACCCTGAGGAACTTCCTTGGTGACAAGATAGTTCACCGTGTCTGCATACCATGGGAGTGAGTCAATAGCAGAAATTGACTCGTCTGGGAAGGTTTCACGGATGGTTTCAGATTCCGAGATTCTGTTATGTTCGATCCGTGATAGATGATCGGCCACGACATTCTTAACGTCAGGTTTGTCTTTAATCTCCAAATCAAATTCCTGAAGCAATAGTATCCACCTCAGTAGTCGTGCTTTTGCATCTTTTTGGCCATTAAGTATCGAATGGCAGAATGGTCTGTGTAAACTGTCACCTTCGATCCTAGAAGTATAGATTGAAATTTTTCCAAGGCAAAAACCACAGCAAGCATTTCCTTTTCGGTCACAGTGTAATTTTTCTGAGCAGGGTCTAAAACTTTGCTTGCGTATTGAATAGCATACGGGATTTCATCTTTTCGTTGTCCTAATACATCCCCTACAGCAAAATCAGATGCATCTGTTATGATCTTGAAGGGAAGAGACAAGTCAGGGGCTTGTAGGACGGGAGTCTCAGTGATCCTCCTTTTGAGTAGTTCGAAGGCTTCAAGATACTTATGATCTACTAGGAACTCGGTGTCTTTCTCTAGGAGGTCAGTTAGCAGTCGAGCAATTTTTGTAAAAATCCTTGATAAATCTCCTGTAAAATCCGACATGCCCTATAAAAGACCGTACTTGTTTCACATTTGTAGGTGGCTCGAGCTTCTTGATCACATCCACTTTGGCAGGGTCAAACTCCATTCCCTTCTTGGAGATGACATGCCCTAATACAATGCCCTCTTTTACCATGAAATGGCTTTTCTCCTAAGAGAGCACCAGATTCACTTCCCTACACTTTTTGAGGACTCGATCCAGATACGCTAGACAATCATCGAATGAATCACCGTGGACCGAGAAGTCATCCATGAAGACCTCCAGGAAATCCCCAACCATGTCGGCAAAAATCGCAATCATGCATCGCTGAAAGGTGTCGTGGCATTGCAAAGCCCAAAAGGCATTCGCTTGAATGCATATGTACCAAAAGGACACGTAAAAGTAGTCTTTTCCTGGTCCTCGGGGGCGATGGCTACCTGATTGTAGCCTGAGTGCCCGTCTAAAAAACAGAAGTATTCTCTCCTTGCCAATCTCTCCAGGATTTCATCTATAAAAGGCAGCAGAAAGTGATCCTTCTTCATCGCGGCATTCAGGCGCCTGTAATCCACACAGACATGCCACGACGTGGGTACCCGTGTCATGATCTCTTCTTCCTCCTCATTGGTGATAATCTGAAATCCCGACTTTTTCAGAACTACATGTAAAGGTGACACCCATTTGGAGTCGGAGATGGGATATATGAACCCAGCCTTACACCATTTTTCGATCTCAGTCTTAACCACTTCCCGTAAGCTTGGATTCAATCTACGTTGGCATTCACGGGAGGGTTTAGCATTATCCTCCAGGTAAATATGGTGTGAGCACAGGGTTGGATTTATCCCTAGGAGATCAGACAATCTCCAACCTATAGCCTTGCGGGTTTTCTCCAAAACATTAAGCAGGAGGATCTCCTGCTCTTCGGTCAGATGTGAACTGATAATGACCGAAAACCATCCCTTTTCTCCTGCAAGGAAGGCTACTTAAGCATAGGGGGCAATGGTTTGAGTTCAGGTAGTTCAATGATGTTGCTCGAATCTGGTCCCCTCAGTGATGCTTCTTGTTGTGATGTGGACGCTTGCAGTGTATCAATATCGGCCACCATCGTGGGTGTTTCTGGGATCGGACCGCTAATGATGGAAAGTGGTGTGGCAAGTGCCACGTCCGATCTGTGTACCTTACTCAGGGAATGTCCATAAGGAGAATGGACTGACAGGTCCAAAGGGGCCTCTGAGTCTCCTATAGTATAGGTAGATGTATGAATGAGCTGGCAGACTAAATCATCAATAATTTCCTCTCCAGATGAGGTTGATTCTATCATAGCAGTCGGGTTTTGTCTCCAGGGCCAACCGTTGCTTCTGTAAATTCAGTCTCAGTTTCTGTTTTTTCAGTCTCGGTGCTCGACTCAGTGTCAGGTCTTTGAAATCTAGTTTGCTGCATTTTAAGTTCAACTTTTCCAAACTGGATTCTCCCGGGATGTGTAATCAAATATAGCTCCAACAGTCCTAAGGAAGGGTCGCCCTAGTATCATCTGGGAATCTTTCCAATTTCTAGGGACATCCATGTCAAGTATTGTGAAATCTACTGGGTAGTTTTTGTCCCTCTATGTTGATGACAATGTTTCGAATCTCGCCCCTAGGTCGCTTAGTTGAGGTGTCTGCGAATTGAAGTACGGCTGCAGATTGCTTAAGAGGACTTAGATTTAGATGTTCATATAGGGTTGTGGGAATGAGATTGATGGATGAACCATTGTCTAACAATGTTCTTGCAAACTTGATTTCTTTGATGTGGCTAGTGACAAAGTGAGCACCCATGTCTCTTTTCTTCCTTGGCAGCTCATTTTTTATAAGACGAGATGTGGCTACTGAGAGTATGTGTTTCTTTGTTCGGCTAGGAGTTTGTTTGCTGGCCCTTGTTGGTGTGCATCTCACCTTAAGGTACTTTCAAAAAGCTGAGTCTCTTTCTATCATCTCGTTAAGGGACAGAGTGACCTTAATATTTTCCTTACAGATGCGGGCCATCTCATCATCATTTTTTTTGTTTTTTATGTTTTTTCTTCTTTCCTGCCGTAAGAGCACGAGGGAAAGATATTTATTTGTTGTGATCAAAAACATCTTTTTTATTGAATGAAAAATTGTTTATAGGACTCGGACTAAAAACAGGGAAATTTGTGGTCAGACGTGGCTGGTGTCTTGGTGGCGTTTCTCTGTCGGACTCAGAATCAGACTCTTCATTATATCCGGGTGGTGTGGGTGGGACTTGTTCTTTCTCCTCATGTTGTCATTCATAAATTCCCCCAGGGTTGTGTGAATTGGTGGACACTGGGGCTATGTCACCGGGTTCCTTTGCATGATCAGGCATGATTACGGTCCTTCCGCTCCTAAGAGAAATATGATAAGTGTTATTATTTGATGAGAGATCATGTTTAAGTACGGAATACTCAGAGATTAGTACATGATTATGTCCGAGGCTAGTTGGGTTAGCTTGGACTTGAGCAGGAATCATAGTCTGGGGTGCAGTCACTTCATCTTTCCATCGAGGAAGTCGATTTATGTTGACTCTCATGTCATGAAGCTCATCCTGCACTCGCTAGAGTTCCGGAGAGATAGAAGAAGAGGAGGACCCCTGGCCCTACCTGGTCTGAGGCTGCTGATGTTGTCTGAATTGGCCCTGCTGGCCTTGGCGTTGGTTTTGTTGTGGCTGAGGTTGCGAGTTCTGATATCCCGTGCAATATTGTTGTTGCTGCTGCGGTTGAGGCTGGTAGGTGGGTCAGGCTTGCGGTGGACGAGGGTTCGGAGTAGAGTTTTGGTCTGAGCGGTTGACCGGTTTCAGGTTATACCAAACTCCGTTTATCTCCATGATTTGTGGAGGTTCCTCGTAAACAGATTAAGCAGAGGTTTCTTCAGTTTGATTGGATAAGACTTGGTCTCCACCCCAATGGCTCTGTTGCCCTATCCCTTGACCTTGAATGTAGTGAATTTGGTGTATGGCTGCGGGGGTGAAGTCTGGGTTTGTATCTTAGATACCATGTCAGCCAATTCCTCCATTTGCTTAGGCAATTTAGCCAATTTCTCCATATCAGATGATTTATGGAGTTCGTCTACCTTCTTATAAATCTTCTCGACCATAGTTAGCTTATCAGCTATTATTCCCATATCAGCACTTTGATCGGTCGTCAAGTTATTCACCATCTTTTTGGAGCCGGCTATGTAAGACTGGCTGGTGGTTTGTGCACGACTGGATTCAGCCAATCTCTCGAATACCTTGTAGACGGTGTCCTTGTGACGTCCCATGTAGCTTCCTTCGCAAGATGCACTTACTAACCCTTGAGTCTCAGGGGTCAGCCCGCTAATAAGACTTTGGACCAACATCATTTTACTTATCCCGTGTTATGTGTACTAATTCTGTGAATCTTTCCCAGGTTTCATGAAATGGTTCGTTCGGGTGTTGGGTAAAACTCGTGAGCTTGATCCTCATTTGATTAATTCTACTAACTTGGTAGAATTTCTTTAAAAACAGAGTCTTGAATGTGGCCCATGTAGTGACTATTTTACCTAGATTTTTCAGCCAGTAAGACGCCTTATCAGTCAAGGCGAAGGGGACAGCTCTCAACCTTATGTAGTCATGGCTAACCCTAGGGTGGCAGAGGTTAGCACAGACTAACTCGAAATCACGGAGGAAGATATATGGTTCTTCATGATTATTCCCTCCGAACTTCGGCAACAATGCAAGGAAATACGGTTTGTGTTCGAATGTATCTTCAGGGGGTACCGGCCTCAACCAATTATAGTCATCATCCAATTCAGGGAGGTACGTGTCTTCCATAGCAGCCTCGCCTTGTTGCATTATTTCTATATGTGCCCTAAGCAGTTCATTATGTTGTTCGGCAGCTGTTATCCTAGCCAAGAGTGCCCGAATGGGATCATGGTCATTCTCAACGTCACCGGGGTTCTTCTTTGGAGGCATCGTGATTCACCTTCAGAAGAAAAGAGTTCAGAATAAGTGACGGAATTAAGTGAAGATTTGCTAAGGATATAAGTTTCCTCAGTGAAGGAGTGAAATGAAGGGTTAGTCTGGGATTGACTGAACCGTGAAGGAGGAGGAGTGTTAAGGATGATGACCTTAGGATTAAGAGGAGTCGAGAAGAGAGTCTACACAAGAACGTATATACAAAGCAAACACACGATAAATTTTCAGATTCATCCACTCAACACAGATGAAGGCACGTTAGGGTTCGACGCTTATATTTTCAGTTTTAATTTAATGACAAAACAATCTTGAAAATTAAGCGGAGCTGTTAGGTGCCAAAATATTTCACAAAGACTGTCCCGAGTTCATACAACTAGTTGCACCTACTTTCAGCCAGTATAGGTGTAAGTATGGACCGTTTAAATGGCTATCCGTGTTACTTGAGGACGAAACCTTCCGCAGTATCCTCTAAACCACCTACTCTGCTATGGGAAGTCGGACCGTAAACGGCTACCTGAGACCCTCACTGAAAAGTAGCTAATTGTTTTTAAAATCAGTAGTTTGAATGACATACTTCGGTTTTTGGCTCTGTCCTAAGGTGTGCGATCTTGTCCTTACAAACAATGAGTGGGTTTCTCTCCACCAAACACAGGTTAATTTTAAGTCGATTTTATTTATAGTCACCTTGATTAGCAGTCCCGATTTTAAATTGACGTTATCACTGAAGTTTATGTGAGCACATAAATTCACGCCTAACGAGCAGTCCCAATTCCGTTAATTCCTAAGTTGTAAAACTCGAGAAAGGAGAATCGGAAAAGCCAATGCAAACGTAAATCAATGATGCATGCTTAAGAGAAAGACTTACAGTGAATCCTCGCATTCTTCATGCGGGATGCAGTACAAGTAACTAAAATTTACACTAAATGATATGCACAGATGAAAAACACCCTAAACTGATAGTTCTATTAGCGGGAAGAATTGATTTAAATTTTTGGCTAATGTTGAACGATCTATAGTGCGTTTAATTAGTGAAAGTGTGGCTTAAAAATTACGAGCAGAAACAATGATAAAGAAGCAATCATATATGTGCCTAAGTCATACGCCACTCAAGCTGGGTCCCAACCACACATAAGGGGTTGAAACAGACCCGACACACCACAGAAAAGTTCAGTCTGTATTACAGGGTTCAAAAAGAGGGACCCTGAGAATAATGTGTATATTTAAATCTACACTACGCTCTCTCTCACAAAAATTAAATATAAATCTTCCTTGCAGATCCTTGATGAATATCTAAAATTTGTCTCCTAGTAGTCTGCAAAGAGGGAATTTACGGTTAGTATATGAAGTAAGAGAGAAATGCAGAATAAAATGCGGAAAAATAGTACAAAAATTTATTTCACAAAAATTAATTACAAAAATGACTTAAAACCCTAAAAATGCGATGTTCCCCGGCAACGATGCCATTTGATGAGCGCGAAATCTGCCTCTTTAATAATCGATAATTGTAATATAGGAGACGAATTTCAGTCGATCAAAATACCACAATCTGTGAATGTTGTTGAGTATTTTTACTTGGTAAGTCTACCAAGGTCGAACATAAGGAACGATGATTTTTAGTTGTGTGATTTTTAAATCATTTTAAATAATTAATTAATGCTTGATTAATTTATGCGTTAAGAAAATATACAATGCAATGAGATGCAAAGTGATGCAAAGAAAATAAACAGAGAGAATTATGCCTAGTATCTACAATTTTTAGTGATGTTTAATTCAAATAAGATTAATCAATATCCTCGAAATGAAATCACAGATCGGATAAGAGTTCTCAAAAGTATAATCAAATTAATCCATAGGCAGGTAATAATCCAGATAGATATATAAATAATCTTGCAATGATTTTTTTTCAAAATCTTTCTAATTTTATTCTCAAGAAATGTTTGCAGTCCACAAGTCAATAAACCTAATCAATCTCCTTGATTTAACCCCTGCAAAAATTAAGTCCTCAGATCTGAGATCAATCTCATCATTGCATACATCAAATCCCTACAAAATAAATCGTGAATATCTTAATAAGGCAAATATGTCAAACTCAGCCCAACAGGATGAGGATATCTCCTCGAATAATGAGTCTTAACAAGTAGTATGAGATCAGTCCACAAGATATGTAAGATGAAAGAGCATGAAAATAGCTTCAAAATGATATATTATATGCTCAAAACGGAGTTCGTATGAAAAAGATATGCTAAACTGAAATTCCAGGGACTAAAATGTAAATAAAATAATTTTTTTCTTGCAAAGAGGTCTCTGGAGGGGCTTATATGTAATTTATAAAAGCTGAAGGGGCCCGGACGAAATTTACCCCAGGAGGGGGTTTTTTTGTAAATTCGAAAACTTCTCGGGGTGTGCCTGCAATTTTCCCAATGCAGGCTTGGAAACGAGGCAGAGGTTAGGGGCCCCTGAGCATGTGGTTCGGAGCCAAGACGCAGGCTCGGGTAGTGGGGCTCAGGCTTGGATGCCCGAGCCTGCGCGGCGCTTCTGGCGTTGCTTCAGGGGACCGACCCTGAGGTTCGGGGCCGGGCTAGGAATGGATGATGTGGGGGCTCTTGGGCCGCTGGATCAAGGGTTGACCCTTGATCCCACGACGACTGTACGCCGCGGGCTACCCGAAAGGAGGCGGTGGGGCGAGCGGGCGCCTTCGTCAGGGCGGAGGGATCGCGGGGGCGTGGGAGCAAGGTGGTGACGCCGAGGCCACGGCTATTTGACACACGACCGGCGAGGCCTAGAGAAGGCGGTGGTGCCCCCCCCCCCCCCCCCCCCGATGCGCGAGGGAGGCGAGCTGGGGCAGAGGGACCGCACGTGCAGGCTACGAGGCGGAGGCGCAAGCGACCAGTTGCTGACCGGGGGAGGAGGCGGTTGACCTGCAAGCTTAGCCAAAAAAGGGAAACGACCAAACGCGAGTGTGGCGATGTGTGGGGTGTCCCAGGGAAAAGGGATCTGTCCTTTGCAAGGCCGGCATTGGGTATGGGGAGTTGAACGGAGGAGGGGATGGAGTAGGTTCTGCAGGGGGTGCAATACCTGGTGGACGAGCTCGCCTGAAGGTCCGGGGACCTCGACCGACCTTTGCTCAACACGGTAATAGTTCAGAGCTGAGCAGCGACGGGGAGCCGCTGCGATAAGGGACAGAAGTCCCTTGGATCTCGTCGGAGGTTCCTGGCCTTGTTGTCACTAAGGCGTCGGTGGTTCTTACTCCAGGGATGGCGGATGCCTCGGATGGCCAGCGAGGGTGAGATTTATAGGAGGAAGGTGGTGTCGATTACGCGCGAGGGGGGGTGGAACAGCCATGCATGGCGGGCTTGATGGTCGCGCATGGTGGAGGCGAAAGGGCTGGGAGGAGGAGCGTGCGTGCATTAGGTTGGGGGAAGATGACAGGGGTCACGTGCACGTGACCTGGGAGACCTGGAGAGAGAGATAGGTGGGGGTGCCACGTGGCAAGCCCAGGAGCTGCCACGTGGCGCCCCCAAAAAAATTTCAAAACTTAAGGATAAAGAAAAATAGAAAAGAAATAGGAGACCTCAGATTGAAAAATTTTCTTCACGAAAGTTGTTCGTCTCTACGAGATCTACAACTTTTATGAGAATCTAGGAGCAAAAGAGGTCGCCTGTGCGAACTGGCATTTTTGGTGGTTTCCCATGTGTTTGGAAAACCGAATTTTTGGGATTTTGTAAAATTTTTAGTGGTTTTCGAGAGGATAAAAAATCTAGAAAAAATACGATAAAATACAAGAAAATTGATTACTCATTAATATATTTTTTTGGATTTTTAATAAATAAGAAATGGGAAGATAAAATAGAAGTAAGAAACACACAACTTTTGTACAGACCGACAACGGATACTTGGACTTAGTTAGTTTCTTTGATTTCAGTTTTAATCTGGATTTGGATTTTTATGTCGCTTAATAAAACTTTCATCAAAGAACACAAATGAAGAAGAACTAAAATTAAAAGTGTTAATTATGAACATAAAAACTCAGGTCAAAATAGCAAAAAGTCAAAATGCGCAAAAGAGGCCCAAAACCCAACTTTCATGTATGAGCTCCGAATTTTACGAAATTGGTCTTGTTTTGAAGGTATTTAAAAATGGAGTACTTTAAAATTGAGTAGATTAAAATCGAACACTGTGTGAGGGATATATTCTCATTTTAGTCTGTCAGATGTGAAATCAGACTTTGGGATTATTTGACACTTATTGAAGTTAGTAATTTTTTTGTATTTTTTATTTAATAAGGTTAGTAATATCTACACAATGGAGTTGGTTTGGGGTCAATCGGAGTTAGGATGAATTAATTAAAAAAAAGAAGAAGTTAGCAGCTTTTTGGGCTAATTTACACTTGGGATTTTAATTCGATTTATGCATGATGAAATGCAAATATTATTCACACTTGTATGGATGTTATTGATGCTCTATTAATGATTAAATGCATATGAATGTTGGGGAACAGAGCCTAAATGGCCAATTTTAGCATGATGAATACGGGATTCATCAGAACCCCTCAGCAAAAAAAACCTCAAAATGGAGATGGCTTGAAAATAATTCTCACAATGAGCATATATCGGCAAACCATTTGTCGCTCCGTATTCTGCGCGCGACAAATGGTTTGCCGTGCACGGCAAATGATTTGTCGTGTCACATGGACGACCAAAATCTGCGCCCATGATGAAAATCTGGAATCCCAGCCCCCCTCTCGTCCGTTCATGTACGCAGCAAATGGTTTGTCGCACCACGACAAACCGATTGTCGATATATCCCTATTCAAGGAAATATTTTCGTGACGTCCCCATTTCGGTAAAATTTTCCCCCCTCCCCCCTTCAGTAAACGTCCCTTCTCTCGCATTCTCTCTCTCTCCTTTTCTCTCTCGGACACCTCTCTTTCCTTGTCTCTATCCCACACATTCTCTTTCTCTCTCTCTCCCTCTCTTTCTCTCTCATTTCTCATAGGGATGCTTCTTATGAACCCATCCCTTCTCCCATTTATAGTAAGGGGGAGAGGTTAGAGAGGGACACATTGCATTGTGGGTGCAAAGCAAGCACGTTGCCACGAGTCTCTCCCATTCTTATTTTAATTTTTCTGCACGCCAATGTTTAAGTTTTCTCCATGAAGCCAACTTTTGCCCATCCCCTCATACTTTATTGGAATTTTATGAAAATACTCTTTTATGTCTAGGTTGTTACATGTTCGAGTTTGTAAAATAATTGAGAAGTTGTCACTGACCATCATCTGAAGAGGAGGACATCAATGTTATATCTCAAGTGGAGAAATATCCATTTGGAGCCAATGGATGCCATAACATTATGGCATGATTGACAAACTTTTCGTAACTCGAAAGCATAGTGGTGACTCAAGAACTTGAAAAAAATATGATCAGCATGTTGTTACTTTACGGGATATACAATATGTTATAAAAATGAACATTACTATATGTGGAAATGACATGTTTCAAAACTTGGAACATTACTGCTAAAGAAATAGATGGAGTTGATTAGAAGATGAGGAAAGCATGATCGAATAACTAATATTATTTGTTGCAAAGCCTGATTCTCAAATAAGGACGATTCTCCTCCATGCTTTGTGCAATAGACTTTTGACAATGGATACACACACACATGGGTAAAATGTGTATGCCCCCTAGGAGGAGCTAACTTATGTCCCCCGTCCCATTTTTTATATTTTTTGAAAATAAAAATCATGTAAATTCATTAATATATCCCTATATTATGTCATTCAAATTTCACGCGAAACATAGACTCATACGACCTCCATCCAGACAGGGTTGATTTAAAAAATCCTGGGACCGCTAAAAAAATGGCTGTCTGGATGGAGGCCGTAGGAGTCTCTGTTTCACACAAAATTTAAATGACATAATACGGGGATGTAGTGATGAATATTAATGGAAAAAATTTCAAAAAAAATAAAAAAATGGAGAAAATGAGGTGGAGGGAGCTAAGTTAGCTTCCCCGAGGGGGCAACCCCATTTATCTCTCTCTCTCTCTCTCTCTCTATATATATATATATAGGATATCTTTCAAATGAGACATGGTCCTTCCATCCTTAAGGAAGGCCAACGATCTCATGCATCCATATTCAATCCGTCGGTTGTTATTAAAGGCATGTTATAATTATAATTTAATTAACCAAAAACCCATTTTGGTCATTGTTCATTATCTAAATATAGTATGTAACAACTCAATTAATCTCCTCATTAATCTCTCTCCCAATCTTTCCAAAAATCCCAGGCGTACATCTAAAATATCTCATTAACTCTCTCATATTTCCATTCATTTCATAATCTCGCATGCAAAGAAAATGGAAGGAGGAGGACGTCGACCGCGGGAGGAAGAGGAGGATGTCGACCGCCGCTCGTCTCCATCTCCACCGTCGCTCGTCGCTCGTCTCCGTCGTCGCTTGTCTCCATCGTGCGCATGTCACATATCTCGTCTCTGTCGTCTTCACAGGTTTGTCATTCTCTTCGTCATCTTCGTCTCCATCTTCACTGTCAACATGGCCGACGAGTAGCTCTTCGCACCCTTCATCGACGTCTTCAACGTCGGCATGGAGCTCGGTGTTATCTTCGTCCTCACATGGACAACTACGTATGGTCGACATGAAGTTCTTCATCCCTTCGTATCCGTCTTCAACATCGACATGGAGCAGTTAACGATGTCATTCGCGTCGTCATCAACAAGGTGGAAGTGGGCGACACAGATTTGTTACGTAGAAATAGATTTTTCGTTTGTACTATACAATATCGATGTATGTTATACAAATTTGATGTGTATTGACATATTTGATATGTATTTTACATAACAATTTCGTGCGAATGAAAATTATCATTTTTTTATATATCTTGTATATTTGATATGTATTACACATTTTGAATGTGCATTATACATTGTGGATGAGTATTGTAAATATATGGTTGTATTTTACTTATGGATTTAGCGTGAATGTCTACTGCATTTTTACAAAGAACAATATAAAATTTATTATACAAAAAATCATATAATCGCTACAAAGAAGCACACATTAATTGCTAATATTAATTGTATTCTACAAAGAACCAAATCAAATTTACAAATAGGTGATTAATTTTGAAGGAACCATAGTAAATACAAAAAACATGCAATCGTTACAAAAGGAACTGCAGATTCTACAAAAAAACACATTAGGATACAAACATTGTCCCACATAACGTCGTCCAGTACAAAACAAGACATTTTCTAATTATGGTATTGCGAAAAATACCAAAAATAAAAATAGTTAAATTTAGTACTTCGGAATATTAATTGGTGTGCATAATTAATGCAAAAGTTGATGACCAAAATGCCCTTTTGAGCACATAAATTGATGATGCCGTTAGATTTGAATCTAACGGCTAGGATCGTTGGCCTTCCATAATGATGGAAGGACCAAGTCCTATTTGAAAGGCCCCCTATATATATATATATATATATATATATATATATATATATATTAGGGGACCATGACCAATTTGGATTCCATACTCTCCATGTGTGTTAGGGAGACGTGCACATCTTTTTCTAAATGTAATTTTATGTATAGAGTATGGAGGGAGATGAAGTGGAGATAAAACCGAATGCACAATTGACTATAATAGAAGCACGCGAAGAGGAAGACAACATGATATTACTGTGATCGGTCACCTCACGTGACCACCCAAGAATTTTCACTAAAGAAGAGCAAGTACAACTCTCTATATCTCTCTTTCTGTTCCTACATTCTCTTCCCCCCTGTCTTCTCTTATGGTGGTGTCGAATGTCTCCACCCATCGTATCTTTTTATAGACCTAAATACAATATTAGATTATTATAACAATAAATCTAAATCAATAAAGATCTTAATCAATCTCAATTAATCAAGATTTGAAATAATCTTAATCAATCAAGATCTTATTGAGATTTAATCACATTCCCGACATGGTCTAAATGGAATCCAACTGATCCTTGTTGGTGCCCTTAACATACATTATCTTGGACATGCTAGCAAAATTAATTGGTGTATCTTCTTATACGACATCATACATCTTTTGTTATTAGAGAATGTACCATTATCCTTTGTTTAAATGAATTGCACCCACTTTTGCTTGGCGTGTGCTTCTGTAGCAAAAATGTTGATAAATTGATGATTTTTCATAGGACTTATCCTATGAATAATTGGAGCTCCATCACCTATCAAAACCCTTCCATCAAGATTACACACCTTATTCGTTGTCTCATTCCTCGCATCACCATACGTGCTTATTTACTCAGTTTGAGAAGCCCCCCTCCAATGGAGATTCACTCGAACATTACAGGTAAACTCAAATACATTTTGCATGTGAGCACATGTTTGATGTCGATTAAAGTTCATGCATCCCTAATTAAACATGAGAAATTGTATTAATCCAACTCCCTTGACAGGGTGAAACTATCCACCTGCCATATTGATCGTGCCATCATTGCATGTTTGGCATGTATTGGACTACTCTGTAAATGTTCATACATGATATAAACATGTCGAGTCAAAAATTCATCCCAAATCTATCTTCAGCTCTCTTGAGCACATTAGTAAGTCTCCCTCACAAACTTGGTGGAATCCTCATGATGTATGTCTGAATCAAAATTTTCCTTTCCTCCTGCTCATATCTCAAACACTCAATACCCCCTTGACCTTCGTTGTTATAATAAAATCATATGATTGGACCCCATGGCTTAAATCGACCATAGAGCCTCACCTACGTTGATCTAGAATAGTTTCTCTTAGTCGTTAGCACATGACCTTCATCACTTTTTGCTTTATTTGTCGACCTCTACCGGAACTCATTCACAAGTAATGGAGCAACTCTCTTGTTCAATGTGATGGTCTTCTTGCCATAAAGCAACATCGTCATAATGTGATTGTCAGAAGATCGAAGAGAACTCGACAAGATGAAAGCCTTATCCATTTCCTTTAAGAGAAACTCTCCTTTCTTGTTTCTCTCCTCAAGTGTGAGCATGCCTTTTAGAATCTTGTTGAATTCATCCAAGTGTGCCCATTCTATCCCATCAGATGTTTTCAAATCGTAGACCTTTTTCTTCGGCAATTCCTGTTAGCCAAAGATTTGGACTTCTATCGTATCCAAGGTTCTTCCAGATCTTCCAGACCTTTTACATAAAAAGTATTGTCATCAAGAACATTGGTTTTGTACTATTTGCAAGATCCCTCATCTCCTTCCACTCTTCTCCCATCTTCTTTCGATTCCCCTCAATTTCTTGGACAGCTTCCACAGGTCCCTTTCGACGAATTTTATTGTTTATCCACTGCAGCCATAAGGTGAAGTTGTTCCTTTCATTGAAGGGGACACCGAGAATGATGCACCCATCGATGTGACATTTACCATTAGATTTGCTGCCTTGCCTTCTTGCATGAACATGCTACCAGTCAGAGTTAATAGAATCCTTCATGACTTCTGAGGAATGCAAACCACCATTGCATTGCTCTCTAGTTAACGTTGAATCTTGCTCTAATACCTGTTGTTTATCGTAAAATCAGATACACAATCAACAACTACAGAAGGCCATGAGAATGAAGATGAGATGATATGGTGGTGGACAGCTACTTCTCACGACCGCCAGAAAAGAAGATTTACTAAGAAGAAGTACAAGAACAACTGTTTATGTTCCCTCACTCTCTTCCTTCTCTCTCTCGCTCTCTCTCATGCTCTTTGTTGTCTTCTCTTATGGCGTCGTGAAATGATTCCATGCATCCTCTCATTTTATATGCACGAAAATAATCTTAGATTGATTGTAACAATCAATCAAGTTCCCGATCAACATCAATCAATCATGATCTCAATCAATTTAAATCAATCAAGATTTTAATGAGATTCGATCAAATCTAATATTTATTTTCCTTCATAATTTATAGAGAATCAAACTCTATCACACAACGATTATGATTTTTGTTCCAAATAGAAAAAATTATAATCTTACTAACATGATCGACCACGTGACGCCAAGTCGGACTCTCACTCTTCGACGTACCCATTGATGCGGTTGAGGTTAGACAATGCTTTCTTGGACTCAGGTTGCGTAAGAGGATTCATGGGAAACTTTTATGTCTATACTCATTGACTTATTGAGAGATATTGTAACATAGTGGTCTAATTGAGGAATGAGTGACCATTTAGTCAAAACAAAAACAAAGAGAGAGAGAATTGAATGTTAAATGGTGGCGTAAGTAACGAAGTCAAAGGCGTTAAAGAAAACAAGAACAATTCAAGCTCTTAACAATTGGGACATCAACAAAACAGGCATCACATATTATCAGATTGGAGCGGTATGGCACATTGGGATGGCAAATGTGACTCGTCTTCTTTACCAACTTGTCTGTCCCCGCTTAGCAAAAAAAAAAACTTGTCTGTCCCCCCGTGGAGCGTGGGCCCTCCCGTGCAACTAAGATAGACTTGAATAAAGGACTCTCCCTGTCTCTCTTATCACGTCCTTTCATCCTCCCCTTATTTAAATTAAAAAAATAAGAAGAAGATAATAAAGGTGGAAAAATCATCCATTATTAGAGATATGCTCTTTTCTGTGGGCATACATCACATAATTTATAATATTTTAATTACTCGTGTCGTTTTTAACTTCTACAATATGTTTTTATATAGTATCTGTTGTGTTAGATTTCTTACAAAATTCTGTCCATAATTAATAGGGAAAAATCGAGTTGCCCTCACATCATTTTCCTGTAAAATTTTTTGTTTTCTTTCAAAAATACCATCGTGTTTTTTCATCGTTATTTCGCTCTAATATGACATTCCAATTTCATCAGAAACATAAACTTATATATCCCCCATCTAGAACATGTAATTTTAACGATCTAAAAATTACTTTAATCGATATATTCTAGATAGAAGGTATATGAGTCTTTGTTTCTGATGAATTTGAACGAAATATTAGAGAAAAATGATGATGAAAATACATAGCAGCATTTCTGAAAGAAAAAAAATCGTCGAAAAATAAAGCGGAAACATGCTAACTAATATTACAAAAAGGCAAAACTATGAATTTTATAAGAAATTAAAGGCACAACTAATATTAAAAAAAAGAAAAAATCATAACAGAAATGGAAGAAGTTAAAAAAAGGACACAAATCATAAAAATCTTAAATTATAATAGTGTACCACAACCTCTAACTTCCATGCTAAAACAAGGAGAGTAGTACTGGAAAGAAGGAAGCTCATAGTCATTTTGATAATTTCTGTTCCTCTCCCCCTTAGGGCCTGTTTGGTTGCAGGGTTGGGCATGGTTGGCCCAACCCTGATTACTATTTACAAGGGTACTTCCTCCTCACAGATTACTATTCACCCAGCCTAACCCAATCCTGTCCAACCCTGCAACCAAACATCGTATCTTCCGCGTGGACTTCTCGAGGGACATATGTTATTTTTAATTAATTTTCATTGTGCGGATATTTTTCTGTATGATGACTGATGGTGACATATTGTCTTGTCTCTGTTAGTTGTTCGATAATAAGCACATCTCTTTCCTTTCTTTTGGAAATTTGTAAACCCGAGGCAAGTCAACTATTTAAATTTGGCAAAGGAGAATTGAAAAAAGGACACGTCACGGTTAGGAATATACATTATATGAAGTGTTTAATGGAGCTGCCTCTGCTTTATTTTCCGACATTTTTTTATTTTTTTAGATACGTTATGCATTTTCATCATTTTATTTTTTTAATATGTCATTCTATTTTCGTCAGAAATATAGATTATATGACATTAATCTAGAACAAGTCGATTACAACAATTCTAAAACCGTTACAATTACCTATTCTAGATGGAAGATATATGAGTTTGTTTCTTACGAAATTGGAATGACATATTAAAGAGATATAGTGATGAAAATACATAGCTTTGTTTTTGAAAAAAATAAAAAAAATATCGGAAAATGAAACGAAGGTAGCTCCATTTTTCCCTTATATGAATATAGATTTCTAGCGGGTGCACGTGTCAACCAGAAAGTCTTAGTTTTCTTATGGGAAAAATGGGGATGCCCCCATGGGGGAGCTAACTTAGCTCCTCCCGTCTTATTTCGTCTGTTTTTTTTTTATTTTTTTGAAAAATTCTTCCGTGGATTTTCATCAATATATCCCTATATTATGTCACTAAAATCGTACGAAACAGAGACTCCTACGGCCTCCATCAAGACGAGGTCGATTTTAACAATTTTGTTACCGTTAAAAAATGACTGTCTGGATGGAGGCCATAGAAGTCTCTGTTTCTCACGAAATTTTAATGACATAATATAGGGATATAGTGATGAAATTCCACGAAAGAAATTTTAAAAAAAATAAAAAAAATCAGACGAAATAGGGCGGGGGGAACTAAGTTAGCTCCCCATAGGAGCAGCCCCATTTAACCCTTTTCCTACAGGTCCATAAAACCCGTTAGGTATCCTTTGATTTCCGAAAGAAATGAGACGCACCTATTATGGTAAAAGGACGATCAAAATATCCCCACCGTCACCTCTAGTCCAATCCCTGCCGTCACTACTGATCGACCCCCTCCTCGCCATCGTATATGGTATCCCCTCCTCGGCAAGCAGGCGGACGTTAATTTTCTGGACTCATTACATCATCTCCTCGTCAGGCAATCATTTTTTAACGGTTGCAGAATTGTTGAAATCGATTCCGTCTGGATGGAAATCGTAGGAGTCTCCGTTTCATACGAAACTTTAATGACATAATATAGAGATATAGTTATGAAAATCCACAGAAGTATTTTTCAAAAAAAAATAAAAATAGGACGAGTGAGCTAAGTTAACTCCGCAAGGGGGCAGCTCCATTTTACGCTATATATAAGGTTCAATGGGGTTGCCCCTCCCCATTTCCCGTGAAAATTTTTTATTTTTTTTCAAAAATATCATGTATGTTCATCACTATATCCATATAATATGCCATTCAATTTCGTCAGAAATTAGAACTTCTATGCCCGCCATCTAGAACAGATCGATTACAACAATTCTAAGACCGTTAAAATCGCATGTTCTAGATGGAGGATATATGAGTCTCTGTTTTTGACGAAATTGGAATGACATATTAGAGGGGTATATTGGTGAAAATACATGATGATATTTTTGGAAAAAAAACAAAAAATCTCATCTAAAAATGGGACAAGGGCAGCCCCAACCAAGTGCCGCAGCCACTTGGCTGCCTCATGCAATAGAGTAGGATTTGACACATGCCACCATCTTTCATATTTCTGGATAATTTCAAAAGTAGGCAATAGACATCCTTTTCCTTATAAGCATGATTATGTTGTTTGTTGATTAATAAATATTAAAGAATTTTCATGGAATGATTAGATAATGGATGCTAATAATGTTAGAATTGGTGACGCAAATGAATCTTTGGTTGGCGATCATAATTATCCAATAAAGATTGGCATCGGAGGATACAAACCAACCAAATGTGTTTTATTGGATACTTGGAATAATATTAAATCATTGATTCGAAGGACATCGATGTATACAAATGTGAGTATTTAAAATCCCACCAGATTTTGTCATGTGGATCACAAGGTAGGATCATTCATTTTAAGAGACATGTCTAAAAATATTGTATACGTAGTAAAAATTACTACATTACTACATGTTCTATATTACTACATTTTCTATATCTGAAAATGCCTCCATCTCACTTGAGAATTGAAAATTTGATCAGAAGACAAGTCGAGAAGATCTAACAAGAGTATTTATTCAGCACGAATACCTTTCCGCTTATTTGAGAAAGATGTATTCAAGGTTTTCTTGGCAAATATATAGCACATGTTCAATCCCCTTCTCAATTCACTTCAAAAAGACACAACAACAACAAAGCCCTTTCCCACATTAAGTAGGGTCGACTACATGGACTCTTTGCCTCAATTCAGATCTATCGTGGGTCAGTCTTGGGCTTAGATCCAAATAACTAAGATCCCTTCAGATAGTCAGATTCCAACACTTCTTGAGACTCCCTCGCCCTCTCTTAGCTCGCTCAACATCCAAAATCTCGTGTCTTCTAACCGATGCATCAACCAACAACTATTGCAATGGCCAAACCATATTATGTGATTTTCACTCATATATCCTCTATAGGAGCTACACCAACTTTCTTTCTGATCGCATCATTCTCAACCTGATCTTCTCGTGTATGACCACACATCTACCTTAGCGCTTTCATTTATGATATTGTCATTCTATGCACATGTCTATACTTTACTGGGCAACATTCATATCAATATAGCATAATAGGTCTTACGGCTGCTTTGTACTACTTTCCTTCAATTTTCAAACGAATTTTCTTATCATATAGAATAGTAGAAACTCCTCTCCACTTTAGCCGAACTGTATTAATTTTATGAGTAACATCTCTATCGATTTCCCCATCATGTTGCAAAATAGATCTCAAGTATCTAAAAGATTCTTTCTTCTGAATATTATCATCTCCATTCTTCATATCTATTCCTTTACAAGTTCTTCCATGAAATGCACACTACATAAATTCAGTCTTAGCCATACTTATACGAAATCCTTTATTCTAAGGCATATATCCAAATCTCAAGCTTCTCATTTACTCCATCTTTACTATAATCTATCAACGTAATACTATCAGCAAGCAACATGCATCAAGATATCTCACCCTGAATGTGACTAGTAAACTCATCTATAATCAAAATAAAAAAAAAGAATGGACTCAAAGCTAAACATTGATGCAGACTGATGCTGATATCAAAATAATCAGTCTTCCCAGACTGGAGCCTTACACAAAATGAAGATCCATCATACATATCATTTATGAGCCCAATCCCAAACCTGAGTAAACAAGGAGGGTTGAGTAGCATTAAAAAGTTGGAGACAAATTCCTAAATAGTGTTATCAAGAATATTATTTAGGAAATTTCCAACATGGATTTTCACTTAGAAAAGGGACTGCATAAAAATGTATGATACCGAGAAGATCAAGTTGAAACACAGGATTAAAAAAATCTTCCCGTCGGATTTACATTACCATTGATTTATGAATATCAATCCAAACAATTGGTTATATCGCTACACTTGCCCACTAAAGTGATGAGCATTGGACTCTTAAGAAAAAATTCTGAATTTTTTTGTACTCCGATCTCCACACACCAACGATAATATTGTCGATATGATTGTTCATCGTTTATCTGAATGGGATTGAAAATGTGTGCAGCTTTACATCAGATAATGCATCTCCTAACGATGTGGTAGTTAACAATTTGATTGAGAATTTTGTTCCCAAGTTCAGTCTTATTCTCAATGGGAAGTTTTTTTATGTACCGTGTTGGGCACATATTTTAAATTTAGTTGTTCAAATGACTTATTGAAATTAAAGAAATTTATACTAAAATCAGAAATTTAGTGAAGTATTTAGGTGTCACAATGCCGAATGGATGAATTTGAAGAGGTCATGAAGCAGGAACGAGCCTCTATGGGAAAGAGACTCATTCTAAATGTAAGAGCATGATGGAATTCCACGTTTTAATGCTACAATCTGCCTTTCATTATACAGTCTTGCATTACACAAAAGTTTTTACTAGTGTGATCCCTATTTGTTTGACATCTCGAGCATTGGAGAATGGAAGAAGGCAGATAATATTTGTGTAACTTTGAAAGTCTTTTATAAAATAACAAAAGTTTTTTCCGGGCATTTCTATTAGACCTAAAATTTATTTTTTAACCAAATATTTGAAGTTAAAAGGGAGTTGAATATTTTATTCATAAGTGAAGACTTCTCTGTAAAGAAGTATGACAACAAAAATGAGTGTCAAATTTGAAAAGTATTGGAAAGATCACGAATGAAATTCACCTTTGACAATCATCGCCCTAGACCAAGTTCGAGTACATTCGATTCCGCTTGTTGAGAGTCTGCTCAGATTCCAAGGTTAATAATTTTATGAGTGAAGTCGAGACAACCACGTACAAAATTTGTGAGGAAAAATCTTTATAATCTCAATCTTCATTGGTGTTAGTTCTTTGTTTCTTTGTGATTTTAAAGATGACGCACACAAATGATTATATGGTAACCACTCACAAAATCTTTGTGATTGCAGGTATGCAAATGTGGATCTCAGCTCGACACAACTGCGAAGAGTCGTCGCTCTCAAGCGAAGCAGAAACTCAACCTCGTTGCTTGTCCTTGTTCAAAAGTGTTGTAATTATTTATCTGCATTATAGTGTAAAATTTGTAACCTCACCGCAAGCTTCAACTAGAAATTTATTTTTTATTAGATCAAGAATTCATGAACTTGTCAATCATCTCTTGACACGGGTCGATCATCACTTGTCAAACACATGTACTCCATTGATCGATTATACCTTATCAATCACACCCTGTGAAGTTATCGATCATATTTTGAATTCCATTCAAATGGTCATTAACTGATAGATCATTGCTTTTCAATTGATCGATCATTGATAATTGATCAACTTGATCGATCATATCAAGAAATATTCTTGATTTTATACCTATTTTGTTTCCAACAACTATTTTTCTTGAGTCCCTATATAAGGGATCCCATAGCCTTTGTTGGAACAAACACCATTCAAGCAATCACTCTTATATTCTCTAAAAAAGCAAAAAAACTCTCTCTGATAAATTTCCTCGATATTCTTCCTCATGTTCATCAATTCATTCGATTTTTCGAGAAGAATAATTTTGGTTGAAAAGTTGTGAAGCAAGTTTTTCAATTCGATAGAGTTCGATTGCTCGTTGTTCTTCAAGTTCTTCTGATAGTTGTCAGGGTTCTTTTGGCAGCCTTCTCAGCGCGGTGATATTTATTACTTATTTGATATTGATTATTCACATGTGTTATATGTGATATGATCAATGTGCTATTTATCTGTGAGTCTCGGTGCAAATTATATTCCGCTAATTTATCTCAAGATATCATATGTTTTGTATTGGAGAGTTACTTTCTTATATATGTGGACATAATATTATCTGAAATATATTATTGTTATATCTCTTGTTTTTAGTTAGCATCTTTCTGTAGGACTTTAGGTGTATGATCCTAAGTGTGATGAGAAGCTCTTGGACGTGAGATATCCAAGGAAGTACGAAGAAAGTCAAAAACTTGCATGTTCTTCAGCTTGTACTACAATGTCTGATCTGTAATGCATGGTGTTTGATCCAAGATTGTGAAGCGTCAACTTTGTAAAAGGTTAAGATATCCGCGTAAATATCTCAGGCTTTAGTGAATTAGTTGATTAGCTCGGCTAATTGAGAAATCACGAGACAGGAAGACTTAGGTTGTGGTTTTTACCCATGTAGGTTTCCACATTAAAATATTATGCAAGTGTGTTGATTGGATTGCTTGGTCTATTATTGTTGTACTTGCTAAATATTATGCGAAAATTTTTTAAACTACCTCGAACCACTATTCACCCCCTCTAGTGGTGTTGTGATCCCAATATTAACATTTACTATCAGAGCTTGGTTCATTATCTTGAAGTCATTAGTGGAAGGTACATATGGCTGCTATAACAAACAAGGATTTTGAAAGCCAACCCACCATCAGGCCACCGCACTTCAACGGAACCAATTACCACAACTGAAAGGTACGTATGCAGATCTTCTTAGAATCTATTGGTATTTGATGTTTTGAATATCATGGAGTAGCTTCTATAAGCATTATGTCTGATAATGACAAGAAGAAAGCAATATACAACTCCAAGGTGATGAACACCATCTTCTGTACTATTACCGTAGATGAGTTCAACCGCATGTCAGCTTGCAAAACATCATATGAAATGTGGAGCAAGGTTAGCGTCATGTATGAAAGAACAATGACACTTCAGGAATCTCAAGTCAGACTGCAACAATAAAGATACGAGGTGTTCAAGGTGGAAAGCAGAGAATATATTAGAGGCATCTACATAAGATTCTCAGCAATCATCAATAATCTCAAGAATCTCAAAGTTGATATCAAAGACCTAGAATATGTGAAGAAGATACTCATATCTCTCACACCTATCTGGAGCAATATTGTGACTATCATCATAGAAGCAAATGATGTCAATACTATCCAAATTGATGAACTTATAGGTAAACTCTTAGCTCATGAAGTCAAGAAGACTCAGATAATCAAAGTAGAAACTGAATTCAAGAAGGACAAAGGTATTGAATTTCAGGCAACAAAATCAAATTCAGAAGACAACTCAGATGAAGATCCGGCTATGCTCACCAAGAAGTTCAAGAAATTCATCAAGAGGAACAATGTAAATAAAGGAAGTGATCTCAAGTGTTTCAACTGCAAAAAGAGGGATACCTCAAGAAAGACTGTTCACTTCTCAAAAGAAGTAGCACTCAAGAACCTATAAGACGCGACACAAGCAAATGCAAGAAGATAGTCAAGGAAGAACGGATAAAAGGTCACTGTCACCATCACAAATATCCAAAGAGAAATTTTTTTCAAGTTAGTTGGGATTCTTCTGATTCCAACTTCGACATATCAGCATATTCTGAATGCAGGTCAAATGACTCTAACAAGGAAGAAGCCTTGCTCAGAAGCATGGCTCTCGAAGATGAAGAGGACATCAAGCGAGATCGTTGGCAAGTGGATCGTGGACAGTAGATGTTCAAGGTACATGACTAGAGATAAGGGTATCTTCCTCGATCTCAATGCCAAAGCTGATAGGACTGTCACTTTGGCAACAACCAAAAAGGTATGATAGTTGACGAAGGTACGACATGATAGTTGACGAAGGTACGACATGAAATCAGGTAGCTTCTATTAGTCGTGTTAGCCTTGTTGATGGTCTGAAACACAATATTTTAAGCATGACTCATATCTACAATAAGGGTTTTAAAGGAGTGTTTTCTTCTACTGGTTTTGAAGTTCTTAAGAAAGACACACTAGACTTGTTGCTTAAGGTATATGTACAAAACTATCTACACACTTAGATTCGGTGAGTGTTCATCGCTAGATTGCCTTCTGACAACACAAGAAGAATCCATACTCTGGCATAAAAGATTACGTCGTATCACATGAACTTGATCCACAGAACTACTAAGCTTATATTAGTCAAAGACCTTCCTAAACTATCCTATAAGAAGGTAAATATGTGATCAACAAGTGAATTAAGAAAACTCCATAAAAAAACCCAGAAGTCCAAAAAGCACATTAGATGAGTCGGACCATTAGAGCTTTTACACTTGGATTTATTTGGACAAAGGAAATACCAAAGTTTAAGTGGTTGTCGCTACTATTTTGTTATAGCATATGACTACTCACATTATACTTGGATTTGTTCATTTCTTTCACAAACTCATCTTTCTCTGAATTTGAGAATCTAGCCAAATGGATTCAGGACAAACATGAATCTCCATCATTAAGTTAAGAAGTGATCATATTGGGGAGTTTGAGAATGAGATTTTTCTTACTAATATGCTAATGTCGGGATCAAGCATGAGTTTTCTGCACCCATTCTCAGAACGACGTAGTTTTACAAAAAAAATCACACTCTTCAGGATTGTGCTACAATGCTACGTGAACCAGATCTGCATAGATAGTTTTGGGCATTTTCCATAAACACATCATATTATGTCTTAAACATGACTTTAATTCAAAAATGAATAAAGAATATATCTTTTGAGCTCTGTTTCAGACGCTCACCAAGAATAGGCTATTTCCATGTATTTGGAAGTAAATGCTATGTTTTTAACAGTAAGGATAAACTTGGCATGTTTATCCTAGAAGTGAAGATGAATCTTCTTAGGTTATTCTTCAAGAAGCAAAGCTTACAGGCTATTCAATATGAAACAATGACTGTCTTGGAAGCAATCAACGTTTCGTTTGGTAAGAACTTCAGCAAGACTCCTCAGCTACATGAATTAGAATATGAGGAATATACTTTAGTAGAACCTTCTAGTGTCCCTTAAGAATAGAAATTCTCATGTTTTACCCAAGGATTTTAGCTTTGTAAGAGACCACCAAAGGATCTGGAGATTGAAAACATCTCTAAAGGAATCCAAACAAGATTGTAATTAAATTCTTTTGCGCTATATGTGTTTATATCCTTCGTGGAGCTGAAGTCTATTAACGAGGTTTGCAACATTGATTTTTGGTTAATGTCAACGCGATATGAACTTGTCCTATTTGAGAGAAACTAGGTATGGGAGCTTGTGCCCAACCCTAAAAATCACATGGTTATAGGAACCAAGTAGGTTTTTAAGAATTAATTGGATGAGTGAGGGACAATTATCAATAACAAGGCAAGACTTCTTGCTCGGGAATATAATCAAGAGGAATGCATCGATTTTGATGAAACCTATGCACCTGTTGCAAAGATTAAGTCTATCATAATGTTAGCTTTCTTTTGTTGCATGGGAATCAAGCTGTTTTATATGGATGTCAAAAGCACCTTCTTAAACGGTTTCAATAAAGAAGTTTATTTCAATCAACCACCCGATTGTGAAGACCCCTTGAGACCAGATCATGTTTTAAAGATCAGGAAAGCCCTATACAAACTTAAGCAAGCTCCTCGAGCGTTGTGCGTCTGACTCAGAACATTCCTTCTCACCTCATGTTTCACAGTAGGTATACTAGACTTCACCTTGTTTGTGAAGTTTGTTTTGTCTGATTTATTGATTGTGCAAGTTTACATTAACGATATTGTGTTTGTCTCCATTAATACAATTCTTTGCAAGGATTCCTCACAAGTAATGCAGGAATAGTTCAGAATCAGCATGATCGGAGAACCCAAGTTTTTCTTAGGGTTGCAGATCAGCCAAAAAGAGTCTGTTACTTTCTTCTCACAACAGAAGTACACTAAGGAGATGCTTGTAAAGTTTGGCTTCGAAAAAGTTTCGAGAAAGTCTACTCCTATTGCTCCAGCTACACACCTCGACCTTGACAAGTCTATTAAGCATGTCGACCAATGGCTATACGGATGTTTGATTGATTCTTTGCTTTATCTAACTGCGAGCATACATGATATATTATTTAACACCTATTTAGAGGCATGCTTTTAGGCAGCACCAAAAGAAAGCCATTTAAAACCTGTAAAAAGAATCTTTCGTTATCTTGTTTTTTGCAAAAGAATTAGGTTTGTTTATCCAAAGATACATTCATTAGATTTTACATATAGTGATGCAGATTATTCTAGCAGTCGTATGGATCAGAAAACCACAAGTAGTGCCTTCCAATTCAAGGAGAATGTCCTTGTTTCTTAGTTTTCCTAAAAGAAAACTTATGTAGCTCTATTTACTACTGAAGTAGAGTATATAGCCATACATCTAGCTTGTTCTTAAATACTTTGGATGAAAAGCACACTCTCTGACTTTGGTTTGACCTTTAGCAATAATAGAATTTTGTGTGGCAACACTAGCTCTACCAACATAGTTAAAAACCCTGTCAACCACTCTAAGACAAAAATCAATTGATGTTAGGCCTCACTTTCTTAGAGAAAATATCTTGAAAGGTAAAATCTGTTTGGATTATATTTCAATAGATAGGAAGCTAGCAGACATTTTCACAAAGCCTTAGTTGTACTTCAGTTTGAAACTATAAGGAGATACTGAGGTTTTGAGTGATATTTGTTGAATATTAAATTCATAAAGAGGAACACATTTATAGCACATCCGATCGATCATAAAGAGAAGTCTGATTAGTCACCCATGATCGATCATCAGTTAAGCATTGATCGACAACCCCTGATTAATCATACTCGGTAACTGATCGATCATCTGGGTTGAAATTTAAAATTTAAAATTTGAATTTTTGGCACTCGGCCCACTTTGGAAAGGGTACCAAGGATGTTGCATATCCTTCCTATTCTAACCTAGACAACTAGAGAACTTCCTATTAGATGACACATCAAATCTCTTTACTTGGCATGAAGGACACATTAGTATCCCTTAAAAAAGAGATTGATCTCATCCAGAACCTCTCATAGGCCTTTAAGTAGATACCCAAACCCTCCCTTTCTTCTCATGCCATCTCAGAGCAAGAAAGAGTCTACCTAGATTGAGTTTTTCCAAGCTCTAGCTCAGACCTAATCGATATTGTTTGTTGATTTCTTTATTATTTTCTTAGTTATCCATGTCATAGGGTTCCTATTATTACATGAACTTGTTCACTCACTCATGATGGTACCTAAGAGGTCACATGCAACTTTCGCATCTCGATCTGCATCCGTGAATCACCGGATCTTTGTCTATTCCTGCCTCAACTTGATGACCTCCTGACCTATATCATGGCCGATTTCAAGTAACCACTTCCTTGGTTTGAGAGGATCTTTGACTTGAACAGGGTTAGGAACATGTTCGATTCGATCATGTTTCTTGGTCACCCAGATTCCTTGATCGACTCCATCTCACCCAACGATGTCATCAAAGTTCTATGTGAATCTCGAAGACAATAATGGCACCTCCACCTACCTCATTAGGTCCATTGTGAATAGTACCACCTTCATAGTCGACATCTCTATATTTCCCCCATTTTAGGATGCCCGAACATTAGTCTGACCCTCACCGAGGTTCTAGACTCCTTTACTCAAGACAAGCTTAGGGAAGCCTTAATGCCCGTCCAGAGTTATAGGAAACCCATCCAAGCTCTGAACCTTAGGCCCCTCCCGTGTTTTCTCAATTGAGTCTTCTCCCGATGCTTTCAGAACCAGAAGTCCAACCTCACCCATGTCACATTAGAATTCCATGCATTGATCTATGTATTTGTCTTAATGAGTCATTCAATCAGTCCCACTTCTTGTGTTACTTTCTTTTCCAGACACCAGGTAGATTCCTTTTCTTAGGATTTTTAGTTACCCACATTCTACATCATTTCAGTCTTCACGTCCCTCGTGACCTTGTCCGGATCTCCCAAGTCTGACCCTTTGGTGTGGAGTCTATGCTCTTCACCACTAAAGTAGATGAACCAAAAGTTGAGCTTCCCATGACCACCTCAGGACCGATACCAATCCTTACTACCATGGCCCCTCACTTCTCATGATTTTTTCATATGCATGTCTGCCCCTCTAATTTTGACTCCACATGAGGATATTTGTATTATCTCCTCTCCTCAGAGGAGTGCCTCACCTAGCAGGCCATCATCGACGCTCACTCTCTCGAGCTCTATCAGATCCGAGAGATGGTTGGTGCAATAATGAACTTTCATCAGGAGATATCGACTTTCACCAATATCTATGCTTAGTTTGTCAACGACCAATCTTAGATGTTGTATCACTTGTCTGAAGAGATTCATTTGATGCATATCTCGCAACACCCTTCTGCTCTAGCACATGCAACACCTAGTACGCATGCATCTCATTCCTGTGCTCGCAAGCTCCGTACCTCAGAGAGACCCGACTCCTCCTTAGCCTTCATCTAGACCTCTTTGACTTGGTGCCTTGTCCTCTCATTGAGGAAAGGATCTCCAGATTCCCGTACATATCCTAGAAGCTGAAGCAATTGAAGAAGAAGAGAATGAGATCGAAGAAGAAGGATCGATGCTCTAGAGTAAGAGTACAGCTCCAGTACTCGAAATGTTATTGAGCGTGGCAAGAAGGCCAAGTGCTCTTCTACGAGATTAGAGGATCTTGAATATACACTGCCTGACTAATCATGTTCTATTTTTTGTAGTTCTTAGTTGTTTTTGTTTCTCTTTCCTTAGAATTCCTATCCTTTTAAGTTTGAAGCTTTTTTTATGATGGAACTAAGTTGTGAGCCACACAAATAATTTTTTATTTGTTCCCTGCTTATTAATGAAGTATGCATATTTTATTTAACTCTTTATATTATTCTTTTTAATTAATCACAAAAAGGGGAGAATGAAATTGAAGTTAGATACCTTAAAGATTAATGGATTGTCTAATTAAGGGAAAGAACTAAATAAAAAAATCCAGTTTTATGGTTTACGACCATCACTCACCTTACAAGAATTAAAAGAAAAGTTTATGATTCTTTTAGTAAAGTGTAGAAACTAAAATCAAAGTTTGAACTTGTGATATTCAAATTATTTTGACGTAGTGATCTGTTATGATATACTTTGTCTATATCAAGTTCAATTTGAAAAGTGCTTATGCTTAAGTGATCACAACTTTCTTTAAGCTTTCAAAAAGATTATGTCATCGTTAAAAAGGAAGAGATTATTAGCTCTCTTTTTTCTCTATGATTTTATAGATGACACACGCAAGATTATATCATAATTGCTTACATATTCTTTATGATTGAAGGACTGCAAGTGTAGATCTCAACTCGACATGATTGCAAAGAGTTGTCGTTCTCAAGCGAAACAGAAGATCAGCTTTGTTGCTTGTCCTTGTTCAAAAGTGTTGTAATTGTTTATCTGTATTATTTTGTAAAAGTTGTAACCTCACAACAATCTTCAAGTGAAAGTTTCCTTTTCAGGAGATCAAGAACTCATGAACTTATCGATCATCTCTTGACACTGATCGATCATACCTTATTGATCATGTATAATCCATTGACCGATCATACTCTTTGAAGTTATCGATCATATTTTAAATTCCATTCAAACGATCATCAATTGATCGATCATTACTTTTCAGATGATGGATCATATTATTTTACCTGACTGATCGTATTAGGAAATTATTCTTGGTTTTATGCCTATTTTATTTCCAACGGTCATTTTTCCCGAGCCTCTATATAAGGGACCACATACACGTCATTGGAACACACACCATTCGAGCAATCACTCTTATATTCTCTAGAAAAGAAAAAAAGGTCTCTCATTCATTCGATCTTTTGAGAAGAATATTTTTTATTGAAAAGCTGTGAAGAAAGTTTTTCAGTTCAACAGAGTTCAATCACTTGTTATTCTTCAACTTCTTATGATAGCAGACAGAGGTCTTTTAGCAGCCTACTCTACGTGGTGATATTTATTATCTTTTTAATATGATTATCCACCCACGCTATCTGTGATATAATTGATGTGCTCTCATCTATGAATCTTGATACAATTATATATGTTGATTTATCTTAAGATATCATATGTTCTTTATAGGGGAACTACTTTCTTGGTATCAGTGAAGATAATACTATCTTTAATATATATTATTATATCTCTTCTTTCAAGTTAACATCACTCTACACGACTTTAGATGTCTTATCCTCCTAAGTGTAACAAAGAATCTCTTAGACATGAGATCTCCAAATAAGCACGAAGAAAGACAAAAACTCGTATATTCTTATATTTATACAATGGTGTCTAATTTATAGTGTTGATTTTGGTATTTGATCCAATATTGTGAATCATCAACTTTGTAAATGGTAAAGATATCCACGTAAATATCTTGGACTTTAGTGAAGCAGTTGATTAGCTCAGCTAATCGGGAAATCCTGAGTTAGGAAGACCCAAGTCATGGATTTTTACCTATGTGAGTTTTCACGCTAAAATAACACGTAAGTGTGCTGATTGGATTGCTTGGTCTATTGTTTATGTGATTGATGAATATTCCGTGAGAATATTTAAGTTTCCTCGACTATTATTCATCGCCCTCTAGTAATGCAATCCCAATACTCACAAGTGGATATAGAATGTACACAATCTCATCACCTATTATGGTTAGTGATTATTCATGTGGATCTGTTGGGGGAAAGAAGAGGGAATATTTTAAAGCTGAATTTCGTAAAAAAGAAGAAAGAGATGGCGGGCTTGAAAATTAGAAAATTGGATATTCATACATATTTAAATGATAGGTCTGCTGATTTTTGATGATGATGAAAATGATTACTTTGATATTCTACACTGATGGAAAGCGAATTCAAAGCAAGTACCTAATCTATTCTAGAATTGCTTGAGAATTTTAGCGACTCAGGTGTCCACATTTGCTTCCAAGTAGGCATTTAGCACAAGAGGTCGAGTGTTGGATGCTTAATTGTAGCGGGTTGGTTCCATCCATGATGTAAGCTTTGATTTGCATCCAAGATTGGTTGCATGATCCTGGGACACCAATCGAAGAAGCTGATGACAATGCAGACTTGATCCTCACAGGTGTGTTGCGTCTTTTGATGGAGTAACTCTTTACTTTCAATTGATTTTTGACTGTCCATGACACTCTTTTTAAATGAATTTCAAGAGTTTGTCCAGATGAATGACAAGAAATTGAATTAGGATCGACTGGCTTAGTAATAGTATATTTATTTACCCAAATCTATATTCCATCCTACCATTAAAGATTTATTTATCTAAGTGTAAAATACTTTCGTTTTAGGATTATCCTAAAACGAAAATATTTGCACTTAGATAAATAAATCTTTAATGGTAAGAGACAACATAATCTATAGCTTATCTGATATTAGATCATTTTATTAATCTTTAGTTTCTTTTAGGAAGTGATGCTGGTTACTATTTCATTATTTGTATATTGCCTTCTCGTGGTAACTTGCTTCACCGCCTAGAATTAAGAATAGTAGTATTGCATGTTATTATTTCTGGTGATTTTATGGATTGATTTGCTTAAATATAAATGTCAATGACATCTATGCACAAATCTCTGTTAAAGTCAAATCATTCTATTAAAATAAATATCGAATTAAGCGAGACATTGTGTTTAGTTTGAAGCATGGTCATTGGTTATTATCGACCATCGGTAGGGAAGGGTAGGGGATGAGAGTAGTGAATTAAAAGGTATTGAAATAGGAACTCAATAGTATTTGCATCTTAATGTCGTGGAACTATGTTTATTTCGTTTATGACCTTCATTGGAATTTATTACTAAGGATGGATTTTAAACATGTCTTTAGTTTTGATTGTTTCAATAATTTTTGGAGTATATTGTGTGTTCGGCACAAGATGTGGGTGAAGTATGCAATATACAATTATCCAAATAAAAATATTCACAAACCACATAAATAGAAGAATATCGAATCACAAAGATATGGTGATTTTTATGTGAAAACCAAAGCAGGTGAAAACCATGACCCAGAACCATATTTTGTGATTTCCCCTTCGCTCTCTAGATGGTGCTTGTTTCCACTATTCTAGCGCTACTTTAAACCGAGATAGCACAAACCTCACGTACAACTTATATCCTTCCTAGGAAACTCCTAAAGAAAGATTTTATCTCGTAGATAAAAAAATCTACAACTTGAATACCTATATAAAAAATGTTGACAGATAATATAGTTAAGTAATAAACATGAATTCACAAGATTACATACTTTCAACGCAAAATCTACTCGAGAATGATGATGATGATGATCTCAGTAGAGCACATAGAGCCCAGATAACTTCAGTAGCTAGACATCTTGAAAGAGAGCTCGAGAGCACAAATAATGAAAGAACTGCACAAGAATCACTCTTTATTTTCTTTGAGAGTAGAAATATCTTTCTCTTTCTTGTGTATCTCGAACAATGAGACATATGGTTCCTTATAAAAGGTTAGCCTCAAAAGAGCCATTGATGCATAAAAATAGAAATCCCAACGTTTTGATTTACAAAATCATGATCAATCATGTAACATGAATGATCGATCATGGGTGAATGATTTGCTCAACAAAGTGAGCAATCAAATTTGAATGTTGAACAATAATTTGAAAAGTTGTCGATTATGATCAAAAAGATGGTCGATCAGAGTTGATCGATTATAGATAACAAAATAGTTGATCATGCGAGGAAATTTGTAATCAAGAATTGTCGATCAAAATCAAAAGATGATCGATCATGTATCCAAAAATCTATTTTGAAATAATAATAATTCTGGCTTAGTTTTGCTTGTTGATCAAGAATATGTAAAAACTATAAGATGGTTTTTCAGTATAAAATAATAAATATGCATTATGTTACATCAACATACGAAGTCTTTATATCTCTCGAGCTTTTGCAATTGAGTCTTTCCTTGATCTGTTTCTTAATCTTGAACCTTTAAGTTGAGACTTTCAGAAGTGTTTTATGCTTTGAGTAGGCGTCATAGCTTTCTCTTTACTTTCAACGCTGAGCTTTTACATGAAAATTAATATAGCTACAAAACAAATATACAACAAATTTATTAGCAAAAACTAAGTCACTAAGAATCTCTTCCTTTTTATTAATGACAGAATTTATATTTATTTTTTAATAACTTCAACTATATTCATTTTTATCTAATTTAATCTCTCAATCTATATCATTCCAAGAATTATCTCCTCCTTAATTTTTTCTTTTAATCTCTCTTCATTCAGTAAACTTCTCTTGTAAAATGTTTCTCCCTTTCCTTTGATACCTCAGTAAAATAGTAAACGTTCCCCCCCTTTTTCATTATCAAAAAAATTATCTCCCCCTTTCTTAAAGAGTTATCACTTGTCCTTTTACTCTCTCATTTTTGGCCAAATTTTTTCTCACAACTTTTGCATAATACCTAAGGACTACTTAACTACATTTTTAAAATTGTAAAGTTTTATTTTAGAAGAAAGTTCTAGGAAATGTCACTTTGTTGGCATAACCGTAAGTGTCTTCTGAGATATAAGCAAATATATCAAAGTTTAAGGGTTTCATAAATATATCAACAAGTTGTTCTTCCGTTTACAAAGTCTAGGAAAATTTCTCCTTTTAGAACACAGACTCTTAGGAAGTGATGTCGAATGTCCATGTGTTTAGTTATATATAAATATAGTATTTTTAGAAAGATTTATAGAACTTGTATTATCACAAAGAATTTTAAATTTTTCAAGTTTTATTCTAAACTCATTTAAGATCTGCTTCATCCAATACTTGCGAACATGCAAGAGAGACATATATGTATTCATCTTCTATTGTTGATATGGCTACACAGATTTGCTTCTTAGAGAGCCAAAAGATCAGTGTATTTCCAAGGAAATGATGTTCCACTATACTCTTCTTATTTGTTCTATTTTCATCATAATCAGCATTAGTATAAGATTTTAATTCAAGGTGTGGTGATCGAGGATAAAACAAGCCATAATTATAAGTATCTTTGAAGTACTTTAAGATCCTTTTTACATCTTTTAAGTGACTTTCTCTAGAGGTCAATTAGAACCTAGCACACAAAAAGTATTAAAAAGTATGTATGGTCAACTAGTAGTAAGATATAACAATGAACCAATCATACCTCTATATTGAGTCGCATCAATATCCTTACCCTTTCCATTTGCATCAAGCCACGCGTGAACTCCCATTGGTGTTATCTTTCCTTTCGTACTCATTTGAATCATTTTAGAAGATCCTGATTGCACTTTGTTTGACTTATGAAGATCTCTTGTGGTAGTTGTTGAATATGCAAGCCCAAAAAGAAACGAAGTTCTCCCATGAGACTCATTTCAAACTCCTCCCGCATCAACTTAACAGAATCTATGCATAAATATTCATTAATAGCTCTGAAAATAATATCATCAATATTTAGTTTGAACTATTTAAGGATCATTTGAATTTCTAATAAACAAAGTTGTGTCTACTTTACCAATTTAAAAGTTAACAGATAATAGAAAAGATTTCGATCCATCATACCATGCTCTTAGTGATTGTTTAAGACCATATAAATATGTGTTCAATTTATAACCAAATTGAGGTTTCTCTTTATCAATAAAATCAAGAGGTTGTTTAACTAAAGCTTCTTCATTCAAATAACTATTAAGAAAAGTACTTTTCACATCCATTTGATAAAGTTTTATATCTAAGTTAGCAACATAAGCAAATAGCATCCTAATTGATTCTAGTTTGACTTAGGTGTGCAGGTTTCATCAAAGTCAGTATCTTTCTATTGGTTGTAACCCTAAGCAACTAGTATGATTTTGTTCCTAACCACTTGCCCTTCTTTATTGGATTTGTTTCTGCAAGCCCATTCAGCTCAATTGTTGAGGTATTTTCTGGTGTAGATATAAGTTCCCAAACTTTATTTCTTGAAAATTGGTTAAGCTCTTCTTGTATTGTGATTATCCAGGATTCATCTTTAGTGCTTCTTCTATTTTATTAATTTACTTTGAGATACATAAGCATCAAGTATAAAATTAATGGTAAGCTATAACTTTATCTGATTTTTCTCCAATTACTTGTGTCTTGGAGTGTTCCATGTCAAAGATTCATTCTTTAGGTGGATTATTTGTATTAGTATCTTTTATATTGCTTATATCAATCAATGTGTGCTCTTCATCTTTGATACTATTTTCTTGATTGTTTAATTCTTGTGGATTTTTATCGAATTGTATGTGCATTAATTCTTCCATAATTAGTGTTTTCTTATTAAAAACTCTATAAGCTTTATTATGATTTGAGTATCCAATGAATATGCATTCATCAATTTTAGAATCAAACTTGTCGAAGTTATCTTTTGTGTTTAGTATAAAGCATTTACTTCCAAACACTTTAAAATAGATTATCTTAGGAGTTTTACTTTTATAAAATTCATAACTTATCTTTTCAAGAGTTGGTGGTATTAATACTCTATTTAGTACGTAACATTCAGTATTTAGTAGCTATAGTCCAGAAGTATTTAGGTAGACCTGATTCTATTACTAAAGTTATAGCACACTTGTAAAGTTCTATTCTTTCTTTCTACAAATCCATTTTGTTGAGATGCTTTTGGAAAAGAATATCCATGTTTTGTTCCATGTTTTTCACAAAACTTAGAAAATTATCCATTTTAAAACTCGTGTCCATAATTTGTATGAATTTTAAGGATTTTTTATTTTCTCCTTTTTGAACTAATTTTGAAATTTTATAAAAAAAATCTATTGTTTGATATTTTTTTAAGAACATGGTTCAAGTGAACCTGGAGTAGTTAAGTACTATAACAAGGCAGTATCTACATCCACTAAGTCTTTCTACTCTTGTTGGTCCAAACTTATCTAAATGAAGTAGTTCTAGATGTCTAGATGTTGAAACTAAGGTTTGCTTTTGAAAGAACTTTTGTGAAGTTTTCCTGGTGAGCAAGCATTACATGGTGTTTTGAGGTTTATCCTATTGATAGGCAGTCCCCATACTAAGTTATACTTAATCAACTAGTTTAAATACTTTGGTGTAAATGACATAGTCCTCTGTGCTAAAAATAAATTTCATTATTACTAACAACCAAGCAATCATGGGCATGATCTTTGTTAAACTTTACAATATGGATATCTTTAAATTTTTTTCAATTAGCAAGGGTTCATTACTAGATTCATTAAGAATCTCTAAGCTTATTTGATGAAAACAAAACACTAAAACCTTTATCACAAACTTGGCTTACGCTAATTAAGTTATACTTTAAACAATTAACTAAAGAGACATTATCAAATGTAGCTTTGCCCTTACCAACTTGACCACCCATGGTACATCCCTTGTTATTGTTTCCAAATGTGACCAAACCTCCTTCTTTATGTTCCATGCTAGTAAATAGCATCTTACCTCCTGTCATATGCTTTGAACATCCCGAATCCATATCCATCAGCTTCCTCCATCTTTTTCAACAACAATTAGTGTTGGCATCATTCTTGATCCAATTGGCTTTGAAGCTTTTAGTATGAGATAGTGTGTACGTCATTTCTTGTGATCTACATTATCTTCACCTACAAACAAGTTTTTAAAATATCTTTTGGTACCCATCTTTTGAGTCCATAGGGATTAGACTTTTTCTCTATGATTTGACTAAGCGACTTGTTATGAGATGTTGAACTACTAATAAATCATATGTCATTCTTATCACATGGATTTCTTTTGGACCACATCGATTTATCTAAACTCTTGTTGCCTGTAGTAATCTAGTAATATAATTTACAAGCTTATCATAATCTAGTTTAAGTCTACTAATTCCTTTTTCAAGAAAAATAATATTATATCTTTTAAGTTGGATGATTGTTAAAAATATTCTTTTTCAAGAACTAACTTATTTATCCTTTTAATTAATTTTTGATTCTCTAATTTTAACTTTTCTAGTTCTACAAAAATTTCATGAAAAGCATATAAAAGTTCATTATAGGTTTCTTGAGTTACCTCATCTTCCATAGCCATTAGTTTGAGGCATATTGATTCTTCATCGCCAAGTTTGAGTTCAAGTCGCTTGAATGTGAGTCGCTCCATGTTGCTTGTAGTACTTTCTTTTTATGATGGTTCTTGAGCTTCTTTGATCGCTCCTTCTTGTTTCCCTTCTCTTTCTTTAGTAGTGGAAAGTCTTCCTAGATGTCCCTTCTTATTGCACTCATAGCATGTCGGTGCTTCATCGTTGTCTTCTTTCTTTAACTTGAAGCTTCTCTTGTTTCTCATGAACTTCTTGACTTTTCTAGCAAGTAGGACAAGATTTTTATCATTCATTTCTTCATCGGATGAGTCTTGTATGCTGACCTTGAAAGCAAGTGATTTCTTCTGCCTCCTCGATCAATTTCTATTCTTCTTCATGACTTTATAGGCTATCAAGTTTCCTATGAGATCATCTATCTCAATGTCTTCCATGGTATTTGCTTCTTCAATTGTCGTCACCTTCTGTTCCCATTCACTTGAGAGTAAATCGATGATTTTCCTTTCAATCTCTCCTTTGATAAAGTTCTTTCCTGGAGCCTTGAGATTATTCACAATGGTGTTCAACCTCATATACATCTCTTTGATCGATTCTCGTTCCTTCATCTCAAATTTATCCTATCCACTAGTGAGCATTGTCATTTTGAAACTTCTAATTTTATGTGCACATTCATACATTACCAGGAGTGTCTCCCATATCTCATGAGCAGTCTTGGACTGTGAGACATGATTGTACTCATCTGCTGAAAGAACGCAATATAATAAGTTCATAGCTTGCACATTCCTCTCCATATCATTGATCTCAACATTAGTGAATTCTTCTCCTCCTTCCTTCAATGCAACCTCCACAAGGTTTTTGTCGTGCGTATCCACATCCTGAGATCTATGGATTGCTTATAGATCTCCATATGATTTTCCCAGTAGGCATAGCTGGTGCAATCGAAGTAAGGCGGCTTTTTAATAGAGTAGTGGTTCCACTCGAGCTGTGGATATGTTGCGTTGTGCCATTGAGGACCTACAAGTAGGTAGTTACACCAGCAAAACTTGAAACCACTCTGATACCAAATGTGAGTCCAGCATAATAGGGACGGGAATCCCGCACAATTATCCCAATAACGATATTCAAAAAAAATATTCACAAAGCATACAAATAGAAGAATATCAAACCACAAAGAGACATGATTTTACGTGGAAACCCGAGAAGATGAAAACCACGACACAGAACCCCAAGATAAATGATCATATCGTGGTTACAACATCCGCTATCGATATGTCTGGTACTATTCCCATATTTATCCATCAAATCAACAAAACAAGTATAAACATCATTTATCCTTTATCCCTATCTTATTCCTTAGGCCTCGTCCGAAAAGATATAAAATATATACTGAATTATAATTTTTCAAATAGAAAAAGTCTTATTATATCTAATTTTGCAAAAGATGAAGAAAACTTAGATAAAGAAAAACTAAATGGATAATTATTTATTCTATCTATCTATATATAGAGAAAGAGAGAAAGAGAGAGTGAAATGTGGTTGCTATCTAGGGGCGGTCGATGAACTACTCTCGCTCCCATTTTTCGTATTTTTTTAGCTTTTTTGAAAATATCATCATCTATTTTCATCACTATATCTTTATATTATGTCATTTCAATTTCGTCAGAAATAGTGACTCGTATGCTCTCCATTAGGAACAGATCGATTGCAGCAATTCTGAAACCGTTAAAATTCACGAATCTGTATGGAGGGAATAAGAGTCTCTATTTTTGATGAAATTATGATGAAAATGCATTATGGTATTTTTCATAAAAATAAAAAATGCTAAAAAATGAGGCGGAGCAGCCCGTTGGCTGGCCCCAGGTAGCAGCCTCATTTTTCTCATATATATATATATATATATATATATATATATATATATATATATGAGACATTTTAAATGAGGTGGGTCTTTCCTTGGATTTTAAAAGGCACAATCAATTTAGTAAAGGGATTTTTACACCCATAACCTTGAGTAATTTCACAATAACATTTATAACTCTGCATAATCGTGAATTACATGAAAAATCCTGGATAGTCACTCTGTTTCACACCCATAACCCTCCGTTAATTTAACACGTTAACTCAACCATAGGAGGGAGTTAATCTAATCATTCTACACCTAATGACTAGGATTAATCAAAAATAAAAAAGAAAAAAAAAGCTCCTAATGGGGTACACGTTGGAATCCCCAGGTCTGACTTGCATGCGGATGTAGCGACGGTGGGAGGAACTCCGTTGCAGGTCGGTTGAAGGAGGCTGAGGTGGGCGGGGCGCATCGAGCTTGGTTGGGGGGCTTCAACAGAGGGACGGGTGATCTCGACGCCGTCAACGGAGATCTTGACAGAGGAATCGGTGTGGAAGGTGGCAGTGGAGGTGATGGTGAGGCAGTTGGAGGGGGAGGCCGTCTGGAGCTTGGCGCCGAAGGTGAGGTGGGAGAAGAGGAAGAGGCCCAGGACGAGGTGCTCACGGAAGAGGGCGGGGGTTTCCGGGGGTCGGCGCGGTTGGCGTGGTGGAGTTCTGGGGGTTGGGGCCTACATGTAGGGTCGGGATGGGTTCTGGGGGTCAGGGCAAGCAGGCGTGGGGTGTTCTGGCGGTCAAGGCCTGCAGGCGCGGTGGACTTCTAGGGGCCGACGCGGTGGGGTTCTGGGTGTAGGGGCATGCAGGCGCGGTTGGCGCGCGAGGGAGTTCCAGGGGTCGTAGGGGTCGGGTGGCAGGGGAGATGGAGGGTAGCGCGGGGGAGGGGGGGTTTTTGGATGCAGTTTGGGTGCAGGCGCGTGCCTGCAGACGCGGGGGGCTCTGGGGTGGGGCTTGCAGGGGGGTCGGGCCTGCAGAGTCGGGGCTTGGGGAGGAGGGGGTGGGCTGCGGGCGGAGGGGTGGCTGCAGCCGGAGGGCTCCGAGGGAGAGGGCTTATTTTGGCTGGGGCGCGGGAGGGAGGGGGAGCTCCGAGCTTCCACCGGGTGGGGGCGCGGCGAGGGGGAGGGCTTTGTCTAGGTAGGGCGCGAGGGGGGTGCTTCCGCTGGCGAGGAAGGGGAAGGTCGGTGCCAGGACTCGGGGGGCTTCGAGCAGGGGAGGACCGATGGAGGGGAAGGTCGGTGCCGGGACGCGAGGGGTCGGGCTTCGAAGCGAGGGAGGGGATCGGCAGGAGGAGCTGCTGCTACGGCGAGCTTCGAGATGGAGAGGATCGACGGAGGAGGCTTTGACTAGGGGGAGAGGGGCGAGCATGAAGGTGGCATGTTTTGTAAATAATAATGACTTTTAGGGGCAGTTTTGTCTTTGTAAATGGAAACGGTCAAATATTCCAAACGGATTATAACACTGGGTTATGTCATGTAAGAGTTAAGCATTACTCAGGGTTTCTCGTGTAATTCGTGATTATACAAGGTTATGAATGTTATTGTGAAATTACTCAGGGTTATGGGCGTAAAAATCCCTTTAGTAAAAACTCTTTAACAACTTTTTAAAAGTATAAACTATACATTGTAAAAAAATGAATTTTTAAAATATAACATCCATATTTAAATTAATATTTTTCTAATATAATAATATTTTCACAATTATATTTTACTACATATGTTATGTTAATACATATTATTAAATCTATGCAATAAGAAATTGTAAAATACATGAGAAGGATGCTTAAATTTACGGTGGCTCACTATAGATATAGTGAGACCCCACCTTATTTAAAGTTTTTTATACACGCACACATACATACATATATACATACATGTAGGTTGCCCTTCAAATGAGATGGATCTTTCTTGAGATTGTAAGAGCCACCATAAATTTAGTAAGAATTATGTAACAACTTTGTAAAAGTATAAACTGCAGGTTGTAAAAAAAATAATTTGTAAAATATAGCATAATATGTAAACTAACATTTTTTATCTGATATAATAATATTTTAATAATTCTATCTTTTTGTACATATTATATTAATATTTATTTTTAAATCTAACATAAGAAATTGTAAAATAATAGAAAGATACCTAAATTGACGTTGGCTCGCCATAGATATGGTGAGCTCCGATCTCATTTGAAGTTTCTTCTATACATACATACATATGTGGGTAAAATGTATGTTGCCATGGAGTAGCTAACTTAGCTACTTCCACCCTTTTTTCATGGTATTTTTAAAAAAAATCATGGGAAATTTAGATCAACTATTGCAATGATGTTGTCATTCAAATTTTAGTATTTTTTTGGTTCCTATCACATCCATCATGTCTGTCAAAATTTGATGCTTTCAAAATTGCTAAAATTGAGCCCCTCCCGATAAGCATGTTAAGCGTGTCTATTTTTTACAAAATTTGAGACAACATCATGACATTAGGTTATCTAAATTCTCCCAGGAATTTTTTAAAATACGATGAAAAAAATATAAGAAGGGGGTAGTAGTAACCAAGTTAGCTACTCCTTGGTAGTATATACATTTTACCTATATATAGGGCAAGGAATATGTGCCCACTACGTTCTAAATGGCAAATTCCTAGTGTGAACACTACAATGCATTAATAAACAATCATCATGGGTAATAGTACTCCAAATGACTTGAAATTTTAATACAACCTTTATTTTATAGTATTAATCAAGATCAATGATTTAATACAATTGAAAAAATATGTATTTTTAACCACATGAACACACAATTATGGGCACATTTTCCTTTCACACATACACGCGCGCACACATACATACATATACTTGCTTTTCACTCCCTCTTATCACAAAATTCTCAAGTTCAATATTCACTCATATTCGATTCAATTAATAGAGGTTCACTTCAGCTTCGAATCAAAAATAAACGAATGAAACGTAAACACAAGTTTAAGCCCGATTATATAAACAAACTGAAACCTAAAAATTGTAGATTTGCTCATGTTAAATCCGTTGAAATCCTTAATCACCGCCATGTGATTTAGAGGCCTGATGCCTCACTATGATTCTCTTATGAAATTGAACGTGATGATAAGCACTACCATAAATTATCTTTTGCTAGCTTCAGGTACTCTTTTCATCCATTCTTGAAACTCCCTTGGTAACATGTAGCAAGGCAAAGAGAATAATAAAAAAACAGACAGCCATGCAGCTTCTGCCTCCTGAGCACAAATTTTGGTTGATGCAGGTCCAAAGCTAGACCCAGCAAGAACTCCATCGCCAATGCTCGCATTCTTAAAAATCCAATCACCGAGCGACAATCAAAATCGAGTCATTCCCCCACATCAAACCAAGCTAAATGGTTCCAGTGCCTCCGAAGACTTACAGACAGGATCATACACCTTAAATTCAAGTCTCATCACGAATAAAAATCTTTAGGATAAATAAGACCATCAGAGACACCGTATTCAAAATCTTTGGACAGCAGTAAAGAGATCAGAGGAATCATTGACAAGTTACATAATGGGTGGGTGTTGCATCTTTACAGCCACAGTTGAAAAGCAAAAGCTTTTTACATGGGCTACCTCACTCATACTTGCAAAAACATGTATTTCATACCTTTCCACCATTGTATCTGCTGGAAACAAAACATACCCTCTATCTAAAACTTTGATAGTTATAATAATTAGGAGTTAAAGGAGAAAAGAAGGAACAATGAAGAAAAAGGAGGGCAACTCTTTCGTCGCATCAATGTACAAATCTTCAGAACCGATGGAATGCCAAACTCGATCTCAGCAAGCCTATCCTGGTTTTCGTTCACCTATTTGCCGAGACTTAGTAATCAAATATTTCCGAGACCTATCGAGGCCCATGTCACTCAACAGGCCATGACATTAGTCGTCGCAGATGGCGCCAGCAACTACAGCAACCTTATACAGTTTGAGAACACCATAAGCAATGCAATATCAGAAAATCTATAATGGAACCCAAAGGATGCTTGACAAGTAACATATCGATTGTGATATGCATGTTCTCTCTCTTA
The DNA here is from genome assembly GCA_037367405.1 of Ottelia alismoides. Taxonomy (NCBI): domain Eukaryota; kingdom Viridiplantae; phylum Streptophyta; class Magnoliopsida; order Alismatales; family Hydrocharitaceae; genus Ottelia; species Ottelia alismoides. Next base: position 570,377 of record JAZKJV010000779.1, read on the forward strand.
AGATTTCAAGCTGGAAAAAATCGAACCTTGCACGTTTCCTGCAGCAGCAAAAAAGTCTGCACGAGCAATAAGATCTCAATTCAGCTTAGATTTCTAACGATTACTCTTCCAATCAAATTGCAAATTATTGAAGCTGTTCACAGCTCCCAGACCAGAATTTAACAGCCTGTTACTCGTATCCTGCTGCTGCTGCTGCTGCTGGTTGATTGCAAGGTCCTGCACCATTGGATTTATTCCAACTCGTCCATTAAACATGCCACTGCTGGCCATTGTAGCTCTAAGGGCACTTGCGGTCGGTGAAGCACCAATACCACCTATGTTCCCATAGCCCATGCCACTTATGTTGGATCTGTTGGTTATTCCATTCCCAACCAAGCAATTCCCTCCATTAAAGGCTGGTGTGATCCCGTTAATAACTTTCATGTCATTTCCGATTTGTGCTACACCATTTAATTGAGAGGACATCATCATTTCCTGAATGATTTGTTGTTCAGAACTTTGAGAATCAATCATGTCAGCATCGTTGGAATGACCTAGATGTGGCAGCTGGTGCTGCAGCTGATGCGGCAAGGACATATTGGCAGGCGAATTCGCAGAAGTTAAGTGTTGGTTGCCATTAGAGGTTGGAGGTCCATTGTTATTGTTGCTGTTGTTAGAGGCCGAAGGTGTTGGGGAAGGAAAGGAAGACAGGTTGGGCTGAGAATGCGGGAGAGAATTGGAGCTTGTCGAAGGAATCTGAACTGCATTACCACCACCGTAAGGACTACTCATGTTGCTGACTGAGTTTTCTTGTATTGATTGTGTAGAATTCTGATGGTGAAGTACAGGACCTGAAGATGTCATTGCTGATGTGGGATTGATACTGCTAGTTATTGTCAATGGACCATTGCCACTGGAGGCAAGCTGCATCCTGGACGTCTGCCCAGATATCAGATCACTGTGGTTGAGAGCCTGATGCATGGATTGCTGTTCTTCAGAATGAGGCGGTGCCTGACCATGAAGGCCTGATGCAGCAGATGTTTTTCGGGGAAAGTTGATCAAGCTTGCTGAAAAAAGAGAACAAAATAGTTGTGAGTATTTATGGCATGGGGATCAGTGAGGTGTAAGATGATTAATGGTTCCAAGATGCCCGAAGCTCTATAAAAAGACCTCATGTATAACCACAACCAGAACCAAGCTTTTTCCGCAATCAATAGGCACATGCCAGAACAATATTATCTGCACAATGGAAAAACGAAACCTCTCCATTCAACCAGGAATAATTACATAAATGCTTTGCATTTTTTTGTTACATTTGGCATGTGTACTGCAAAGTATACTATCTCTACTAGATACCATCAAGTATTGAGCTTTTACTTTTAGTAGGGAGAATGGACCATGAAGTTACATGGCATGTCAACGATACATCAGTGATATGTCGGTATCTAAAAGATGGTGAAACGATACCAACACCTATACATCATTTTCTTGAACTTTTACTTTTTACTTTTTTATTTTTGCATTATGTCGCCGATATGTGCCCCTTTTTACCCCAATTCGTGTTCCCATTGCTACCAAGGAGCATTTTTAGGTGATTGTGGGCAATTTTGAAGCTTTGAAAAGTTCTTGGAGGCTTGAAGGCTACCAATTCGATAGTGTGTTCTCTACACTAAGATTTTCATAAGATTGGTGATTATAGATTCTACTTTATTTTTCTCAACATTTGAATTGCGAAAAGAGGTTTGATGTGCGGTGTGGGAAATATGTCAAAGACTCATTGAAGATTTATCTAGATAGTTGATATTATACAAGTATTCATCATTATGGATGTTAGAAGAGATTCAATGTCGAGTGATGGAGCTACATCAAAATCCCCTATGGGGATATGGATCAACCACGGAATAAATTATATGATTTTTTCCCACCTAGGTTATAGTTACAATAGAGGTAGTTTTTGAGAAATTCAAGAAAAACAACATTATGCTAATACCTCCCCATAGAGTGGCGCAGGATTGTGGTATATTTCTAGATTTTTATTCTACAATGTCTCCAACTCAACACTCGTAGATGGCATCCCATCATGCTCCATCTTCAGCACGTGGTTCTTAAGCTGCATCTTCTTCATGTCGACCTCCTCATGATTTTGCCCCCTCCAGTAACAATAATCCTCTGATTGACTTTCTCGTACATGTGGTTGACCATGAATATAGGTAGTATATGATAGACTAAAAAGTCATGTACTCATATAACATAGGACAATCACTGCTGCAATATTCGACCAAATGGATCGAATATGTGGTATGTGGGTGTTACTGAATAGAACAGGGTTATTCGGACAATACTCGCCCTAACTGAATAGTCGGCCTAATTATTCGGGTATTCGACCGACTGAAGATATCTTTTTCTGTTAAATCCAATAAAGATCCAGCCCACTTAACCAACCATTCAGCCCTATTTTGGGCATTGTCGAATAGCCCCCCCCCCCAAAAAAAAAAACTCCGATATCGACCAACCCTAAAATGCACGCGAGTATTGCCTCCCTTTTCTCCGAGTGCCCAGTGGCTAATGCATCCCCATTTGTTCCTCTCGACAGCGTCCCGTTGCACTGGTGTCTCCAGTTCACCTCCAACGGCTGACTCGCCTCCGGTGTTGGTGCCTCCAATCTAGGTCACCTCCCTCCAGCAAGGTTAGGTTGAAAAAAAAAACTCCCTTATTTATATTTTAATGGTTGAGTAGTGTTTATCACCACTCATTTGATTACGTCACTTGTGACAATGGAGTCGGGTCGAAAAATTCCCCCCTTGTTTATTCTTATTTATTAGTTAAGGCAGATATTTCTTATGCTTAATTTTCATTCTTATTATACTTTAAATCCATGGTTGAGTTGATTCCTGTTTGCAATTTATGAGAATATCATGCATGGAAAACTTCAACCTATTTGCGGGGCAAGTATGGAGGAGGACATCAAGAAGGACAGATGGATCCAGCAAGCCACCAAGTTCTAACGAGCGGAAAAACCTCAACCTATTTATGGGGCAAGTATTGTGTTGGTATATTACGAATTCTGACTTGGCGCATGTGTTATTTGTCACTCCATCTTATATATGCATTCTAAATGACTAGAACTTCCAGTTATGTACCTTACTAAGCACTATACATCAATATGTGCGGTGATTATGATGAAAATACTACCACAATTTATTTTAGACCTCAATTTTAGCAAAATAATGTGTATTTTTACCTTTTGTATTGATTAATAAAAATTTAAAACCTTAATTTTGGAAGAAGTAATTTTTATAGATGTGGAGAAAGAGATTGAGAATGAATGACTTGTTTATTCCATAGGTAGCATGAAACCCTGGAGAGTGAAAAAAAAGAGAATTACATAGGTACTCTCGATGATTTACAAGACTTAACGAGATAAATATAATAACTCTAACACTCCTCAAGTTGGAGCATATATGTCGATCATGCCCACCATTAAGATAAGCCAAGAAACATGTTTCTCAAGTAGTGCCTTTGTGAGTATATATCTGCAAGCGGAAGATCAGTAGATATATATAGATTGCAGATCTTCCCTTCTCATACTACACTTTAATATGCTTGGCTCACTCAAGAAAGATTGGATTGGTGGCAATATATGTGATAGATTTGTTATCACGGTACAATGGAACATGAATAGTCGTAGGAAGATCGATTTCTACCAAGGAGACTAGCCGGTAATCTCACATGTGGTTTGCACCATTATGGCCTATATTCTGCTTCTGCACTTGACCTAGACACAATTGTTAGCTTCTAGCTAAGCCAGGTACCCTCCAACGAATATCGCATAACCAGTGGTTGATCGTCTGTCTTCAGGAGAATTGACATAATCAGTATCAACAAAAGCGGTGATAATGATGAGGTTGTTGGCCTTGTAGAAAAGGCAACACCTAGGAGATCCCTTCAGATAACAAAGTATTAGATGAATATCATGGCAATGGTTGTAACGCGGTCTCTCCATGTGTCGGCTTGCACTACTGATAGTGGGATCGTAACCATTGGAATCCTGACCAGGTGTCCCTATCATTGCGGTATCATAATCAGATGCAAAGTGGGCCTATGGAGGCATCCAAAACTTCGCCCAACACTTCTCAGATGGGTGATTAGTCTTCTGACAGTGAACATATGGCATGCAGCTGCCAGCACGACCATAACCATGACCAAAGTCACGACCACGAACTCCTCGATAGCAAAAATGACCTCTACCAGAAGAAGTTAGAAACGCAAAGTTGTCCATTGGTTGTAGATAATGAGTACGGACAGTGGAAGTCTCAATCTGCTGCAAGAGGCCAAAAATGACCTTAATACGGAAGAATGGCAATATAACGTCCATATGTACTTGCTGAGGTTCCCCATGAACTGACTCACTCAACTCACTGCGAAAGAAATATCCGGTCTAGTAATAGCAACATAAAGGAGCTTTCCCACCATCTCTTTGTATCTCCTCTTATCAACCTCATATGTATCATCATCGTATAACTTCATGCTAGGATCCATAGGAGTAGTAGAGGGTTGACACCCAATCATGCCCCTTTCAACAAGAATGTCTGTAATATATTTTCTTTGGGTCATCACAAGACCATGGGCATTCCTAGCAAATTCCAACCCTAAGAAATATCTTAGAGTGCCCAGATCCTTAGTAAAAATTTACTGCCTAGAAACTCTTTGTCATCTTTACCCCTGCATATCATCTCCTATAACAAGAATATCATGAACATAGACCATTATGACAACAGTTCCTCTAGGTGTCCTCTGCAAAAAGAGTGAATGGTCTGCATTAGACCTCTAGAACCCTTGCTTCTCAATCAAAACCGAGAGCTTCTGAAACCATGCCCTAGGCTTTGCTTAATGCCATATATCGCCTTACGGAGTCTACAAACCTGCTAACACTTCCCCTCAACGACAAACCCTGGAGGTTGCTGCATGTAAAGTTCCTCTTGTAGATCTCCATACAAAAGGCATTTTTAACATCCAACTGAAACAAAGGCCAATCACGTACCACTGCAACTAAAAGTAGGTTATGTAGTTTAGAGTGATGTGCTACTAGAGAAAATATGTCCAAGTAATCCACGTCGTAGGTCTGAGTAAAACTGTGTGCCACTAATCTCGCATTGTAGCAATCAAGGTTGTCATCTGCATGACGTTTAATAGTGAACACCCATTTGCAACTGACCACAGACGCCCCAAGAGGAGCAGAAACCAAGCTCCATGTACTACGTGACTGCAACACAGCCATCTCTTCCTCCATAGCCAAGCGCCAGCAACTATCCTTCAATGCCTCCTCATAATTCCATGGAATTTCCACGACAGATAGAGCCACTGCAAATCTCTAAAAGTCCTTTGTTAGACGATGAAAGGAGACCTGAGAAGCAAGGGGGTAGGAAGCACAAGATCGCTTCTGCTTTCGAACTGCAATAGCAATATCCAGGTCAGAGGGAACGTCCTCCATCTATGGGCTATTTTCCTGCAATGATTCCTGCACAAATATATCTCCAGACCCACCGTTAGAAGCTATGTTATCAAAACAAACCTGGGGCATACTGGATGATTGGTGATGACTATGAGCAGAAGCAGTCTGACGTGTATAGAATTTAGGTAATGATGGAACAAGTGGCGCATGTGACTGGGTAGTAGGAGGGGTGGAGGTGGTGGTACTGGTGGAGGTGGTGGCGGAAGTGGGACCACAGGCACAGGAGGAGGTGGTGAGCTCGTAGGAGGAGGTGGCATGTAGACCTTATCATCTGAGTCCGATGAAGCAAACATGTCACCAGTAGGAGAGAAGTACAATACAGACTCAAAAAATGTGACATCAGCACTAATATAGTATTTTCTGCGCTAAAGGTCATAACACCGGTATCCCTTCTGAATCCTGAAGTACCCAACAAACACATATTTGACAGCTCTAGGAGAGAGCTTGTCAAGACCTGGAATCAACTGGTGAACAAAAGCAACAGATTCAAACACACGAGGAGTGGGTAAGAATAACTCCTTCTAAACAGACGATGGCATGCGATTCACCAAATAGCATGTTGTGAGAACCGCATCGCCTCAAAACGAATGTGGGCACGACTTTGAATGAGAAGAGTCCGAGTAATATCAAGAAGATGACGATGCTTTCTCTTAGCAACACCATTTTGCTGAGAAATGTAAGCACAAGATGTTTGATGAATAATCCCTCGAGATGAAAGAAAATGAGATAGAGCACGAGTACAGAATTCCAAAGCATTATCAGTTTGCACAAACTTCACAGAGGTAGAGAAAACATTATCTACTTCATCAATAAAAGTTTTGATCACATCCCTTGCTTCAGATTTATTTTTCAAAAGAAACACCCATGAAGTCGTGAAAAATCATCCACAACCACAAGATAAAAACTGTCCCTGGTGATCAGGAACACGACTCGGACCCCAAATGTCAACATGAAATAACTCAAAAAGAGGGCTACTGCTCCGACTATGATGACTAGGAAAAGCAGACCTACGATGCTTTCCCAACTGACAAGCCTCGCATTGAAAGGAAGAACCATGTGAAATCTTCGGTAACATATGACATATCTTCTGAAGAAGGAGATGACCAAACTGAAGGTACCAAGTGAATGGAGAGACTGATCCAGACGAATGAAAAGATATGCCCGCATAGGGAGTCCGATCCAGGCGATAAAGGCCACCCTACTCACGACCACACCCAATCACCATGCCCGTAAGAATGTCCTGGAAAACAAGAGACAATGGGTCAAAAATAGCTCGACTGTGCAAATCACTTGTAATCTGACTAATATAAAGCAAATTCATAGAGAAATCAGGAGCATGTAGCACATTTGCAAACGCATCGAAGGCGTCAAAGTGATCTCCCCCAAGGTTCAGGAAAGCGGTATGCGTATGCGTTCGGACTGGTCACTGAATACTGATTAAGCGGTATGTGGGAGCATATGCGGGGTATATGCGGTTCTAAGCGGTTTTCTAATTTTTAATTTAAAAATAAAAAATATCTATGAATAACATTACCATTGAAGTTATGTATCCAAGTGGAGTTAAAGAAGATCTAAGAAAAATGGTTCATGTTAGATGGATGTGTATATATACTTTTAATTGCCTCATATATAATCACAAAAAAATATTTACCATAAAAACTTTACATTATATGATTCGTAATAACAAAACTTCAATACACATACATGCACTACATGAGCAAAACCTCAATCGGCATATATAAAAATTATTCGACGATACATTGTATATACTCGTGAAAATAATACATGAGAAAAAAATAAAACATTGCATATACATAATGGTATAATGCATTGCAATTGTATATAACTGCATGCCATATTCTAACAATTGAATGAAGAGGCAGAGTTATGGAATTAAGGACCTGAATGAGAAGATTGAAAAGTTGGAGCTGCTGGAGCAGTATGCGGGGCATATGCGGGATATGCGAGGCATATACGGGCATATGTGGACTGCATATGCGGGGAGGGCGCATAATGCACTGATTCAAGTAATCGGTGCGGTCTACATGCCGCACGGGCATATGCGGCCGCATATGCGGCCTGTGCGGTCGATTTAGTGAACACGGATCTCCCCATGTCCTGTTATTGGGGAATGAGTCCCATCATCTATCACAGTTGTTCTCCCTGGTGGAACTTGTCTATATGACGTAAGTTGTTGTCTGTCTCCACATAAATGATGTGACGTACCGGAGTCCATAATCCACTCTGTAATCTCAAATCAATGCCAGGATGTAAAAGCATAAGTACCTGAGGTGCTAGTTGTAGCAGAGATACTAGCAGAAGCTGAGGCTGCCACATCTGAATAACCTTCTGAAGATGATGAAGTGGAAGGAGGTATAATATCCATCAGTCGAGCCACGAGGTGATCAAACCTCTAATCTAAAGTAGAAGCAGCATGAGACTCAATCAGCTCTGCTATGCGGGCTGATGCCGGGAAACCATGCTTAGCATGTCTCCTCGGTATGACATGGGCGATGGCAAAAAGTGCAGGGCTGACGAATGTGACCTCCTCTACCACGAGGTCCGCGTCCACGGAAGGTAGAAGAGCCTCCTCTTCCTCGAGAAGCTGCCATGGTCAAGGAAGTCTGACTAGTGGCTGTGGATGGAATAGTAATCCGGTTGAGCCTATGGAACACTTCCTCCATGGGAGGAATAGTAGCATCCACTAGAATTTGAGAGCGAGCAGCATCATATTCAGGATCAAGGGCTGCTATGAATACCCCAACCATGGCAGCATTCCTATATGTCTTCTGCTGCTCTGGAGTCGCCGTTAGAGGCATGAAACTGCGGAGCTTCTCAAACATCCCACGCAAGGATGTATACAGTGAATGCAGACGGCATCCATTCTGCTTGATAGTGAATATGTCATGCTGGAGTTGGAGGATCTTCATCTCCTTCCTTGCTTAAGAATATGTTGCTGCAAGGATATCCCACATCGCCTTAGCAGTAGGCTGATGTAATACATCATTGGCGATCTCAATCGTCAATGTACCAGAGAGCCAAACTTTGGCATAAGCGTCGTCCGCCTCCCACGAGGCATTTACCCCATCCTTCTCCATCGGCTCCTCGTCAGTAAGAATATGTTTCTTACCATTTGACTTCATTAGAATCATGAATTGCATAGCCCAGAGCTAATAATTTGTCATGTACATTTTGACAATAGGCGTTGGAACTCTAAATGCGCCTATGGCGGGTACATAGACTTTGTTCTCAGACATAATACCGGATGTAGAAAACTAGGGTTTTATAGACCAAAGAGTCAATGTCTACACAAACATCCTTGGATTTGAATGCGTACGTAGACTTATGCACCCAAATTCATTAACCAAACGAAGAACCCGACGTCGGCGCGTGTAGTCGCGGCACGTTGAGGGGTCGGCGCAAAGGAACAGTGTGCGGGGAGGCGCGAGTGGCACGCGCGGATGCGTGGGCTGCGCACGGGCGACGCACGGAGGTAGGGACAGCGTGCGGAGGCTGGGGGCGGTGCGTAGATGCTGGGGGCGACGCGCAGAGTCGGGAGTGGAAGGTAGGGTTAGGGTTTTGGATACGAGAGCTACGGTCTAGGACTGCCGCTCTGATACCATGTTGGAGAAAAATAAGAGTTGTTTATTCCTGAAACCCTAGGCTCTCTTATAAAGAGGAGAGACCTATGGGTAAATTACATAAGATAGACATAAAGAAATAAAATAACTAGAAATGTACATAGGAATGTAGAAATATCTCAACAACCACCTCCCAGAATTCCCGATAGAAACACATCGAAAACCAGTCCAAACTCGATGCCCTGTTTGCATTCAGTTAAAATAGCGCCCTCCTTGCTTCCGCCTCTGTAAACTCCCCCTCCGACGACTCCGCCTCAAATATCTGCGAAACTCCTCTCCCCTGCCATCCCCAACCTGACCAAGCACGTTGTCTGCCAAAATCCTGAAAGTTTGACCGCAGCACCAAACCCACGTCATGATCCCCCTCGACCGCCACACCGCCAACGAGGACCGAATGCATCAAATTTTTGCATCTTCGCGCACTTGTCATAGCGTAAAAGAACCTCGTATTGGCATCCCCCTCCTTCAATCATCGCTGCTTGGATCTCTGTCTCCAAGCCACCTCCACCTTTTTATCCTTCAGAAGAAGTGCATCTAGGTGACCAGCACTCTCAGCTCACTCCGTCATCCGTTGTCTCTCATCCTCCGGTATGTCTAGATTGCATACCTCCTCCTGAACCACCAACAAGGTTCAGAAAGTCGGTATGCGGTATTCGTTCGGTCAGGCGGTCTGGAGCGAGTAAGCATGTAGGCAGAATATATGTGGATTATGCGGTTTCTATTATTTTAATTTAAAAATAATTTAAAATATAATAATAATTTCAAACATCAGATTATGTTTTAAAAAATATAACATGGAAGAAATATGAAGTGATGACTTTTCTGTACAATGTGATATCAACCAAAGCATTTTCAAAAGTCATCTATTTTCAAAAGATAAAGAAGTTAAATTAACGATGGAGAGAGTAAAAAATGTTGTAAATTGATTGAAGATAGAAAAAATAGCCAATATCCTTGTCCAAATTGGAAGGTAACCTTTTTTCGGAAGTGTAACATGGTTAGTAAACACAACCATGAACCTTCGTACTTTAGTCAAAGGTGTGTTTATCAACTCAAAGTCAAATATTTAAAAAACTCAACCATTTAAATTAAATATATGATATTTGTTCCTTGCAATTATAAAATTTCATGCAAATCCGACATCTATATTCATTTTATCCGATAAAAGATCTTAGCTAAATACATGTAGTTATGAGATAATGTAAAAAATAGAGGAGTTGTTGATGGAGAATCTAAAAAAATATAGAGCCATAGCTGGATCTAAAAATTGAGAGACTTAGGGTTAAGTAGAGCAATCAGCAAACCTTACCAGAGGAGAAAAAGATGGCAGAGGAGCAACCCATGTGGAAGTCAAGAAGGTGCTAGAGGAGCAAAGAATTACCTCTATTACATATGTGGTCGCATATGCGGATTACTCGGTCGAGTATACCCCATGACCCGCATATTGAGCAAGTATAGCATACTCGGTGCGGTAGGGGGACCGCCTCCGCATATGCGGCCGTCTGGGCCGACTTTCCGAACACTGGCCACCAATCTCTTAGATTTGCGTTGTAGTCGGTTAGCCTGCTAAACTCCATCAGATGCTTTCTGAGCGAAACCAGCTTGCTTGCCAATCTGCATGTCATCATCCCATTAGGCATGCATCCCTCCTAGAACTCCGCAACAGCCTCGTGGAAGCCTTCCTCTAACAACCATGCCCTCTCGAAGTGGAAGAAAGTCGAGGGAAGATGTCCTCCCCTGAACACCACAAAAGAGACGTGCGATCCGAATGCGCCCTTGGCAGAGCCCAGGCCCCAGCCAGGGAAACAGCCCCAACGCCTCATGCGACACCATAAATCTGTCAATACATGATCGAGATCTCGAGTTCCGCCAAGTATACATACATCACGTGGCATCCACAACCTGAAGCCTAAGGTCAGACACCATCACTGCCAAATCCGTGGAGCCGACATCTCTTCCACCATGATCGGTAGGTCGATCCTCCGAAAATAGAGTCACATTGAAGTCACCAACAATGATCCAAGCCGCATCCTGCCACATCCCCCTAGACATGAATAGATTCTCAACCAATTGAGCAATGTTGGCCCCGTTACATGGTCCATATACATTTGTAACCAACAACTTGCGACCATCCGCCACGCAAGCGATGCGGTATCGTGAGCGAGAACCTCCCCCTCGATTCCTCTCCATCCGTAGCAAAAACCTCACAATTCCATCCCCTCACAGATTTTAGTTTCCTACAACATAACCACATCTGCCCTCTGATCCATCAATAACTGTTGCAATCCCCCCTTTTTCAGCTAGCCCCAAGCTTCTCACATTCCAAGTAATGCAGTTCATTGACCACCATCGGAAACCCCCTTCAGTAGCACCAGACCATGGCATCTCATTACCTCCTCCAGGCTCGTGTCGGGCCACATCCCCAACTTGCCCTCCTCTCCACCCCACCCCAACCCCTCTGACATCCCCAGGATCATCCACGCATCCGCTGACTCACTTAATCGCCTCATCTATAGGTCTCCTCAATGTCTTCTCCTCTTGATGCCCCAAGAACTCCCCCCCCCAACGCTCAATTCCGACACCCCCGAGTGGCCTCCCCCATGACCTCCAGCTAACTGCAACCCTCGATACACCTCCAGGCGCCTCGCCCTCCCTCGGTCCCCCAGCCCTCGACAGGTATATTGCCGACTGAACCTCTTCTTCATTTACGAGTCTCCCCGTGCGAGACCATCCACGAAAGGATCCCTTGGAGATCCTCCGTGCAGCCCCTCCTGAACGACCAGCCCCCCTTCCGGCCTCTACTTGGTGTTGTCGGAAACATGAGCCATCGAGGGCATCACCCCCAACCCATCCGTAGAACCCCCCTCTTTTTTTTTGAGAAATAAGATGGGTGAACTCCCAAGGTGGGAGTTCCCGCTATATATTAATAAAGAGCCTTACAACCTAACACGAGGCCCAGGATGTATAGAGGGCATTACAGTGAATCACCACATTCTCGGAGTAAAATCTAACATTGTTAAATTACGCAATCGTTTCTTCCTTGTCAGATCGCCCAAACCGCCACAAAGGTTATAGATATGTCATCAGTGTTGCAATAGTCGGCCGACTATCCCGAATAGTCGGTCCGACTATGCGGTGCGGTGGGGTACCCTACTGAACAGACTTCTAGTCGGGCAATAGTCGGCCCGACCGAATAGTCGGTCGACTATTCGGCCGACTGGCCCGACTATGAGGCCGACTGGAGTTTGACTCTTCATATTTTTATTTATTTTATTTTCAATTTTCAATATTTATGGGTTATATTTTACCACGGTATCACCACAAATGTCAAATTCTATATGTCTATTATATTGATTGGTACTTTTATCTTGGATTCATGTTAAATAATGACCATATATGTATAAAAATATAAGAATATATGTATTATAAATAATTTTTATATTAAAAAATACAAAACCGAATAATTCCAAATAGTCGCCCGAATACCGATTATTCTTTGTTCAGTGACCCCTCCGACTGAATACCGAATACCGTCTTCTGCAACATTGTATGTCATCAGAGGAACTGGAGCCGAGCCGCCTGATGGACTGCCAAAAAAGAGTTGAACTCTCATGCATCACCCACGGTAAATTCAAGGCCTGCCAAACCTCCATCGAAAAACGGCAGGTTAAGAAGATGTGTCTGGCATCCTCATTGTGAGCATGACATCTATCGCAAGTAACAACCTGAGAGCCAAATAAATGGGCCCTTCTCATCTTGTCGCAGATCCTGTTCCTCCGGAGTTACCACAAAAAGATTTTTACCCTAAGGGGTATCTTAGCGGCCCAAATTAGATGTAAGTCCTGAGCCAGCTCCATATTCGATGCCACGTCCGAGTTACGAAGGTGATTGTAAATGCTTTTGGTAGAGAACTTAGTACCAACCCACTTGAAGCGGTCACAGTTGACCGGATCACTGTCGACAATGATGTCCGACACAGGCGGGAGCTCAGAGAGGAGACGCAAGAAATCCTCCACCCGTTGCGGGGGGAGGGGATGAAGAAGAGTGATGCCCAGGTGTCGGTCCTCCCGCAAGAGAAACGGAACAATCGCGATCCGAGGATAAGGTAAACAGCCTCAGAAATTTTTCACAGAGCCTCCCCTCACCGGACTAATCATCCAACCAAAAGCGGAAAAGCCGGCCATTCCGCACCACCGACGCCAGGAATTGAGAGACCTTCGGCAAAGCCTTACGAATACCAGACCAAAGAGGAGATTCCCTCCGAATGCGTCTGGCCACCATATCACCCCTCACGTAATAAATCTTGCGAAGAAGCCGATGAACCACTGCCTGCAAGGGACCCCAAATATGGGCCACCCACTTGCCAAGTAATGCCAAATTCATACACTCGAGATCCCGGATACCCAGGTCGCCCGCATGCCTGTTGTTTGTAACCTCCTTCCACCCGACCAAGGGTACGCCCGCCCTCTGTTGTTTCCCATCCGACCAGAAGAAAGATTTCATTAGCGATTCCATTTTTTTCCGAACACCAGCGGGAAGGGTGCGGGTGCTGAAGGAAAAATGGGAATAGCTGATAAGACATGCTTGAGCAAAATCAATTTACCCCCCCTGGACAGACAAGATGTCTTCCAACCAGCCAACTTACATTCCATCTTCTGAATCACCTGATCCCGGGCCGCCCTCTTAAGCCTACCGTCCGTCAGCGGAAGGCCCAGATAATTAATAGGAAGAGATCCCAAAGTGCAACCAGTGATGTTGCCAAGCTCCGCACGCTCCCCAGGCTCCATACCGAACGGGACCACCTGTGATTTGTCACGGTTAGCAACGAGCCCTGAGAGCTCACCAAAAATACCCAATAACATAGCCGCATTCTCCGAGTGAGACAAAGGGCCCCCAAGCAGAACTAAAGTGTCGTCAGCATATTGCAAAATGGGAATAGAGATGTCGTCGAGTGAGAAGCCAGTACAAATTCCCGCCTCAACCGACTGAACGAGCAAGACGTCCAACGATTCGGCAATGATGTCGAAAATAAGCGGAGCCATAGGACAGCCTTGCCTAATCCCACGTTGTGGTTGGAAGGGCGGGCTCTCCGGCCTGCCGTTGATCATAATGGAGAGGGACGTAGTCGTGATGCAGCATTTCATCCAACCAATCCAGATGTCCGGAAATCCTCGCAACCGCAAGGATGTCCAGATGAAGTTCCAGGCGACACAATCATAGGCTTTGGAGAAGTCTATCTTCCACAGCGCACCTTTCGTCTTCGTTCTTTTCCAATGCAAACAAATTCCAGAGGCCATAACCAAAATATCTGCCATCTGCCTGCCCGAAATGAAGGCCCCTTGAGTAGGCAAAATCACCGAGTCAATCACCACGCGCATGCGGTTTGCGAGGGTCTTAGCAATGATAAGATAAAGGCCATTAGAAAGGGCTATGGGACCATCGACTCCTGCTCCAAAAGTAACAGCTACAGAGCCGGACTCCCCATCAGATTTTCTCGACCACGTGCATTTACTCAAATCGACAATCGGGTCCCGATCTTTCAGCTGCAACGCCTCAGCAGAGTTCATTGAGACCATCTGGGGATCCAGATTGGCTATGTACCCATTGTGCCCGTCCAAGGTAATCGGGTTAAACTTCGAATGCACCCAATTAAAAGCCTCCTTCAACAGCGGAACCTTCAGCTCCGCACAATCGGATCCAAGCACCTGACGATCCAATACACCCTCCCTCTCCCCAAGCAGATCCGCAAACCCGATTAGAACCTCTGCATAGGAAGCCCTAGCGCCAAAAGTTGACACACTTGCCTTGGAAATCACGTCGTTTCTTGCGCCTGAAGACTCATACACTTTTTCTTTTAATGGATCCCTCCATTTAAAATCTCCAGAAGATCCAACACTCCCTTCGGATCTCGTCTTCTCCGACGAAACACCACCAATCTTCCCAAACAGCTTCCACCGACGGATCATCCTCCCGGACCTCCAAGCACAGAGGGCATCCCGAGAACCTCGCCTCGAGAAACAAGGGCAAGGGACGACATGAAACCAACCCCAAAGCAACCACCCACGACGACTGCCCACGATGAAGACCGTCCGTGACGATGCTCGTGACACTGATTATCGGTGCAAGCATCTGGTCGATCGCCTCCAGATTCCACCCAACTAGGGGGAGGCCTCTGATCGAGAACCGCATGACCTTCAGCTGAGGCTCCAACACCCCATCCCGAACCAGGGGGTTTCTCCAGTGGACCTGACCCACCTTTCGCAAGAAGTCCAGGATTCTCCAGGCCTCCTCCGTCGTCAGATCACGCACACCGACCAGTGGCCCGCCAAGCTTTATGACATCGCCCACGAAATTGCAACCCACAACCCCAGTGATGACCTCCATCGCATCTCCCAAGTAGTTCCCTTCGCTTCTGCAAACCCCCACCAGATATCGAGTGGAACCCTGACATTTGCGATGACGGCGGACTTCTGAGCAGCGCACAAACGAACTTCCATGCAGCGAGAGTGTCGGTGACCGCTCTTACCACCATGGAATTAAATTTCGTGAAATTTCGGTTTCGACAGGGAGGGTCTTTCGAAACACCTATATATATATCGACTTCCCGGATTTTGACCGAAATAGGTCGAAATATCGGTGATATTTCGACATTTCGACCCATATCGGTCGAAATTCATATTTTTCAGTTAAAAATTTCCCAGATTTCAACCGATATGGGCGAAATTTTGCCGATACCTATGTAAATCAATGATATTAACCATGTGATCTTAATTTTAATCATTTTATTAACTATTTAGTATTTACCAATTCTCTATATCAAAACAAGGGGGCATGCATACAATGTTTCTTCAACATAGGGAGCTTCACCTCCCTTTGCAAAAATGGAGATGAAACAACTTTATAGATTCTAGAGATCCGTTATAGCTTCTTTTAAGTATTTTTAACTTAGTTATTTTAATTTCGATTCCAATATTTATCAATCAGCTCAACGATATGCCTCGATATGCGCAATATAAGGCATATGGATGAGAGATATGTGTGATATAAGTGTGTATTGTTAGCTATTATTGTTTTAAGAACTGGAATTTAATGATATTCATTTCTAATATGTATCAATCAATAATCAGCCTTAACAACGAAATGACCGATATGACCGATATGTGCGATATAAGGCATATGGATGAGAGATATGTGTGATATAAGTACGCATTTGTTAGCTATTGTTGTTTTAAGAACTTGGATTTAATGATATCCATTTCCAATATGTATCCATCAATAATCAACCTTAACAACGAAATGATCGATATGACCGATATGACCGATATGTGCGATATAAGGGGCATATATGAGCAATATGTATGATAAAACTGTGTATTTATGAGCTATTTATTGTTGTAAATAACTTGAAAGATCTTAATTTGCAAAAAAATAGTCGAAAAATGACTTTTTAAGCCATTTTCGAAATTTCCACCGAAATCGTCGAAATTTCCCGAAATATCGGCGAAATTTCGGTATTGGAGGTGACCGAAACGAAATCGAAATCGAGATTTCGAACCTTGCTTACCACACGCAAAACACATCACTAGATCACGGCACTCCCTCGTGCGACGCCCCCACCCCTTGCACCAGAGGCATCTCCCTCGAAACCGCCCTGACCCCGAGACCGTCAGCCTTGATGTCGCTAATGGTGAGCCCAAGCTTTCAGGACTCGCACACCTACCTTCGTACACCCTCCAATACCCCCCATCATGTCCTTGTCAATTGCTTTCGTGTTTTCGATCAACAATATATGTACAATGGACAATATTAAATTTAATGTGTACTAATATTTACCAACGTCAATAGTCTGATGGTGGTGCAGTGTGCCTACCACCCAAAAGACCAGGTTCAAATCCATACTTGTTGGAGGTTATGTTAGGTAATAGATAGCCAGCGTAAATATAGTCGGAACTTTTAACATGGATTTGAGAAAGAGTCATGTAGCCTACCCTACTTAAAGTGAAAGAAGGCTTCGTATTTATATGTACTAATGATTGGTAGTGTTCTTTAAAAGATGGGATGAACCTCCATTAGAAGCCCATCCAAGATCAGCCCCTGAGATTCGAACCTTGGTCTCCTGTGTGGTAGGCATCACCCTAATGATTGGTAATGTTGATGTCTTACAGAACTTATACTAAGTTATTCGAGTTATTCACATGTCTATTTATACTACACAAAGTTGTAAATATCAAAAAATAGACTAATTAGATCCTTTATTAAAGTACAAGAATGGAGCATTTTGGATTGAAAAGCTAGTCTTTGAAAAAAATTAAAACATCATGTAATTAGACTAGATGATTGAAGCAACGCCTTATCACCGCCTTAGTGTCTCAATAGCACATTAAGGCGCACGGCTCACAAGATATGGGTGAGGAAGAAGCCTCGTGGTGCAATTTTATCATAGCCTCGTTAAGATTTATGCCTCACCTTCTCGAGGTGTGCATCTTTTCTTCATGTGCCCTTTGGAATGAGAGATTTCGGAGGATCTAGGGATTGATTGGCTTGACGACTCCTCAAAGGCGGCATTCTTGCATTCTTTTAGGGAGGGTGGGAGAGATGATAACGAGGCTATATTCATCAAAGAGAGTGCCCAGAGCAAGCCACTAAGGGTGATATGGGAAACTTGCTTATGAGAAATGACATAGTTTTCCATGGTGCAATGCCTTGGATTGATAGTGTTATATCCTCTTTTACTCACTATTGAGCTTTTGGGGAAGGGGCCTTGTAACTCCTGGAGTTTAACCTCTATTATTTGTAGTCCTACGCTTTTTTAACGAATGATGTGAATGAACATTAACCTATAATGATCATCCTATAGTTTAAAAAAAAGGAAACGTCTCTTCATCTCAAGGAGAAAAATGAAGTCATCCCAATTCTGCAAGGCTGGAAAAAGGTGTACTTCAAATCTGAATTCACCATTTCCCACATAATTTCATTTCTTTGGTTTAGCATACTTAGAGAAAAAAAGGATATTCATAACACTGTGTGTTTGCAAGTATATAGATATAACACCACAATTTTTCATACAAACCAAGAGGATAACAGTAGTTAGAAATCACGGCAAGAAGTTAAACGAAAACCCAAAACAAAATGGACAGCATTGGCATATTACTTCCCACTGGAGATAAAATAAAAAAGATCAAAAGTTACCCATTGGGCCAGTTCCTGTTTCCCTGCTATAATCGATCAAATCTTTCATGCTATTGACAACTTCTGAAATCTGCAATAGTAAAATAGTTTGAATATATATGACTGAATGCACTGAGATCAAGGAATTGCAAACCCATGAGAAGAAACTGTACTAGATTCAAATAGAGCGCTATTATTATATCAATAATTAGATTCCAAAATATGACACTAACAGTTGAAATGGAAGAAAGATGAGATGCGCCATATAAATTTACAAAAAATAAGAAATTATTCAAAGAAATAATTTTCACGATAAGGCGTAAGTCTTAAACTAGTTGATGGCAGCAAGACAAGGTATTCTGTGTGCTGCGTACAAAGGGATAGAATTGGAGACTCATCTTGAATGGTGCCATCATGGAGTGATGTTTGTTTTAGGTGTCGCTGAAGGAAACATCACATATGGGAATCTCAAGATCCACTAGTATGTTTCCGATGCAAGTTCTGTGGGCACACAATAGTTTTGTGGTTTGGGTCTGATGGAGGAGGATGTGCAACAAGGGGATGACATGGAGAATAAAGGAGACCCAATGGGTGTCACTAATCGTCGCTCCCTACGTGACCCACGATAGATGGGAATCCAAACTTCCCACGATCTTAGATTCCCATCCAAACTTCCCACGATCTTAGATAGGGCAGTGCCGTTGAAGAGTGGGCCATCCATTACTTGGACAGAAAATCACATCACATGTGGCACCTTGGCTCCTACATGTTCCCTAGGGTATTAGATATGTCCAGCTACAACGTCAGGATTTCTGTTTAGTCGAGAGCCTTGCTGCTTCCTACTAGTCAATATTTATATTAGATAATTCATTCATGGTGGTGATCACAGTTGGAAACGAAAGCAGTACCAACTTGTTCTAATACCAATTGATAGGATACGAACACACCGGATACGAATGCGGATGCGCAATCGACTACCACCGCAGAAGCACATGAAAGAAAGAGCAATCAGATATAACGTGGCCGGTCACCTCTCATGACCACCGGAAAAGAAAGATCACTATAAATTAAAACAAGTACAACTCTCATCTCTGTCTTCTCTCTCTCTCCCTCTCTAGGGGTTACATTGTTCTTGTGATGGTATGGAGGTAATGCCCGCTCCCCTCTATATATAGCTCAATAACAACCCTATAGTCCTATTCCTATTAGGACTATAAATAGAATACAACTCGACTACTATTAGGATTAGGAGTCTCATCCCATTAGAATTCCTAATCCTAATATGACCCTAATCCTAACACAACCCCCTGAATTGAATTCCATCATAATCTCTTCATCGTCTTGAGTTTAAACTGGGTCGTCCTCGTCATCTGCAGATCTCGTTAGCAGGAACTAACCGCCTCTGGATGACGCACCTGTCGCTGGGTTCCCTCAACGTGCCACCTTGCAATCTCCTGTCAGCCGCCCTATGCCTCTGGTCGATTTATCCAAGAGACCACTATATCATGACTTCTGAAGATTGTGCATCTGTTGCATCGTGTCGTGTCGTCGACGTCAATCCTCGCTCTGATCTGTCGCATCGTGTCTATTCAACAACGCTAAAAGCGACTCTGATACCAGGTATTGGGAACGACCCCGCCGGATACGGATGCCGATGTGCAATCAACCACCACCGTAGAAGCACATGAAAGAAAGAACCACATGTAATCATTATTTTAAAAAGCGGTGCCTCGAGGCGCAAAGACGTACGCCTTGAGGCGAGGCGCCAAAATCGCCCCGAGGCGCACGCCTCAAGTCCTTGGGTTGGGGCGTACGCATTGGCATGGCTTGAGACGTTCAAGGTGGGTGGCGGTCGAGGCGACGCGAAGGCGTAAGCCTTGAGATGGAGGGTTTTTTTTACTTTTTGATTATTTGCTTTGCACCCGACCCTAGTTTTACCTAAGCATTATTTTTTTATGTTTGTGTTTATGTTTTCATGTTAAAGTTTGCATAGTTGCATATATCTATATATATATATATATCCACGCAAAAGAAAAGAAAAGATCGCCTGAAACAAAAGAAGCTCAATGATTTTGTATACATCATGTGCAATTTATCATACATCTACACATACTAGTTCTATTGCACATAAATTTGAGTTTGAATTGTAATAAATATTTTATATTAGTTCAAGTTTGCAACTTAATATTGTTATTTGGTTGTATGAGTTGTAAATCTTAGAATAATTATCACATGTATGAAGAAGCAAGGTTGAAAAATAAAACGTGAAGTAAAATATTTATTACATTTTATTGTGAATACCCAAATAGAATTAGAACTGTTAGTAAAAAATTGTTGGTGACGTTGCCCCCGCACACCCGCAAGGGGGAGCGCATCTGCTCCCCCATAGACCTCCCCCACATGCTCGCAGACCGAGCAGCGCGACCCCCGTCTTGTTGAGGTATAATATGGCAGGAGAGGATGCATAGGATGGTTCTCCAACTATGTCCAACAAGACAAATGGTTGGGATTCAAGACATATTAATATCTTTTTTACTTCGAACACTAAAAATTATGGTTTCTATTGTACTTTAGTATTAAGTATAGACTTTAGTTCAATACTCATATAAAATCATTGAAGTTTGAGTTCGAACTTGATATTATGTATAATATTAGCTTAGTATTAGTTTCTTTGAACTTCAATGCCTTCATCACTTATGTATTGTATCTTTTACTAGTTTTAAGTTATTCTTAAATATAAAGCTTAATATAATTATATACTTTTTCCAATGTATTTTGCTTTAATTTTACTTTTTTTTCAAAAATTGAGGCTTACGCCTCGAACGCCTCAAGACTTACGCCTCGCCTCAATTTCAGAGAAAATGCCTCAAACCGCCTCGCGCTTTTTTAAACCTTGGATATAATGGTGGTCGGTCATCTCTCGCAAACACCATAGAAGAAATATCACTATAAATTAAAATGACTGCAATTCTCTCTATTCCTCGCTCTCTAGATCTCTTTCTTCTCTCTCTCTATCCCTCTCTAGAGATCACATTGTTCTTGTGGTAGTATGGAGGCAATGCCCCCATCCCCTCTATATATAGCCCAATTACAACCCTATAGTCCTCTTCCCATTAGGACTATAAATAGAATACAACTCAACTACTCTTAGGATTAGAAGTCTCATCCCATTAGGAGTCGGGTTCAACATTTTTTAGGGGACACGGTGCGATGGATCAGAGCGAGGTTCGACTTCGACGAGACGACGCGATGTAGCATATGTGCAATCCTTAGAAGCCGTGATATGGTGGTCTCTTGGATAAATCGACCTGAGGCGTCAAAGAATACTGCTAGTCGCAGCTAACAGGAGATCGTGCAAGGTGACGCGTCAGCAATGGGTGCGTCATTCAGAGGCGGTGAGTTCCTACTAACGAGACTTGCAGATGACGATGATAGCCCAGTATAGACCCAAGATGAAGGTGATGGAATTCAATTCAAGAGGGAGATTGTTAGGATTAGAGTCATATTATGATTAGGAATCCTAATGAGATGAGATTCCTAATCCTAATAGTAGTTGAGTTGTATTCTATTAATAGTCCTATTGAGAATAGGACTATGGAGTTGTAACTAGGCTATATATAGAGGAGGGTGGAGGCATTGCCTCACCACCACCACCATCACAAGAACGATGTAACCTCTAGAGAAATGGGGGAGAGAGAAGAAAGAGACGAGAGAGCGAGGGAACGGAGAGAGTTATACTCGTTTTAATTCGTATCCCCAACAACCGATATACGAGAGGAGACGATATCGGGTCGTGTCCTAACAATCACCGAGCCACATCTAATCTCCTGATATTGATATTGATCAAGCTGCATATAAAGGAGGTTTCGACGGAGCCGTTGCTTCTTATAGTCAAGGTGGGGAGGATCGGGTCTCCAATGCTGGAGCCGGTTGGACGGGGCAAGAGTGGTTCGCAGCAAAAGTGACCACCAACAAGATATGGCAAAGACTGTAATAGTTTGAAGAGGCATTGCCTTCGACCCCGGAAGTTTGTGCAAGACGTTTCTGATGCAGACATTTAAAGGGGACAGCCACCGAAATTCCCGAGGAGATCGGAGTCTGGATAGGGCTTTGATCCCAACCTGAATATGGACAGGTTTGGGTTAATTAATTTCAGATGCTCCAGAAGAGGGATGCTGAGTATCTTACCCACTACGCCTGACAATGCAAGCCAACAATATGAGCTGAACAATTCTGACTCTGATCAGGGAATAGGGTCAGTGGGATTATCCCGACGGGCTGCTAAGTTTCTCCATGATAATGAAAGCCCAACATGCACCATGTAGGATTGCTACATGAAGCTGAGGAATTGCCAGGGTGTGGAAGGATCGGTTTATTACTATCAGCAGCCAAAAAGAATGGAGATGTGAAATCCTGGAGCTGACCACTGATTTCCTGACAATGGGATACATTTAGTGTTGTGGCAATGTCATTAGCTAACGTTGATAGCTCCATATTTTTAGGAACTGAAGGAGAATGTGAGATCAGATGTGAGGCAGATTTTGTCCGGAATGGACTGCTAACATCATTTTGTTATAGGAGACCCTTTTCTGCTTCATTCATAGATAAATAAGGGTTTCGTTGATCTTTCTGCATTCCGTCGCGACCCTTTTGCATTCCGTCGCGACCCTTTTCTGCTAATATCAGATCTTTCTGCTATTCTGTCACGACCTTTTTCTTCTCTCCTCATGACCCCTTTCTGCTAACATCATTTTGTTCCAGAAAAATATGTAATCTAGTAAATAAATAAGCATTTCGTGGGTGAATATTAACCCTTTTCTGCTTCATTTGCAGAGGTCGACCCATGACAAATTAGAATGAATTGATTCATGGTTCATTCCACCACCCTTGCCAATGAACTATTAGGAACTCTTCAATAGATTCTTATGCAACCATGGGTTCTGTTGTTCCTATAGCTTCTTCATTAATGATTAGGTGTATTTCTGCAGTGAAGCTCCTAAATAAATTTGTTTCTAGGTCGATCTTCTCAGTTTTTATTAGGCCGAGCTCTTTACTTTATTTTATTATAAGTATTAATGTTTTACTAAATTGATTTTTCCAAAATTAATCTGTCTTGTAATCAATAAAAGATTTGGGACCTATGAGAACTTAAAAAATAAGGTTATTCTATACCTAAGGTATCAGTTTTAGCTATACCTGAAATTATTACATGTAAGGTTTATGGAACCAACGAGTTCTTTAAGTACAAGTATCAATAAGATTTATTAACCCTAAGCCAAGAATTCAGTAGGTTAAATTTAGATCAAATTTAGATCAGGATTCCCAATTCTGAGAGGATTCCTAATTTTCACTAAGTTGTATTTAGATCAGAATTCTCAATTCTTATCACTGCCCATAGTTGAAAGGAACTGATGCTTCTTAGAGGATTCCTACTTTTAACTAAGTTGTATTTAAATCAGAATTCTCAATTCTTATCACTGCGGAATTGATGATACGTTTGTTAACTAGGAGTATTTCACTGATGATCCATATTTTTACATTCCAATTTCTTCTTGATACCTTCAAGAAAAATCTCACATTGGATCCAAAATGAAAAGGGTGTAATCTTATTCATGTGGTTATTTTTTAGCCAATATTAATGTAGTTATGTGGAAAGGATGAATTGACTTGTTTATTCCGAGGACCATAGGGCTCACTTATATAAAAAATGAGAAACCCTAAAGTGAAAACCACGTAATAGAGATATAGTAAATAAGCAAATACAAAATAACTCTCAACACTCTCCCTCAAGATGAAGCATAGATGTCAATCTTGCTCAGCTTCGAACAACACCTCCGGAGCACCTCCCCGGCTAAGGTCTTGATGAAAACGCATATTGCATGTTCCCTTGAACAGACGTGGGAAGTAGAGATAAAGCAATTATGTATTATATCTCGTGTGTAATGGCAATTTACCACAATGTGATTGGTCGTCTCATGGAAAACGGGATTGTTGGCAATGAATATAGCATCTTGTTTATCACAAAGCAATTGAATGGGAAGATGCACATCAAGCTAAGTATGTTAGAACGAATATGATCCACATCATCTCAATGCTCCCCTACGTCATAACTATGTTCTAACTACACACTAAATCTATCAACTATAATGTGCTTCTTGCTTTTCCATTAGACCAAAGAAGTCCTTACGAAAATCGTAAAATCAAGACTTCATGTCTTTAGGGCATCCAGCATACTCAACAATCTGCACATGTTGTGATGCCAAGAAAAGTCCCTTTGCTAAAAAATGGCCATGTAACTGGAGAAGACTTCAGACAACTTAGGATCATGTGAACATCCATGTGAACATGTTGTGGTTGCTCCATAAACTGGCTAAATTTCTCACTACAAATGAGATATCTTACCTGGTAAAGAGCGAGTGATCCGCAGTCGATCTTGTTAAGTCTTGTTGCTCTATCAAGTTCGATAGCTTCTGGAACCATGCTTTAGGAATATGTTTAAGGCCATAGATTGCCTTATGAAGTATGCATATCTTCTGAGACTCCCCCTCAGCAGCAAACCCAGGAGGATGTTGTGTATAGGCCTCCTCGTGCAGATCTCAATACAAGAAAGCATTCTTGACATCAGGCTGCGAAAATGATCACTCATGTACCACTGCAAGAGAGAGGAGGATCCTGAGTGTAGAATGACGAGCCACATGGGAAAAGTGGCATGATAGCCCACCCCATATGTTTGAGTGAACCCATAAACGATAAGTCTAGCCTTTCAGTGCTCAACAATGCCATTTGCTCTTTGCTTCATTGTAAACACCCTCTTCCACAACAAGACACCAATGACTATCTCGTATAACCTCGTAATATGTGTGTAGGATCTCTACGGCCGAAAATCACATCATAAACCTCCTGAAATCCTTTGAAAGACGTTCCAAAGAAACATGGATTGTAGGAGGAACGTAGGAGACGTACGCCTCCGCCTGCAAAAGACCAATGGGTTGGTCAAGATCCTCTGGATGATCTAAATATCCTGTAGAATAGTCTCTCGAGGTACAGCATGCTCAATCTATAAAGTCTCATGTTGTATAAACAAATCAACAATGCCATCAGTAAAAACCAAGTGCTCAGAATTTACACGAGACATGTTGGATGATGGTAAGGCACGGGAGCAGGGGGTATAGTTGGCAACCTGTAGATGTAGTAACGAGGCAAAGTTTGAGCTACAGGTCGAGGAGGTGGAGGAGCCACAAGAGGAGGAACCACAGGAGGAGGTGTACGTAGAGGTAGAGGTAGGGATGTGCTGGGAGGTGGAGGTGGAGGAGGTAGAGGTGGAATGTAAACCTCCTCACCAGACTAAGACGAGGCCATCATGTCCCTTGTAGGAGAAAAATACATGACACGATCAAAGATGTGACATCAGCACTAGCATAGTACTTCCTCCTGATAATATCAAAGCATTGGTACTCGTTCTGGGTCCGGGAGTAGCCCACAAAGGCACAGTTGACAGCTCTGGAGGAGAGCTTGTCACGATCAGGAGTCAGGTGATGAACAAAAGCCACAGAGAAAAAATGCGACGTGTTAGAAAGAAAAGATCCTTCTCAGGAAATGCAATTAAAAAAGAAATCTTTTCTCCTTACATGGAGGACGGCATACAATTGACCAGGTAGCATGAAGTCATAGAAGGTCATATCGCGATATATCGGTGATATATCAGTGATATATCGTTGATATATCGGTATCGAGAGGTATGAGATATCGATATCAGGGTGCATATCCATTTACTAGGATATCGACGATATACGGCCGATATATCCCCATATCGGTCAAAAATGACTTGATTCAGTATAAAAAATCCTGGATATTGACCGATATCGCCGAAATTTCACCGATATCTATATATTGATAAATAATACCCTTGTAAGCTTGATTTCTCTACTTATTTTACTACTCCTAGTATATCATGTTTTATATATTTTGTTTTAGGTTGGGGACGCTACTCCCCGCACCTCCGCAAGACCCCCGTATGGTAGGGTATGGTGCGACAGGGATGCATGCAATGGTTCTTCACCTTGGGATGTCCAAATCGATTTTAATTCATCTTCTTCCCATTGAAAAATATTATTATGAATTATATCTCATTTAAAAAAATGATATTATGCACTTTATTTGTTTGGTTCCAAAAATAGCTCAAACATTTTGTTCGTACATAATATGTGATGCAATATAAGCCTTGGGTGAACTCCATTTCCAATATCTATAAATCAACAATCAACATTAACAATGATATGCTCAATATGACAGATATGCGCAATATAATGGTCATAGATGATCAATATGTGTGATATAAGTGTATATTTGTAAGTTATTAATGTTATAAGAACTTGAATGGACTACATTTCCAATATTCACAAGTTAGTAATCAACAGTACAACGATATATTCAGTATGACCGATATATGCGATATAAGGATCATAGTTGGTCGATATGTGTGATCTAAAAGTATATTTGTAAGTTATTTACTGTTCTAAGAACTTGGACGAACACCATTTCCAATATCTATAGGTAAACAATTAACAATACCAGCGATATGTTCAATATGACTGATATGTGCAATATAAGGGTCATAGATGATCAATATGTGTGATCTAAGAGTATTCGTAAGTTATTTAGTGTTCTAAGAACTTGGACGAACTCCATTTCCAATATCTATAAGTCAGGAATCAACATTAACATCTATATGTTTGAAATGAGCGGTATGTGTAATATATGGGATATAGTGACCGATATGCATGATATAAGTGTGTATTTGTAGGTTGTTTGTTGTTTTAATATCTTGGATGATCTTAATTTTTGAAAAAAAAACAAAAAATACCATTTTTGAGCCATTTCTGACATTTCCACCGATATCGACGATATAACGACGATATATCCCGATATATCCTTTTCCAGGCGGACTGATACGATATCGATATCGACATGGCCTTTTATGCATGCAGTAAGGACGATAACACCCCGGAAATAGTGGGAAGCACTAGATAAGAAGAGTTCTAGTAACATCAAGAAGGTGATGGTGTTTACCCTCAGCAACATCATTCTGTTGAGAAGTATAAACAGAAGAGGTCTGATGTATGATGTCAAGAGATCTGAAGAACTGAGAGAGCTAAATGGTACAAAACTCCAAGGCATTATCGGAGCAAGCATACTTAACAGTAGCAGGAAACATGTCCTTTATTTCATTAACGAAAGTTCAAAAACAGACCTAGTTTCAAACTTGTTTTTTTAGAAGAATTACCCATGAAAGTCTGAATAATCATCTATAGTGACTAGATAGAACATGTACCCCTAATGGTTAAGAACACGACTGTGATCCCAGATATCAAAATGAACTAACTCAAATAAAGAACAACTACAACTCCGACAACCAGTAAAACAAAACGGTGATACTTCCAAGATGACAAGCTTCGCACTGAGAAGTAGAAAGAGATCTGTGGGAAGACTCTACGACTTCAACAAAGGAAGGTGACCGAACCAGAGATGTCGCATGTATGGATAAACCGATCCAGTGGAAGATGAACTTGTGCAAGAAACTGAACCAGTCTGTAGAAACTAGGGGTGCACATGGATCAAATAAAATCGTAATCCGATCCAATTCGACGTTATTGGATTGGATTGGTTAGGTTTTGTTATTCTAATGGATTGGATCTGATTGAGATTTTGAAATTTTGTTAAATTATAGATTGGATCAGATACCAAAATCCGATCTGATCCAATCCGTTACTATTATACGTGATAACTAGAAATCTACAACTTTCTTTCTTATTCTACTTTATGAAATACCCACATCTTCCTTAGTCAAGTGCCACTTTAATTTTAAGTTAAACATGTAAATCGTGCTAAGATACAAAAAAATAAATAAATTTAAGATTAAAATATTAAAAGGCCAATTATCTCATTCTACTTCTCACAAGTCAACCTCGTAATTTGACAATGCAAGTGTTTGGACCTTGCATCTCCTTGTCAATTAGATCTTCATCTTAGATCAATTACGTATGCTCCAAACCCAATTCCCGAGGGCCACTATCACTAGATTCATTTATCGTTTGGATATGCGAGATACAACTTACATCTCATTTTTTAGCCATAAAATACAATGAGTACACTAGATGTTGATAGTATTGCCTTCTAGGTCAAGTTCTTCCCTAGATGTGTGTTACCTTCCTGTTACATTCTTTTCGATGAAAAACAAGTAGTAAAATAATTTTCTATATTTCTTTTATAAAGTTTTTTTAATTATTGTACTTGAATTATTAAGTGGGCTAAATCCATCGCAATAAACTCCTTTTTACATCGATTCAACATCAAAACGTATCCAAATGTTATGTGCTACCAACAAGAAGATAGACCATGAGGGGGAGTACGGAGATATAAAAAATCCAAGCCATTCCGATCCAATATATAATATGGTTGATCAGATTGGTTTAGATTTGAATATTTACTTGACTGGATTGATAAAAGCTATAATTCGTTAAGATTGGATTGGGCATGGATTGAGGTAAATTTTGCTCCAATCCGTCTGATCCATGTGTACCCCTAGTAGAGAACCCCTTGTTCATGGCAACGTCCAATTACCTGCCCGTGAGTATATACTGATATATAAGAGAAGATGGGTCGAATATGGCATGACAATGAAGATCATTTGTAATCATACTAACGGATAACAAGTTCATAAAGAGATCAGGTGCATGAGGCACGTTCTACAAAGTGCAAACGCATAGACAATGTCAAACGAATCTCCCCAGTCATGTAATAGGCGGTGTGTCAGATCTGTAATGACAACAGATCTGCATGTATGCATAGATCAGTAGGAAGTAAACTGTGCTATGTCTTCGTAGAGATGATGAGATACTCTGAAATCCCACTAAATATCTACCATGTGACAACTAGCAAGGGCATAAGATATACTTGAGGTATTCATAGAGGCAGAAGCCGCAACGTCAGAAGGGCCCAAAGGAGCATTAGTGGTGCATGTGGTAGGTGTCATAACCTCCCCTCGGACAGAAGACAATGCCGTCGGACTTCTGATTAGCAGAAGTGGCAGTAGGCAAGGTTTTAAAAAACGTGAGACGGATCGAAGAGGTTTTTCGTTATTGAGGCAAGGCGTAATCCTCGAGGCGGTCAAGGCGTAAGCCTCGATTTATAGAGAAAATACATGTCGAAATTATTATTAAGCATAACCATACTATCATAAAATCGTAAACTTCAAATATTGACATAATATATGATCATAAATCCTAAATTTGAATATTTTAAATTTAATAGATGTACAAAATACCATTTTAACCAAATATGTGAATTCCTAATATTCCTACAAAAATATACAGTCTATTAAACATATATTATACTCATTGTAGCGATATAAACAATTAAATATCGTTTGTTGATATAAAATTTGTTCATACTAATTAGAAACAATCATTGTACACTCATGATTTCTTTGATGCAATGATGATTGTAATATAAATGCATAATTATATATTTATGAAATGTTATGTTTCGGGAGTAACATATAATGATACTATAATACAATATTGTGATTGTGACTTATATTGTTTGTAACTAAAGTATGATTTATAACTTTAATATTATTATAAAAGTATAGCTTTATATAGTTTTTTATTTATTTATCCAAAAAAATACACGGCAGACCGAGACGGCGCCTTGGGACCACCCCACCGCCTCGACCGCCTCGGTATCGCCTCAAGTCTCTGAGGCTTACGCCTCAGATATCCAGACTGTGGCTACAGCCTCGAGGCAGTTTTCATGGAAAATCACCTCGAAGCTTATGCCTCGGCGCCTCGAGGCGCGTTTTTTAAAACCTTAGCAGTAGGCTCAAATTACTCGGCAACACGAACAGATGCAGGGTAAACATGCTTCCGATAACAAGTGTTCTTCGAGTAACCATGACTATGGTAGTATGTTCATTGCTAGCATAGGCAGCCACTGCCTCTGCCATGGACATCGCGTCCTCTGAACTGAGTTGAACCTCCTCTACTACGAGATGCAACCATCATAAAGGAGGTGTGAGTAGTGGTTGCATGAGGTACAGTAATCCTACTAAGTCTGTTATAAGCCTCCTCTACGGGAGGAATCAACGCATCCGTGCGAAGCTGAGTGCATGCTCAATCGTACTATGAGTCAAGTGTTGCCACAAAAACTCCGAGCATAGTGTCATTCTAGTATGCCGCATGTTGTTCTACTGAAGCGCTCAGAGGCATGTAATTGTGAAGCTTCTCAAACATACCCTTGAGCCAGGATTACAAAGCATGAAGGGACGACCATCATGCCTATCTGCGAAAAAGTCGTATTGAAGATGCAAGATCTTCGTCTCATTCTTCGCCTGAGAATATGTGGTTGTGAGCATGGCCATCGTTGTGGTAAGGGTGCTATATACGTCCATACACATCATTTTGCTTCCACGAAGTATTCAACCCAGTCTTGTCAGCATGCTCTAGCTGCGTCCGAATATGCTCCTTGTTGCATTCCATAATGCACATGCATGGATCATATTGGTCACATCCATATTGACAATGGGCATTGGGCCTTTGAAGGCACCGGAGGATGACAAATCAATATTGGTTTCTGATAAGATGAAATAAAAGAAGCCAAGAAGGACGTGACGAGGCGGTGGAACGATCAAAGATTGCCTACAGAATCATATGGGGAACCGGTTTTGTGCGCAGACTCAAGGCACAACCATTCTCATCAACTTCTAAAATGCCTTAGGGTCCTGCAACATGAATTAGGGTCAGAAATTACACTTTCAGTCGCAAATCGAACCTTGCTCAGACCTCGAACATAATAGATTCATTGAGGAGCAAGGTGTGGTGATGTGGCTACTATCGGATAAAGTTGCAGGATGCCCCTGGCGGGCTGCAAAGGCCACAGGATGGGCAAGAACCCTACCGAGGGTGACAGAGGTGCTGCTGGAAGGCCCTAGCGGCAATGTGCGGCCGCAAGAGCAGGCAGCGTTAAGGCCCTAGCAAATTGTTGTTGGGATAGGCGTATTACGGGCGACGATCAAGACCCGCAGAGGGGCGATGCAAGGAGAGGTGGTGCACGACGGCTGGAGACGCACAGAGGGGCTAGATGGTGGGGAGACCGATAGGTTTCAGAGCTTCAATCTAGGATCGTCGCTTTGATACCATGTGGAAAGAATGAATTGACTTGTTTATTCTGAGGGACATAGAGCTCCCCTATATAGAGGAGAAACCCTACAGGCAAATTATATAATAGAGCCATAATATATAAGCAAATATTGAATAACTCTCAACAAGTTATGCACTCAATCGTGCTTTTATAAATTGTCCAAGATCCTCTCGATGGCCTATCTTGTGTTGAAGAGGGAAATTTTATTTATATATATATATAAGATGTGATAAATTGTGTGAGATTGCAATAGAAACATATTCGGAGAAAGTATGCATAAAATTAGAGCATAATAAACCAATATGTGAACTAATTGATTATGACAAAGTGGGTGTGGAACATTGTAGATTTTTCTACAATTCCTCGACATGACATGAGCATGAAAAAGGTTCAAAAATCAATTTTCTTTCTATAAAAAAATGAATCAATTATTTTGGCCTTTGGACATTGTTGCATGGTGGAGCTCAAAATGATGGTTGCAAGCATGACTACTTACATGATGTGATATATCTCCATGAATCTAGGAGCTTTTGCTTTCTTTATATTATACGATCTATGTACCAGAACCGATAACATTCAAGATTATGCTGGATGATACATGTAAGATCATTTTTTGCCTTCATCTTCAACCATATATCTCTTATCCCATGAAGACCTTCCTCCGGTAACACGGACTATTTTGGAAGAAAAAAACTATCTGTTCTAGGGTAGATAGCAAGTGAGTCTATATTCCTTAGTTTCAATGGGACTCCTACAAGCATTTTTCTATTGGGCGGTCCAGAAGGGACCATTGTGGCTCCTGACTCCTCACTTCTAGAGAATCCATACCTCCCTTACCGAAGTATGGAAAATGGAATTGAAAACATGGAGCACCAAATAACACATCTTCTTAGACCAAGAATTACCAAATCATCCCTTCCAACCTAGGGCGACAGAGGGATCATAACACTTCCTTGGGTAGTGTTGTAAAAGTCAGCCGACTAGCCTGACTAGACAAATCGGCACGATGGACGACTGACTATGGACTAATCGGTCAATAGTCGGCATGTCAACGTTTGCTTGAAGATACTATAATTTTTTATTTTATTTTATTGCTTTTTTTAAAAGTAATCGTATCGCTTAGTGCTTTATTTAAAGTCAAATACTTCTTTTATTTCATTATGATAGTATAGAAAATGTAGAAAATTATGCAAATATATGAGAGTATATGTATAAAAATGATTTATATTTGATAATTAATTAAAAAATTCAAAACCAGCTAAAGCCTGACTAAATCCTATTAGTCATCCGACCACCGACTAATCCTTAGTCAGTGACCTCACCGACTGAATACCAACTACCAATTTCTGCAACGTTGCCTGAACGTTTGAAGAAAGTAACGATTAATAGAATTTCTCGAGTCCTCCCTTTGGGCGTCAACGACATGGACACACATATGAAAAGACTTGGTAATCGCATCTATTCTCGATGAATTTCATGTGTAAATTGGACGTTAAAAGACCCATCGAGTTAAATGTGGTGTTGTAAGCAATGGCCTCTTTTGAAAAGAATTGAGGATGAGTTCAATCTCTTAGGGTCTAGATATAGGTAGGAACAAGGGAGAATGGGATTGTGAGGGATGACAAGGCAAAGATTAAGATAGGCTAAACACAATGATCATGACAGATGTAGCTCGAGGAAGATGATACAAATACAAGGTTCTTTCATCTGTGTTAATGATAGCACTGATAGGAGACGGAGAAATAAAATTGATTATGTGTTGGCGGTTAAAAAGTTGATGGAAGGGTGGACAGAGATATCGATTGCATTGGCTTCTCATTTCATGCAATTCGCAAGCAATGGTGATTGAAACTCTTGGAAGTAGAGAGGTCATATAGCCCATAAGCTGTCACATGGCGCCACATAGTTAAGTGAGGGAAGTTCTTTAAGAGGAGGACTCGGCAGCCCTCAAGTCCTAAAGCAAAGATGGAATCAGGTCATAACAATTTCTTTTTTTTAAGAAGCTTCTTAATTTTCTTCTATGAAGAGTATAAAAAGATGAAGAATAATTTCTAATAGGAAGAGAAGGTACCCTATATCTCTTTATATGTGGAGAGACTAGGGTTAGGATCACATTCATGAGTACCCTTAGAGGGGTTTACAACTCATACCACTCAACATTTCTACATAATCCTCACTCCTCAAGATTAAGTACAGATAGCCATCATGCTTAGCTTGGACAAACACTTATGAACATGACCTCGGAAAAGTGTCTTAGTAAAGATATTGGTTGTTTGTTAAGACGAGAAAATAGTGGTAGCAGAGATGAGATCCTTCTGTGTCATATCTCTGATGTGGTGAATGTCCACCTTAATTAAAAAAAGTGATTTTTACCCGACAGACCCTATAATCTTTGTCAATTACCTCCACGACCTTTGAAACATCCTAATTCCTCCCTCACCTCCGTAAACTTGCTCCGTCTTACCCCACGAACCCTACCGTTAAATTGACATATCCAGAGTTAACTTCCTTGGGTTAAAAATGAGTTAATCTCACCAATCCACGATCGGACGGCTAGAGAATAAACCAAGAAAAGAAAAAATAATTCTCCCTCCTCTGGCAGCTTCCCCTCCCACGGCGCTCGACTTGGACTGGAGGAGGTTGGGGGCGGTGCTCGACCTGGGTGGGCTTCCAGCGGCGAGATCGGACGGGGCGAGCAGGAGGGGGGGGGGCTTCGAACAGGGGAGGAGGGGGCTTCGAGCAGGGGGGGGTGGCCGGGGAGCGACATGTTCAGCTAGAGGTGGAGGAGGCTCGACCTGTGCGGGGCTGAGAGAAGGTTCTGGAGGCTCATCCTGGACGGGGCGTCGTCGTCGTGCTCGAGCAGATGTACGGCTTCTGGTGATGCTTGGGACGGAGAGGATATTCTGGAGGGCAGATCTGAAGTGGGTGAGAGGGAGTGGCACCTATAGTAAATTTGATAAATAAAATGGGTATTATGTAATAGAAGATAACAGAATCTGGTTAGTTTTAACGGTTAAATGGATGGGGGTTAACCACAAGGTCTGTAGGGAAAATGTTAACAAGTTTACGGGGGTGAGGGGGGAATTAGGATATTTCAAAGGTCGTGGAGGTAATTGACAAAGATTATAGGGTCTACCGAGTAAAAATCCCGTAAAAGAGATTATTTACTACAACTAAAGTTACTTGATTGCCACACCATAACTGCATGTAAAGAGGAATCTTCATGTATATATCGATCAATACTTAACTCACATCACTTCCATAGTAGCTTTGGCCATAGCCATTTACTTTGATTCAACAATAGATCTAGATACAACATATTGCTTCTTACTCTTCCAAATGATCAAGGAATCATCAAAATAGGTTGCAAAACCAGTGGTGTATTACCTATCCACTTGGCAACAACCTGCATAATCAGCATCAACATAACCATAGTGGTTAGGAGAATCTCATTTCTTGGAAAATAGGTCATCTTTGCTGAAGTCTTCAGATATTTCAAGATCATCTTGACAACATCCATATGAGCATATCTAAGTTGAGCCATAAAATGGCTAACACGACATACAGTAAAAGAAATATCAGACCCGGTAACAGCCACATAAAGGATCTTTCTAACAAGCTTTATGTATCCACTTCCTTTGTATCCTCCTTATACAACTTCAAATCGGGATCCAAATGAAAGTGGTAGGTCTACATCATTTTTTTTTACTAAAAAAGGGGGAGATCTCTCGAGGTAGGAGTCACCACGGCAACGCTTTCATTAAAATAGAAAGACGAGTACATCAATTCGTGGCCTAGAAATTGTACATAGCATTACAATGCACGACAGTATACTCCGAATAGATCTCTGGTTTTTGAATACGAGATCATTCCACCCAGCCCAAATAGTCCACAACACAGCGAAAGGCTTTGAGACGTCATCCGAAGAACCAAGACCCGCCGCATGGATCGACTTCCAAAAATTCTCCAAACCACTGGCTTGCACCCAAGTTATCCCCACCAACCTCCAAACCTGCGCCGAAGATCCGCATCCGAAAAAGAGGTGTTCTGCGTCCTCAATAGCGCCCTCACAACTGTCACAGCCTGTATCTGCCATGCCAAACAGTCTTCCCCTCCTCGCTTTGTCACACAGGCGGTTTCTTCTCAAGCACCACAGGAAGATCTTCACTCTACTAGGGATATTGGCCGCCCAAATAATCTTCATGTTCGCGCAGAGCTCCTCGTCGCGCCCCACAGGCGACCTTCTCATCATAAGGTAGGCTTTCTTAACCGAAAATCTCCCTCCCTCCCACTCAAAGTGATCTGGTTCATTGGACAACTCCCCTGGCGGGGGTGTTTCAGCCAGCATCCGCATGAAATCATTCAACTGCTGACCGGACAAATATGATACAAACCGAGGGGCCCACGAATTTGAGTCCGCCACCTCAGCCAGAAGTGCAGTCCTGTCAACCGCCAAGGCCATCAACCTAGGGAAACACTGCCCCAGGGTATCCTCCCCCGACCAGTCGTCGAGCCAAAATCTAAACAGTTGGTCGTTCCCCATCCTTGGGTGCAAGGAAGGAACAACCTCCGGCAGAACGGCATGGATCCCCACCCAAATCGACGACTCAAATCTCCTTCTCTCAGCCACCAATGCCCCAGTGACGCCATAGATGCACCTCAAAAGCCTGGCTGCCAACGAAGTCGAAGAACCCCAAATTTGAACCACCCACTTGGCCAACAGAGCTTTGTTCATGAGTTCCACATCACGGACCCCAAGACCACCATCAGATACCGATTTCGTAACATCCTCCCAGCCCACCAGATGCAGTCCAACCCTCTATTGCCTCCCATCCGACAAAAAAAAAGACCTCATCAATGTTTCGACCTTCCTTCTAACCCAAACTGGCATCAAACGAGTAGAGTAAAAAAATACCGGAATGGCAGCGAGCACGTGCTTAAGGAGGGTTAGCTTCCCTCCCCTAGAAAGAGTGACAGCCTTCCAACCAGCCAACCTCTCCTCCATTCTGCGAATGACGCAGTCCCAATCCGACTTCTTCATTCTGCCATCAACCAGCGACAGCCCCAGATAGGAGATCGACAGTCCCCCCGAAGGGCATCCCGCCCACCCAGCAATCCTGTCACGCTCTGTGCCGTCCATCCCGAAGGGAATCACCACTGATTTCTGCATGTTAATCTGCAACGCCGAAAGGCACCCAAAGATATCCACCAAGACCGTTGCATTGTGGTTCTGCTCCTCCGAATCCCCCAAAAAAGATCAACGTGTCACCCGCATACTGAAGCAAAGGAACCGAAATGTCCCCCAGACGAAAGCCCTCGTACCATTCTGCCTCCATCGCACGTTTGAACAGAACCACCAAACAATCTACCACCAGGACAAAGAGCATAGGAGCCAGCGGGCATCCCCGACGAACTCCGCTTTGCGGCTGAAACCACCCACCCTCCGGCTTACTGTTGACCAAGATCGAGCTCGAGCCATGGTCTTAAATTTTGCGAAATTTCGGTGAAATTTCGCCGAAATTTCGGTTTCGACAGGGAGGGTCTTTCGAAACACCTATATATATTGATTTCCGGATTTCGACCGAAATGGGTCGAAATATCGGTGATATTTCGACATTTCGACCCATATCGGTCGAAATTCACGTTTTCAGTTCAAAATTTCTCGGATTTCTTCAACATAGGGAGCTTCACCTCCCTTGCGAAATAGAGATGAACGCAACTCTATAGATTCTAGAGATCCGCTATAGCTTCATTCCTTTTGTCTTTTATCTTTGTAAAAGATATCATCTTTGTTGTAAAAGTCTATAATTATATAGGTAATTCACTAGAATTGTGTCTATGACCGTTATTTCTATGAAATAAATATTGTCTTATTAATAATTATATACATTTTAGTACTCGCCTATTTTTCTGAACAAAAAGACATTTTATAAGTATTTTTAACTTAGTTATTTTAATTTTGAGTCCAATATCTATCAGTTAGCTCAATGATATGCCCTGATATGTGCGATATAAGGCATATGGATGAGAGATATGTGTGATATAAGTGTGCATTTGTTAGCTATTACTGTTTTAAGAACTTGGATTTAATTATATCAATTTCTAATATGTACCAATCAATAATCAGCCTTATCAACAAAATGACCGATATGACCGATATGTGCGATATAAGGCATATAAATGAGAGATATGTGTGATATAAGTACGCATTTGTTAGCTATTGTTGTTTT
This sequence comes from Ottelia alismoides, assembly GCA_037367405.1. Taxonomy (NCBI): domain Eukaryota; kingdom Viridiplantae; phylum Streptophyta; class Magnoliopsida; order Alismatales; family Hydrocharitaceae; genus Ottelia; species Ottelia alismoides. Next base: position 608,104 of record JAZKJV010000779.1, read on the forward strand.
AAGAACTTGGATTTAATGAATCCATTTCCAATATGTATCATCAATAATCAGCCTTAACAGCGAAATGATCGATATGACCGATATGTGCGATATAAGGGGCATATATGAGCAATATCTATGATAAAATTATGTATATGTGAGCTATTTATTGTTGTAAATAACTTGAAAGATCTTAATTTGCAAAAAAATGGTCGAAAAATGACTTTTTGAGCCATTTTTAAAATTTCCACCGAAATCATCGAAATTTCCCGAAATTTCGGCGAAATTTCGATATTGGAGGTGACCGAAACGAAATCGAGATTTCGAACCTTGGCTCGAGCAGGTAGTGACACATCTCTTCATCCACTGCACCCACTCCTCCGGAAACCCCTCCGTCATAGCAACAACCATAGGAACTTCCAGCTTACGCAATCGTAGGCTTCGGCATAGTCAATCTTCCATAGCACCCCCTTCTTCCTCGACCTCTTCCACTCAAGGCAAATCTCCGAAGCCGCCACAAGCTCATCTGCCATTTGACGACCCGGAATGAAGGTTGACTGCCCATGGAGCACCACAGAGTCCATAACCTTCTTAAGCTTGCTCGCCAGCACCTTTGCCACAATGAGATACAAAGCGTTGGAAATAGAAATCGGCCTGAAGTCCCCAACCCTCAAGGGATTCTCCTTCTTCGGAAGGAGAAAAATCAAAGCTCGGTTGACCTTCTCAAATCCCTGGTTTCCATCCCAGAACTCACACAGAACGTCCATAACTTCGGTCTTCAGAAGATCCCAGAACTCACGGTAAAACAGGACGGGGAACCCGTCAGGGCCCGGAGCTCCATCTGCATTCAAACCCCAAACCGCCCGCCTCACCTCCTCCTCGTAAAAATCAGCTATCAACAACTCCGCTTGCCCGCCACTCAATGACTCAACGCCCAACCCTCGTCACCCCCAACCAATCCCCTCTGCATGCCCCCTGCGCGAAGCCAGCACGAAGTGGTCCCTCAAAGCCCCCCCCCCAATCTGCATCTCCTCAGACACCCTGACCCCCTCAACCTCGATCTCATGCAGGAAATTTCTTCTCCTCCGACCAGACGCCATCGAGTGGAAGAACCTCGTGTTTGCATCTTCCTCACTCAACCACTTCTGCCTCGACCTCTGCCGCCACTCAACCTCCTCTTTCTTGTCTTCCAGCATCAACGCCTCTAAAAACGCCATCCTTTTTGAGAACTCTTCCTGATTCAACCCTCGCTCATCATCGATGCCATCCAACCTCACAACTCCTGCCACTGCATCAGCTCGAGAAACCCTACGTCGAGCCCTTACCTCCCTACCATACGCCATGAGCACCGCTCTAAGCAATTTCAACTTAGCTGTAAATCACAACACCACCGAGCCCACCGGATCACAACCTATCCAATGGGTGACCATCAACTCCCTGAAACCAGTCTCCAACAACCAGCTCCTCTCAAAACGAAACATGAACCGACCTCGCCACTCCTCGTCGGAGAACCAAAGGATGGGAGTATGATCAGAGAATGTACGAGGCAAAGCCCAAGCCCTAGCAAGAGGAAAAGCCGCCCTCGCCTCCACGGACAATAGAAAGCGGTCAAGCCTGGAATGCGACCTCAAATTCCTCCATGTGAACGCCCATCCAGCATCGTCAACAACGGACAAGCCCAAAGAGTTGACCACCCCCCTAAAATCCTCCGACCCCGGATCCTTCCCACCGGCCATGCGCGGCCTGTCTTCCGGAGGTAAAGTAACAATCATGTCACCACCAATGATCCAAATCCCATTCTCCGCATCCACTACAACTGCTGCAAGGTCCACCGCCAAAGAGCCATCATCACGCCCACACGGGCCATAGGTATTAGTGACCCAAAAGGGCATGCCATCAACCTTCCGAAACATCTTCACCATCAAGCAGAACAACGACGTAGAAACCCCCAACAAGTCAAAAGAATCGGACAACCACCCAGTTATGAGCCCAGTCAAAATAAATAGCATAAACAAGCAAAATCTATAGCCAAATGTGAAAATAGACAGCATAAACAAGTAGAATCTAGAGTCAAATGTGAAAATAGACAGCATAAACAAGCAGAATCCATAGTCAAATGTGAAAATAGACAGCATAAACAAGTAGAATCCATAGCCAAATGTCAAAATAGACAAACATAAACAAGTAGAATCCATAGCCAAATGTCAAAATAGACAACATAGATAACTGCAAACTACAATTCATAGCATGGTTCAAGAAAAGTCCTGGATAACACAAAAAGGTCTAGCATTCATTCATCCAAAAATATAATGAATCCAATGTCATTCTTCATCAGACTCGTCATCAAGCAACATTAGCTCATCATCTCCATCCTCATCCGCATCCTCAAATATTCCCTCATTATCGGCTTCCTCGTGCAAAGTTTGCTCCGATGAACTTGAAGCTCTCAAATGTACACTTCACTTCTCCTTGGCTCAAGTATGCTTTCAGCTCTGCATGCCTCGGTAACTGAACCCCATGTAAATCCTGTGCCAAGAAATACTTCATCTTCTTCACAAGGTACATTTGAAATTCATGCATTTGCATACTGGTGATCCTTTGAAGAAAGTGGATCCCTTCTCTTACTTTCACTGCGATCCTTAATCAATGAATTGAATCTAACAAATACTAAATCATTCACCCTCTTGGGATTCAATTTAGCTCTATTCTGCGTATGAACCTAAAATACACACATGCATATATGTTATACACTAAAAAGTCAATGTATAATGGATGTTAATGTACAAATATAAAATTCATTACCGCTCCAAAAGCACTTCACTTTCTCATTGCCATTGCTTGCAAATTTGATGACGAGGTCAAACTCAGAATTCTCAATGCCATTACTTGCAAAGTAGGGGTTTCACCTCCATGTAACGACCACCAATGAGATGTTTCATGTTCAACATTAATTAGATATCATCAATATGGACTATAATATTATATGGAAAACTTGATAGGGATTCACCTGGATCAAAATGGTCATCATTTATTGATCTTTGCTTAATTGCTAATGGCTTCCCAAATGATCCTTGACCATGTTTGTAAATCACCAACTCCTTTCTTGTAATGATGTCTTGTTGCTCTAAATCTGGATATAACTTCTCAATGCAGTCAAGAAGACCTTTTTTCACAAGAACATCATTCTCAACATGATCTTTGCAATAGAAGTAGGGGTTCAAATAATACGTTGCAAGATGGAGGGGAGAATCAAGTCGTCCTTTAGTCTTCAAATTGATGGCATCAATGAAATGCTTATAGGACAACTCATTTCCATTAAAGGAATCAATTATTTCTTTCTTTACTTCCACTAATCCTCCATACACAAATCCCATAGATGGTTTCACATCAGAATCAACAACGCGTAGAAGATGAACCAATGGAGAAAAACCCTCAATGCTAGATTAACTTGATTCCAAAATGTTGGACTCAAGACAATGGATGTAGCCGCCTCTCCTTTCCTCATCTTCGACCATCTACAATCTCTCCACTCATCTGAAGAGAACATGAGCCTCAACTTCTCTTTCTTCTCTTGAACACTCTGTAATGTAAGAAATGCGGTAGCAAATCTAGTTTGCCCAGGTCTGACGATGTCTTTTTTGTGTGTAAATTTACGCATCATACTTATAGTCTTCGTGTGGCTATAAATGAAGACCGTAAGAGTCCTTGCCTTAGAGATTGCACTTTTCACCTTTGATTCTTTCCCCATCTCCTCTAACACCAAATCAAGACAATGGGCAGCACATGAGCTCCAGAAAAATTTTGGATACTTTGCCTCCATCATCCTCCCTGCAGCCATATTTGCAGATGCATTATCAGTAACAACTGGGACGACATTTTCAATTCCAACCTCCTGAATGCATTCATTTACCAAGTTGAAAATGTATTCAGCATTATGTGGCTAATCAGAAGAGTCCACAGATCTCAAAAAACTTGTACTAAGTGAACAATTCACACACAAGTTCATAATACTTCTACCACAGATATCAGTCCATGAATCAGTCATGATAGAACATCCCATACTTATCCACATATCTCTGTGTGGTGCTAAGGCATCATTGACATCCTTAACCGCCTTATTCAATTGTGGAGCAGACATCTCATAACGAGTTGGAGGTTTGAGCCCTGGACCATATTGCCCAATTGCTTCAAATGCTTTATGGCAATCTTTCATTTGAAACACACTGAATGGAATGTTTGCTTTGTAAGCCCAACGGCATACATATGAGATGGCCTTTTCTCTTTGATCTTTACAAAATGCATCCTTGATTGTCGTCTGTCGTTGAGCAACTGTCTCATTCATTTACTCAAGCATGCGAGGCTCTTTTGCTGAGCCCATTGTTGGTTAATCACCTCCCATGACATCGACATCATTCCTCATATCATCGATTTCCTTTATCTTTTTAGTCTTTCTCTTTAATATTCCACCCAAATATTCCTTCATTTCTTTCTTAATCTCTTCATCAACCTTGGGACAAGAAGAGACTTGTCCACGAGTATGAGCCAAATCCTGCTTGATTCTATAAATTCCACCTTTGATGGTTTTGCTGCAAAGCTTACAAACAATTGTATTCTGATCATCCTTTTTAAGCATATAACCAAACTTCCATCCTGGATCTATAGATCCTTGTGGAATAAAACGCACGGCATCCGTCCTCGTTCCACTACTTCTCACAGGATCAGAAGACTGAGTGTCCATCTCTTACTCAAGGGTCACACCTATTCACAGCATGAATAACATTATAAAAAGACATCACTTAATTACAAATCTCAATGCATTTGAAGAAATCACAAATAACATGCAGTCGTATCCAAAGAAATTGATCTTAAGATAATATGTAAGCTGACATAGATATAATTATCTACCTTGTTGGGATACGCATTCAGATTGAATATTCATTGAATCTAAATAGAGTAAGGAGCAGATAAAAATATGGATCACATGAAGATCACATATGATTAGATTGAATAAGAGGCAAACTACGAGTCAAGTGATTTTAAAAATGGTTACATTAAAATAAGATCAAATACTATTATAATTCCAATCAAAATATATTAATATACACAGACACAAACTATACCATAATAAATCATTTATCCAATCAAAATATATTATACTCGCAAAGGGGCATCTTTACATACCAAGGGGTCGCTGCCAAAATAAGATCAAATACTGTTATAATTCCAATGAGGTTGGCCTAGCAAAGAAGCATAGTGATCATCAGAGGTTAATGGGATATACATTTATGTGTTGTTAGTTACTTACAAAACATAATAAACGGGAGAAGCTGATTATAAGTAACCTGTAAGGAACGATGGTGGCTAAGGTGTCTGCCCGTGCTTCGCGATGGCGGGGCTACAGCAACGGCGGGGCTTCAGAGGAACCACAACAGCGGCTGGGGTTGTGCGCGACGACGCCGACGAGAATGGTGGCTGGCGGCGCCACCGTAAGGGCTGCTGCGGGAGGGGGAGGGGGAGGGGGTTAGGGTTGTGTCAGGGGATGTCGAGAGTGGGGTTCGAAACTTTGAATGGAGTGGGGTACGAAGGGGTAGGGGGCGAGGGTTAGGGTTGAGAATTTTTTTTTAGTTTTTTTCTAAGTGATTTTAAACGCCCTTTAAACGGCCTTTTAAACGGCTGTTTAATGCCGCTTAAACGCCTCTCCCACATATGAACTGACTTTGCTTAGTCGGTGCGGTTGAAGGCCGTATGCGCTTAAACGGTCGTATAAACGATCGTTTAGGCCGTTTTTTTGCATCCATGCCAGCATCTTTCAGCAAGTTCCTCACCCCCAGCCGCTTGTCGGGGCAGCCCAACCCCCTGACATTCGTCGACAGAATCTTCATTAAGATAACCCCTGGGAGAACCTCTTTGGGGGGATCACCCCCAGACGCCGCACTATGTTGCGGTCGAGTGCGGCAAAATGGTTCTGCCTCTTCAACGGATTGGCGGATTCCGAGGGCGAACAGGAGGAAGATGCTGCTCGAGCCCAAGAAGCCCGTGGCGCAGCCCTCTTCTTCCTCCCAACCGATCTAAGGGACCCTCCCCTCACGTAAGCAGCTCCGAACCTGGGGATCCCCCTCCCCTCCACCACGCACGGTTTCCCCTCAGCAACCCCGCAGGCAACTGATGCCTCCACAAGCAGACCACTCCCCGAGACGCCCAGGGCGATGGCGTCCCCATCCACCGCCGCGGCTGGCTCTGAAGCCCCCGAAGGACCCTCCCGCACCGCCTCCCGAACCCCGCTGGACACAAGCAGAGCACCACCCCCCAATGCATGTGTCCCAGCAGAAAGCAAGGGCCCATTGAAGAAGCCCTCTCCGCCCACGACGCATGGTCATGCAGCACGGGCTCGCTCCGCACCCCAGACGCCTGCTGGTCGAGCACGTCCAAGCCCGAAACACCGCCGCCCCCACAGGAGCGCCCCTCCGAAGCTCCATTCGAACCACTGATCGGAAGACCTGCATTCAGATCCCGCAGCTAAAGACCTTCCCTCTAGGATCCATGGCTCGCCTGAGAACCTGACCCTTTACCTAGCGCCAGAGAATGGATCAGCTCCGGATCCGCGTCCGGGATCCGATCAATCACCCGGTTTGAGCCCAGCAGATCCCCGACCCATGTAGAAGCAGTGCCACCGCAACCCCTCACGTGCCCCGGGAGGAGGACCGACGCCTGCCTCGGAACTCCCACCGCAGATACAGTGCCGAACACAATCCCCTCCCTAGGACACTGCGCCGCCCTCAGTCTTAGAGCCAACTCCGGCAGCGATCACAGGACCGGGACACCATCCCCCGTCGATGTCGTCTCCACCTTACTCTCCAGACGCCACCGACCACCATCTTGCTCTTTGACCCCAGCCCCCGCATCAACCACCTCCACTAGGACACATCTCCCCTTGAAGAACACCTCCCACCGTCCCAGCTTCTCCGCCCCAATCCACAAGACCCGCAGGACGACGTCCATCGATTAACCAGGCTAACACCCATCACTTTCCACCGCAAGCACCACGGCTATACCCCGCAGCACCTCCGAACAGTAGCGAAAATTCCTCGCCTGGAAGGGCAGACCCCTCACCCTGATCCTCTCCAGAGGTGCAGGCGTCACCGCACCGTCCTCCGGCCTCAGCCGGCGCCACCTCATCAACAACGAACCATCCTTCAACCCACGAAGCAGGGTAGTTGCTTCAGATGCGCTAAGCCGCTAAGACCCCGCATGGACCGCACCACCACGCGCAAGGGAGACACTCGGGCAACATCTCTCACGAATCTGGTCGCGGAGACCAACCCCACGTAAGAGGAAGCCAAGAAGAGCGCCCCAGACCCACTACCCTCACCGACAAGCATCGAGCTCCCCTTCTCCCTCAAAGGACAAAGCCTGCTGGAGTACCCAAACCGCCTACAGCTGAAGCACCGTAGCGATTCACGGCACTGATGAGCCCAGTGGTTAAGGCCACCGCAGCGGTAGCACCCACGACCGAAAGGATTCGCCGACGGCCTCCGCCCTCTATGCAAAGGCACCACGACATGGCACCGCCACTTCTGACGGCCCACCAGACGCCACTCGCCCTCGCCATCGCCCTCGCCTTCTCCCACGCCTCCCATCCAAATGTCAAAAGTTCCAAAGATAGCTTTGCAATGACAATTAGAGATAAGCAGCATCAACAACAGCCAAGCCTTAACCCATTTTAGGTGGGATTGACGTAGGTCTACATCATGTCATACTAACCCTTCAAGAAATCGCTAACGAACGTCCTCTAAGTCATCACGAGACCTCTGTGCCCACTGGTAAACTAAGACTAAGGAAATATCGAAGATGGGTTAGGCTCTTGATAACAAACCTACAAAGATATAAATCATCTTAATCCTATATAGATCATCATATGTCAACGACAACAACAAGGTAGCCATTTTACTATTTGTAGCACGGGATGTGAAATGTGAGTGATCTGCATCAAAACAAGTGAACCCGTGTTCCTGAATAACCTTCGAGAACCTCTACTACCATACTTTGTTTGAGATTATAGATAGCTTTGTTGTCTACATGCATTCTGAGACTCCCCCTTAGAAGTAGACTTATAAGGTTGCTGCATGCATACTTCCTCTTCCAAACCAGCATACAAAAAGGCATTTTACACATCAAGCGGGAAAAGAGGCCAATCTTTGCGTACTACAACAATAAAGAGAATCCAAAGAAATGTATGCATGGCCACTAAAGGAAATGTCTTATGGAAGTCAACACCATAGGTTTGAGCAAACTATTTAGCTACCAATCTTGTCTCGTAACATTCCACACTACCATCTGCCATTTGCTTCACTGTGAACACCCACTTGCAATCGAACATTTCTGCACGATCAAGATGGAAAATAAGAGTCCATGTGTTTGTGGACTGCAAGGCTGACAGACATCTCTTCCACCATAGAGGTCTTCCTATATGTTGTTAAAATCATTATTGTTGAGAGACCTTGAATAAATTACCATATTATTAAAAATGCCGCCCAAGTAGGGGTGTAAATGAGCCGAACCTGAGCGAACCAACCCAGGCTCGGCTCGGTTCGTTTAGTATACTTTCAGGCTCGAGTTCGGTTCGGCTCGATAAAATAAAAATCGTATTCAGGTTCGGCTCGGCTCGGGTAAGGTTCGTAAAGGCTCGGTTCGGCTCGATAAAGGCTCGTTTTAGAATAAACATTGATAATGCCAAATATATATGTATTTTTGCATTGGTTAATGCTTTTTTTGATAAAAAAACTTTAACAGTGTATGTCATATATCATCTTCCTTAGATTTATATGGATGGATATACAAGCTAACTTAAAAATATATCTCATTTCAACCTCTGAAACACATCTAAACCAATGACATCAAGCTTTACCATAAGTTTACAACCATGCCAAACTGAAAATTCAATGCTAAGAAGAAACATTCTAAAAAATTATATGCACATTTAAAAGCTAAGGATTCCACCTGTGTGTCTTGCAGTGCGCGTGTGACCAACGGTGTGCGGGCCGACGGTGTGCAGTAGAGAGGGCTGACGGCGTACGGGCGAGATGTGCCTGCACTCGTATCACTGCGTGAGGGCGGGAGGGGAGGGAGGCGACGGACAGTGTGAGGGCAAGAGCCGGGGGGAAGGGGGGTAACCGGCAACGTGCGGGCGAGAGGGGAGGGGGACGACCGGCTAACGGCGCCGCAGCAGCGTGAGGGGGAGAGGTGAGGGATCGCTCGCAGGGGGTGGGGATGGGCGGCGCTGCATGATCGCATGAGATAGATTGAGGGGAGGCGGGACTCGGGAGATAGATTGAGGGGAGGCAGGACTCTGGAAAAGAAATTAGGGATTAGATGGGGATGATAGGTTTGGAAAAATTAGGAGAAAGCCCTCACATTTTGAAAGAAAATATTTTTTTATGTACAATATATATGTATGGAAAAATTAAGAGAAAGACCTCATGTTTTAAGAGAATATATTTTTCATTATATGTACAATATATATGTATATATTTTTTATGTATGTATCAGTGTATATAATCGAGCTTTTAACGAATCAAACCTGAGCGGACCTATATTATTGAGGTTCGGTTCATTTATTTAATCGAGCCCAAACTCCTGTTCAGGTTCGGTTCGTTTATTTTCGAATCGAATCTGAATCGAACTTTTAGCGAGCCAAATCTGAGCGAATATCGAATCTGAGAAATTTTTGACAGCCCTACGCCCAAGAATGAAGTAGCATGTAAGCAGGTAAGTGGAGCACTTGTGTTTGCCCTTCTATAGTGCTATAAATAAGCTGGAATCCCCTGAGCTGTTACAGGTTCATTTTGTTGAGTACCTAAATCCTGTAATGGAACGTCACTTCCAGTGCCAGTAGATATCAATTATCTAGTACTTACCAACAAGGTTCAAAATATCAATATCGATATTGTATCGGTTAGCCCAAAAAAGGATATATTAAGGACATATATCAGGATATATTAATAATATCAGTGTAAATCTAGGAAATTGCGCAAAAAAATCACAAATTAAAATCAGTATAGTTCTTAAAAAAATAAATAATAAGGATTTTTACCCGGCAAACCCTATAATCTTTTCCAATTACCTCTACGACCTTTGAAACATCCTAATTCCTCTCCCGACCTCGTAAACTTGCTCCGTCTTACCCAACAAACCATGCCGTCAATTTTAACTATATTTGAGTCAGTTACTTGGGTTAGTATTGATTTAACTTAACCAATTTACCATCAAACGGTTAGGATTAGGGGGAAGCAGGGGGGGCCGAAGAGGTGAGCTAGCAAAGCCTAGATGAGCGTGAGTGCAGGTGAGCGTCAAAGCGAGGGTTGAACTTGCGAGAAGAACTGCTTACACGGGTCGGGGGGGAAGGGGGGGTCCTATGGGCCATTCGAGCAGGGGAGGAGGGAAGGAGGGCCTCCTCGGCGGCCAAGGGGTAAAGCAGGGAAGAAAGAGATGCTCGCGAGGCTCCTCGGCGACGGCAGTGGCGAGGCTCAAAGCTTGGCGCTGGCGGGGGGGTGGCACAGGGGGGATCAGCTACTCTCGAATGATGGAATGGCACTCAATGTAAATTTGATAAACAAAATGGGTATAACATAAAAGAACATAACAGAATCCGGTTACTTTTAACAGATAAATGAACGGGGGTTAACCACAGGATTTGTAGGGTAAGGGTTAGCAAGTTTACGATGTCGGGGGAGGAATTATGATACTTCAAAGGTCGTAGAGGTAATTGCAAAAGATTATAGGGTCTGTCGGGTAAAAAACCCTAAATAATATACAAATACAGAACTACATGTAAAAATTAGGTATATTTAACACACCAATACACATTATGTTGCACATATCATTGTTGCCAATGCTGACAGTTGACTGTTGAGAGGTATGGAAAGGAAGTGATAAAATTCGAACAAGAACAATTTAGAGATGTAGAGTATGTATATTTAGTACATTAGCTTCATATCCCATTGTATATTATGTATAAACAAAATGTTGAGCTACATCGAATATAAAACAAGTAAATGAGCATAATAACGTATAGTTTTTAAAGAACATTCATAATAATCATAACTTCGAACGTAAGAAGAAGAACTAAAATAGATTATAAATAAAACTTTTCAACTGAAGTAAAGAAAATGAATGCAGATTGCAGTATGTCATGGATCTGTGATTCCACATCCCTATATTACTAATACTTACTAAGTATCAACTATTAAATATAAATATAGTAACATGTACAATACATCTATGCCCTCATGATCAGCTCTAGAGTTTCATCTCCATTGCCAAAGGGATGTGACCCCCACATACACACAGGGGTGTTATTAATATTAGGAGCAGTGAAATCAAGTCATATGAGTGATATCAATGATATACATAAATATCGATGAAATCGGTTGATATCCCAGAACATTTATATTGAAATCCATCAATTTTGAGCGATATGGCCTGATATATCGATGTCTCGTTAATATCTCGCAAGATAGTGGTCGGTATACTAGAAAAGGGTGTTCCTACGAATTTCAATACCTCCATCTAGTTGATATTTTGATATATCGCTGATATATCATGATATCTTGAACATTGTTTACCAACGGTTCAATTGATTGGACAAGCAGCAAGGCATGGAAGTCAATTTCTATAGGCTTACGGCTCCTACGGGAGACCTTATCAAACTGGTAAGAAAGGTCTGTAGGCATACATGAGGCATGGGACTTAAAACAAGAGGAGGTAAGGATGTCTCTTTCACAGAAGAATGTGAACTCAATATCTTATGGCGTGGGCTCAATACTATGAATATATAGAAGTTTTTTGGTGGGTATCTCCTCGACAGTTCGTACTCCTTTTCCTTTCAATAAAATCGTATCACATGGGTGTGAAGAAGCTAATGACCTTAAAAAAGTAACATCATCAATTGCATTATATCTCATGTGAAGCAGATCATGACGTTGATAGCCCTTCTAGGTTCCAGAATACCCAACAATGATACACTTGACAACCCTAAATAATTGTTTGTGGGGGTCCAGAATACACAATATGGACCAATGCAACACATCCAAAAATACATTAAGGTATTGTTAACAGATCCTTATCAGGGAAAAGAACCTGCAAGAGATTTATTCATTAATCATTAATGAGGTCAATTTCTATGTAATTCTTGATGTTTGGGAAAAGGGAATATACATGCAAAACACATGTACATCCTTACGACCAATATCAATTATCAATTATAAGACTGATGATTAAGGTATTGTTAACAGATCCTTATCAGGGAAAAGAACCTGCAAGAGATTTGTTCATTAATCATTAATAAGGTCATCCAATTAATCAAGCAATATGCAATAAGCACAACATCTCTCCAATATGAGTTAGGAGCATGACTATGACCATGCAGAGTACATGTGACACCTAAGATGTGTCTATGTTACCACTCAACAATCCCATCTATTCTGAGATGTAAGGACATGAATTTTGATGAAGAATCCCCTTAGACTTTAAACTGAGTACAAGACAAACAAGGTTGTAAAAGTTGGTAGTTGATATTCATTCAATCGGATCACCCGCTGATGATTAATCGGCAATCATTGGCAATCAGGCAACTAATTGAAATTGATGGGATTTAATCGAGTTATGTATTTTTCTTAATTATGTTATATATATATACATGTTGAAATCTAGAATGCGGAAGCAAATCGATAAACAAAGCAGTGAAATAAAGAAAGAATAAACATTGAACACAGGCATTTTACGTGGAACCCTACTCCCTAAGGAGCAGAATGAAACCACGGGAGGTCTCAAAGGATCGAATATTCTATTAGAATTTCTCAATGAGTACAGGGGATGTGGAGCTCCTTATATAGCCCCATAGACAGACCAATGTCCCATAGATAGTAGATGTGGGAGTTATATTCTTATATATTACATAGATTTGGATGTGTCATTATCATAACGAAATCAAAGAAACATTTGAAATTAAGCATAAATAAATCAACAAAAACATAAATAACAATTGAGTGAGTAAATCCAAACAAATAACGGTAACTATTGAGCAAATAAATCAATAAAAACATTTGAAACCAATCAAACATTAGTTTATTTTTAAATAAATCAATAAAAACATAAATAATTGTAAAAAAAAGGTTGGTCTACTGGACCTACTAGTTGAGCGAGTAGGCAGGTCAACCAAGAGCATTCAGTCTTATCGATCGTCTAGCCCTATTCAAGTCGAGTACCCCCCAGCTCAATTAGTAAAGCCAACTAATAGGCCTAGTCGATTGACTTGTGCAACCTTAGAGACAAAGTGCAGAATTCAAGAGCATTGCTAGTCCAAACATATTAACATGGTAGAAAAAATTCGTTATTTCTAATAGAAAATTTTTCTCACATCCCTAACTTGAGATTTATTCTTTAACCAAAGATACATATGAGATACGATAAAAATCATCTATGGTGATAAAAACATGGCCTCAAATTTCAGCGAAATTCGATCGAATTTCTGTCGAATATCGATATCCAGTCGAAATCGAAATTCGACCGAAATGATCGAAATGATCGAAATATGGGGGTCCTAGTACAAAACATGACCGAAATTTCGGTCGAAATTCCACCGAAATTCCATCGAAATTCTGTTTTGATCGATACCGAAATGGTGGCCGAAACCGACATTTAAGGCCTTGGATAAAAATCATCTATGGTGATCGAATAAAACATGCCACACTGAAGATTGTGGACATGGCTGGGACTTCTAAAAATCCATCAACTCAAAACATGCACTATTGTTCAAGGATTTGAATATAGGGATATACAGTATTGGTGGTAAGCTGATATCGGTATTACCCTATATATCATTTACCTAGATAACGACTAATATCTCACAAGATATCGCTATATTGAAATGCCAATGGGTATTGATCAAAACTTGAGGTTTTGAATACCAATTTTCCGGATATGGCCAGATATCGTGTGCGATATCATCGACATATCGGTCAAAACTTAAGGTCTCGAATGTTTATTTCCTAGCGGATATTTGAGAATTTATGAAGGCAACTTGGACAAAAAAAGGACAAAGATAGAAAAAAATGTGAGAAAGAATGAGGAATTCAACAAGTTGGTATTTGAGGAGTTCAATGTTTTTTTTTAGGCTCAAAAAAGGGGGAGACACTCTTTGGTGTTCATCCCAGGACTGTATTAAAGAAAATAAGAGAAGATACTTACAAAGGTGAGGGGTGTGAGAAGAAAAGATAAACCCCAAGCAAAAACATCAAAACCCCGGGTCTAAGGAAGACACCAACCCGCAACAAAAAAGGCCCAGATCCCTATAGAATATACCAGTCACCAATAAAGCGAGCGCACAGAATAAGAATGTTTTCCCGATAGAACCGCTGCCCTGAGAAAATAGCTTCGTTCCTGCCAAGCCAAATGCACCACAGTCGCGCAACGGGGGCCAAGAGATCCCGCCTATCCCCGTTCCTGTTGGCCCAAAGAAGCTCACAGAGAGCAGAGAGGTTGTCCGCTCTCGCCAAGGCAGGTCGTCCTAGATCCCCGACATTATCTGGCATCCGAAGAAAAGGTGGTCAATAGTTTCCTCCTCAGAATTACAAAGGGGACAGGAGGCACTGACGTTAGCAAAGGAAATAGCACAACGATCACGAGTCATCAGCCTCCTTCTGCGCAGAAGCCAAAGGAAGATGCCGATGTGCTCCGGCAAGCGCAAGGCCCAAAAAAATCCACAGTCACGCACAAGAGGAGAAGAATCAGGAGGAGGAGGAATGACCAGAGCCCGGTAAGCCTTCCTCGTAGAAAATGGTCCGTCCTTCCATCACCAATGATCCACTTGCACATTCGGTGTAGCAGCGTCACGAAGGGCAACCAACAAAGATAAAATATCATCCACCCGCTGCTCCGAGAAGTTCGCGGAGAAGCGTGGACACCAGCACCCATCCAACCAACAATCAGCCACGGTCGCATTCTTATGGGACGCTAATGCGAACAAGCGCGGAAAATGCACCTGAAAAGGACCACCACCCAACCAATCGTCCTTCCAAAACTTGAAGGAGTCCCCCTTCCCCAACACCGGGATGAAAAGCGCCGCATTCCTAGCAAAGGCGTCCATGATAGAACGCCAAAACGGAGAGGGCTGGAAGTTCAGTGCCCCCCGCGCCAGCCCCAACCAATTGTCGCCCAAGAACTCCCTGAGAACAGAGATAAAGAAGTTATCATCCGTCCCCCAAATTCTACTCACCCACTTGAGTAGCAGAGCATCATTCACCACATCTAATCTCCGCACACCGAGGCCACCATAACGCTTAGGCAAAGTAACGTCATCCCAAGCAACAAGATGCAGACCCCTACCCTCCCCCCCTCCTGCCCCACATGAAACGACGCATACAGCGCTCGATCCGCAATCGAACCCCCGCCGGCATTCTACGAACAGAGAGAAAGTATAAAGGGATGGAGGAGAGCACCGACTTGAGAAGAATAAGACGCCCCCCCCCCTAGAGAGCAAAGCCGCCCGCCAACCAGCAAGGCGCGACTCCACACGCTCAATAATCAAACGCCAGTCCCGGACACGGGTCCGACCCACAGTCAAAGGTAGGCCAAGATAGTCAATAGGAAGCTCACCAGGAGAAGAACCAAGCAGCCGACCACATTCCTCCGCTTCCGTAGGCGAAAGGCCAAAGGGAACCACCTTGGATTTGGAGACGTTATTGAGGAGTTCAATGTTTCATCTAATTCGGATGACGACTTGGTCTATCTAGAAGATATTCAACTTTTAGCTGAGAGGATGGCATTTAGGTGAGCTACACACGAATTAATGAGTGAGAATGAAACATGTTCTATGTATGTAGTTATTATTTAACTGCATATCTCATCTTTTTAGAATGGTTGGTTATTTATTGTTATGAAAGATGTGATCTATGTGTTTTTGTACCAATTTCATTATTTCCTTTTTAATATCTCTTAGCAGTCAGCACTTGTCGGAATATTTTGTATACGATATGTATGATTTGATGTATACTAATGTGTCAAATATACCTCCTTTTTTCATATAACAGTGTATTTGTATGTTACTGTTCTAAAAAATAAGATGATCTTAAATCACACGAAAAAAAATTCAAGCAATTTCCAATATTTCTACTGATATTGTTGATTCTTTTCCCAACGTAATGATATGAATCGTTTCCTTGTTACTGTTATGAATAGGGAGACTTGGAAAACTAGATTGATGGTATTTCCTTAGTTGGCATCCCTCTCATTGAATCTCTAACTGAGGAAAACTTTGAGGAAGGATACAACATATCTTCTGAAGAGGCGGATGGTCAAAATGCAAATACCATAGATAGGCGGAAGCTGTACCTATCGGTGTATGAGAAATGCATGCAAACGGAGACTGCTCTAGCCTATAGAGACTACCTTGCTCATAACCCCATCCATTCACCTTGCCAAAGTACATTTGAAAGACAATAAGAACCGAGTCAAAGATAGCACGACAACTTAGATCTTTAGTAATTTTTTTAAGGATTGTCTTTAATTTTCTAACTGATAGAATGTCAGGTTAAGAGGAAATCTGATGCACATAGAACACAAAACAACCACATTTAATGGTTTCTATAAACCTCAACATGTCCTGTAACAGGTGAATAATGCCCATAGACTACCATAACTGTCTTAGAGAGGAGGCGCTATATATAGTGATAGTTTCTTGCTTCCGCATAGATGACAGGAAGCACATCAAGCAGCTATCCATTCGGAAATCATCTTTATAATGGCAAAATCATCTCATGGATCAGCACTAGCAGCAAAATCAGATGATGAAGAGGTAAAGGTGGAGTAAGGTAGGAAGATCATCTCCTTCAACTAGGACAACAAATCTTTTCAAAAAAAAACTAGGACAACAAATGCCCATATGTCATAGTAATTGATGTATCAACCTAATCTCATGAACTATGTGCTAGCAGTCTAAAATACTTCTGCCAGCATGTGCCTTTAGTGTGCCCAAATCGTTGGCAGTACATGCAGAAAGGACGAGGCCCTTCACAGTCATTGCCTCTTCTTCCTCTGCCATCACGTCCACTACTTCAATCCTCCCCTCCTACGTGACATGAATATAGTGGAAGAGGTTTGTGAGGTGGTAGTAGAAATGAAAATTATAATGTCTGTTGTACGCATTTCCATTGGTTGGATCATAAACACTAGTATGCAACTGATTAGGAGTAGAATCAAAGTCCAGTTGAGGCTCGTAAGAAAAATTCCAACCATAAGCATGTTCCTAAGTTCTTTTGCCCGTTATATTTGCATAGTACATATGCAGAGGACGGTCGTCTTGTTTTGTGAGATGAATGTCATGGTGGAGTTGGACGAA
This sequence comes from Ottelia alismoides, assembly GCA_037367405.1. Classification (NCBI taxonomy): domain Eukaryota; kingdom Viridiplantae; phylum Streptophyta; class Magnoliopsida; order Alismatales; family Hydrocharitaceae; genus Ottelia; species Ottelia alismoides. The sequence goes on from JAZKJV010000779.1 coordinate 625,475, forward strand.
CTTGGTTTCATTTTTGGCTTGAGAATAGGTTGTGGCCAAGATATCCCATACATATTACTGTTGTTGTAGGTTGATTAGAATAGCATTTGCAATTTACAGAGGGAGAGAGAGAGATCGACAACCACGCCTTTCACTATCGATTCATGTTTCATAAACACATGTTCATTGTTAAAACGTCCCATTGTTCTCATGAATTGCATGGCCTATAGATTATAATTGATTTCATCCATCTTAACAAGAGGACCCAACCCCTTTATGGATCTGAATACTATAATAATGTCTTATTTATAATCTGTTCTTGTGTAACCATTGAAATAAACCACAGAAGAGTGAAAACACGAAGTTGAAACAAAAATGATGGAAAACTTGGCACAGTACAGAATAACTACAACTCTTAAATCTGCAAATAAAATTGTACTATACACCCCAAATATAAACATTCGGGATTGATTTTTGTTGAAGAAGCTACCTTAGATCATCCAACATAGATTGTTAGTTAGCCGGATGGACACTGACAGCTGCTCGAAGTAGCAGTGACGTTGTCGCTGGACAGCACGTGACAGTTGTTGCTGCTCATAGTAATGGTTGCCCACGTAGCTAATGGTGGTGGTGGCAGAACTGGAGGGGTCGACGTAAAGGGCAGGTGTGCCGAAGGGAGTGGAGAGGGTATCGACGGAGATAAGAGGAGAAGAAAGGCAAGTTGGAGTTAGGATTAGGTTTAGATGGTGGCTCTACTATTATAAACTCAAATTTTTCCAAAATTCGACCGAAATCGGTTGAATTTTGGTTTCGACGGGCCACCGAAATTCAACCAAAATGGCCGAAATTTCAGCAATATGAGGGGCCATAGTACAAATCCTGACGGAAATGACCAAACTGGAATTTCAGTTGGTCACCGAAATCGACGTTTAGGGCCTTGTCTGATACTATGTGTAAAAAAAGAGAAGAATGATTTTTCGCACTAAGAGGGAACCCTAGGCCTCCTTACATAGGGAAAGGTTAGAAATAGGATTGCAGGAAAGAGACACCATATAGACTAGAAGACATAATTACACCCTGAGGAATCCACAACTCATATCATTCAATACTTCTACATAATCCTCAACAAAAGGTTTTAAGACAATGATCACAGAGAATGTGCATGTAGTGGTTACGTAATTCTTGGATAGGGACTAGGGAGTTAAGTTGATTAATTGCCTTTACAAGTTCCTTGACATGCCACCTCAAAAATGGGTCAAAGACTTTAGACCTAATGCACTCTCCAATTCCATCTACATGCTTATTTAGAACTGCGGAGTAATTAGTGAATCGTTCACATGGCCTTCTTGATAACATCATTTCACCATACCCAGTGCCTTCATCAAAGAACATCTTATTTTCATCGAGTTCTATGTCGACTCCAAGGTGATTGCATCATGGGAGAGGCAACAAATGCAGGAGTTACTACAGAAGGTTGATTTTAGTAAGACATGTCACACATTGAGATGGTCCTTTACCTGGGGGCTCTCAAACAATGTGGCATTCTTTTGCTATAATTAATAGGGAGAAAAACAATCGACATGAACTAGATATGGTTTAGGGATCAGGCATGGGGGATGCAAAATGTCAAGTCACCTACTCGAATATGTTTTTAAACATAGAAAAGGTGAAGGGCGATGGACCACTGGACATTACTCGAACAACCTGAATCCATCCAGTTAAGTGAATGGTCTAGCATCATTAAATGAACCCGGTTGAATGGATGATGCGGATTAAACCCCTCCCAATGTATTATTAGAAGATTTAACATGTGTTTATAAATGGATTTCGGCATAGGATTTCACTACGCGATTTGGGTTTATTTATGTAATTGAAGGCATCAACTGAAAGAGCAGTCAAAGCTTTTTTGATTGAGCCTAAGCAAGGTTGCAGAAAGCGGTAGTCGGTACTCGGTCGGTGGGGTCACTGACTAAGGATTAATCGGCAGTCAGGCGACTAATCGGATTTAGTCGGCCATTAGTCGATTTTGAATTTTTTTTTAATTATTTTAAATATATAAATCATTGTGTATACATATATTCATATATATTTACATTGATTTGTACATTTTCTATACTATCATAATGAAATAAAAGAAGTAATTGACTTTGGATATAACATTAAGCATATTAGAATAAGTTTGCTTTTTTAAAAAAATCAAAAAACTAAAAAATAAAAAAATCTCTATGTAAAAGCCGGCCTTGTAGTCGGCCGACTAGACCGACTAGTGGGCTCGATTAGCCGGGTTGACTGACTAATGGTCGACTAGGCCTGGTCAAGTCGGCTACTTCCCCTACTCGACTAGTCGGGCCAACTAATCGGCCTAGTCGGTCGACTTTTACAACAATGAGCCTAAGTTTGAGTTATTTGGACAACTGTTAAGGGTTCAAGAGATTTGGACATCAAATGTCTGTGCACAACTAAAGATACATGATATAGTCTCACATCAAATAACCATGATCTCGTAGAGAGCCTATATTAAGTATGGGATTTGAGACCCTATGTTGGCAAGGCAGTCGAGAGAGAAAGTGCGATGATTGGACATGTGTGTTCATATAGGAGCATGCATGTGTGCACATGCATGTAGATCTTTATGTGTGTAGGACCGATCCAATTGTGATTCTTGGTTCAAACACGTAAAGGCTTGTTGAAGCCAATCGAATTTCGATCCGATTGGATTAATTATGATTGAGTTGACATGAGTCCCAAGTGTGATGATTGGACATGTGTGTTCATATAGGAGCATGCATGTGTGCACATGCATGTAGATCTTTATGTGTGTAGGACCGATCCAATTGTGATTCTTGGTTCAAACACGTAAAGGCTTGCTGAAGCCAATCGAATTTCGATCCGATTGGATTAATTGTGATTGAGTTGACATGAGTCCCAAGTCAATATTTTTATTCAAATAAGGGAAGGGGAATGGTTCTATTCGAGATGGTTTGGCCATACCTATGACCCTCTTAAGATGGTTTAGCCATTTGCGAAGGAGATCGATTGATGCAATAGTTAGAAGATGCGAGATTTGGGATGTTGAGCCGGTTAAGAGAGGGCGAGGAAGGCCCAAGATGTGTTGGAATGAGAATATCCGAATGAATATTAGTTACTTAGATTTAAGCCCAAGTATGACCCAAAATAGATTTGAATGGAGGCAAAAAAATCCATGCAGCTGACCCTACTTAATTGTGGGAAAAGGCTTTGGTGTTGTTGTAAAGGAAGGGGTATGGGTCTATTCGTAATATGAATTAAAAAGGTAATAAATATGGATTAATGACATCAACCCTAAGGGTGTGAAGTGCGCATATATGCAAAGGACTTTTGCATGCATAACTCGGTATACTTTCATAATTGTGCATTGGCCCCTCCATAACTCCGAATTACACGTAGAACCCTTAATAGTTGTCAAACACTACATGGTATAACCATTAACTTTCATCCATTTTCTCCATTAACTATGATGGAAAACGTTAAATATTTACCATTTAACCCTTTTGAGTTTACTTCCTAAAAAACTTTGAGTTTAAATATTTACAAATGGGTGGCACTCCTCTCCCCCCCCCCCCCATCTCCCACACTTCACTCTTCCTCAAACCCTCCTCTTCCCCATACCTATGTCATCGCCACCACTGCCACCTCGATCTTCTTGCAGTTCACCGCATCATCTGAAGCCCTCAGGCATGGATCTGCCACCATCTTCACGAAGAACGGCACAAGTTGCCATGTGTCCCTAGGCATTGTTACCATAAATATCGATCCCAAGTTTACATGGAGGCACACTAGTGATTAATAAATTCAAAAAATCTCTGCAATGTTGTAGGCACGCAATGGAAATTGGAAATCAAACTAATGAATGCATAAAACATCGTGGATCACTTTGAAAGATTTACTCATAGACCAAGGCTAGCATTCTCCAACAAATCACTGCCATGGATGACATTTCTTTTAATATCAGTGGAGTAATCACTGCAGAGGGAAACCGAGGGCCATGTCGGCAAGGTTCGTGGCAACAATGATCGTGTGACCGATCACCACGAAGTTCTTCCCTTCCCATACCATAGCAACAAGAAGTCAGGAGATGATATACTTAACCAACCCATTAAAGAAAGGCTTTGCCGACATATCCGCATAGTATTGCTTAACAAAAACCCTATCCTCGAGAGCTTCAACTCTCTAAGGGAGAAACCGTTTTTTCTCCAAGCAGCCCAATTATCTCTCCGAAGAAGGTCATGCTTGAAGCCGTCAGGCTTGATCATGATGAAAGATTGCTCCGTGGCAGCTTTGGTTGGGAGGGGACAAACCAAAACCCTACTTAGGGGTCTTCCTCTCAATAAGCAATTGCTCGTCCGTAGGGTGGAAACGACGCCACGAGGCGCACTCGAACTGGGAGAGGAAGTAGAGCTTCACGATAATGAGGATGGGGTGTTGAGGGCATTAGCCTTCCATTACACGTCATCATCATTGACGGTGCAAACCATCAAAGGAGAGGGGAGGTCGAAGGAGGTGGTGATGGCGATGGGGGTCCGAAGAGGGGGATCATCGATCGGAGGAGGAGGTGAAAGATTGAAGGTTGGGGTTGATTAGAATAAAATAACTTGAAAAAAATGTCAATCATTGGATTTAGTTTAGTTAGATTAGCTCAAGGTATGGTTTGGTTCAAGGAGTAGCATAACAGAAGGGCTAGGATATACATGGAAGTGACTATACGTTGTTCTACGTGTAATTCAGAATTATGAAGAGTCTGGCACATAATTATAAAAATACATATGGTTATGGATGTAAAAATCCCTATATGCAAATGAATATTAATGTGAATAGCGAGTGTATTTAAGGTTTTTAAGATTAGGTATTTCTTGCTATATAAAACCTGCATTTTTAGGGTTGGTTGAAACGTTATCTTAAGATATATAAATGTGAATTGAGGATTATATCTGAGTGGGAGCATGCTATTTATTGTTAATGTTTACTTAATTTAGACAATGTACATGATGAACACCTTCCAGACAAATGAGTGGACTTAACAGTTAATAAAGCATAGGCTTACCATGGAGTTCTTGTGAATGGGCATCAAGTAAATGGTTGATCGGGATAGAGCATATTGAAACCATGGTTTATAAAGGGAGATGGACCGTGTAGGCTGATACGATTTATTTTGTAGGGATCAGAGGAGAAGATGTTGAGCACATGTTCATCAATAATGTGAGTACTGTATGGGAAAGACTTCCCTTGCCAAGATTTCATACCTTAGTTGGTCTTTTGGCATTCTTTTAGGATGGCATGTGAGATAGGAAGAGATGGAGAGGGTTTTATTTATGTTCAACAAGAGATGGACAGGGTTTTATTTATGTTCAACAATTTGAACAATTTAAATCACTTTTTGTGATATGGTGATCAGCTTAAAGATGAATGAGGTTGTAGTTGGGTCTACAAGACCTTCTATGGAGAATGTAATCCAGACTCCAGTCAGTATCTCATTAATGGAATAGTTGGGAAGGGGTGGTGTAATTAATTGTAATTTCTCATTTTATACTTAGAATGAAATTTAAAGGATGACCTTCAACATCTAATGATCATCCTTTAAATTTTCAAAAAGAAAAAGAAAAGCATTAATATGATGAATTGCCCAAAAATTTATAATTACCTGGAGGCAGCGAACATATCTTTTTGTATATCCCAAATCATTTACTAATGGAACTTCAAGTGCCTTTGCTAACTGACGAGTAGAAGCAACAAAGCTGCAAGGTTATAAAGCACAATTAGATATCAATCTCAACTTTAAAGCAAATTCTGAAACATTGAAGTTTAAATCACCAGAAACCAGGATCTCATCAAAAAGACATACTTTAACATTTCGAAGTGTGTGTATTTGTAAGCTTCTCCAATTCCGATGTGTTATAGTGCTTAGGATTATGTTCAACATATGAACTAGGAAACTTGTTTGCCTAAAGTTATAAATTAAAATATTTTTTCCCTCTACAAATACCCACTCCGGAAACATTCAAGAAGTCGACATTTGGAAGAATGGTACAACAGCTCAATAATTGTGATATAACAACTCACTTTCAAAGCTAATCATATTAATGACGTATCAAACCTCAAAAAAGTAGAGAAGTCTAGAATATTAAAAGAAACGACATTTTTCAGACAAAATTTTTCTTAATCAACACCCCCACTCACTCTGTAAACATTCAAAAACAATGCATTTAACAGCTCAAATTTGCAGACAAGTATATGTGCACCTCAATTAAACCACAAAGAAACCAAAATTTTTATGCATTTAGAAAACCATAAGTGGCATTAAACCATAAGCATCAACGGTCACAAGTTTACAACGACAAACTTCCACGCAGCTCATAGAGATACCAATTATATAAATGAGCTCGCACCAACATGAACAAAAGGTCCTCCTCCTTCCTGCGAATATGTTTTGTTCAAAGTAGATGAAGCTCCATAGGCTGCTGCTTCACACGGCCTTTCTAAAAGAGAAAACATGCGACAGTATTGGACAATAAGGTGGAGGATACTTCCACCATCACAACCACATCCACGACAAAAGGAGCGACCTCCACGACTAGATGAATCACTACAATTGCCAAAAGCAAGAGAGGTGATATAAGCAAAATCAACAAGAACTTAACGAACTGCATGGTAGTAGCAACAATCTTGTGGAGACGATTGTAGACAATCTCCAACTCATAGAAAAAATCAGACAACAGCAACCGATCCGAGATACTCTGAACAAGTTGTCCAGAAAGTTGGCCTACTTATATGTGGAGAGGGATAGAAAAATAGTACAAAGATCCATAAACATGGACAACAAAAAATAGAAGAAAAACAACTTTATAATATTTCAATACCTCATATCAATCTAAAGTAAAGATATCATGCATGCTCAATTTGGAAACATAATGCTTAAGCATGGTCCTTGTGAGAGGCTTGGTGAGGACATTTGCATGTGTTAGAGTATGCGTCACATGTATAGATGGGTAATTGGATCCCTCCAACGTCCAATTACCACATCTATAAGTTTAGTCTCGTGTATGCTATAAGTGGGACTCGGTCTTACTCGTTGGGCTATATAAGAAACTACACACCACATGCAACAGATCAGAGAGAGAAATCACTATACAGATCCAGCCCTTAAGAAGCCTTCTCTCGTGGTTTCATCATGCTCCTTATGGAGTAGGGTTCCACCTAAATCCTGGTCTTATTATGTTCTTTATCTATTGTCTCTGGTTATGCTTCCGCATTATCGTTTTACACATGGTATCAGAGTGGGTTTAATAATGTGGCTTATTATTGTCGATTTATTGTTGATCTCTTCGAGATTCAAGAAACATGTAGAGTAACCTGAAACCTTAATTTTGCACGATTCGATTATCAGAGAGAATTCGATTTTAGGATTTTGTTCTTAAGGGTTTATCATTCATATTGTTCCGACAACATCGTTCCAAATATTATGCACAAGTTCTGAAGAATATGACATCGCCAAGTTCAAGAAAAGCGCATGATTTCTTGTGCACGAACTCCATGCGATGAAGATGCACAGTTTGTTGCGATCTGAAGGTGCAAAGAACTAGAGTGTGCACAAGCACACCTCCAATGCATACTCTAACAGCATGGCTCCTAGAAATGGATTTCAGATAATTGGTTTCTGACCATTGGACCTCTACGATTTGCTATGGCTCCGCCGGTGTCCATCTGGCGCATAAACCAGCATCATTACCCTCTATACTTGGTTTAATAAGGGAACCCGAGAGACGAGAAGAGCTTCTACGATAGTTGTTGAAGCTGAAGTGAGCAGACTGGACGGGATCGAAGATGACAAATATCCTGGATGAACTTAGTGAATGGACGGTAGTCCAAAAGGTCATCAAGCTTGAAGATAAAAAAACGTGTGACCGAATGGAAACAGAGATCGAGATATATATGGTTCAAAGAGGGGGATACAGATATCAGATACTTTCATAGGATTGCTAGTGGAAGGCACCATCATAATTTGATTTGGTCTATGGTAGTGAATGGTAGGCAAGTGGAAGGTGACCGAGAAATGGGTCGAGCATTGGATGAACACTTAGGGATTTCTCCTGATATGTAGACAGTAAAATGTGGAGATGGTCCGTCTTGGGGGCGGTGCAGGTCTCCAATCGGCATGCGAGTCATTTGATCCAAAGCTTTATGACGCAGGAGGTTAAAGCAGCTTTATGGAATTTGAATGCAGACGGGACATCAGGTCTTAATGGCTTCTCTGTATTCTTTTCCTGGGAATTTTGGTCAGTGGTCGGTAGAGATGGTGTGGAGGTCGTAGAGGAGTTTGCAATCGAAAACGAGAGTTTCGACTGGATCAACAGAGCTCTTATTTGTCACCTCCCAAAGGAGGTTTCTGAACGGGTGGAGGATTTTCGATCGATTGCTCTCTCCAATGCCATATACTTGGTGATAGCGAAGGTCCTAGCCAACAGACTTAATGTGATCATGGATCACATTATATCTCCCCTCTTCAGTCTACACTCATACTTGGCAGCATGGTTTCAGATTTCGCGAAATATCGGCGAAATTTCGCCAAATTTTGATTTCGATGTGGGACTGAAATTCGAGCAAAATGCAGATATGGGGGCCTTCCTTCACAAATGTTGCTCGCTTTAGGCGAAATGTGATGGAAATTTACCGAAATTTTGACGAAATGTCGGTGAAATTTCATTTCGACATGGTGTCGATACGATATCTTGAAACCGAAAAACCTTGCTTTACAGACAAATTGGTGATAGTCTGGTTGTTGTTAGAGAGAATATAACAGACTGAAAAAGATGGTGTGTGAATGGTCTTCTGTAGAATGTGGACTTCTCCAAAGCTTAAGATACAATAAATCGATGCTTTCTTTAGTCTGCACTGGCGTGTCGAGGTTTCTCAAATGTCGGTATCGCATGGATAAAAAGATGTGTCACCTATGCATCTTATTCGATGCTTCTAAACGATTGCCTTGAGGGGGCTTTTTCATACCACAATGGGGTGTAATGTAGGGATGGTCCCATGTTTTCGTCATTGTTGTTGATGTCATGGCTTGTATAGTATATCAGGTGACACGACAGGGCATAAATCGCAAGCTACTCCCTTGGGGATATTTCCGTACCACTCCTTCAGTATGCAGATGACACCATACTTTTTATCGAATGAGGTAAGGATGAAACAAGGGTTATGGTTGCAACATTTAAGGTTTTCAGCAAGCTTTACAGGATCATTCTTAATCGAAGCAAATCAATTGTTATCCCATTTGATCTTTCTGAAGCAGATGCACGTGTTTGTGGTGAGGAATTGGACCCTATCGATATGCTACCTTGGGCAACCTCTTATTTGTGGCAAACTTAGAACCATTGACCGGCTTCTTCCCATCAGTGATAAATTGGAAAGAAAACTTTCCAGTTGGAAGGGGGACATTCTATCGTGAGGTGGTCAGTTAGTTCTGTTGAAAGTCGTTCTTGCGGCAATCTCGAACTTTTTCATCTCATCGCGCCTCCTGGTTGAAATTCGTCGCCGCCTAGAGATAATTATGCAAAGATTTTTTTGGTCTAATTCGGGCCAGGATGGGAAGGGAATTCATATGACCGACTGGAAGACTGTTACTCTTCCAAAAGCCTAAGGTGGCATGGGGGATCTCTCGCCTAAAGTCCATGAACATGTCAATTCTTCTAAAACGGGTTGTCAGGATCTGGGGCCAAGGCCTCAAATTTCAATTTTGATCACCATTTCGATTACCGATCGAAACAAAATTTCGATCAAATTTCGATCGAATTTCGACCGAAATTCGATCATTTCGGTCATTTTTTGAACTAGGGCCCCCAAACATGGGTCGATATGGGCTATTTCGATTAAATTCCGATCACCTACTGAAATCGAAATTCGACCGAAATTCGGCCAAATTTCGACGAACTTAGAACCACTTTCCCATCAGTGATAAAATGGAAAGAAAACTTTCCAGTTGGAAGGCGGACATTCTGTCGTGAGGTGGTCAGCTAATTCTGTTGAAAGACGTTCTTGCGGCAATCCCAAACTTTTCATCTCATCGCGCATCTTTGTTGATATTCGCCGCCGCCTAGAGATAATTATGCAAAGTTTTTTTCGTCTAATTCGGACCAGGATGGGAAGGAAATTCATTTGACTGACTAAAAGATTGATACTCTTCCAAAAGCCTAAGGTGGTCTAGGGGATCTCTCATCTAAAATCCATGAACACGGCACTTCTTCTAAAGTGGGTTGTTAGGATCTAGGGCCAAGGCCTCAAATTTCAATTTCGATCACCATTTCGGTGACCGATCGAAACGAAATTTCAATCATTTCGATCAGTTTTTGAAATGGAGCCCCCAAATTTCGGTCGCTATAAGCCATTTCGGTTGAATTTTAATCACCTACCGAAATCGAAATTCAACAAAATTTAATCCAGTGTCTGGGGCAGAAGTAAGGATTTATGTTTTTTAAAAGAAAAAGGGCTTCCACCATAAAAGGTGTGTGCCCAAAAACTTATTACCACCTCAAAATAAGTACAATCATGTTATAGGAAAAGCACAATGAGGTGAGGATTTATGTCATAGATTTATTCGTAGGATTTATAGCATTCAGGTACAGGAAGCCTGACGCACCACCCATCATTCTACTCTTCAGTTTTTGGAAAGGCATTCGTTCTATGACACCGTAATTTCAGGAGCTTTTTTGCACATTATGGGCGGCAGATCTTTGTTTGCTTTTTAGACTAATAATTGGGTGGATAGCGGTCCACCTACCTCATGCTATCCGCGTCTCATTGCCTTAGCTACTATTCTGGAAGCACAAGTGGTGGAATGTTGGGTAACTGGGTTGATGGAATTTGGTTGCCCTTATTTCTTTCAGATTTTTCGAACCAACATCCATAGGAGTTCCTTCGTCTTTTAGACTTCTTGAACCAGTTACGCAGCCCGAGGGGTAGTAGGGACCATTGGGTCTATGAAGGGGCAGGGAGTTTTCGGTTAGGTGTGCTTACAAGTCGGTTGACAAGCCACCAACCCCGTCTGATTGCATGTTAGTTCAAGATTACAAGCTTATCTGGGATTTGAAACTGTCAAGCCAGATTTTCATTTTTTACAGTTGTTACAGAGGAGGCATATCCTAACTAGGGAAGGTTGCTCAAGCCTCTTCGTGGGTGCCTTTGATACTTGCATGCTCTGTGAGAATGAGATAGAAACTATTAAGCACCCTTTCTTCCGCTATGAAAAGACATCTTTGATATGGCCTGAACTTGGAACTACTTAGCCGATCTTCAAAGCCTCGAGATGTTTTGGGAATCTTTGCACTCGGCTAAGCTTCGGCCCCTTGACGATCTTCTAATGGTCGCTATTGGGTGGTCCATCAAGCTAGCTAGAAATGGAGTAATTTTTGTTGTTGAACGGTAATATCCTGATAATATGTTTTTTATCTTGGGATTCTTCTCGAATTTTGACTTGTGCAAGTATTTCTCGTCCTCGCTGATTTAATATATTTGGGGAGGACACCTAGCGTGTTTTCCCTTTTTTGGTCTCAAAAAAATAAAATAGGGCAAGGTCAATTGAGTATAAGATCTGTGGAAAGATACACATCTTGTAGGGTCCTATATTCCTATATTTCGAAGCAACACTATTAGCACATAAAGAGGATTAATGAGGCCGTAAGGTGAGGACGACAAGGTTTCGAAGTGCAAATCACATGCTGCCCATTTGACAGCAACAATATCAAGTCGACGCAATGAGTTCCCCCTCCTCGGAACCCTATCGAGGAGCAGATGAAGGATGGATGATTGCCCTAAATGGGCCTGTGTTTTTTCCTTTGTTTCATGTATGGCCCAATAGATCCAGGTTTTCAAAAAAAATAAAGAAAAAAGGAAAAAAGGCCACGAGAAAACAACAAAGAGGGAGGAATTTTTTCTTAGGGAAACTAGAGAGCATAGGCCCAAGGTGGGGACATACCCCAAACAATCTTATTAGACATAAAAGCAAGTTTTTTTGAAATGAAGAGGTGGAATTCCGAGCCGGAATCCAACCCATGATGATCTAGACATGAAAGCGTGAAGTTACGGCATTAAAACCACAAAGAAATCAGCAACTAAGAAAAGTTGATTGCATTAAACAAACCAGGTAGCAAAGAGGGACCGAGAGGAAGAAAAGTTGTGACAAAAAAGAATTGTCCACAAAATGGCTAAAAATAAAAGGAAGAAAAAGAAAACTAGTTACCTATGCTAGGGAAAATAAGATACGGTTTGACCCTTCGTTTGTATATGGTCAAATTCCAAAAAGCACGGAGAAAAGGATACATTTTTTATTAAAAAATGGTAGTCGCCCATGGTAGGTGCTCACCCAATATTAAGATTTGTTTTTACGGAAATGCGAGAATTACAAACATGGGGACCAATCTTTACAAAGGAAACGTGCATGCGCTACCACGCTTTAGAATACAATGCTACATCCCAGAAGCTATGTGATGCAACCTAATTAAGGGGTGACCTAACGCTTTAGAATACAATGCTACATCCCAGAAGCTATGTGATGCAACCTAATTAAGGGGTGACCTAAAAGGCAAGCCTAAAATTTGAAACTACTGGACTAGATGTCGGAAACAAATAAAATGATATGCGATGCGCGAAAATCAGCAACAATAGACAAGAAAATACTCGAGTTCTAGCACCGGTTTCTCCACAACTTCAGGGCAAATCAATTAGTTAAAGACTAGGGAAATAAATAACGATGTGGCAGTTCAGAACCTCAATAAATCACCAAATCGAATAGCAATATCACAGGCCACAATGCTAAGTTCATACGGTGGAATAATAGGCAGAGAAAAACGCTCATACCACAACCGGCAAGGGTTTTCGTGTCGCTTCAGATCTGGTCGGCGCTAAGGAGGTCTTGCTGGGCGCCCTCGGCAATACTTGACGTTCCGTGAGGGTGGGGTAGAACGGTGGCGGGGTGGTCGCTGAAGGGCTGGCCTTAGGCGGTAGCAGGGGGAGGTGATGACGCGGTATGCCGGCGAAGCGGTGAGGTAGGGCGGTGGGGCGCGTGGATGGGCGCGCTGGGAGGCGCAGTCATAGAACGGGGAAGCCACGGCAGGGTGCGTGAGGAGGTGCAATCGGGGAGGGGCTTGGCGGTGGTTAGCGCGCGTGAGGAGGGGGAGAGGCGGGCGGCGAAGGCGAGCAGGAGGAGGGGAAACCGTGGGGTACTGGAGGGGCGGGGGAAGGCGCTGGAGGCGGCGATGGCGTGGAGGAGTGTAGGAGGAGGGGCGAGAAGGAGGCGCAGGGTGATGGCGAGGGCGAGGGAAGGGCGGCGAGCGGTTGGCGGGGAAGGTGGGTCGGCGAGGGGGGAGGGGCGGCGGCGTGAAGAGGGGAGGGGGGTTTTTTGGGGTTCGGGTGGAGAACACGGGAGAGATAGGGAAAGGGGGGCCGCGGGATTAGAGAGAGAGGGAGAGAGAGAGAGATAAGTGAGGGGAAAAATAAACTTTCATTCAAACTTAACTTTAACCCTAGCATTTGGGGTGCCTTTATAGAGGCTAATTCCCCCCCCCCCCAAATAGCAACAACTTGCTGAAAATAAAAAATAAAAAAAAGAAAACATGCAGAAAAGAAAAAGGGAGTAAGGCCTTGTATAATGAGCCTTTTACATAATTAGATAAAATTTAAGATAAAAATGTTGACTAAAAGGTGGAATCATGCTGCATCAACTCCCCCTGCTGAGAAGAATCTCGCTCTGTCGAGATGGCATCGTGGAAGTTCTGAAGTATATCAGGGCGGAGTTGTTGGAGTTCATCCTCGTCAATCCAGGTGCAATCTGTAAGAGGTCGTCCCTTCCATTTGACTAGAAATCGTCGGAAAAGACCACGTCTAGTCGTCATATCTCGGATGTCTGCAATATCTTCAATCTGATCGGCGTCCGTCGCGGCTGGAGTTTGGCGCGTATCATCAGCGGGAACTGCTGGCGTGGTGGCATCTGTCTGTTCATCTCCATGATATAAGAAGAGATCTGATACATTAAAGACCGGCGATGTCTGGACGTCTGGCGGCAGGTCGAGTAAGTAAGCATTGGGCCCAATCTTCTTGAAGACTCGGAATGGACCAATCTTTCGTTCACTCAATTTTTGGTGGACTCTCAATGGAAACCTCTCTTTTTTTAGGTGGACCATCACTAATTTTCCGACTCTGAACTCGCTCTCTCTGCGATGGAGGTTGGCTTGGGCTTGGTATTTCTGGGTCATGGTTTGGAGTTTGGCTCGGATTTCGGTATGGATATGGGTTAGGTGTTCGACCAGATCCTCAGCAGCTGCACTACTTCTCCCTTGCATGGTTGTGGGTTTTAGGTCTAGAAATTGGGTAAGTGGAAAGCCGTACACACTCTCAAATGGCGATTTTCCGGTGGACCTATTAGTGGAACTGTTATACGCGAATTCGGCTTGGGGAAGAATTAGATCCCATTTGGACGGAGAGTCCCCTGCAAGACATCGCAATAAATTTCCTAATGATCTGTTAACTACTTCGGTTTGTCCATCTGTTTGTGGATGATAAGCGGTGCTGTATTGCAAACGGGTACCAAGACGAGACCAAAGCGTGCGCAAAAAATGACTTAAAAACCGGGTATCACGATCCGAAGTAAAAGAACGAGGAACACCATGCAATCGAACGACATCACGAAAAAACAAATCAGCGACATGAGATGCATCTGAGGTTTTTTACATGCAATGAAATGTGCCATTTTTGAAAATCTGTCCACAAACACAAAAATAGAGTCAACTTTCTGTACCGTAAGGGGTAAGCCTAGCACAAAATCCATGTGATGTCTTCCCAGGGTCGTAGAGGAATCGGTATAGGTGTATACAACCCAGTGTTCTGCCTGTGGCCTTTGAATCTTCGACATGTTTGGCATTTTTGTACAAACTTTGTAACGTCCTTTCGCAGTTGCGGCCAATAAAATCGCTCTTGGAGTAGGTTCAAGGTCTTGTCCCTTCCAAAGTGTCCAGCTAAGCCACCGTTATGCAGTTCTGAAATCAGGTTCTCTCGAAAGGAAGTGGCAGGAATACACAGTCGATGGGCCTTGAACAGGAATCCCTCATGAAGGACATAAGTGGTTGTCGGATCCTGTCCAGTATCAACACATTCTGCATAAATTTGTCCGAAGTCAGGATCAGTGGGGTAGAGGTCCTTGAGTGTGTCAAATCCTGTCGTGCTGACGGTCATGGTGGTCAGGGCATGTGCTCGTTGGCTTAACGCGTCGGCCACGCGGTTCAGGGTACCAGCCTTGTGCTTGAGATGGAACGTGTATTCTTGGAGGAAACCTAACCCACTTTGCGTGACGCTTGTTAAGGGTCTTCTGTGAGTTTAGATATCTTAAGGCTTCATGATCAGAGTTAAGGACAAATTCACATTGGATCAGGTAATGCCTCCAATGCTTGAGAGCTTGCACCACGGCATAGAATTCGACATCATAAGTGGAGTACCGTGATCGAGCTTCGTTCAACTTTTCACTGTAGAAGGCTACAGGTTGTCCTTCTTGACTCAGGACGGCATCGATCCCGACATGTGAGGCGTCGCAATCAACTACAAAAACCTTGGTGAAGTCAGGAAGTGCCAGAACGGGGGCATATGTCAATTGGTGTTTTAGATTTTGAAAGATGGTTTCTGCTTCAAGGGTCCAAGCGAGTGCGCCTTTTCGCGTGCAATCTACCAATGGAGCTGCACAAGTGCTAAAGTTCCGGATGAAGCGTCGGTAAAAAGAAGCCAATCCCAGAAAACTGCGAATCTCAGTGAGGGTTTTGGGCACGGGCAAGCTCTGAATGGCCTGAATCTTGGAGGGGTCAACCTTAAGTCCATCGGTCGTGACAATGTATCTCAGGAAGAGGATCGTGTCAGACATGAAGGAGCATTTCTTAAGGTGGACATACAGTTGTTGGGCTCTCAAGGTTTCCAGGACTTGTTGTAAGTTGGATAAGTGGTCATCTTTGGTCAAGCTGTAGATCAGTATATCATCGAAGTACACAACCACAAACTTACCGATGAAGGGTCGCAATACATGGTTCATGGTCCGCATGAAGGTACTGGGGCATTAGACAGGCCGAAAGGCATTACCGTCCATTCATAGATGCCCTCTTAGGTCTTAAAGGCCCTCTTCTACTCATCTCCAGGTCGGAGGCGAATCTGATGGTAGCCACTGCGAAGATCCATTTTAGAAAACAATTTGGCACCTGATAGCATGTCGAGCATGTCATCAAGGCGTGGAATCGGAAAATGATACTTGATCGTGATCTTGTTGATAGCACGACTGTCCACGCACATTCTCCATGTGCCATCCTTTTTTGGGGTAGGCAGAGCAGAGACCACCATGGGACTCATGCTCTCTCGAACATATCCACGACGTAAAAGATCAGTGACCTGCTTGTTCATTTCTTCGTGTTCACTTGGGCTCATCCGATAATGGGGTAAGTGGGGTAGGCTGGCTCCAGGGACTAGGTCAATGTGATGTTGAATGTCTCGCAACGGAGGTAGTCCTTCAGGCAACTCTTCAGGCATAATGTCAGCGAACTCTTGGATGATGGATTTTATCTCAGACGGGACTTCGGGTGTAGTTGCCTCTTGATTGTTCACTTCACGTTCCATTAATGCATAAATAGTGGAGCTATCCTGAATTTCTCGTTGGAATGTTTGGGCTTCCATCAACAATATAGGACCCGTAGTCGAAGGTTTTGACGGTGGAGTGCTCTTACCAAACTGCGCGGTCGCAGCTCGAAGTGTAGCCACCTGGCGAGGGCTAAGGGCTTCGCGTTGTGGTCTAAGGGTCACACGCACCTTGTCTATGAGAAAGGAGTAAGTGTTCATTTTTCCTCTGTGCTCAGTGTCTCGATCGAACTGCCAAGGTCTACCAAGTAGTACATGACAGACATCCATAGGGGCTACATGGCACCATACCTCGTCTTTATATGAAGGCCCAATTGAGAAGCTAACGAGGCTCTGACGGTGGATCGGAAGTTGAGTACCACCTCGAAACCAGGCCACACTGTAAGGTTTCTCGAGTGGTTGAGTGGGTAGACCCAACTTATCGATCATTTCTTGAGAAACGAAGTTCTCAACGCTTCCTCCATCAATGATCAGCGAACAGTGTCGCCCTCCTGAGGTGCAGGTGGTTCGGAAGATGTTGCGTCGCAGCTAACTATCAGCGTCATGGGCAACAGGTGTGAGCAAGATGTTTGTGGGGGCGTTGTCATGAGCGATGATGTTCTCATGTTCAGTTACCAAGAAAGGTTCGGATACATCTCCATCCACTCCTAGAGGTTCATAGTCATCGGCTCCCACGGTGTCAGCGGTCAATGCGGTCGGATCCTCTTCAGGTGATTCCTGCTAGTCAGGGTCAGGGTCTTCAGGGTCGTCGATGGTGCATAAATGGGCGGGTCTAGCCTTAGGGTTAGAGCATTCTGCCGCACGATGTCCCTTTTGGTAACATCGGAAACAAGTGTCAGGTCCTACAGCAGGTCGACTTCCCAAGATGCCTGGTTCGGGGTTCCCAGTAGGTGGTCGGGCGACGGCAGGAGTTGATGGTTTGACTTGGGGTTTACCCGCGATCGATGGGGAACCTATTGTTTTGGAGGTCGTCTTCGGGGTACTGGTGCGTGGAACGGAGTTCACAGGAAAGGACATCCTCCTTGTCTGGGCCCTTAGCAAGCTTAGTCTCAGCCCGTTCAGCCTGTTTGTAAGCTTCGTCAACGTCTCGACAGTTGTGGAGGTAGAGTTCATCCTGAATAATGGGGCGGAGTCCTTGCATGTAGCGGGTGACCTCCTGGACAGAGGTCTCCTGCAATCGGTTGCGGTGAACGAAGGATTGGAACCCTTCGGTGTATTCTCTTACGCTCATGGTGCCTTGCTTCCATGATTGCAGTCGTGCGTACAGATCTCGTTTGTAATCTTCAGGCACGAACTTGATTTTCAATTTGGCTTTCATTTTGCTCCAACTGCGGATTTTACCTTTTCCCTTTCGTTTGTGTTCAGACTGCAAACGGTCCCACCATAGCAGAGCATGTCCCTTTCATTTGATTGTGATGAATGAACTTTTCGTTCGCTTGGCATAGACTTCCACACAAAGAAGTGTTCGACGGCTTGGAGCCAATCCAAAAAGACATCAGGGTCTCGTCCTCCGTCAAATTCTGGGACATCGAGACGGATGCCTCGATCCCATCCGTCATCGGACCTAGGTCCAGGTCGTGGCGGGAATTGATATCCAGAGATGAGGGGATCTTGAAACTTGGGATTGAAAAGGGGTGTCATCTCCTAGTCCTTCTTCTTCACTTTCTTGTGATTGCCAATCGCTAACATGTCCGTCATAAGTAGATGAGCTAGAGTCGCGAGAAGTGTTACTCCAGGTGTGCGATCTCCAGCCAGTACGCCGGCTTTTGTTTGGCGTCTCATTACTATGATTTTTCTCTAGCATTTGACAATTTAGGGTGGCAATCTCTCCGCGCAGTTGTTCGAACATCCGTAGCATTTGAGTATTCAAAGATTCTAGCGTTAGCTCAGTGTGTAAGGTGTAGCCGGTTTTAGAAGTAGATGGTTTTTTCGGCCATGGGAATCCTAGGGTTTCTACTCTCTTTGTTTTGGGATTTTTTTGTTTTGTTTTGTGGTTGACGATTTTTTTTCTTTTTTTCTTTTTTTAATGCAATGAAACGAATGGAATGCATGCGAGATGTAGGGTCGTTATGCTCTGATACCAAATTGATGCAACCTAATTAAGGGGTGACCTAAAAGGCAAGCCTAAAATTTGAAACTACTTGACTAGATGTCAGAAACAAATAAAATGATATGCGATGCGCGAAAATCAGCAACAATAGACAAGAAAATACTCGAGTTCTAGCACCAGTTTCTCCACAACTTCAGGGCAAATCAATTAGTTAAAGACTAGGGAAATAAATAACGATGTGGCAGTTCAGAAACTCAAAAAATCACCAAACCGAATAGCAATATCACAGGCCACAATGCTAAGTTCATACGGTGGAATAATAGGCAGAGAAAAACGCTCATACCACAACTGGCAAGGGTTTTCGTGTCGCTTCAGATCTGGTCGGCGCTAAGGAGGTCTTGCTGGGCGCCCTCGGCAATACTTGACGTTCCGTGAGGGTGGGGTAGAACGGTGGCAGGGTGGTCGCTGAAGGGCTGGCCTTTGGCGGTAGCAGGGGGAGGTGATGACGCGGTATGCCGGCGAAGCGGTGAGGGAGGGCGGTGGGGCGCGTGGATGGGTGCGCTGGGAGGCGCAGTCGCAGAACGGGGAAGCCGCGACAGGGCGCGTGAGGAGGCGCAGTCGGGGAGGGGCTTGGCGGTGGTTAGCGCGCGTGAGGAGGGGGAGAGGCAGACGGCGAGGCGAGCAGGAGGAGGGTAAACCGCGGGGCGCTGGAGGGGCGGGGGAAGGCGCTGGAGGCGGCGATGGCGTGGAGGAGTTGTAGGGGGAGGGGCGAGAAGGAGGCGCGGGGTGATGGCGAAGGCGAGGGAAGGGCGGCGAGCGGCTGGCGGGGAAGGTGGGTCGGCGAGGGGGGAGGGGCGGCGGCGTGAAGAGGGGAGGGGGGGGTTTAGGGTTCGGGTGGAGAACACGGGAGAGATAGGGAAAGGGGGAGGCGCGGGATTAGAGAGAGAGGGAGAGAGAGAGAGATAAGTGAGGAGGAAAATAAACTTTCATTCAAACTTAACTTTAACCCTAGCATTTGGGGTGCATTTATAGAGGCTAAGTCCCCCCCCCCCAAATAGCAACAACTTGCTGAAAATAAAAAATAAAAAAAAACATGCAGAAAAGAAAAAAGGAGTAAGGCCTTGTATAATAAGCCTTTTACATAATTAGATAATATTTAAGATAAAAAATGTTGACTAAAAGGTGGAATCATGATGCATCACTATGTCAATAAACATCCGCCCCAAGACCTCCCTGAGTTGTTCCAGATTTCTTCATGAACTCGCACATAAACAAGAGATGGGAGATATCCTCCATCTCCCTCAGACAAACGGGACATGTCACCTCCGTGATCAGAATATAGCTTACCCTGAAAATCATGAGTCTCAACAACACATGGAACTCCAAGTGAGACACATACATTTTGGATTAGGCAGTAGTCTCTCATTATGTTTGCATCCACTTGCATCAACAGCCTAACCAATTTGATGTAAGCTTTCTTCATCGAGAACTCGCCATCATCCCAAACCCAATCGTCTCGCGTATCTCCCGAGGGCCCCCTCTTTCGCTCAAAATCTCCAAAAGCTATATAAACTCGTGTAGCCTCTGTCAAAAGTCTAAGAGAATGCCAGAAACCATGCCTCTAGACCAGTAGTAGGCATGGACCAACAATCATCCACCTTACCGGAACCTGACATTGAAATCACCTCCCCTTGTCCAGTTATCCATCTAGAATCCAAAGGGCATACCATCCCCATAACAAACCGTAGAGACGGAGCTCTTTGGCAAACTGCAACCAATCCAATCTAGAAGCACGAGGCATATTGCATCCGATAAAGATTGTCTTGAGGGTTGCCCCCCATTCCAAATGGGTCATCCCCAAGTATGATGATACAGCTTACTTATCCAGTTCACTTTGTTTGACATTCTTGACCAATTAAGAGTTGCATAATTTCCCTTACTACGATTTCCCATAGCCTAACATATTCATCTATGCCAATCACACACAACAACCATACTGGTAGAACAAGAGCTGGTATGTTTGCGCCCGACCTTACAGTTCGTGAGAATGACTGAGTGAAGCCCCAATGGCTAAACTCACGCACGGAGATTTCCCAAAAACAACCTTGATGCAGCAGCCCACAGCTAACTTCCCAATCTTGCACAGAAATATTTCACCTTAGGATTTAAATGAAGAATACAACTATATATCCATCTATTTTATTTAACCTCGTCAATATAAACAAAATCTAGAGATACATAAATTCAAACTTACGAATCACAGGTACTTTGCAACTCCTGGGATGACAAGCCAGAAGTTGAGGCAGCATTTTGTGTGGCAGACTGGTATTTTTGAGCAAGAGCTCCAAGTTGGCTAACCTGCAAATGTAGCATAACTATGATAATCAACTAATGGTGAATTGGAAAAAAATAAGCAGAAATCAAGAAGAAAAAGAACACCTTTCACATATGATATTGCCATCTACTTACCTGCGGTATTATTATTCTACGAGGTATAAGTTCCTCATGTCGTCTAGCACAAAACTCCCAGGAACAAATCTAGCCATTTCCATGAAACAAAATTTAATATAGGGAATCAAATAAAAAGACACCATCTACAATGTAAAAAGCTATCCAACCTTAAGATCAGAAGAAAAGACAATACGGAGCTGGCCATCCCGTACAACACGTAATTGTTCAAAAACACTTTCTTGAATTGCTTTTGCATAGTCAAGAACAATCTGACCAGAAGCATTCTGGTATTCACGTGGCATGTCCACATAAAGAAGTTCTTCCAAGGTGCCACTGTCATATTTAATTTTCAGCAGCCTTGGCAAGACTTCAACCGTTGTTTCTGAAAAAAAACACAAAAAGAGGATGTTAAACCAGATCGCATGTTAAGTTTCCCCACTTACATAGAATGAACTTATTAGGAAGATCAGAATGGCCCAGTCAAGGCCTCGAAGGAGGCGCAAAAAGGTCATATTATGTTAGTTTTATTGTCTCGTTCTGTAAATTACCCATAGAGCTTTTCTCCTATATAAGAGAGCTCTAGGGTATGATGAATCTCATCTTGGTTTTTCCCTCAACATGGTATCAGAGCGACGGTCCTAGACCGGAGCCTGTGCCCTAGTCCCTTCCCCACCGATAGCCCCCCCCCCTTCGGCCGGCGCCGCCTCTCCTTGCCGGAGTGCCCCCACGCGCGCCTCTGCCGCTTCCTGTGCGCGAGAGTCCTGCGCGCGATTCCTCCTCTCGCGCGATTCCTCCTCTGGCGGGAGAGCCCCTCCTGAGCGATTCCTCCTCTCGCGCGACCTGGTGATATCCTGGCGATTCCTCCTCTGGCGATTCCTCCTCTGGCGCGAGACTCCTCTGCTGTGCGCGCGACTCCTGCGAGCGACTCCCGCGCGCGATTCTGCTGTGCGCGTGATTCCCCTGCTGTGCACGAGACTTTTGTTCACGCGGGCTGTAGGTCTGTAACCCTGTAGCCCTCTCTGTTTGGCGAGACTTTTGTTCACGCAGGATCCGTGCATCTGTCAGCAATAGCATCGACTTCTTCCGGAAGAAAAGCACTTCAAGGCATGCAAGGGGTTGTGGATTGAGTCTACGTCCACAACCACCTTCATTTATGTCCAAGTAGACATTTTTCTTTGTCTAAGTCTCTTGTAGTCCCAGTCTATAGAAATTGTTGTCATCATGTCTGACAACAAGGTGGATGTTCCATCCTCGGGTGCCTTCAGAGGTTCCGCACCCATTGCCAAGATGGATGGAACCAATTATGAACTGTGGGCCATGCAGTTCATGAGTTTTATGCAGTGTAATGGCAAAAAGCACATCCTCACTACAGAGGAGCCAAGTGACAAGACTGGGATACACACCTCATGGGAGGCAGATGATGCATATGCTAAAGTATGGCTATCCGGGACTGTTTCCACGGAAATAGCCAATGATATTCTCAGCCAGCCTACTGCAAAGGCTATGTGGGACATTCTTGCCGCGACTTACTCTCAAGCAAAGAATGAGTCTAAGATCCTCCAGCTCCAGCATGATATTTTTACATCAAAGCAGAATGGTCGTCCGCTTCACACTCTCTATACTTCTCTGAGGGGTATGTTCGAGAGGCTGCATGGGTACATACCGTTGACAGCTACACCAGAACAGCTTAAAGCATATAGAGACTCTGTGATGACTGGAGTATTCCTTGCAGCCCTGGATCCGGAGTATGATGCAGCTCGGGCTCAGATTCTTATTGATGCTGCGATACCTCCAATGGAGGAGGCATATCGGAGATTGAGCAGACTATCCATATCCTCTGGCAGTACAGTACAACAGCAGACATCTTCAGCAATGGCAGCTTCACGTAGAGGCAGACATACATCATATCGTGGACGGGGTAGCTCAAACCGTGGTAGAGGAGGTGGTGGTCGAGGTCGATCATGCACTTTTTGTCATAGGACAGGTCATTCTGAGGAGACCTGCTACTCCAAGCATGGATTTCCAGCGTCAGCCAGAGTTGCAGAGCAGACTGGGAGCTTAGCTGATCAGAGGTTTGATGAGTTTGTTGTAAAACTGAGAGAGATTATGCCTGGCACATCTGGGTCTACCAGTTCTCCTTCAGGATCTTCGGAGGTGGTTGCTTCTGCTTCAGCATCCACGACAGGTACGACATTTGCCTTTACTACGTGTTACAAGGCGGATCTATCAGAATGGATCATGGATTCAGGTGCATCACACCATCTCTGTGGTGACAGAGGTCAGTTTAGTGTTTTTCATCCTGTTCGATCGGAACGATCGGTGGTGATAGCCGATGGTACTTATTCCCTTATTACTGGTCAGGGGGAGGTGCAGTTGACTCCTACCTTGAGACTTTCTAATGTTCTCTATGCACCTAAATTTTCGATGAATTTGCTGTCAATTAGTCAAATCACCAAAGATTTACATTGTCGTGCTATATTTGATCCATCTGCTCTTGTGTTTCAGGATATACTTACGGGCAACGTGATTGGAACTGGCCGTGAGCAAGGGGGCCTTTACAGACTAGTGCAGTCTTCATATGCTGGTGTCTCATCCTCTCTACGCACTGGGTATGTTTCTCCGTATATGTGGCATCTGAGATTTGGTCATCTTCCTCTGCAAAAGCTGATTCATGTTCTCCCTCAGATTTCTCCTCGCTCTACTTTCCAGTGCGAGGCCTATCAGCTTGGGAAGCACCACCGGTCTTCTTTCCAGAGTCGCCAAAGTCCGAGTAGTTATGGTCTGTTTGAGTTGTTCCACTTTGACATTTGAGGTCCTAGTCGTGTCTCTGATCATCAGGGGCACAGATTTTATCTTGTTGTTGTTGATGAGTTTTCTAGGTTATGTTGGGTTTTTCTTCTCAAGAATAAGTCTGATGCTGGTCCTGTTATTCAGTCATTTATTAATGAAGTTAAAAATATTTTCTCTGCCAGAATTAAGTACATACGCTCAGACAATGCTCTAGAATTTTGTACTTCTCAGCTTTCTCGATTTCTTCAAGCTCAGGGTATTGTGCATCAGACGTCGTGTCCTTACACCTCCCAACAGAATGGGGTGGCTGAGAGGAAACACCGTCATTTATTAGATATCACCAGGACCCTCTTGATTCAGAGCCGTGCTCCTCATTCCTATTAGGGAGATGCGGTTCTAACTGCTTGTTACTTAGTGAATCGTATGCCTTCTTCTGCGTTAGGAGAAAAGGTCCCCTTCTCGATTGCGTTTCCCGAGAAGGATCTTTTCTCCCTTACGCCTCGTGTTTTTGGCAAGGCCTTAAATGTCGGTTTCGGTCACCATTTCGGTATCGACCAAAATAGAATTTTGATGGAATTTCGGTGGAATTTCGACCGAAATTTCGGTCATTTTTTGTACTAGGACCCCCATATTTCGGTCATTTCGGTCATTTCGGTCAAATTTCGATTTCGACTGGATATCGATATTCGACAGAAATTCGACCGAATTTCGCTGAAATTTGAGGCCATGGTTTTTGGATCAGTTGCATTTGTTCATTGCTTCTCTCCTGGGCTTGACAAGCTCTCTCCTAGAGCTGTCAAATGTGTGTTTGTGGGTTATTCCAAAACCCAAAAAGGCTATCAGTGTTTTGATCCTGTTAGACGACGGTACTATGTTAGTGCAGATGTCACCTTCTTTGAGTCCATTATGTATTTTTCTCCTACAGGTGACAGGCTCACTCACTCAGAAGAAGGGGACGATATCTTTGTTCCTCCTCCTCCTACTCCTCCTCCTCCACCACCACCACCGCCGCCGCCGCCGCCACCGCCACCACCACCACCAACTACTACATTTTATCCTCATGTCTATCAGCGTCGGCCCTCTCCTCATGTGCCTCCTCCATCACCCAGCGCGCCCGAGGTATGTACTGATCATTTGAGTTCTTCTGATGGCACGGGTGATTTGCATGTACAGCTGGATATACAGGGTTCTGATGATACTCCCACTCCTCCAGTTGATGACCTAGATATTCCTATTGCACATCGAAGGCCGAAGCGTGCGAGGACGATGAATAAGTATGGGATGGAGTTTGGATCTCAGGTTTTGTTGGAGCGTCTATCCACTGACTTTCGCCAGTTTGTTGTTGGATTATCGGCTGTAGAGATCCCACGGTCATACCAGGAGGCACTACAGAGCAGTCCGTGACGTTTAGCTATGGAGGAAGAGATGGCGGCCTTGCAGTCGCGTGGTACGTGGAGTATTGTGCATCCTCCACAAGGTGTGTCAATAGTGGGCAGCAAATGGGTCTTTACAGTTAAGCATCGGGCTGATGGTACGGTTGACAGATACAAAGCCAGGTTGGTTGCTCGTGGGTTCACCCAAACATATGGGGTGGACTATCAGGAGACGTTTTCTCCAGTAGCACGTCATTCTACCTTACGGATTCTCATTGCAGTTGCTGTTGTCCGTGACTGGCCCCTATTCCAGTTGGATGTCAAGAACGCTTTCTTGTATGGTGACTTGCAGGAAGAAGTTTATATGCAGCAGCCACCAGGGTTTGCTGCTGAGGGGGACTCAAGTATGGTATGTCGTCTTCATAAGGCCATATATGGCCTGAAGCAGAGTCCACGGGCTTGGTTTCAGAAGCTCTTGGAGTTGATTGAACAGAAGGGCTTTGTCAGATCTACAGCAGATCATACTCTCTTTGTAAAGAGAGACCATCGAGGTAATGTGATCATCTTAGTATATGTTGATGATATTGTTATCACTGGTAG
This sequence comes from Ottelia alismoides, assembly GCA_037367405.1. Lineage (NCBI taxonomy): Eukaryota > Viridiplantae > Streptophyta > Magnoliopsida > Alismatales > Hydrocharitaceae > Ottelia > Ottelia alismoides. The sequence goes on from JAZKJV010000779.1 coordinate 651,407, forward strand.
TAATGAGCAGGGCATTCAAGCAGCCAAGGATTTTCTGAGCGAGCAGTTTGTTACGAAGGATCTGGGTACACTTCGTTACTTTTTGGGGTTGGAGTTTGCGCGAAATGAGCAAGGCATGGTAATGACACAAAGGAAATATGTTACTGATCTTTTATCTGAGACAGGTATGGCAGGGTGTAGACCAGCTGCTACTCCTATGGATCCTAATGTCAAACTCTATGATGATGACTCTGAGGAGGTAGACAAGAGACGATATAGAGAGCTAGTGGGGAAGCTGTTATATGTTACTATTACCCGACCGGATATATCCTTTGCGGTTAGTAGGGTAAGTCAATTCATGGAGCAACCCAGGCAGGCTCACATGAATGCTGTCTTTATGATCTTGAGATATCTGAAGTCATCTCCAGGTGCTGGTCTTCTGTTTAGAAGAGATACCTCTATATCTGTCACAGGTTGTGCTGATGCAGACTATGCTGGGTGCCCTAATGATAGAAAGTCAACTTCAGGCTTTATTGTATTTGGTGGCAGCTCACCAGTAGCTTGGAAGAGTAAGAAGCAAACTGTCGTGGCTCGGTCCAGTGCAGAGTCAGAATATAGGGCAATGGCCCAAGGTAGTGCTGAGATGATGTGTGATTTAACTATTGATGTTCCTCTTCCTATGCGTCTTAAATGTGATAATCAGGCAGCCTTGTTTATAGCCAATAATCCAGCCTTCCATGAAAGGACAAAGCACATTGAAGTGGATTGTCACTATACACGGGACTTGATTCAAAAAGGGATTATTTCGGCATCTTATGTATCATCAGGAGAGCAGATTGCAGACATGTTCACCAAGGCTCTTGCTAGGGGTCCATTTCATCTCTGTTGTTCCAAGCTGAGCATGTTAGATATATATGCTCCAGCTTGAGGGGGAGTGTTAGAATAATTATGTTAGTTTTATTGTCTCGTTCTGTAAATTACCCATAGAGCTTTTCTCCTATATAAGAGAGCTCTAGGTTATGATGAATCTCATCTTGGTTTTTCCCTCAACAATAATAAATAATAAAGATAAGTTCATTAAAAGTACAAGAGGCAGTAGATCACTATCATACCAAAACCTCGTCCAGGCTTGCGGTTGCATATTTCACAATGCCAAACATCCTACAAATTGCAACACAGAATCCAAAAGGAAATTCCAAATTAGAAATATTCCTTGATATTATATAAGGTGCAATGAGTAGGACAATTCATGTGCATAACCAAGCAATGCAAACTATCTAGGAGAAGCCACATATGCAATTACAATCAGAGATGTTCGGAAATTGATCTGAATCAGTTCCTCTTAAAGTAGCTAACAGGCTCACAACTATTGTCGTTGCAAGGATTAATCAAGGGAAGAGAAATTTTGCAAAATCAACACAATGTAAACCTGAGGGAAAACACCAGTGGTCTGTCTGCCACTCCCATAAAGAGAAACACACCATCTTTTCTTTGCATGTGGTGAGAAGTACTCGTTGACAAACTTCCTCCAGAATTCAATATTATTATCCTGCAATGCAGCAAAAAAAGAAAAAGGAAATAAATAAGACAAAAAAGACTTTAAATTGCATCCAGCATCAAGAGACACTGAACAAGAAAATCTTACAGCAGGTCTATGCTGCTGGTGATACATATACTGGGTCAAACGACGGGCACATGTCCCAGGTTCATAAACAGATGGTTTCACTAGAGATCTCAGAGACAATGCTTGCTGCTGCAGTTGTTGTTGGTGATGCTGCTGCTGCTGCAACTGAGGCCTTTGCTGAGGCAATGCCTTAAGAAGCTGCTGTTGTTGCTGCTGCTGCTGCTGAATCTGCAAAAGGCGTTGCTGTTGCTGTTGCTGCTGCTGCTGCATCATACTCATCTGTGCAGCCTGAGATGTTTGCCGCGACAAATGCAAAAGCTGCTGTTGCTGCAGAAACAATGATGGGTCGGACTGTTGTTCCAATTTAACCGGGCCCAGGCTTCTCATAGGCTGAAGTTGCTGAACTTCTGATTTCACTGAAGTAAGATTTCGCAGGGTCTGCAACTGCTGTGATGGCCCATTCTGTTCAGGCCCACCCATCTGCTGCTCAAGTTTAACAGATGCCACATTGCCCAATCCGCCCCGAAGACTCTGTTGTTGGCTGTGAGGAACAGAAAATTGTTGCTGGAAGTTCTGCACAGTAGCATCAACAATCTGTTGCACTTGAGCATGCTCAGATGCCAACTGAGCTCCTGAAGGATTCTGAAATTGCTGATTTTGTGGCTGACCAGAAGTGAAAGAAAGTGGATCCTGTTCACCAGAAGGGACCATGTCCACAACACCACCAACACCTCTCTGATGAATATTGATCTGAGGATTAGAAATCCCAGACCCCTGCCCTCCATTACTGAAAGACTGGTTCAACAGTGTTGTGACGTTCGACATGTTACCCAATAGGCTCATGTTATTGCCACCATTGCCAAATTGAGACCTCTGTGAGACCATTGATGGGAAGAGCTGCTGTGAAGGCATAGATCCAGCCTGGCCTCCTGCCACCATCATGCCCGAATTGGTCCGAAGGAGAGACTGGTTCATCGATGGTGTACTGCCCATTGGATTCCGCGACCCTGATGGAAGCATCTTCGGAAACGGATGGATACCAACCAAGACAGCAGAGAAATTATCAGAAAGAAGCTCCTATTTGGCAATCCATATGACCATCATGTCCATTAGTGTAGGTGGAAACAGAGAGTCCAGAACCAGAAGAAGAAAGCACATGATTGAACAATGAGACATCTTGAGGGAGAGCATGTCTAAGCAAAAGGCTCTCTTTTGCCACAAGGAGACATCTTGAGGGAGAGCACGTCTAAGCAAAAGGCTCTCTTTTGCGAACATTCTCCAGATCCCACAGGCCAAGCACCATAGCCATTTACTAAATTGGAAGCAACCACCACCATCCAGATCCAGGGAATATTACCAGATCAGCGCAACCCCTTCTTTAAAGCACCTGAGGCACATAAAACAAAACAAAAACATGTCGACACTAAGATTTGCGAAAAAGCAACAGCAAAGGCAATATTGGTTTTTTCATGCTGTAAACTGGACCAGACAGGACAAATTCCAGTACCCATATCCCAAAATCCATTTATTTTGGTACCCAGCAAGCAAAAGCGCAGAAACCCAACTTCAAAGAACTCAGACAGAGCATAAGAGGATGTTTCAAACAACTAAAAACCTAACGGAGAAGGGGTCGGTAGGAATCGGGGTGACTTACGTAGACTACCAGATTAAAAAGGAGATTCAGAGGAGTTGTGCTCTGATTGTTGGACGGGAATGAGCACAAGAATTAGGACTTGGAGTGAGTTCAAACTCCATCATGGAGGACCCAGCTCGGAATTGTGCTTCCTCTCCCCCTTCCGCTAGTTCGGTGGTGTTTGATTCTTCCTCTTCTCCGGAGAGGGAAGGGAGAGAGAGAGAAGGTTGCTGTGGTGCCCTTGCGGACGCCAAAGCTTCTATGGATTTTGGTTGAATGGACTCTCGATTCCTCTCGTCCCTTTTACCTCTCTCTCTCTCCCTTTTATTTTATAATAGGGCTCTCTCTCTCTCTGTGTGTCTCCCGCTTTTTAACATTCCGTTCTCTCTCTAAATAAGTCAAACGTACTTCTCGGCAAATCTATATCCATGCTTTGGGGGTCGTCTGCCATGACCCATCCTAGGGTGCATGCATGGCATGATATGGCATGATCGACATCTGACGGTGAACGGGGGATCGTGGCATGACATGTGTGTGAGGATGGTGTGCGTCTAGCCATGGGGATGCGGTGCACTCACCGATGGGTCCACTTTAACAAGGTTGTTTGTGCTGGGGCCCTCCGGAAATAACGAATGGATACCATCTTGTTGAGGGGATTGGAGTAGAACGCCGGAACGGTTTCTAACAACAATGGTAATATTTGGAGAGGTTAACCGTTTAAAGAAAAAAGAATGAGGGGACAAAGAATTCAAAAGGATAATAGATTTGTTAAAAGGAGCTAAACAACTTCTTTGATGGAAAAGAATGGCACATGTGAGCCTACATAATACATGCATGCATACATAGATACACAACACGTATGTGTAAATATATATAGGGTTTTTATCAGTTGTGCCCCTCCGAGATATCGCAATATCAGTTATGCCCCTATCTTTTCGGAAATATCAGTTGTGCCCCCGACTTCTTGCCAATATTTCACTTGTGCCCCTCAGAGGGGCATAACTGATAAAAATCTTTTATCAGTTATGCCCCTCTGAGGGGCACAAGTGAAATATTGGCAAGAAGTCGGGGGCACAACTGATATTACCGAAAAGATAGGGGCATAACTGATATTGCGATATCTCAGAGGGGTACAAATGATAAAATCCCTATATATATACATAGGAAAAGGTTCAAATGAAGTCGAATCGTGCTAAGCTATATGCCAGATGTAAACTTATTACAATGGATGCAAATATTAGTTACATAGGTGTACTTTTATTACATAACATTTTGATTACCATTTATTTAATAATGTTCATTTTATTTTACAAAAAATCCATTAATTTTAATAAAATAATCTTGACCTCACACCATTTTAAAGATATGTGCACACATGCGCATCCATACACAAACTATTGTCCCTAATATTAACTGAGATGAGATTAAGTCAATGATAAAATAAATTAACACGATTTCATTTGTATGGTAGTAAAGATTGTTGTGATTTTAGAATGTGATGCAATGGGAAGCAAGATCTGGAATGAGCAATAAAAGAAACCAACAATAAATAAATGGAAAGAGGAGTTAAGATAAGAATTTGCCTAAGTACATATGGTGATCTTTTCTTACAGAAGAGCTCACACTGACCAATACAGGCGTGTTGGCTTCGCTCCACACGTAATGTACGACGATGAACAATCATTATCAGCACAATCTGATGTGGATCATCCTCGAAAGGACATCGTAGAACCAATAGCCAAGATAATCTATAATATTTATTCAATGGAAGAATAAGTGAAGAAAGAGTATGCATGTCTTGTACATGTCTCACGAGAGATGTTAAATAGCCATCATGGGTAGAAATGTTTAAAGATTGTGTTTTTGTAATCGTAACATGAAGGAGACGATCGTTAGATTCCCAAGAAGTAACTAAAAAACTAGAATGGTCATTGAAAATTCAAACATTTGAATTTTGAATTAATTAAATAGATTAATGTATCAAAGAATGCCCAAACCAAACAATAGTGAAATTATAGATATATGATATTTGAATTGTATTTGAATTGGCTTTCCCATGTCTAGGTTGAGGACAGAGACGAAGCCATAATGAAAGCATAGGCATGCGCACGTGTGCAACCTCTCCATCTCCCATGTTTGGCTTTTGGTGCAAGAGCTTAAGGAAGGTCTCATATACCAACATAGCATAAGATTATAACTAAAAAATATAGCACTATATTTCTTCTTCCTAGCTCTCATGTGCTTCATAAGGGAATTCAAATCAAAAATTAATCACCGCAGTAGGTGTTAAATACATTTATTTACAAGCAATCGCCACGAGTTCATTGTTTTAAAAAATCAATGTGAAAAGAGAAACATCCTTCAGTTGTCATGTATTGCTTTCTATAAAGATACCTTACTATTTGAGCATTTACCTGAGTTAACCACTTTCATTTCCACATGAACAAAGTAAACTTTATCTTGAATTTTCAGATCTCAATGTACAAGTATACGATAACGACAAGAAAGTATTGTTTTTTATTGTAATTTTTATGGTCGGTGTCCTTAAAGACCATGTACCCTCAACATGATTCATGAGTGTGTTTAGGAAAAACCACCTTCCTTTAAATATATCTCATATTAACACTCGCATGACACATTGTTAGCATCTTGTCACAATGCTTAAACCCATTCAAAGCATAGCATGAAGGCACTTAAGATTCTAGTGAATAGACACTCACCCGTGTGTCTATAATAATAATGTGAACTAGTTCTCCACACATCGTGTACTACCACATTGAATCTAATCTGTGTGATCTCAACTCGAATGAGTTGGAATGCTACTACGAATGATCTCACCATAGGTTTCAATCACATTCTAAGCTTTGAGTTTAGGACTAAAATATACCAAGTCTGTTAATCAGTGGATCAATTGTATTATCTTTGGATCCAATGCAATTCATAGTCAACACGCTTAAAGACATTAAAACCCTTAAGGTCTTAAGTTGTATTTGAACATGTCTCCTTATTCTTCTAATCAAATTAATAACTTTTATTCTCGACTATTATGGTAATTATATTACAATGCATTGAGATTGCAAGGACTAACTTACATACCAAGGTAATTATAAGGAAGTTTCTCTGTCATTTAATCTCAATTAAAGTGGTTTCTAAACCACATAACTCAACCTCAAAAGAATATCGAGCTAAAATGGTATGCTTCACAAACCTTTATGATATTGCACTGCCTCTAGTAGTAATGCATAGCTATTGACTCCTAGATTCATTTTTTGTCGCGTGCAGCTTGTATCATTATATCCTTCTAACAAAATAGTATGCTCGCAATAATGCAAACTAAAGACATTAGTTCATTCCAGTGGTTAAACATGTAAGCCCTTTGAGAGTCATTTTACGATAATTGTTAACGCGCTTATATAATAGCACATCTGAAATAAAATGTATTTGTATTTGCATTATCGATGACGTCCCTTTGTACGAGGAGGGATGGTGCCCATGATCATTTGGGCATCATACAACTAATGACATAAAGAGTAGATCATACAAGATGGCGTGCATTTATTGATCTAATGAGTTAGATCGAGGCCACACCTATAATCATGTAATAACTATCCAAAGTGGATCTCCAGTATGAGAAGAGATGATAGTCTATTTTAAATATTTATCCAACTACCAGTCAGGTGAGTAAAGTTGAAGAGATGACTTGACATGATTGGGATATTAAGAGTCATATCATAGACTTTAGGGATGCAATCAGATAGGGATATATTGGCATCCACAATTGTATCGTTTATTAAGATATGGATATGTACTCTTTATTCTGGCAAATAGGAATAAGTATACATGTTATTATTTCTTTACCGATATAATATGTATACATATGTTATTTTCATTCTTTTGAGGATATGGACATAGATATGATCATGTATATTCTGAGGGATATGCATATTGATATATGTAATAATGAATTTACATGTAATATTGTATAAACATGTATAAGTGTTTATATAGACATATATCTAAATATGTTACATAAGTTATACATAATATGTAATATTGTAGAGTCATTTTCAAATGCAAGAAGATGTGTGTGTGTGCACATGCTAATTAATTATTCATGATACAAGTTCTCTAATTTAACGTACTACTTTATTTTATTTTTTTATTTATGGCTTATGCAATTTTGATTTAATCAACTATTAATCTTGATTTTATAAAATATTTCTTCGAAATGTAAGTATTAGGACACATTTATTATATGTATGATAGTCCATATTAGTTTGTTCAATATTCCTATCAGAGTCATGATTACTCATTTCCATATATGTACCCATATTTAAGGATATTGTTTGAGATTTTTTAATATCTACAAGTCATCTGCTCCCAGGGATGAAAAGTCACGCATACGAATATAGGTGTTATTATGTCCTTGTCCTTTTTAAAAATATAGATAAAAATACGAATATCAATACCATATGAATGCGTGAAATGCATAATCTGATCCTCAAAATATGAATATGAATGCAAAATGGATGTTGACAGTTCAAATATGAATATTTGACAATTGAAACGAATTAACTTATGAATATTAGGCATTCTCACATTTACATATTAGGCTCACAACAATTTCCAATATATAAAAAGTATACTAAATATTTCAATGATGAATATGTACATAGAAAATAACTAAATAATAAAAGAAATCTTAAAAAATAACGAAATAATAAAAGAAAGCTTACCATACTTATTTATACGTGTATCATATTAGTATTGATATCATCCAGAATTTGAAGAAACGTATTCTATATCTGTATTTGTGTCCTATTCTTATACTTCAAAAAATGAATATGTGTATTTGTATCCTCTAAAATTTAGACATTCATATGCATATTCATATTCATCCAAATTAAGGATATCATATTCGTATTCGAATCTATATTCGTCAAATGTTGAATTTTTATATCCATATCCGTGTTCGTATTCACTAGATATAAGAAAAATGCATCTATATCCTATATTTGATGAATGTGTATGTGAACGGATATGGATATATTTGTATTCGTTTCCATCCCTATTTGCTTCTTATGTGCGTTGGATTTTCAAAATGGTATAGATATTTTTGCCCACATGCGCATGCGCACGCGCGCGCGCACTCACGCACGCACGCACACATATGTATGTATGCGTATTTATATTCATCCATTTGCATCCGTGAATCATTGTCACAAGATGGGTTCACATCCTATAGCTGAAGATATATATATATACATCTATGTATATAAATATGTACATTTGACACATACTAATAGGTTGATGACCTGACAAGATCTATATACAAGCGAGCTTCGATGCTTATAAGAATATATGATGTATATAATCTATGAAAGGAATTGTACATGTCTATCCTAATGAAATCAGAAGATAAGAGCTCACTTACTGGAACAATAACAAATTCCATCGATGGTCATCCTATTCAGGAAATATAATAATCGAATATATATATATATATATTGCAAAGTATATTATTGATGTTGTTTCCCTATGATAATTTGAGAAATATTTTGCTTAACCCTATAAAAATATATAGATATGAAATATATATTTTAGGTTATCCATGATTTCCATCATGTAGGAAGCATGAGTATTGGGAATGCTCAAGGTTAATGTGATCATAATAAACTGTATTTTATTACTCTTCTATTACGAGGAAATGATGAAACAAGATGGATCTTAGTAACTCTGTTTAAAGATAGAATGCATGAGATATGACTGGGTAATATCCCACTTCACCAAAAAATCAAGTTTCTAAAGAGTTAGAGATACTACAACCAACTATCAACATACAATGGGCACTAGGTGTCTCTTCTGGCACCACGCTCATCCCCTATTCTTAGATAGGATGATCAACCAACCTTCCCATCCAATTTCATCTCAACTATGCACAGAGTACGTAAATGACGACCATCTCGTTAGAGAGTGCAGATGGGACGGTCGTGCCCATCCCATACAATCAAGAAGTATGGACGAGGGCACTTGCAAATTAAGAAACATATGGTATGCTCACGATCATCACATGCAATCCATAGAAGGGGACGAGCGTGATGGTCTCCTAGCTCGATTAAAGGATGACATGAGATGGGACAGTCACTACCTTCTCTCCTCTCTATGTGGTCGGGATGTCCAATTCACCCAGTCTGGTATACTATAGTTGTCTCTTCACATAATGTCTAAAAAATATGATGAGCATGATCATCCTGTCATTAACTCATGTCTACTTTTCCCATACCTTCACTGGAAGGGATGGCAACGATCTTCCCTTCAAGTATTGTTATCGTCCCACTTGTTAACTAGCATCGTGCTCTTCCTATTGAGGTGGTGCCAATAAACTTTTCCGGGATTATCGTGATCGTCCCTTTTGGTCTAATTCCAATAAAAGTATTCTGGGTAACTTTGAATGAAGGGGAGATATTTGGATTATTCAACGTGGTGGATCTTGCTCAACGTTGGTGATGATCGGATGGGTCAAAGAGGGGCACCTTCCTCTTCAGCTCACTTGGTGGTGGGGTTTGGATCTTAACTGTTGAATGTAGGACACGTGGTAGAGATATGTGGCTTATGGTGTTCTTCATTGTTCCTCGCGACTATAGATGTGGTGATGCTTTCATTGCTCAAGGTTGTGCTGATTGGAGCATCAAATACTGTTATTGCTCATCGAGCAGCCAAGAGAGCCAAAACAATGGGAATTAGGGCAGATGGGTCAACCCTCGACCCCAAACAAATTTGGGTTCTTGCAAGTTTGAAGATATTTTCTCAATTCGAAGAAATTGGAACTCCATAGACGGTCAAATATCAGATATGTTTGTAGTGTATTTAGATTTTAAGCTATCATTTGAATAGTGGATTTCGATAATTCTAGAAGTTGATTTTAATTACAGTGTAGTTGCAACTCTAGAAATCTATTAAAGAACATTATTTTATTTATTTACCTAGTAAATATTTTTTTACCTGGTAAACTCTGGAAACTCTAGATTTCTTTTACATATTGATGCTCTCTTATACCCACTTAAATGGACTAGTGGTAGTACAGTGTGCCTACTACCCAAAAGATCAGAGTTCAAATATCCCAATGTGGGAGTTGTGTTAGATAGTCGACAATTAGCATAAAAATAGTCGAATCTTTCAACATGGATTTGAGTAAGAATCCACAGTTGACCCTACTTATAGTGGAAGAAGGCTTTGCTACTATTTACCCGGTAGATATTTCAAGGTCGGACTCAAGGAGGCAAAACTTTCAATTCAGATATATTAATAGAATTATGAGTGAATTACGCTATTTCTGTATGTTTTTGGTACGTGTTAAGTGTTTTAAATATCTTAGTTATTGGTACATGTTAAGTGTTTTAAATATCTTAGTTGATTTTAATTTTGTATTTTTACATCGTTATATACATGATGTTTTACATTTTTTGAATTTTATATTTATTATTATTATTATTGATTCTTAATTATTGAAAATTGATATGACTCTAAATGTAATGTAAATAAAGGAAAAAGTGCTCTTTTATATTTTAAAATATGTTAAAATAATAAAAAAATGCAATTAAAATGTTTTGTATTTTATATACTTTCTTTTTTAAAACAAATTCTAGGGTATTTATAATATTTTTATGGATTTTAGAAATTGATTCAAGTTAAAAATAATGTATTATGTGCAAACTATAAGGTATTTGTTGAATTCAAAATAATAAAAAATAGTAGAATATTTGGTTTTTATTTTTAGTATACAAAAATTTAATAACCTTAAAACGATATATTATACATATTTTAGGATCTTTCTATGATTTTATATAATTTTTATAATATTATACATATTTTAAGTTTTGTTGGTATATATCGCATAGTTTAAATTGATGCTTGGATATATAGTGGTGTGTATCAATATCTTTATTATGTAATTTTTGTAGATTTTTTTATTGTATGTATCTTTTAATGATATTTAAAGCAAAGCATATTTTTTAATGTTATTTAATATATTAAAAATAGTAAAAGTTTACATTTTCATAACTTATGTGTAATATAATAATTGAAAGGTATTTTCTAGTATTTTATTTTTTTTAATTTAATGAATTTTAATTAATGTAGAATTATTATGTATTTATTTATTAATGTTATATTAGAGGGATAAAACGTAATTAAAGGAAACTTATTAAACACAAGCGTGGGTTATGCGTCTGAAAACTCAAAGTAACCTCACTTGTCCAACTACATGACACTTCAAAATGAGGACTTGTTTGTGAATGCAAATAGTTTAGTGTTGTTCATATAAAATGTTATGATGTTCCCCAATCACCCTATGTTTATTAAGTCGAATTATTGTAATCGAGCAAAATGGATCAGTAAAAAATCAACCACACAAGCAGATAAATCAATAAGCTAAACAATGTGCAGTTCAATGTATTTTTAACGTGGGCAAGACACAGGGCCGATCACAGGGAGGCATTGTATCCTCGGGCTAATTTTCATATAAATCAGTGCTTGAGGTTTTTAGGAGTATTTTTGGATTTTTGTGCAATAAAATGAATGGAATGCAAATTGTGGCTAAGTTCAGTGGCTATTTTGCAAAAAATTGATCAATTTAAGTCCAAAAATCCTAAAACTTTGCCAGAATGTTGAGGAAATGCAAAATTAAGAATTTTTGGCAATTTTCTAGTACAAAATAGATTTGTGGTGAATTAAATAATGCAAGCAGATTGATTTAAAGTAAATCAATTTCAATAAATATCAAACATGGATATTTCCAAGAATCAAAATTACCTTAGATAGATCTAAATAACATGAATCCAAAGAAATTTAAATTTTCTAAAAATGCTTTGTGGTTAATCAATTAAAATTAAATTACACAAGTCACAAAGTAATTAATTCAAAGAAAACTATGCATGGTAATGACTTGATTTTTTGGGTAATTGACATAGAACAATTAATGCCAGATAATTTGATTTTTTATATTTTTGGATCATAGAAGAATTTAATATGAAATAAATACCTGAAAATTGTGTAAACTATGTAATTTTACACCAAACAACTTTTAGCAAATTAATCATTGCTCATAAAAATAGAGCTAAACGACTACAAAACAGAGCATTAAATGTACTATCACATGCAATTTTTGGAATTAAAAATTAATAACGAATGGTAGTTCCAAATGGCAATCAAACACAGGGTTGTTTCTGTAATTTAAATAAAGGACAATAAAGCAATGTGCATGCTTATTTATGGAATTACCCATAATGGTTGGATTTTTCCCCAATTTCCACCACTTATCCACGTGGTGAACATATGTAGAAGGTCCTTTTTTGGAATTAGCAGGATTGTGGGGTTTTGTGTGCAATTTGTCCATAGGGGAGGGGCTCCAGCATGTGAGACCCTCTAGGTTCCTTCTTCCTATACGCTAAGATCAAAGGGGGGAACAACCCCCTTATACTCCTTTTGTTTGGTTCAAATGAAGGGAGATTGGGAGGACACAAGGTGTTGCTTGGTAAAGTAGCTATAGCGATGCATCGCCTCTCGATTTCAGGTGGTCACTCAATGGTTGCACGATGGAAGCTTCAACTCCAAGGTGGGGCTCACAACTCGATGGAGGCTTGGATCTACAGCTCGAGTCGTTGGAGCGGATGAGCTACCGACGAATTTCCATTCACCACTCTTTAGTATTCCATTTTGCCTTTAAAACTCTAGACAAATGCATGTAAATATCACTAACTTGCATGACTTAGCATTCAAGAGGTTGCATGTAAATAATATATAAATACCTATTTAAATAAAAAATAAAAGACTAAAGAGAAGAAAAGAAAATGAAAGGAAGTACTGTAAATACTGGCTGACCTTAGACCTCGAGACGAAGTCAATATTGACTTGGTCGACAAGGAATAAAGTAAGGAGAGATAGGGAAATCAATTGTACATAAGAAACTCTTGAAAACCCTAATTTAATTCATAAAAAATAGCCTTTTAGGCCCTATTTTATCTTACATTTTACACACTTCAAATAAAAATGTTTTCAACACAAAAATTATACACAAAATTGTATAGAAAAATACAAAAATAATTACACATAAAAATAAGGTATTCTGTGACTAGGACACAAATGAAAAAGCCGCAAATAAAACTTCACATACCAATATCTTCATCATATGAATTTCAAATTGACTAAACTCACTTTTATTGTTCATCAAATTCAATTATCTCCCTAGTAAAGGTTGTTTTATTAAAAAAAGAGTTAAGATGCAAAAGATGGCTTTTGGGTCCCTATTATACTATATACATGTATATTATAGTCAATTTACGCATTCTTTGTATTTTTAGCATCTTTATATTTTTATATACTTGTAGATATTATTAAAGACATGTAAATAATAAATATAGAATAAATACATGAAAAATATATTAAATAAATAATATATTTTAACATATATATTCTAATATATATGTTATAAAAATATACTTATATAATACACACTCCTATTTATTTAAGTAAGTAAATAAACTTTGAAAACTATAATAAAAATATACAAATGTGTAAATAAATGAGTTATAAATATATAAAATATGTGTATATAATAATAAAACATAAAATACAAAATAAAAACAAAAAATCCTCTTAATTTCAGAAGAACCTTATAGGAACCGGAGTTGAGACTTTTCATGTCACAGCGACTTAGTTCTTTGGGTCTACAAGACTATGTTCACATGTCATCTTGATTGGTATAAGTAGAATATTTCATGCATACGCATGATTCTTTTCGACAGTGATCTAACTTGGACAAGCATCTTGCACGTAGCTCTTCACGGTGAGTTGGTGAGGGGTAGAATCCTCTGGAAAGAGACACACACGAAAGGAAACATAAGCAGTCACTTAGAGAGACCAGTGCGCCCCAACCTAGTCTAGTGGCATGGACGTCTAAAGATGGGAACCGTGGGTTGAAATAAAGCTTTGGATGAGGGATGGTCTGCTAGCACAATTTTTCCAAGACCCCAAAACATGGGCAGAAAAAAGATTCTATATCTTGTCAGGACACAATAAGATCAATGCAGTGCATCAATCCTTTCCACCAAATAAAAGCCAAAGATACACCGAATAAAAAAAATATTGACCACAATGGTCTAGCTTCAGAGAACATGCAGATTTTAGTGGAGACTTGACTACACTTGCCGGCTTCACAAGGAGATGAGGCTATACTGGACACACTCTAGTTCTTTTCTTATTATTCTATCTTCTCCCTCCTTCAATTGTGGACACAACATGTACATGAACTTAGAAGGAATAACCTGCTCCTCGAGAAAAAAGTAACTAGAATGGAGAATTAGGGTCACCTTGCTAAGAGAAGGATGTTCTGTCACTTTAGATGTGGAGAGCTATCTTTTACTTATACAAGACAAGCAGTTCATAGTCATCAGAATTTATATATGAGGATTTGTTCTGATTCGACTGTCAAGGGGAACTAAATAAAGACTTGTAAAACTTTAAGATTGTCGAGTCTTAAATCCTATTCCCTATAATGTTCCGCCAAACTAATAATTCAAAGGTCTGATCGAGCTCCATACTTTGATTTTATGAAGATTAGTTTAAAAATCAACATTGTTCTAAGTTATTTCTTTTTTCCCTTTATGCTTTTCTTTCTAGTCACTTATTCTTCAATACAAGTGTTTGTTAAGGGACTAGCAATGGTAAAGTACAATGGGATAATAAATGACCAATTCGTCATCTTTATTCATTTATTTTAGCTTAAAATCCCTTATAAAATACATGTAAATATCAATAAATATCACTTCTTAATAATCTTCATTCAATTGCAAATATTGTATATTTATTACTATTTTAACCTAAAATAAATAAAGTAAGAAATAAAAAAAAACAATGAAAATAAAAAGATGGTATATATGAAATAAATACGGGCAGACTCTAACCCCGCGAGTAGGTTAAGGCTTGATCTAATCGAAAAGGAATAAAGTAGGGAGAGATAGGGTCTTCTTCCAAAAAATTCAAGAAAAATAATTTACACGTGTACATTCATCAATGCACATACTATATATATCTTCTTCTATTTTACTTATCATCAAAATTACTTCAAATAAAAATATTTTCTTTTTGGAAATTGTACACAAAAATAGGTTGTAAATATTAAAAATAATTACAAGAGGAATTATTGTGTAGATTAAGAATACCAACATTCTGAAAAAGGCAAAGCTAATCTTGTCAGATCAATATCTTCTTCATAAAAACTCAAAATAAACCAAACTTGCTTTCATTATGTTCAAAATTAAACAGGCTTTAAAATGAAAATGGTTTCATTGAAATCAAAATTAAGATATGAAAAGTGGTTTTCTAGAGTGCTATTGTACAGTTTGTCTATATTATACACTATACTATTTATTATTATTTATTTTATTGTATTTGTACATATTGTATTTTTTAATAATTTGTATATATTATATTTGATTTATATAAAGGTATTTTTATCCGACAGACCTTATAATCTTTGTCAATTACTTCCACGACCTTTGAAACAACCTAATTCTCCCTTCGACCCTGTAAACTTGTTAACCCTGACCCTACAGACCCTGTGGTTAACCCCATCCATTTGGCTATTAAAACTTGCAAAGCCTTGAACTTGACATCTCTCGAATCCTATATAATAAGATCCAGCTCGTCAAGAGGAAACCAACGGAATTTGTTTCATGTGAATCAGACTTCATTTCGATTTGTTATGATTTTTGGAAGAAAGAGAAGTAAGGAGGCTTAAAATGTCATTAACCCATAATGGTTGTCATTAAGACTAACTAAATATGATCAAGAAACTAATGATGGATTGAAAACTACTAATGACCATTAGCGAACACTAATCAATAATTAGCAAAAGATAAGCCTAAGCTGTGAAAGTTAAATTGTGATTAGTAAAAGTTAATCACGGTCAGCGTTAATTAAGCGTCATTAACAAATCTAGAATCCTCTGAATGTTCTAACTTAAGTCCTAAGTTTCGGATAAGTTTTGTCCAAAACTATGGGCCAAAACTATGGGCCGCTAACTGCGGCTAAGGTCTAAACAATGGTTTTCTAACCATGGTTAGCAGTTTTCTGGAGCCTATAAATACCCCCTACCCATTCATTCTCTATGTTTTCCACTGCCACCACCACCCCAAGGGCTAGGGTCGAGAGATCGAGAGGAGGAGTGGAAGGCGAGGAAGGAGCGCTAGCGAAGCGCTGCTGGGAGAACGAGGAGTAGGAAGGTATGATCCTCTCTTAGTTTACTTCGTGAGCTAGGTTTTCAATTCATGTTCTTTTTCCAGTTTGGTTTTCGATTCATCTTCTTTTCAATTCTCTTTCTGTTATGGTTCAAGGAGAAATCCATGTAATACCCTACTTAGGTGCGGGCGGCTATGCATGTCAGTGAACCCTGTGATTCATCACACATTCACTCACCTAAGACGTGTGGTGTGTACTGATTCCCCATTGCTTGTAGTTTAATTATATTCTTTTAGTTTCGTTGTTGTTTTCCTCTTGATTGATTTTATAGAGGGAACTCTTTTTGTTTTTATTTTGAAATATATCATGATATAAGGGCAAACTCTGCCGAAATTTTCCGAGAAATATGTCCCGATATAAGGGAAAACTCTGCCGAAATTTTTCGAAAATATGTCCCGATATAAGGGGAAACTCTACCGAAATTTTCCTTGAAATATCACTCCGTGTAAAGGGAAGCTCTGCTGAAATTTCAAGAGAAGATACATGCTTCGCGTTCTTCATGTTCTTCATGTGTTATTCGCATTCTTCGTGTTCTTCATTCGCTCTTCGCATTCTTGGCACGTTCTTAGCGTTTTTGATACGAAAATGAAATTCGATCGTTTCAGGAGCCTTAAATCATCTTTTCTGAAAACGAAACACGATAAAGCACTGCATACGTGAGAGAGAGCTCGATTAGGTAACGAAATCCTTTCTTTTGTTGTTGGGTTTTCATATGAGATTATTGAAATTCCTGATTTTATATTCTTCGCTATAAAGAACCCTAATTTGGTTATTTTTGAGAAAGTATGAAAAGTTGCTTTGTGATTCCTACTAATATAAGGTTTAAGCATCATATTGATGCAGTGTCTTGGAAAGATAGGGTTTGGGAGTTAAAAGAGCATAAATTGAGTATATAACTATATGAATTAATATATGTGTAACTCTATACTCAGTATTTATGGTTACGCTAATCTAAGGCTTAACAGAAGAACTACATCATGGAATTAATGTGTTTTGAGTTGGATCCTGAAAAGGATCGTATGTCACGTTAAGGATAACTGGGAGTATGTAAAGCCTTGAACTTGACACATCTCGGATCCTATATAATAAGATCCGACTCGTCAAGAAAACCAACGGAATTTGTTTCGTGTGAATCGTACTTCGTTTTGATTTGTTATGATTTTTGGAAGAAAGAGAAGTAAGGAGGGTTAAGAAGTCATTAACCCATAATAGCTGTCATTAAGACTAATTAATTGTGATTAAAGAAACTAATGATGGATTGAAAACCGCTAATGATCATTAGCAACACTAATCAATAGTTAGCAAAAGATAAGCGTAAACCGTGAAAGTTAAATCACGATTAGTGAAAGTTAATCACGATTAGTGTTAATTAAGCATCATTAGCGAATCTAGAATCATCTGGAATGTTCTAACTTAAGTTCCAAGTTTGGGATAGGTTTTGGCCAAAACCATGGGCTTCTAAACCATGGTTAAGGTCTAAACCATGGTTTTCTAACCATTATTAAGGTCTAAACCATGGTTTTCTAACCATCGTTAGTGGTTTTTCTGGAGCCTATAAATAGACCCTCTACCCATTCATTCTCTACGATTTCCACTACCACCACCACCCCAAGGGCTAGGGTCGAGAGGTCGGGAGGAGGAGTGGGAGGCGAGGGAGGAGCGCTAGCGAAGCGCTACCAGGAGAACGAGGAGGAGAAAGGTATGATCCTCTCTTAGTTTGTTTCATAAGCTAGTATTTCAATTCATCCTCTTTTCTTCCAAGCTTTGTTCTTGATTCATCTTTCTTTCCGATTCGTTTTCTATTGTGGTTCAAGGAGAAATCTGTGTAACACCCTACTTAGGTGCGGGCGGCTATGCACGTCAACGAACCCTGTGATTCGTCACACATTCGCTCATCTAAGACGCATGGTGTCTACCAATTCTCCATCGCTTATGTTTCTATTCTTTCGATAATGCTTTTACAGTTATTTTGATGAAGAAATCTGTGTAATACCCTACTTAGGTGCGGGTGGCTATGCACATCAGTGAACCATGTGATTCATCACACATTCACTCACCTAAGATGCGTGGTGTCTACTGATTCTTCATCTCTTGTTATTTGAGTATGTTCTTTCAGTTTTGTTGTTGTTTTCCTCACGATTGATTTTATAGAGAAAATTCTTTTCATTTTTATTTTGAAATATGTCCCGATATAAAGGGAAACTCTGCTGAAATTTTCCGAGAAATATGTCCCGATATAAGGGGAAACTCTGCCGAAATTTTCCAAAAAATATGTCCCGATATAAGGGGAAACTCTACCGAAATTTTCCTTGAAATATCACCCTGTATAAGGGGAAGCTCTACTGAAATTTCAAGAGAAAACATGTTCTTGGCGTTCTTCGTGTTCTTCGTGTTCTTCGCATTCTTCGTGTTCTTCGTTCGTTCTTCGCATTCTTGACACGTTCTTAGCGTTTTGATACAAAAATGAAATTCGATCTTTTCAGGAGCCTTAAAACATCCTTTCTAAAAATGAAAAATGATAAAGCCTTGCATACACGAGAGAGAGCTCGATCCTTCCTTTCACTATTGGGTTTTCAAATGAGATTATTAAAATTCTTGATTTTATGTTCTGTGCTATAAAAAACCCTAATTTTGGCTATTTTTGATAAAGTCTGAACAGTTGCTTTGTGATTCCCACTAAAGTAAGGTTTAAGCATCAAATCGATGCGGTGGCTTTGAAAGTTAGGGCTTGGGAGTTAAAATAGGCATAAATACGAGTATATATATGCATATGAATATTATATAAGTGAGTCTATACTAAGTATTGCTGATTATGCAAATCGAAGACTTAACGAAAGAACTACATCATGGGAATTGATGTGGTTTGAGTTGGATCCTGAAAAGGATCATGTGTCACGTTAAGGATGAGTGGCAGTAGAACTATAGGTCGGGCATGCAACTTGTAGATTTGTCGGAAGGAACCCGTATTGGCGTTTCCCTACCTAGGTGGTACACGGTTGCCCTATTATGATAAGTGCGCACGAAATGAATGTTTTGCAACGCGTGGTACCGGGAGCCAATATCTTCGGGTTGAATGACGGAAGATGTGGGCGTGCCATGTGGAGGCACGGGTGGTTCAATAGCGGCTGGGTCACGATAATATGTATTTAAAGTCGCTAGGTTATATGATTAAATATTAGCCTGAGGTTTTAAGCAACCGAGTCATCGAGGACGGTGTGCTCATTTGTTTTCCAGGCTGAGGGTTTGAGACCATGTTTAATAAAATAAAAGAAAATTGTCAGTGTAGTATTGGAGGATTGGTTGAGATGACGTGCGGCGTCATAAGCTTAACAAGATCAATGCAATCTCCAATCCTGAAGTGTCCACAGCTTCGGAGTCCTTATAGTGGTGAGGTAATTCCCTAGACTAATCCTTGACGTGGAATAGAAAGGAATAGGACTTAAATTAATGAAAAAGAATGAAACTTTTTGTGATAATAAGTTTTGAAAAATTACCCATTTGTTTGCTTTTCCCTTCTTCATTACTTAGCATTCGTTAAATTTTATCTTATGATTTATGGAAAACCCAACATGTATCGGTGAGCCAACGCAAGGACCTTAGTAGACATCCAACCAGCCACAGTAGCTTTACTTTGTAAGGTAGTTAGTAATCTTTGTATGTTTTCCTTTCAAACTGATGTACATGTAAATGATTATAGTGGGACAATGTATCATCTGAACTTTATTTTGTGAATGGAGAAGTGTTGAAATATTTTCTTCTGAATATACTTTATTTGCAGTCTGATTCTGAATGTTAGTTGTGATTGCTGAATAAATTATTGCTAAGTAACCAGATCCGGTTATGGGAGGATCCGATGGCCTGGAATTGGGGCCGCGATAGAGTAGAACTACATGTCGAGCATACAACCTATAGGTTTGTCAGAAGGAACCCGTATTGGCGTTTCCCTACCTAGGTGGTACACCATTGCCCTGTTATGATAAGTGTGCACGAAATGAATGATTTGCAATGCATGGTACAGGAAGCCAATATCTTCGGGTTGAATGACGGAAGATGTGGTCGTGCCATGTGGAGGCACGGGTGGTTGGATAGCGGCAGGGTCACGATAATATGTATTTAAAGCCGCTATGTTATATGATTAAATGTTAGCCTGAGGTTTAAGCAACCGAGTCCTCAAGGATGGTGTGCTCCTTTGTTTGCCAGGCTGAGGGCTTGAGACCCTGGATAATAAAAGAAAAGGACATCGTCAGGGTAGTATTGGAGGATTGGTTGAGGCGATGTGTGGTGGCATAAGCTTACCAGATCAACGCAATTTCTAATCCCATAGTATCCACAGCTTCGGAGTCCATATAGTGGTGAGGTAATTCCCTGGACTAATCTCGGACGTGGAATAGAAAAGAATAGGACTCAAATTAATGAGAATGAATGAAACTTTTTGTGATAACAAGTTTTGAAAAATTACACAATTTGTTTGCTTTTCTCTTCTTCGTTACTTAGCATTCGCTAATTGTTATCCTATGATTTATAGAAACCTTAACAGGTGTCGGTGAGCCATCGTAAGGACATTAATAATCCAGCCAACTAACAAAGTCATCTGGCCAGCCACAATATATTTTTTTTGTAAGGTAGTTAGTAATCTTTTTGTGTGTTTCCTTCCAGCTGATTTACATGTAAATGATTATAGTGGGATAATGTATCATGTGAACTTTATTTTGTGAATGGAAAAGTATTGAAATACTTCCTTCTGAGTATTTTTAATTACAGTCTATTTTTGAATGTTAGTTGTGATTGCTAAATAAATTATTGCTGAGTATCAGATCCGGATATGGAAGGATCCGACAGTCCGAAAATTAGGATCATGACAGTTTGGTATCAGAGCCCGGATACTTTAATAATTTATTTAGTAATTGACAACTATAAGTGGTATTCCGAAAATAAGGTTGTATTAAGATCCTTTGATCTTAATAATTGACTGCAGTACCATTCACAAATAATTGTCCCTTATGTACACCATGCTAAGACATATAGGATTTGACTTTTGACCTTAATTCATCACAGGATCATGACAGACCAAGACTTGTCTAGACAATTAGCGGATGTGATGATAATGCTCCAACACATGGGGCAAGGGTAACAAGCATTAGAGGAAAGGCTCAATACACAAACTGAGAGACCCGAGGCATCCAAACCTGTGGATGCTAGAGTTGAGGGTCCTGTCCACTTTTCTAAGGAAGAATCAAGTTACCATCCTTCTACTGAGTCTGCTCCAACTTCAGACGAAGAAGCAATGGAAAAGGCCCTTCTTAGACATAAAAAATTACTTGATAATTACTGAAAGGGAAATATTCCTCCATTCAAAGGTGTAGAGACACCTACTGAGGCTGAATTATGGCTCGATGACTTTAATAGGATGTTGAGAATAATCCATGCACTAGCTGACACTTGGGTGCGATTTGCTGATTACTCCCTAACAGATTATGTACGACGATGATGGAGAGCAATTTCCAAGAAATTAGCAGATCCTGTTCCATGAGATATCTTTGAAGAGAGGTTCCGAGCTCACTTCTGTCCCTCTCATTGGGAAGAATTAAAGAGGAGAGAGTTGGATTCTCTGAACCAGGGTTCTAAGACCGTGTGAGATTATCATATCCACTTTACCGAGCTACTACGTTACTCCCTAGCTTTAGAAGCTTCACCACAAGAGTGTCTTACCAAATTTATTAGCGGTCTTCAGGGAGATCTGAGAGAAAAACTTGCGGGTTTTAGAGATACAACCATGGATGAAGCAATGGACATTGCCTCTCGTATTGAGATGGAGAGGGATGTAAACCGCCAAAGAAGAAGTTTCCACTTTAATGGTAGATCATCCAAACGCAAGACAAATTATAACCGTAGAGATCGTCGCTATCATTCAGCTAGTTCCAATATAAGCTCACAACAGACCTTGGGTCAGGAATTATCAGGAAGATGGGGTTTCTCTAGACCTCCACTATACCCTTGTAACTCAGCACCATGAACTAATACCTCTGTATTTGGGTCTTTAGCTCAGACATGAATATGTGCATGTTATCACTGTCATCAAGAAGGTCACATTAGGAAAGACTGTCTGCAATTGAGAGGTTCGAGGTTTAAACCAACTCCAATTAACAGTATAACATCACCCTGAGCAATGGAGCAACACGCGGAGGAAGACATGGTAGAGGTCCTGGCTCACAAGGAACATCTCCTACACAACAACCACCACAAAGGGTTGCGAGTTCTAATTTGCATATTCCTAATGGTCAGCTCAATGCAATCACTAAAGAACACGCCTACAATTCATGCACGGTCGTACGAGATACCGTTATTATTCATGACTTTTCTGTACATGCCTTGTTTGATTCGGGTGCTTCACATTCATTTATTGCTCAACATATTGTACCCATTTTGGGTAAGGTACCAATAGAAGTACAACAATCCTATCTGATCAAGGGACCATGATGACAAGTATTTATAATCTGAGAAATATTGGATGATTGTGTAGTACCGATAGCAGGATATCAGTTACCTGTTTTCCCATTACTTATTAAAATGGATGACTTTGATCTCATCCTGGTGTTGGGTTGGCTAGAAAGGCATCATGCATGTCTTGATTATTTCCAAAAGATAGTAACTTTTCACCTTCCTAACTCGATAGAGTTTCAATTCATTGAAAAGACATCCAATGATAATATTGAATATATCTCTATTTTGAAGGCACAACAATTGTTAGAGCAAGGGTGCCAAGGCTATTTAGCTTACGTATCCACTACATCAGGGTTAGACAGAATGATAAAAGAAGTGCCTATAGTGTACGAGTTTCCCGATATATTTTCAGAAGAATTACCTGGATTACCACCTGAGCGAGAGATTGAATTTAAAATCTCTCTCACACTTGATACTCAGCCTATCTATATTCCTCCATACAGGATGGCACCGACGGAGTTATGGGAGTTAAAGGTACAATTACAAGAACTGTTAGACAAAGGCTTCATTCGTCCTAGTATTTTACCATGAGGTGCACCTATTTTGTTTGTAAGGAAGAAGGATGGGTCGATGCGGTTGTGCATTGACTATAGACAGCTAAACAAGAGGACAATAAAGAATAAGTATCCTCTACCAAGAATAGATGATCTCTTTGACCAGTTACATGGTTCAACTGTGTATTCCAAAATTGATTTAAGATCTGGATACCATCAATTGAAAATTAAAGATACAGTTATTCCCAAGACAGCTTTTCGAACTAGAAACGTGCATTATGAATTTTCAGTTATGCCTTTGGATTGACAAATGCCCCAACGACCTTCATGGACCTCATGAATCGAGCATTCAGGGAGTTCCTAGACCACTTTGTAGTAGTCTTCATTGATGATGTGCTTATTTACTCCAAGAATAAGTACCAACATGAACACCATCTCAGGTAGGCACTCGAAACTCTAAGAAAGAACAAACCGTATGCTAAATATAGCAAATGTGACTTCTGGTTGACTGAAGTATCCTTTTTAGGGCATGTTATCTCTGAGAAAGGTATATCAATCGATCCTGCAAAGGTTAGTGCGGTGATAAGTTGGGAACGCCTGAAGACTGTCACAGAAATACGATCTTTTCTAGGTTTAGCTGGGTATTATAGAAGATTTGTGAAGGACTTTTCATGAATAACATTGCCAATGACTAGGCTGACTCAGAAGGAAGTCCCATTCATATGGTCTGTTGCATGTGAAACTAGTTTTTAGACACTGAAAGAATGCCTAACATCTGCACCTATCCTTACTCTACCTTCTGGAACTAAATGATTTACAGTGTGCACTGATGCATCTAAAGAAGGACTTGAGGCAGTTCTTATGCAACATGATAAGGTAGTTTCTTATGCATCACGACAACTCATGACACATGAGAGGAACTACCCAACACTTGACATGAACTAGCTGCTGTAGTCTTCGCTTTAAAGATACGGAGACACTACCTCTATGTTATTACTTTTGAAATCTTCACCGACCATAAAAGATTGAAATATCTATTTGATCAGAAGGAGCTAAATATGAGACAAAGACGGTGGCTAGAGATTATTGAAGGACTATGATTTCACCATCTCCTACCACCTCGGTAAAGGGAACATCGTAGTAGATGCCCTTAGTAGAAGAACTTATTCACATGGGTTGGTGAGTGCTATCCACTTCTGGTGTGTACTATCAATGTTAAGTGAGTGGAAACCATTTGATAGTAGTGTCGATAGTATAACTATTCCTCACCAATACAAATCAGAGATCTGGGATAGAATAAAGAAAGTACAAAAGGATGATCACATCCTCAAAGACTTGAGACAACAACTTGAGCAGAATAAGATAGAGGGATTCCATATACAAGATGGGATATTGTATAACCATCATAGAGTTTGTGTACGAAATACACCCGAATTGAGGAAAGATATCTTACACAAAGCGCACTGCTCAAGATTATATATTCATCTAGGAATAACGAAGATGTATAAGGATCTTCGTTCAAACTTTTGATGTCCAGGAATGAAGAAGGATGTTGCTGAGTTCGTGAATTCATGTTTTACCTGCCATCAGGTAAATGCTTCACACTAAAAGCCACCAGGATTATTGCAACCCCTCCCTATACATGAAGGGAAATGGGAAAGCATTTCCATGGACTTCGTTACTAGCCTACCTCAAACGACTGGTGGGAAAGATAGTATATGGGTTATAATAGATCATCTGACCAAGGTAGCACACTTCATTCCAATAAGCGTATCTTTCACTCCAGACCAACTTGCTGAGTTATATATTACACATGTGATCTGCCTCCATGGCATTCCGAAGGAAGTTGTTTCCGATTGAGATTCACGATTCACCTCACATTACTAGAAGAACTTCATGAAAGCCTTAGGTACACAACTATGCTTGAGCACAATATATCATCCACAAACAGACGGTCAGTCAGAGCGTACGATTCAGACATTAGAGGATATGCTACGAGCGTGTGCCTTAGAATGGAAGGGATCACGGATTAAACATTTGCCTCTTGCAGAATTCACCTACAACAATAGTTACCATGCAATTATTGGCATGGCACCATTTGAAGCACTATATGGACGTAGGTGTACTCCTCCTCTATGTTGGCAAGAGGTCGGGATAAAGAACCTTTATGATTCAAATAGACTTCAAGAGACACAAGAAGCTGTAGAGCTTGCTCGAAAAAGACTATTGACTGCTTAGAGTCGCCGGAAAAGCTATAGTGATGCCAGGCGAAAAGATCTTGAGTTTTAAATAGGCGACTTTGTATTCCTCAAAGTATCACCTATGAAGGGAGTTCAGAGGTTTGGCTTGCGTAGAAAGTTGTCACCCAGGTTCATGGGTCCCCTTGAAATCATTCAACGTATTGGAAAAGTGGCATATAGACTTGTACTTCCTCCACATCTTTTGGCAATACATGATGTTTTTCATGTATCAAATCTGAGAAAGTACATTAAGGATTCAGAGCATAGGATAAGTTATGTTGATTTACATGTTGAGCCAGACTTGACATACCAAGAAATACCTGTGGAAATACTAGATAGGGATATCAAGAAGTTGAGGAATAAAGAGGTACCTCTAGTTAAAGTATTGTGGCGGAACCAAGAGTATGAAGATGCCACATGGAATCCTGAGATGGAAATGAGAGAGAAATACCCCTACTTATTTGAGTGATAACACTATATGTTGTATATCTTCTTTGTAAATGAAATGACGTTCATTCTCTTTAAGGTTGTTATGATTTCAATCCTCTTTAAGGTTGTTATGCCATCATTACAAGTCTCGGACGAGACTTCCTTTAAGGTTGTTATAATTGCAAAGTCTTGAACTTGGCATCTCTCAGATCCTATATAATAAGATCCGGCTCGTCAAGAGGAAACCAACAGAATTTGTTTCGTGTGAATTGGACCTTGTTTCGATTTGTTATGATTTTTGAAAGAAAGAGAAGTAAGGATGTTTAAAATGTCATTAACCCATAATGGTTGTCATTAAGACTAATATGATTAAGAAACTAATGATGGATTGAAAACTACTAATGACCATTAGCGAACAGTAATCAATAGTTAGCAAGCCTAAGCCGCGAAAGTTAAATCATGTTTAGTGAAAGTTAATCACGATTAGCATTAATTAAGCATTTTTAGTAAATATAGAATCCTATGGAATGTTCTAACTTAAGCCCTAAGTTTCGGATAAATTTTGGCCAAAACAATGGGCCAAAACCATGGGTCGCTAACTGCGGTTAAGGTCTAAATCATGGTTTTCTAACTATGGTTAGCGATTTTCTGGAGCCTACAAATACCCCCTACCCATTCATTCTCTACGTTTTCCACTGCCGCCACCACCCCAAGGGCTAGGGTCAAGAGGTCAGGATGAGGAGTGAGAGGTGAGGAAGGAGCGCTAGTGAAGCGCTGCTGGGAGAACGAGGATGAGGAAGGTACGGTCCTCTCTTAGTCTGCTTCGTGAGCTAGATTTTCGATTCATGTTCTTTTTACAATTTTGTTTTTGATTCATCTTCTTTCCGACTTGCTTTCTGTTATGTTTCGAGAAGAAGTTCATGTAATACCCTACTTATGTGTGGGCGGCTATGCATGTCAATGAACCCTTTGATTCGTCACACATTCACTCACCTAAGGCGCGTGGTGTCTACCGATTCTCCATCGCTTGTAGTTTGATTATATTCTTTCAGTTTCGCTATTGTTTTCCTCTCGATTGATTTTACAGAGGAAAATCTTTTCATTTTTATTTATAATATATCCCGATATAAGGGGAAACTCTCCCGAATATCACCCCATATAAGGGGAAGCTCTGCTGAAATTTCAAGAGAAAATATGTTCTTCACGTTCTTCGTGTTCTTCATGTGTTCTTCACGTTCTTTGTGTTCTTCGTTCATTCTTTGCGTTCTTAACACGTTCTTAGCGTTTTTGATACGAAAGTGAAATTCGATTGTTTCGGGAGCCTTAAATCATCCTTTTTGAAAACGAAACACGATAAAACACTACATACGTGAGAGAGAGCTCGATCAGGTAACGAAATCCTTCCTTTTGCTGTTGGGGTTTCATACGAGATTATTAAAATTCCTGATTTTACGTTCTTCTCTATAAAGAACCCTAATTTGGCTATTTTTGAGGAAGTATGAAAAGTTGCTTTGTGATTACCACTAAAATAACGTTTAAGCATCGAATTGATGCAATGGCTTGGAAAGATAGGGTTTGGGAGTTAAAAGAGCATAAATTGAGTATATAACTATTTGAATTAATATATGTGTAAGTCTATACTCAGTATGTATGGTTACGCTAATCTAAGGCTTAACAGGGGAATTATATCATGGAATTGATATTTTTTGAGTTGCATCCTGAAAAGGATCGTGTGTCACGTCAAGGATAACTGGGAGTAGAACTATAGGTCAGGCATGCAACCTGTAGTTTTGTCAGAAGGAACCCGTATTGGCGTTTCCCTATCTAGGTGGTATACGGTTGCCTATTACGATAAGTGCGCACGAAATGAATGATTTGCAACGCGTGGTACCGAGAGCCAATATCTTCGGGTTGAACGACGGAAGATGTGGTCGTGCCATGTGGAGGCACGGGTGGTTGGATAGCAGCTGGGTCATGATAACATGTATTTAAAGCTGCTAGGTTATATGATTAACTGTTAGCCTGAGGTTTAAGCAACTGAGTCCTCGAGGATGGTGTGCTCCTTTGTTTGTCAGGCTGAGGGCTTGAGACACTGAATAATAAAAGAAAAGGAAATTGTTAGGGTAGTATTGGAGGATTGGTTGAGGCGAACGTGCAATGGCATAAGCTTACCAGATCAACGCAATCTCCAATCCTGAAGTATCCACAGCTTCAGAGTCCATATAGTGGCGAGGTAATTCCCTGGACTAATCCTGGACGTGAAATAGAAAGGAATAGGACTTAAATTAATGAGAATGAATGAAACTTTTTGTGGTAACAAGTTTTGAAAAATTACACAATTTGTTTGCTTTTATTCTTCTTCGTTACTTAGCGTTCGCTAATTGTTATCCTATGATTTATGGAAAACTCGACATGTGTCGGTGAGCCATTGCAAGGACATTAATAATCCAGCCAACTAACATAGTCATCCGGTCAGCCACAATATCTTTATTCTGTAAGGTAGTTAGTAATCTTTTGTGTGTTTCCTTCCAGTTGATTTATATGTAAATGATTATGGTGGGATAATGTATCATGTGAACTTTATTTTGTGAATGGAAAAGTGTTGAAATACTTCCTTCTGAGCATTTTTAATTGCAGTCTGTTTCTGAATGTTAGTTGTGATTGTTGAATAAATTATTGTTGAGTAACCGGATCTGGATATGGGAGGATCCGACGACCCAGAAATTGGGGCCGTGACAAAACTAACCGGAATCCGTGAATTTCTTTTCCATAATACCCAGTTTGTTTCTCAAAATTACAAAAATGTCATCCTTTCTCTCTCACATCTCCGGGCCTCCTCCACGACATCCCCTCCTCCCCTCCCCCCAACCTCCCCTCCTCCCCTCTGCCCAACCTCCCCTCTAACCGACCGCCCCTCCCCTGACCTCCCTACTACCCGACATCCCCTCCCCTGACCTCCCCACCGCCCGACCTCCCCTCCCCTGAACTCCCCTCCCCTCCGCCCGACCTCCCCTCCCTGACCTCCCCACCGCCCGACCTCCCCTCCCCTAACTTCCCCTTTGCCTAACCTCCCCTCCTCCCCTCCGTCCGACCTCGCCTCCTTCTGACCTCCCCTCCCCTGACCTCCCCTCTGCCCGACCTCCCCTCCCATCAACCTCCACCCAAACCACCCCTCACCCCCTCCACCTCCCGCCTAGGCCTCCTCCCACCGACCTCCACCCAGATCCACCTCACCCCTCATCCCCTCTGCCTCCGCCCCTCCCAGGCCTCCTCCCTAACCCTCGTCCCCCTACCACCAACCTCCGTATAGACCCCCCTCAGCCTCCGCCTCAACCAGGCTTCCCCTGTGTCACCCCGACCTCGACCCCTCCCCACGTGCAATCCATGGGGTGATACATAGTACTTTGTGGGTTGCAGAGACCTCGAGGTACTCCAATGCCCCCTCCTCGTGCTCCAGCGCCCCCTCCTCGTGCTCCACCGTCGAAAGGGAAAACAAGAGGAAGAAGGAGGAGATAAGAAGGAAGGAGCGAGAGAGAAAATTCCTACCATGGATATACTGTAGTTTGATTAACCTAGTGTAAACCCCAGCTAGTTAATCCAAGAAACCTCAAATTAACAGTAGAGGTTGTGGGATAAGATGGAGCAAGTTTACATGGTCGAGGGGGAATTAGGTTGTTTCAAAGTTCATGGAGGTAATTGACAAAATTATAGGGTCTACCGGGTAAAAATCCCTTATATAAAATACAAATAAAAATTGCAAAATAAAAAATAAACAAAAACAAACTATTGTATTTATTATATAGGTATAGCATAGTTGTATTGTAAATAGCTTTATTTATTTAGCTTAATACATCAACTCATACAAATAAAAAAATATTTAAAATCCTTTAATAATTTTGTAAATTAATAAATTATATAATTATTTATAAAAAATAATTTATTAAAAATTCACTTATTGTATATATGTAAGTATTTTTACCTATGAATTAAAGTTTTTATTTATTTTTACCAATTTATCTAATTTGTTTAATTTATTAAAAATTAGCTAAATTAGTTTTATTTATTTATTAACATTTTTATTTGATTTTTTTAATTTAAAATTTGTTATTTATTTTCTATTTATTTCTAATTTCTTAAATATTGTTTGTCTTGTAGTGCCTTATCTTTAGTGGGCCGGTCTCTGATTGGCCTGCTAATGAATATGTGATTCATCATATTAAAAGATGAACATAGAGCTTTCAATCCCAAGTAATTAGCTGCATTTCATCATTTATTCTGCATTTTTACCATTCATTCACTTAAATTTAATATTTGCACTTTAGCACTCATAGTTGCATTCATAATCATGTTCATATTTTCACTTAATTTCATGCATTTTTAATTAATTCAAGCTAAGTACCTCCAATTGACCTCAAACCACATCCATTGTGTACATATTATTAACAAGATTAAAGGAAAAATACAAAAAATACCAACTCAAATAATTGGCCCGTGAGACAAAATTCCAATTTCAGAATAGGTAGACTAAAATGCTCATATCTTCCTCATACAGTGCCTGATTTAGGTGTACATACTTTAAAAATAACACATATTCAAAGATCTTCAAAACAAGACGAATTTCATAAACATCAGAGCTCATTTGTGAAAGTTGAGTTTTGGGCCTCTTTTGTACATTTTGTGTTTTGCATGATTTTAACTTAATATTTTTTGTACATAATTAACCCTTTTACTTTATTTCTTTTTCATTTATATTCTCTGATGAAAGTTTTATTAAAATGCACAAAAATCCAAATTCAAAATGAGATTGAATCAAAGAATCTGACAAAGTCTGAGTGTCCTCTGCAAGTCTGTACAATTATCTCACTATTTCCACTTTATTTTATTTCCCTTTTTCCTTATTTAATAAAAATTCAAAAAAAAAGATTAGTGTACAAATATTTATCTTTGTTTTTATCGTCATTTTTCTCGATTTTTCTCTTCATTAAAATCACAAAAAAATACAAAATCTAAAAATCAAGGTATTCTATGTATATAAAGTAGCCTAAAAATATCACTTTGCGTAGATGATCTCTTTTACTCTTGGTCCCTTCATAGAATTCGTAGATCTCATTGAGACGGGCAATTTTCATGTTGGGAACTTTTCGATCCGAGGTCTCTTGCTAGTTTTTATGGATTTTTCATTTATTTTTATTCATCGATTTTTCTAGGAGTGACACGTGGAAGCTCCTGAAGCTGCCACATGTCACCCCTTTTGGTATTTATTTTCATTTATTTAATTTAAATAAATACATAAAATAAAAAAACTTTTCTCTCACCTCACGTGCCATGCACGTGAGAGTCAAGCCCGTAGGACTCACAACCACTGAAGGTCTCTCCTCCTCTCGCGCGCAACTGTTGCTGCCTTATCCCCTCACCGACTGTCGTTCCCTTATCCTCGCCAACCCTCCTTATCTCATCTCTGCTCCCCACTCCTTGCACGGAACGACCGCAATGGCCACTTCCCTCCTCATCGACTGTAACCACTTTCTCCTCCTCCTATAAATACTCCCCTTAACCGGCCGTCTCCGGCATCCACCACTGACGAGAGAGGGAGTTGCATCCCTCGATTCCTTCTCAGTGACAATGCGAAGGTACTTCGATTGAGTGGCGATCGGCCACCCATTCCTCCGACGAGATCCAGGAGAGGCCAACTCTTCTGTAGCAGCAACCTCGAGGGGTAGCTGCTCAGCCTCGAGTGTCACACCCCGCACTTGAGGCAAAGATTAAGCAGCTCCTCCGAGCTATGCCTCGTTCGAGGCGTACGTCAGGTATACACCTCCTTACTTCTCCCTTGTTTTCCTTCTTTTCCTCTGTTCTTCAAATTCTCCAGCTCTTCCGCTCGATCTCCGTCCAACCACGACCATCTCTACTTCGCAACTCCATCCTCGATTCATCACACCACTGCCTTCACTCCGTCGAGTGCCCTTGAGATTATGACCAACCACCCTCGACATGAGAGCGCCTCAGCCCTTTCCCCATGTACCCTGTTGCTACGAGCATCATCTTCACCAAGTTTGTGAGCAGTAGTCTTAGAACTCCTCTCATCCACTTCGACTCCATCATCGCATACACTTCAGTCGCCTCTGCCCGACGACCCTTGGCCATGTGTCGGCCGTCAGAGCTACCTCAACCCACTCCGCACCGATCGTTAGACACGCACCCTCATCGTGCACCTGTACGAACTAGCAGCAACTGACAACGCCCGCAGCCAGGAGCCACTACCACTGCAGCCTCTTCAACGAGCAATCGCCCCACTAGCGGCCTGTAGCACCGCCCTCGTGCAACCCTTCCACCGCGCAACAAATTGACCTCCACATCAGCCCACGAGTCACTTCGCCCTATAGCATCCACCATTCTGGATTCTAGATCCCCATATGGTTACGTGCTCCTCACGTAACACCTGGGAACATTTGCGAGGAAGCCTCTGATAGTCTGCATATTTACGGTTATACCCCTGATGCTCAAGAGACACGTGCACATCACGTGAATACTGGAAAACCTGCAGAAACACCCCTGAGTTTCGCCTAATCTGCAAAAGAGGCCTCAACCCACGCGATCTGCATGTGTGGGCAAGGGTTTTTGCGTAGCAGCCTCCCGTTCCTGGCACTGCACGTATACCCCCGCCAGCTGGACATCACGTGTGTGGCGCATGAAGCATGGCAATTTGCATTTCCCCCCAGTTTCTAGGTAATTGCATAACAACCCTTGTCAGCATATTTTATTTATATCTAATTTATTTTCTATTATTGCATTTAGAACCCTGTGTTCTCCATTTATTTTGAACCTCATTTTGGCATCATTTTATTATTTAAAAAATTGTACTTTGTTCTACAATTAATTATTCACATTGTGGTATGCTCAGATATTTTTAGGCTTTGTGGTTAATTAATTAATATTATTCTTGCGTAAAATTATTTATTTTACCCATTGATTGCTCCGAAATTCACAGTTAAATAACCATAGCTCCAAAATTGTCAAAAATTCATGGATTGCAGAATTAATTGTTAGTAACATTGAGTTCAAAAAAATTGCATTTGCATGCATAGTTTTCTCTAGAAAAATCATTTTGTACATTTCACTAATTGATGTTTAATATGTATTAAATCCAATATTTTTGGGGTTTAGGATTTTTCTGAGATATATGACGTAGTGATATATCTTAGATAATTTTATTTCCTGAAAATAAGTATATTTGATATTTATACAATTGATTATTGAAAACCTCCTTATCTACATTCATAAATTCACTATTTATTCATCTTGCATCCAAAAATTTCAAAAAAAATTGTAGTTGTCTAATTTCATCAGATTTAACATTCTGGCCAAGTTTGAGGACTTTTGGATTTCATTTGATCAAAATTTACAATTTAACCCCTTAACTTTGCCAAAATTGCATTTGCTCATTTATTGCATTTAAAAATATAAAAAAACTCCCTGAACTAAATTTTAGATCGTTTTCAAACCAACCTAAGGAGACAGTTGCCTCCCTGAGTTCGACCTTGGAACTTATCAAGTAAAAAAAAATTGACCACTTGCTTTAATTGACAAAATAATTAAGAAAGTGGTCGTTTGATTAATCCGAAATTGCCCACCTGCAACGAAATTCGAATATCATTTAATCGTTAATTCGACTAAATTAATAGGGTGATTTCGTGGTTCTTCAAATGGTACCGTTGTCGGGGAGGCACGGCTTAGGTTAATTTTCAAAACATCTTGATTTTAGGTTTTCCAACCCCTGGGTAGTCTGACCCCCGGTTCTTCTTGTGCATATTTCTCTATTTATTTTCCACCATTTTTTGTTTAATTTTATTTTATTCTCTTTGTTAGTCTATCTCTCTGACCACCACCTTGTCTTTGTGCGAGGGACCTTACGCGATGGAGTAGTCGCTTAGCCGAGCAACTTAGGAGCTTCGGAGGCCGGTATTTTCTGGGAAAATAGCCGAGTAACCAAATTACATAAATTTAAGATCGAGTCGAGTCGTGAGAGAGTTGATGAAACTCGATTCATCATCTTAATTCTTCATTTTTAACCCCTTTACTTAAAAGTGTTTCAATAAAAACCAGTTAAAGTCCTGTAGTTATCAGAGTATTGAATAAATTAAAAATCACAAAATATCACAAAATTAAAAATCATGGTGTTTTTATCCTTAAAATACCCTAAAAAATGTTTTCTATCTTCAAATGACCTCGTCTGCATTTTTGGTCAACATGAAACTTGTACATCTCATCGAGATCTACAACTTTGATGTTTTGAGTTTTTCCAATTTCGGTCTTTTAACCCATCAAAAATTAAAATCTTTCTTTGAATAACCTGATTGGGCCACGTGGCTCATTCTGGTTGAGCCACGTGGCCGCATCTCCTCGCGCCACGCCGCCTGATTTCTCAGCCGCCCGATCTATTTCCTCTCTCTTGATTACTGCCGTCCCTTGCCGCTGTGATCACAACCATCCGATCAGACCACGGATCTCATCCAGGCCGATGGTTCCCGCCTTTCTCTCCTTGCGACACGTGGAGGCGCTTGCACCCTTCGATCATCTCCAGTCACTCAATCCCAGCCGCTCGACTCCGCCGATTCATCCACCGTTCGATCGAAGTCCTGACCTCATCTCCGCCACCCGCTAGCGCTGCGCCCACATCACGACACGTGGCGTACCCATTTGCCCTTCAATTGCATCACCTGGGGCTCCATCACGGCTGTTCTTTAGCGCCTGATCTTCAGCCGTTGGATCTCCAGATCCAATGGCCAGAACACCTTCGTCAACCTCCGGTCACCCATCTCCCCCACGTTCGCCATATCGCACAACCGACTCGCCCTTCCCATTTTCCTACCCACCATCACCACTCTCTCTACTCACTAACTACTCCAGGGTCTTCACCATTCGTCCGTCATCCTCGCTGGTCGTCTCGCACTCCACGACACCCTCCCACTCACGCCATATCTCCCCCACAAATTATGACCATCTCGACCGGAACCGCCACCTTCACTCGATAAATTCATCAGCTCCCCCACCTATCACAACTGTCCACCTTTACGCTAGGGGCCTCCCAGCAAGCCTCCGCCCCCCCGGTGACAGCGAGGGGGCGACGAGGAGCGCGAAGACGGTGACTCTCTCCGATGTTGACACCTGACCATGGTAGGCCAGGCTCGCGGTGGCTCCGCCTCTGCCAAGCTGCTCCCAATGGCTGGGGGAGTCCAGCGATGACCGGAGTGCCACCAGCACTCAGCGCAAGCCGCCTCCGCTCCACTCGATCTCAGGTAAGCTTCTCCGATTTCTCTTGTAATTTTTCGTCCTTTTTCTCGCAATTAATCAGATCGGTCCCACACCCCATTGCCTTTCTCTCTAGTTTCACACCTCCTCCCCCATCTTCGCGCACGATTTGGATAAACATTCCCCATTCTCCATACTCTGAGCACCTCTGCTCCACCTCCTCTCCAATTCGCTGGAGATGGAGCTCCGGTCTCCCATCTCTACGCCCGAACGAGGCCCCATTCCATTCCCAACCATTCGCATATGCATGCCTTGGCTATTGGAATAACAATGCAGGCACCCTCGTTGAGTGAACGGAACCATCATCGGAGCAGATTTCACAGGAAACGCCGCCGGCATCCACGCCTCCTCCGACTCTTTTAGGTCCTCCAGATGCTTTGTCAAGACTCCACGATGAATTCTAGCCATACAGGAGCTTCTGGGGATCTTCACCGCGCTTGGAAAGAGGTGGCGGAGCTCGACCCTCATCACCGGAGCTCTGTCTTCATCACCCAACGCAGAGGAGGAAGGAGACACAACAGCCGTTGGATGGTCTTCTCCTGGTGACCATCTGACGACCCAGATGAGGACACGTCAACGGCTTCACACAGCACAGGTGTCGTCGGATCATATTGATCTGATGGTTCACATCCATCTGCGTGTCTACTCTGAGCCTCAGCATCAGAACCATTAGGCTCGGAGCTTCCGAGCCTATGCCGAGCCTCCCAGAGCTACGATCTACTCCAAGCTTGATCCGAACCTAGTCGAAGCAGCCCGAGCCTCCGAGTCGTCCCGAACCTGGAAGAGCACGTACTGGTCACGTGCAACCTGGGCAATTTGCAGAGAGGCCCACCGACTTCTTCAATATTG
This sequence comes from Ottelia alismoides, assembly GCA_037367405.1. Lineage (NCBI taxonomy): Eukaryota > Viridiplantae > Streptophyta > Magnoliopsida > Alismatales > Hydrocharitaceae > Ottelia > Ottelia alismoides. The sequence continues at coordinate 687,761 of JAZKJV010000779.1, forward strand.
CATACAAGTCCTGGATCGCGTGCAGCGTACGTGCACAGTGGGTATTTTACAATTTACCCCCTACGGGTTTTCATAATTGCAAAAATACCCCTATGCATGTGGGTCATTTACAGGGAAGGTCTCGAATTTTCTATTATTCACATTTTAGTCCCTCCCAGGGACCTATTTGTAGTTATCTTTCATGTTTTTTTCTTGCGTTTATGCCCCTAACTTCTTTGATGCATATCTTGAGCTTCGTAACTCCGATTGAGACGATTTCAGTGGCATTTTGAAGCTCTCTTTGTTTCTTCTTTATGGCATGCTTTTATTTCAGAATTGACACTCCTAAATTTGATGTGTTATTTTATTTATTAAGTGTCTTGATTCCAATGATTCTCGTGCCAAATTTTTACATGAATGAAGAGTGCTTCATTATTTGACCCTAATTTGATTTGTATCTTAATGGCTCAAGTACTTCTGATCTAGAGCTTGTTTGCTTTGCATTTCATCACATTTATTTGCGTGATTAAAATAAAAAAAATGCATGTTTTATTGCTTATTGCATTGTCTCATCTTCGTGCATTATTTGACCTATTTGTCTCCAGCTCAACACTTAATTAAATTGATGAGAATCTAGATAATGCGAGAGAGGCTCGTGCCCCTGAGTTCGACCTTGGTTTCTTGCCAAGTAATAAAAATTCACGACCATCTGATTTTTATTGATATATCCAAATTAGGTGGTCTTTTGATGGACCGAATCCAGCCCGGCTGCAACGTTCTTAAGTGCTAATTCAACACCCTTAATGGGCTGAAATTGCGGTTCGTCAAGAGTGTAGAGCCCTTAGGATTTTATTTCATGCATTTTATTTTATTGCAAAATTTCTAGCGGATTCCGTTCGGAATCTCGCATGTGCAATCCGAGTTAGACATTATTTTGTGGTGTGCTGGGCCTGATTCACCCTCCGGTGAGGGTGGGGTCCGACTTGAGTGGCGAAATTAAGATATGCACACGGTAGTGTAATTTCAAACTTGTTTGTGCCCTTCATAATTTAGGACCACACTATCACTCTAATTATATACATCTTAGATCATTTTCACTTAGTCAAATTTAATTCACTTCTTCCTGCTAAGTAGAACTATCTGTTAGGTATAGTTTTTATTGATTGCATTTCATATAGAATAAAATTTTCAATTCTGCATTACATCCCGCACGAAGAGCGTGAGGATCACTGTCAGTCTTCTGAACTGAGCATGCAGCATTGAATTTCTCATTGCATCAAGCTTTTCTCGACTCCCTTTCTCTTGGTTTTATAACGCAAGATTAAAGGAAATTGGGATTGTCCATTAGGCGTGCTTTGTGCGATGGACTAAACTCAGTGAAAATTAAGCTTAAAAATCGGGATTGCTAATACAACATGAACCAAAGAATTGCATTAAAAACTGAAATTTTCTTGGGAGAGTAATCCCCTCATTATTTGATTTCACTTGCAAGTAAGAGAGGGACAAACACTAGGATAGAGCGAAGCCAGGATTTTCCGATTGACTACTGATTCTACAAAAACTATTAGACATTTTTCAGTGAGGATCTACATGTAGCTGATAAACGGTACGGATTTTCTTAGCAGAGTGAGAGGTTTAGAGGATACTGCATAAGGCTCCGTCCTTAAGTAACGTTGAACCATACTCATACGGTCCGTATTTACTCCCATACTGGCTGAAAGTAGGTGCTAGTCGTAAGAGTCAGGACAATTTATAGGGAAATACATGCACTTAACAACTCGTTAACTCTTTTCATTTTTGCATTTATCACCAACTAAAACAGACAAGATAATTTGGTCGAACCTTCATGGCCTTCACTGCATTAAGTTGGTGAAATTGGGGTTTGCTTTGTGTTTGCCTTCAATAGTGTGCGGTCATAGACTACGATCTTAACACCCTTCCTATTACTCCTCTGTTCACATCGTGTTCTTAACCTTTTGACATAGAGAATGGCAGATTGGGATGATTCTTGCTCGGACTCCACGAGCCTCTCGCCTACCTCTCCAAACCCATCATCCTCATAGGTTCAGGGATACTCTTCCCCTAAATTCCCTTGATTTCATGGACACTCTTTCTGTGGGACTAAATTCAATAATTCATTTTTCATTCTGAAGACTCATATCAACCCTCTCTTCTCTTATCACATCGAGGAAGACTCTCACCTCGATGCTTCTAGATCACCTTCTTGCCCAGCTATTAATTTAAACTCTTTGTATTCTGAAGGTGAAGAAGACCAAGATAACAAGATGCCTCCCAAGAAGGGCATGGACGATGAGGGAGATCACGAAACATTGAGGGACATTCTGTCCAGACTCGCACAAGCTGAACAGAGAAATGAATTACTTAGACAGGAACTTGGACAATTAAGAAATGGGGGAGGATCAATGAGAGATGCCTACAATCCCAGTGTCGCACAGAGCGAGAATCAGCTTAGGCCGGTAGTACGGCCAAATGCTGGAGAATTGAAGCCTCACTTCTTGACACTATTTCCAAAATTTTATGGCAACACCGTAGAGGAACCATACATGTTCCTGCAAGACTTTGAAATGGTATGTGACAATCAAGGGAGACCTGGTGTAGCATAGGTTTACATACGTCTTAGAGCATTCCCCTTTGTTGTAGCAGACAAGGTTACCTATTGGCTAAAGAATTTGGGGAGGTTAATCACGTGGAATGCATTGAAGGACATGTTCTATAAGAAGTTCTACCCATTAAGTAGAACTAATCAGATGAGGTCCCATATATCAAGTTTCACGCAGATGTCCCACGAGCCTTTCCACGAGGCATGTGAGAGATTCAAGGACCTGATTCAGAAATGCCCAGGTCATGATATTGACCGACCTATCTTTGTCCAGAACCTATATAGTGGATTAACTCCTGAAGTCCAAGGATTGTTGAATGCTTCTTGTGGAGGCAGCTATCTGAACAAAGGAGCCGACACAGTATAGATGGTTTTAGAACAGATGGCAGAAACTAGTTGCACCAAATCATCAAGCATAGATTATGACAGGCCACCTCTTTCTCGCGTATCTCAAGAGGTGGTAAGAACATCTGCACCAGATTTGGAGAATGACTTACTTCCCAACATGGGGATAATCGGTGATAAGTTAACTAAGGTTGATCAGATCGAGAAAAAGGTGAGTGAAATACGCAAGCTCGTCGAATGGGAGAGCCTCGCCAAACTTCCAAAACAGATGGCAGAGTTAGCTGATCGGATATCTAAGATCAAGATACCGGCCCCGTCTGCACCTCATGCTCCCATCTACCGAGTGCATCACATCCAAGGACAACCCATGCGGGAATCTTACAACACATGGACTCTAAGTCAGCCTGAAATCCATGAGAGCCAGTTCACAGAGACGACCATCAAAACAGTCACCGAGGAGACCCCACAAGCATGTGAGGTGAATGGGATCTGGTACACCAATGATCCCAATGCTACACAACACCAGCAACAACAACGCCCACAATACCCCCCTCAGCCTCAATATCAACAGTTTCAGACCCCTTAGCAGTAACAATACCCTCATCAACAGAACCAGTATAGTCAGCAGGTTCATCACGGACATAGCAAACCGCAACAGGGTCAACAGCAACCGTCCAAGAGGCAGGACCATGAAGCCTCATCTCCGGGCACCTCCGATCTTTAGAGGATTCTTGATGAGCTCAAATTCATCCGCAATGAACAACACAACCAGAGAGTTGACATCAATCGGCTTTCACAATGGTGCAATGAGTTCACCGCACCCAAGACCTCCATCCTAGCACAAGTTCAGGTTAATCCTAACAACCTGAACCAAGGACAGAATCGCCAGAAGGATCATATATACTATTTCGATTCCTTAGAATCAGATCATGATATCCTATCGCATGGTATTCACCATCTTACTCTCAGGAGCGGTAGGACCGTGCAGACCCCTGATTTGGCATGACAGGATGGAGCAGAGGATACTGATGAGCCAACCCCTATGGATAGCTCAAAGGAGAAGGATCATCATCACTAGCATCGTCTTCAGGATCACCATTCCCAAAAATCTAGAAGATCAAGAAAATCCAAAAAGAAGAATAAAGCCACATCGAGCACGATCGCGAGCATAGAGTCTTCAGGGGATGAGAAGACCACCTTGGATGCATCATGAATAGTTTTTCCAGCTTTAGTTTCAGTTCCATTTCATGCATGTTAGTCGAGTCCTATTCTGAGTATGAGTCCAAGTTAGAGTCATGTACAACTGAATTTTTCCAATAAAAACTCAGATGTTGATATTTCTGTTTCATATCACGAGCATTCCATCCCTTTCCATTAGGCTTTATCTAAGGGAAAGAAGAAAAATTCTCAAAAAATGACCTTAACATTTTAGAGATGGAAAGGATGTGCAATGAGAATGTTAAAGATGAAATTCCTTTCCTTCAATTAATGGATATGGTTCCTGCATTCAAGAAGTACCTTAAGGTGAGATGCACACATGTTAGGACTAGCAGAAAAAAGAACACTCAAACAGTGAAGCATGTGTTGTTCATAGACACTACCTGTGCAATCCGTAATGAGATTCCCAAGAAGAAGAGAGATCTAGGAGCACACTTTCTCACCAGTCAGACTGCTAACACATCATTTGCTCGTACTCTACTCAATAACGGATCCTTGATCAATTTACTGCCTTTTCCCTCCTAGATCATCTTAATTTAGGACCTCTGAAGAAATCGAGAGCACTCTTACAATTCGCAGACCGATCTATTAAGAGGCCTAAGGGAATGTTAAAAGACGTTCTCCTTAACGTTGAGGGGAAGAGATACAAGGTGGACTTCACAGTCTTAGACATGGAATGTCCCAGAAGATGGAAAGATTCCCATATCATACTTGGTCGCCCTTTCCTGAGAATGGTCGGAGCTATCTTTGATTATACTCTGGAGAAGATACACTTTCATGCACACGATGAAAGTGTAGAATTAGAGATGCAGCAAACAAAATGGCAGAGACCTGATTCAGAGAGCAGTACAGAGTATCTCTCGTTAGAAGACAAGTGGTACAGAGTTGACTCAGTTGATCATAGGCAGCAGCATACAACTTGGGTTGATCGGTCCCTCTCACTGGGAGAGGACAATGCAGATGAGGATGTTAGACAGTTCTGCGGAATCAAACATTATCCACAGAAGAAGTTTCTCATGCATCTCCCTACACCCTCGATGATTCAGAAGCCAACTTAGGCTTGTCAGACATGTTCCCTTTAGGTCAATCAGAGGACGGGGATGATGAGTCGGACGTCGCCCTTGATGACTGTTTGGACACTTTTGACGATCCAACTCCAGAGCTGACTCAGTTGGTGGCTAGTACTTCAGAGACAGATCCAACCGTTATCAGCACAGAGCTAGAGTTGATTGAGCCAGATGTTCTTGATGAACAAACTTTACCTGAGCTCAAACCATTACCCACAACACTCAAATACGCCTTCCTTGCAGGCCCACCCCAGAACTTCCTTGTCATAATAAGTTATAGCTTGACTGGAGAATAAGAATCTCGCTTACTAGAGATTCTTGAAAAGAACCGCAAGGCCATAGGCTGGAGCGTGTCCGATCTTCGTGGGATTAACCGTGCTTTATACTCACACCATACTTACCTTGAGGAAGGTGCTAAACCCTCTCATGAGTTCCAACGCAGGTTGAATCCAAACTTACGAGATGTGATCAAGAAGGAGATTGAATAATGGTGTGATGCGGGATTTATATATCCCATCTCTGATTCAAAGTGGGTGGAACCACTTCATGTATTCCCTAAGAAGGTGGGACTTCAGACAATCACCAACTTGGATGGAAAGGAAATTGCGACACGAGTACCCACGTTGTGGCGTGTCTCTGTGGATTACAGACGCTTGAATGTCGCGACGAAGATTGACCATTTCCCCTTGCCCTTCATAGACTAGATCCTGGAGAGACTTGTAGGGAAAGAATTCTTCTGCTTCTTAGATGAGTACTCGGGTTATAACCAAGAAGCTATTGCTCCAGAGGACCAGGAAAAGACCACCTTTACATATCCATTCGATACGTATGCATTCAGATGCATGCCCTTTGGGTTATGTAATGCACCAGGGACTCTCCAGCGATGCATGATTGCATTATTTGCTGAGATGGTTGGCGACTTCCTGGAGGACTTCATGGATGAATTCTTGGTCCATGACGACTCGTTTGACACTTGTCTATGTCATTTGGATCGAGTCCTCAAAAAGTGCAGTGAGGTAAATCTGGTGCTCTCTTAGGAAAAGAGCCATGTTATGGTTCGAGAGGGCATTGTGTTGGGGCATGTCATCTCCAAGAGGGGAATGGAGGTTGACCCTGCCAAGGTGGATGTGATCTAGAAACTTCAACCACCAACCAACATTAAACAAGTGCGGTCATTCCTTGGGCATGTCAGTTTTATCGTAGATTCATAAAGGACTTTTCAGAGATTGCCCGACCGCTCACAAAGCTCTTAGGAAAAGATACGGAGTTCATTGTAGATCGCAGGTGTCTCGAGGCCTTTGAGCTCTTAAGGAGAAAAATCATGGATGCTCCTATCCTACAGGCCCTAGATTGGTCGTTTCCTTTCGAGATCATGTCAGATGCTTCGGACTTTGCCATTGGGGTTGTGTTAGGACAAAGGAGAGAAGGGATTCCTTATGTTGTCCACTACGTAAGCAAAGAACTTGATCATGCTCAACGGAATTATACCGTCATAGAGAAGGAAATGCTTGCTGTAGTGTTTGCCTTAGATAAATTTAGGTCACATCTTCTAGGTTCTAAGGTCACTGCATTCACTAAACACACATCCATCAAATACCTAATGAAAAAGGACGCGAAGGTGCGTCTTCTTAGGTGGATCCTATTACTCCAAGAGTTTGATTTGCAGATTAAGGATAAGCCAGGAGTAAAGAATGTAGTGGCTGATCACCTCTCCCATATAGAGTCACCTAGTTCCTCTGAGACTGACCCCATCAAGGACTCCTTCCCTGACGAGTCGATCTGTTCTGTCGACTCTCTTCCATGGTATGCTAACATGATGAATTTCTTAGTATCCAGGATAATTCCCTATGATTGGCCCAAGAGCAGCATTGACCGACTAAAGTCAGAATCTAAGAAATACCAATTGGAGGATCTGTTCCTTTTTTTGAAGGTCCGAATTGTGTATGGTGGAGGTGTATTCCTCAGGAGGAATACATGAGTGTCCTCACCAACTGCCATTCCTTGGAGGCATGAGGACATCACTCCGGGAAGAGGACTGCCTGCTTCAATGTGGCTTATACTGGCCGACCCTGTTCTGAGATGCATATGCATTTGTTAGGTCATGTCGTATGTCAGAAAATGGGAGGGATTGTCTATTCCAAAGACGAAATGCCTATGCAACCAGTCATTATGGTTGATGTTTTCGATGCATGGGGCATAGATTTCATGGGCCCACTTCCTAACAGCAATGGCTAGGAGCACATTCTTTTGGCGGTTGATTATCTCTCTCGGTGGGTGGAAGCTATCCCCACCCGAGCCGTAGATAGCAAAACTGTCTGCAAGTTCATGAAAGATTACATCATTTCACGGGTTGGGGTTCACAAAGTCATTATATCTGACGGGGGAAGCCACTTTTTTAACAGAAAAATGAAAAATTAACAAAGAAGTACAACATAGAACACCGTGTCGCTAGTCCATACCACCGCAATCAAATGGCATGGATGAGGTGTCGAATTGGGAGGTGAAGGGCATTTTACAGAACATCGTCCTCCCTAATAGGAAGAACTGGTCCCAACTCTTGGACCAAGTTCCATGGGTATACCAGACAACTTACAAGACCCCGCTTGGAACCTCCCCATTCAGGATGGTTTACGGGAAGCCATGTCATCTGCCAGCTGAGCTGATACACAAATCCAAATGAGCATTAAAGAAAATGAATTGGAACACTCATGAAGGACATAGGCAGAAAGATGGATCTAAACGAGCTTATGGAAATAAGAAACAAGGTATATGATAACAATGTGATTTACAAGGACAGAATCAAGCGTTGATACGATCAACACATCAGAAGAAACAATTTTGTCACAGGACAGAAAGTGTGGTTATTCAATGCCAGGTTGAAGATTTTTCAGGGCAAGTTGAAATCCAAATGTACGGGACCCTTCATTGTCAGAGAAGTGAATGCGAATGTCAGTGTATGGATTCAGAGCTTACAGATGGAGCACACCCGTTCATTGTGAATGGGCAACTGCTGAAGCACTTTGCAGGATCAGATGAGAAGTTAGCCCAAATTGAGGAGATCTCATTCATGTGCATCCCAGAATCCCATGATCTTATCTTAGGGAACACATGAATTCACATCACTTTCATATCGGTACCTTACTCGCCCTTTCCCCGCCCCCATCGGTTCCCTTGTAAATTTTCTTCCTAAACTTAGGCCAAGGCCTAAGTACAGGGGGACTCGATGCCATCTGTATTGTCTCATCATTCTACTCCCAATTCACTCTGTATATTCTCCAGATCTCACCGGTTCTCATACTCACTCCTGTTCTATACTTAGGCTGACCAGAGCCAAAGTATAGGGGGGACCGATGTTCATCCTGCATACATTCATATAATTCTCTCTTGACCTCGACCGCTCCACTTTTTGATCTTCTTCTATACTTAGTCTGACCAAAGCCTAAGTATAGGGAGATGGTTGACTTCTATAATCCTTTTTATTTTATTTTTCTTCACTCTCCTATGCTTACCACGAGCTATGTCTTCTTGTCGCTTCTTGTGCTATGAGGACATAGCACACGCTAAGTATAGGGGTCATGTATATATTACATATATACTTTACCCGTAGCTCATACTTTCATGTATTTTGTATATATTATGCAATAATTATAGGATGGGTAAAAGTCAAAAAACAAACAAAAAAACACAAAAATGCTGAAAGATCTCTATTGCATACCATCCTTGCATACAAAAAAAATCATCTTGCACCTCATTACATTCCATAACATATGCATTTCATAACTAGCATATGCAAAGGGGAAAGTTATTGTGTTCTAAACTGAGTTATGAGTAGAAGTGGAGAGTGGTCTTGAATTAGTCTTAATCTACCTAATTTCCAGAGGAACTTCATCGAGAAAAAGGATTTTAGAAGCTCCAGGTCTTTTGACTTAAGTCTTCGAGTTTCACATGACAATGTGCAGCCTTTGACTCTTAGTGTCTAACCTGCTCTCCTAATTCTCGGTATAGCTTTTGAGTAGGGAATTAATATGTTCTCTTACACTATGCACTTAGCTCAACTCAGACGAGGTTTTGGAAGACTATGTGGGTCTCTTTTCTGGTAGTGTGGACATCTAAAGACCAGAGTATGGGTTGAAATAAAGCTTCAAAAAAGGGATGGACACATGGGCACAAATTTTTCTAAGACCCCAAACCATGTACAGAGAAAAGATTCCATATCCGTAGGGGATCAAAAGATCCATACAGAGTTACCAAAAATCCATACCAAAAAGAAGCCAAACTACCAGATAAATACTTGACCAAAAAGGTACAAGCTTCAAGAAAACCTGCAGATCTTAGTGGAGACTTGGCTAAACTGGTCGGCTTCACAAGGAGAGGTGACTAAATTGGTCATCCTCCACTTCTTTCCCCCTTCTTCTAATTCTCCCCCCTTTCGATTGTAAACATAGCGCGACAGACCTTAGAAGAATATACCTGACTCCTTGAGGATGAGTTATAGGGAGAGAGGTTTGCATGGTAATTTGACATTCTTGATGGAGAGAGCTAAAACCTTTCACACACATGAGATAATTGTTCAATGTTCATGGGACATGCTTTGGGAGAAGGATTGATTTAAGATGACTTCTGAGCTGAATCTATTTCAATGACATATAGAACTCGAAGACTATTGATTTTAAAACCCTAAGTCTCACAGAAGTTCCATCACACTATTAATCCAAAGGTCGGGTCTAGCTCCACTTTCACCTTTTATTCATGACTTTGGTATGGAACCCAAAATCATTTCACTTTTGCATTTCATTTTAGTTGCTCGGGGACGAGCAAGATTTAAGCATAGGGGGTTGATGAATCCGTGATTCATCATACTAACAGATGAAAATATAGCTTCGATCTCAAGTAATTAGCTGCATTTCATCATTTATTCTGTATATTTACCATTCATGCACTTAAAATAATATTTGCATTTTAGCACTCATAATTGCATTCATAATCATGTTTATATTTTCACTTAATTTCATGCATTTTAATTAATTCATGCTAACTCCAATTGACCTCAAACCACTCCATTGTGTACAGATTTCTATTAAGATTAAAGGAAAAATATAAAAAATTACTAACTTAAATAATTGGCCCGTGAGACAAAACTCCAATTTTAGAATAGGTAGACTAAAGCGCTCATATCTTCACTATACAGTGCCTAATTTAGGTCTACTCACTTTTAAAGTAATACATATTGAATGACCTTCAAAACAAGACCAATTTCATAAAAATCGGAGCTCATATGTGAAAGTTGGGTTTTGGGCCTCTTTTGCATATTTTGTGTTTTGCATGATTTTGACTTAATATTTTATTTACATAATTAACTATTTTTATTTTATTTATTTTCATTTATATTCTTTGATGAAAGTTTTATTAAAATGCACACAAATCCAAATTTAAATCGAGATTGAAATCAAAGAATCTGACCAAGTCTGAGTGTCCTCTTCGAGTCTGTACAATTATCTCACTATTTCCAGTTTATTTTATTTCCCCTTTTTTTCTTTTTTAATAAAAATCCCCAAAAATTAGAATAATATGTAAATATTTATCTTTGATTTTATCGTTATTTTTCTTGATTTTTCTCTTCATTAAAAATTATAAAAAAAATTACAAAACCCAAAAATCAAGGTATTCTATGTATATAGAGTACCTCAAAAATACCACTTTGCACATATGACCTCGTTTGCTCTTAGTCCCTTCATAAAATTTGTAGATCTCATCGAGTCGAACAATTTCGTGTTGGGAACTTTTTTGATCTAAGGTTGTTTGCTATTTTTTCCTGGATTTTTATTTTATTTTTATTTCTCAATTTTTCTAGGAGTGACACGTGACAGCTCCTGGAGCTGCCACATGTCACCCATTTTTGGTATTTATTTTTATTTATTTATTTAAAAAAACTAAAAAAGCTTTTCTCTCACCTCATTGATGAACGCGAAATTCGCCTCTTTAATAGTGTGAAATTAGTCGTAGTATAGGAGGCGAATTCGGTTAAGCAAAAGCCACGATCTTTGAATGTCGTGGAATATTTTAACTTGGCAAGTCTACCAAGGTCGAACATAGGGACACGGCTGCCTAATAAATTTATCGAATTTCGGTTCATGATGGCACAATGTGAATTAATTTCAATTTTAGGTCCTGCAAATTACGTAATATACAAAGCGATGCTAAGATGGATGCATTTTTTAATTATTTTTATGCAAGTTAAAGTGATGCAAGAGCAAATATGCAAGAGAAATTATGTACAGATTCAAGACTACAATTATACCCTTAAAGTTATGAGCAACATAATATAAAAGTGAATCAGTGTCAATTTAATCACAACAATAAAAGCGGTCATCAGATCAAAGCAAGCCAAGGAGAGCACGGTCCCAATTACCACATAAAAACTCACTTCAATTAAAACAGGGGTGAATGAGACAATTAACATGCTAAAATGTAGAGGACAAAACAAGGATCAAAACAACACTAAAATCATGCAATTTGGACCTACGATGCTCAAGTTATGCTAAAAACAGTGCAGGGGCATAATTGTAATAAAAATGCAATAAAATAAAGGATAAATATTGCATTTAGGTCCCTGGAAGGACTTAAATGCAATTACCAAAACCGCATGGGCTGGATGCAATTTCACCATTTGCGCGCAGGGGCCTTTTTGTAATTTCGAAAAAGTCGAAGGGCTTCCCTATAAAATACCCTGGCACACACGTAAGGCATGTGCCTGGGGACTAAAATGCAAATCTTGAAAACTTCAGGGTTTTTTACGTAAATTACCCAAGTCCTCCACGTGCGATACACGTGAGGGCCCAGGCTCGGGAAGGGACCTCAACTTCAGGCCACGTGGACGCGTCTGGTAGCTCGGGATGAGGCTCGGTGTGATCCGAGCCAATTGGTTAGGAAGAGAGGCTTGGGCATCAACGTGGCGTCATCACGACCGTCCGATCAGGAGGATCGGACGGTGTCTGCTCCTCGTGCTCCTCCGCAGGTCGCCGGAGGAGGTGGGGCTTCGGTGGCCTGCTGGTAGCTCCACCGTGCTCCATATTAGCATCAAAATGTCAAGGAGGCTCGCTGGAGGCATGGAAAAAGTCCTGGAGCAGAGACGAAGCTCCGGCGTTGTCTGGAGCTGCTCGGCGAGGCAAGGTCCATCGGAGGGAAATCTCGAGAACGACGGGGCGGTGTGAGCTCCGATCAATGAAGAGAATGGACCTGCATACGTTAGAATAGCCGAAGCGTGCATGGTGCAAGTGCGTGGGAGTGAAGTGAGGCGAGTGGGTGGCCGTGAAGCGACGGGAAGCGATGGCCGGAGGCTTCTTCGCTGCCGGAGCAGGAAAAGAAGGGGATCGGAGCGGGGGAAGGTTCTGGAGAAGGGGGGGATGGGTCGGCGAGGATGAGGGTGTTCGTGCGGAGCTGGTCGAGTGGTCAGTGGAGGGTGGATGTGACTGGAGGTAGAGGGAAAAATTCGAGAAATACAATAAAAAGCACCTTGCCGGAGCGAGGTGTGGTGGAGGCTGCAGCTTGGGCTGAGGCTCCATGGGAGCCTCCGGTCGTCGCCCGCGAGGCCAGCTGCGTCCTCGGAGCTCAGTGGTGTCCGGAGACACGCGACACGACCAAATCGGCCATGGGTCGACACCGAGCTCCAGCCGTCTTCGCCTCGACGCCCCACCCTCTCCGCTGTCACCGGAGGGGCGGGGGAGACTGGGCTAGAGCCCAAAATGGTGGACATGTGCTATGGTGGCGGAGGAGGGGGTTTTATAGGAGGCGGAGGCTGATGGTTATGGTGGCTGTCGAAGGTTTTTGAACAGGGTTTTAATGGCAGGAGGGTAACGGTAGGGAGTTATGGAGGTCCCGCGAGAAAGGTGGATCGAAGGGTGACGTCAGGGAGGCGTTACGAGCTCGAGGGGATGGTCGGAGCACCGACCAAAAAAGGAAGGGGGAGCGGGGGTTACGCGAGTCGCAACGGCTGGAGCGGGGTGAGCTGGAGGTTGGCGATGATCCCTAGCCGTGGGATCTAGGGATCCGACGGCTAGGAGTGGAGCACGTGTGGAGGGACGAGATCAGATCCTTGGATCTGATCGTACGGCTGAGGGATGGGCGCTAAAGAGCGGCCCAGATGGAATGATGGTGGAGATCGGATGGATGATGTGAAGATGCGACGTGGCGCGTAGCTGGTCGTTGGATCAGCAGGAGATCAAGCGGTGGAGGTTGAGGGGAGACATGGCGCAAGGAGAGGCACAGGATAGAGGCTGATCCAACGGTTGTTAGACGAGGCACTAAGTAGAAGTGGGGATCTGATAATTAGATCTAATGGTTGTGGTTAATGCGGGGTTCAACGGATGAGATGGAGGCGGGCTGAGAGGATCCAACGGCCCAGGAGGCCACCGGGTGGCGCGAGAAGAAGCGGCCACGTGGCGGCTCCAGAGAGCGCCACGTGGCCCAATCAGAAAAATTCAGAGTATAATTACGAAGAAAATTAGAAAAGAAATAGTTAGATGCTGAATTAGGAAAAAGTTAAAACATAAAAGTTTCTCTTCTCGACGAGATCTACAACTTTTATGTTGGTCAAAAAGCCAAAAGAGGTCAACTGCACAAAAGATATTTTGGGGGTATTTTTAGGGGAATAAAAACACCGATTTTGTGGTTTTGAGATGTTTTTGTATTTTTAATCTTTTTAATGGTCAGTGATTTATGGACAACTTATCTACTTAATTTTTAGGGGTTTTTTAGGATAAAATAATTACAAGAAAAATGAAGGGAATTAAATACAATAATTTAATGGTAATTTATACACAATATAATACATGATAAAAATAGGGATCTAGAGGGTATTTTTATTGGATTGATTAAGCATGGGTTTTAATAAGCAGCTTTTAGCATGATGAATACGAGATTCATCATACCCCTATACTTAAACCATGCTCGTCCTCGAGCATCTAAAGAAAGAAGGAGTTGGATTAATTCCTGACAGTGCGCGTGAAATTTTCAAGGCTCGACCTTTTGAAGACCCTTGACCTAAGTGATCCTAAAATTCTGAGTTTATCCAAGCCTTAGTCAGAAGGAATCCAACTTCTCTGATTATCAGACTCTCTTTTCGTTCATAGAATATAAGGATATGAAATTTAGTGTACTGCATTTCATGAGAGCCGCGTCGATGCATCACTCAAAGTTCCAGTCCCAAAGACTCTCCTCTAGACCTAATCCTTAATACTAGGGAATAAGTCTATTCTTGCTTCAGTCAACCGTCTCATTAGTTTGTCAGACTTGAAATGTTGATGGACGGCCAGATGATGGAGGTAATGGGGTTGTGTCTATTTTTCTCACCCTCACATTGGAACAAGGGGCCTCTCGAGTGCCTTTTTACTCAACACATGTAAATTTTAATTTTGTTGATCAATGTGTCCGTCAAGAGAGTTGGAGTCATCTGCACTTGTTTTTCTGGGAGTACACCGGGGTGTGTCTTTTCTGAGTATCTAAGATACCTTCGACACCTAGACTTGTATCGCTTACGATGCAGGGTCCTTTTTGTGGTGTCAGCCCGACTCCTTGGTCCTAATTAGCTCTTGGTCCAAGTGGACACTTTGAAATGTTTGGGAGCGCTCGCCATTGGTGGAAGCTCATTTGTATTTTGACTTTGGTATTCAGAGCTTTTTCTTTGACATTTCATTTCTTTTGTTGGCTAGCTCCACTGCTTTTACCAAAAGTTGACGCACACTGATCAACAAATTCCTTTAAGTTTCATCACACCCTGGCACATAGGTAAATATCAAAGAGATAGCATATGGATCTTGTTCACATACTGGCCAGGGTTTTGCTGACATTCAGGTTTTCTAAAACCTTCATTCACTTGATCCCATCCTCGAATATCCTTAGATCGGGTCTAAACTCAAATCTCTGGTCCAAGTTCCTCAAGTGATATCTCAACTCAACTCATCAATCATGCAGTTGTGGAAGTGACTGCGCTGATCATATTTTCTTGAAGGTAGAGATGAAGAGTGCAATATAGCACTCAAATCTTTCAAACCAGGGAAGTGTAGATATTTAAGTCTTAAAAACCCTAATGACTGAGGCATGTTAACTCAGACTCTCAAGATCGCAGAAATCCAGTGTCCTCAAAATCCTCAAGCCTTGAGTGAATGTGAATGTGTCAGGAATACACCAACTCCTTAGGTTAGTGATTTTTGTGTGATTTTTGTCTTTTGCAGATTTTTATGGGTTTTATTTTTTTAATTCCTCGGAGAGACAATGACTGGCCCATGCTCAAATAAAAGTATCCACTCTCAGCCAGTATGGGTGTAAGTATGGCCTGAGACCCGTGTTACTTGAGGACGGGGCCAAATACGATGTCCTCGAAACCACCCACTCTGCTAAGGGAGACCGAGGTTCCCTCACTGAAAATGTCTACTAAGCCTAGTAGTCAGAGTCAAATTCCAAGAAAGATTTTTAATTTTTAATTTTTTTATTTTTTTTAAAACAGGAAAACTTACAAAAAAAATTAATCCCTCAATTTTAATTAACAATTTTTACAGGTTTTTACTCAGTTCAATAGTTTACCAAACCTTAGCCCGAAAAAAAATTAAAAAGTTTTTAAAAACATGAGCTAAGGCTAAAGTAAATATACAGTAATATACGGTATACCCCCCTATACTTAAAATTTGCTATGTCCTCATAGCACAAGTGCCATGAAGTCAAGGCTCGGTTCAAATATAGGGTGATATAGCAGAACTGAGGAGGAGGGTCCCCCTATACTTAGGCCAAAATTGACCTAAGCACAAGAAGACAGAACGAGGGAGGGATGAGCTGGCAGGCCCCCCCTATACTTAGGCTACAAATAGCCTAAGTAAGGTCTGAATTGGGGGGGGGGGGGGGTTCTATGATACAAGGGTGAGGGGGAGGGGGTTTGTGAGATATACATACCGAGAGAGAGAGGTAGAGATAGAGAGAGAGAGAGAGAAAGTGTGTGTGTGTGTGAGAGAGAGATACAGGGGAATGGTGGTATGAGTGTGTATATGCAAGTGTAG
Organism: Ottelia alismoides; assembly: GCA_037367405.1. Lineage (NCBI taxonomy): Eukaryota > Viridiplantae > Streptophyta > Magnoliopsida > Alismatales > Hydrocharitaceae > Ottelia > Ottelia alismoides. Next base: position 704,035 of record JAZKJV010000779.1, read on the forward strand.
GTGTGCGTGTGTGGGGGTGGTATTTTTTTTGCAACATAGAAAACTGGAAGTAAATATGCAGATGCAAGATTTTTTTTACAACATGCAATGCAATTGGACTGATAAAAAGACTCCAGCCTTTCTTCACAAATACCTTTGCGGCCTTTTCAGCAGAAGCTCCCGACTTCACGCCTCCGTGAGGATCAAGCGTCCCCGATCATCATGGGCCCTGTCACAAAAGAGAAAAGTTAGCCAAACCGAGAAATTAAATCAGCAGATATGATGCATGAAATGAGGTCCTAAAAATATTGAAATTATTCAACAAAAGATCGAAATTAAAAAAATAAGCAAAGCCGTATCCCTGGCAACGGTGCCATTTGATGAACGCGAAATTCGCCTCTTTAATAGTGTGAAAATAGTCGTAGTATAGGAGGCAAATTCGGTTCAGCAAAAACCACGATCTTTGAATGTCGCGGAATATTTTAACTTGGCAAGTCTACCAAGGTCAAACACAAGGACACGACTGCCTAATAAATTTATCGAATTTCTATTCATGATGGCACAATGTGAATTAATTTCAATTTTAGGTCCTCCTGTAAATTATTTAATTTACAAAGTGATGCTAAGATGGATGCATTTTAATTATTTTTATGCAAGTTAAAGTGATGCAAGAGCAAATATGCAAGAGAAATTATGTACAGATTCAAGACTACAATTATACCCTAAAAATTATGAGCAACATAATATAAAAGTGAATCAGTGTCAATTTAATCACAACAATAAACGCGGTCATCAGATCAAAGCAAGCCAAGGAGAGCGGGGTCCCAATTACCACATAAAAACTCACTTCAATTAAAACAGGGGTAAATGAGACAATTAAGCATGCTAAAATGTAGAGGACAAGACAATGATCAAAACGACACTAAAATCATGCAATTTGGACCTACGATGCTCAAGTTATGCTAAAAACAGTGTAAGGGCATAATTATAATAAAAATACAATAAAAATAATGGATAAATATTGCATTTAGGTCCCTAGAAGGACCTAAATGCAATTGCCAAAACCCGCCTGGGCCTGGATGCAATTTCACCATTTGCGCACAGGGGCCTTTTTGTAATTTCCAAAAAGTCGAAGGGCTTCCCTGTAAAATACCCAGGCACACACGTGAGGCACGTGCCTGGGGACTAAAATGCAAATCTTGAAAACTTCAGGGTCTTTTGCATAAATTACCCAAGCCCTCACGTGCGATGCATGTGAGGGCCCAGGCTCAGGAAGGGACCTCAGCTTCGGGCCACGTGGACGCGTCTGGTAGCTCGGGACGAGGCTCGGTGTGATCCGAGCCAATTGGTTAGGAAGAGAGGCTCGAGCGTCGACGTGGCGTCATCACGACCGTCCGATCAGGAGGATCGGACGATGTCTGCTCCTCGTGCTCCTCCGTAGGTCGCCGGAGGAGGCGGGGCTCCGGCGACCTGCCTGTAGCTCCACCGTGCTCCATATTAGCATCAGATTGTCAAGGAGGCTCGCTGGAGGCATGGCGAAAGTCCTGGAGCAGAGATGAAGCTCTAGCGTTGTCTGGAGCTGCTCGGCGAGGCAAGGTCATCGGAGGGAGAGCTCGAGAACGGCGGGGCGGCGTGGGCTCCGATCAATGAAGAGAATGGACCTGCAGACGTTAGAATAGCCGAAGCGTGCATGGTGCAGTGCGTGGGAGTGAAGTGAGGTGAGTGGGCGGCCGTGAAGCGACGGGAAGCGATGGCCGGAGGCTTCTTCGCCGCCAGAGCGGGAGAAGAAGGGGATCGGAGCGGGGGAGGTTCTGGAGATGGGGGGATGGGTCGGCGAGGATGAGGGTGTTCGTGCGGAGCTGGTCGAGTGGTCAGTGGAGGGTGGAAGTGACTGGAGGCAGAGGGAAAAAATAGAGAAATTACAATAAAAAGCACCTCGCCGGAGCGAGATGTGATGGAGGCTGTAGCTTGGGCTGAGGCTCCATGGGAGCCTCCGATCATCGCCCGCGAGGCCAGCTGCGTCCTCGGAGCTCAGTGGTGTCCGGAGACACCGTGACACGGCCAAATCGTCCGTGGGTCGACACCGAGCTCCAGCCGTTTTCGCCTCGACGCCCCGCCCTCTCCGTTGTCACCGGAGGGGTGGGGGAGACTGGGCTAGAGCCCAAAATGGTGGACATGTGCTATGGTGGCGGAAGAGGGGGTTTTATAGGAGGCAGAGGTTGATGGTTATGGTGGCTATCGAAGGTTTTCAAGCGGGGTTTTCATGGCCGGAGGGTAACAGCAGGGAGTTATGGAGGTCCCGCGAGAAAGGTGGATCGAAGGGTGACGTCGGGGAGGCATTACGAGCTCGAGGGGATGGTCGGAGCGCCGGCTAAAAAAGGAAGGGGGAGCGGGGGTTACGCGAGTCGCAACGGCTGGAGTGGGGTGAGCTGGAGGTTGACGATGATCCCTAGCCATGGGATCTAGGGATCCGACGGCTAGGAGTGGAGCGCGTGCGGAGGGACGAGATCAGATCCTAGGATCTGATCGTACGGCTGAGGGATGGGCGCTAAAGAGCGGCCCAGATGGAATGATGGTGGAGATCGGATGGCTGAATGAAGATGCGACATGGCGCGTAGCTGGTCGTTGGATCAGCAGGAGATCGAGCGGTGGAGGTTGAGGGGAGACGTGGCTCAAGGAGAGGCGTAGGATGGAGGCTGATCCAATGGTTGTTAGACGAGGCGCTAAGTAGCGGTGGGGATCTGATCTGATAATTAGATCTAACGGTTGTGGTTAAGGCGGGGTTCAACAGATGAGATGGAGGCATGCTGAGAGGATCCAACGACCCAGGAGGCCGTCGGGTGGCGCGAGAAGAAGCGGCCACGTGGCGGCTCCAGAGAGCGCCACGTGGCCCAATCAGAAAAATTCAGAGTATAATTACAAAGAAAATTAGGAAAGAAATACTTAGAGGCCGAATTAGGAAAAAGTCAAAACATGAAATTGCTCGTCTCGACGAGATCTACAACTTTCATGTTGGTCAAAAAGCCAAAAGAGGTCAACTGTACAAAAGGTATTTTTGGGAGTATTTTTGGGGAATAAAAACACTGATTTTGTGGTTTTGAGATGTTTTTGTATTTTTTAGTCTTTTTAATGGTCAGTGATTTATGGACAACTTATCTACTTAATTTTTAGGGGTTTTTGAGGATAAAATAATTACAAGAAAAATAAAGAGAATTTAATACAATAATTTAATGATAATTTATACACAATATAATACAGGATAAAAATAGGGATTTAGAGGGTATTTTTATTGGATTGATTAAGCGAGGGTTTTAATAAGCGGCTTTTAGCATGATGAATACGAGATTCATTACTCACGTGCCATGCACGTGAGGGTCCCCTGATGAACGACAAATTTGCCTCTTTAAGAATGAATAATTATTGTAGTATAGAAGGCAAATTCAGTTTGTCAAAAACCACAATCTTTGAATGTTGTGGAATATTTTTACTTGGCAAGTCTACCAAGGTCGAACACAGGGAAAATTTACACTTGGGATTTTTAATGCAATTATGCATGATGAAATGCAGATATTATTTACACATGTATGAATGCTAATAATGCTCTATTAATGATTAATTACAAGTGAATGATGGGGAACATGGCCTAAATGACCAATTTTAGCATGATAAATACGAGATTCATCATCCCCTCTTCTAAGTCTAGCCCCGCAGGACCCACAACCACTGGAGGTCTCTCCTCCTCTCTTGCGCAACAACCACTGACTTATCCCCTCGTCGACGACCGTTCCCTTATCCTCGCCAACCCTCCTTATCTCATCAATACATAATGACTGAGGTCCACTTTGGTTGGCTAATTCGATCAGTTCATCGATGGTCGGCAAGTATGATAGTTCTAATGATGATTTAGCACATATTTCGTGTATATCTAACGGGTGGGTTTCAAGAACCCCGTGAATTCACTTGGGTTACAGGTGTATTTCTGGGTGTATTGACTGCATCTTTTGGTGTAACTGGTTATTCTTGACCTTGGGACCGAATTGGTTATTGGACAGTCCAATCCGGGGTGAGCGAGCACGACCTAGCGTGCTCTCTCTAGCTTATCCCGCCTCTGCTTTGGTACCTCTCCCTATTGGTTGGTCTTGCCACTTCAACTAGACTTTCGAATATCGTTGCTGATCTAGCCTTAGCTCTTCTCCTCGCTCTCTTCCTTTGTTGAAGTCGAGTATAGAAGTCGGGAAATGTCCATCTTGATGTTGTTAAGGTTGGAGCTACTAGGTCTTAAGGGTGGGGCACAGGAGTGGAAGAGGTGTGTGTGTTCAGATCACTTTTGGGAACATACTTCCTGCATCCCATATGTGTCCAGTCCAGCGGCACAACGCAAACGTTCGTACGGAACGGCCACAACGACCACCACCCTCCTCACCGGTCGTAACCACCTTCTCCTCCTATAAATACTCCCCTTGACTGGCCATCTCAGGCATCCACCACTGACGAGAGAGGGAGCTACAACCCTCGATTCCTTCCTGGTGACAACGCAAAGGTACTTCAATTGAGTCACGACCGGCCACCCATTCCTACGGTGAGATCCAGAAGAGGCCACCTCTTCCGTAGCAGCAACCTCAAGGAGTAGCTGCTCAACCTCGCGTGCCACGCCTCGCACTTGAGGCAAAGATAAAGCGGCTCCTTCGACCTTTGCTACCTTTGAGGCGTACGTCAGGTATACACCTCCTTACTTCTCCCATGTTTTCCTTCTTTTTCTCTGCTCTTCAAATTCTCTCACTCTTCCGCTTGATCTCCGTCCAACCACAACCATCTCTACTTCGCAACTCCATCCTCGATCCATCGCACCACCACCTTCACTCCGCCGAGTGCCTTTGAGCTTACTGCCAACCATCCTCAACACGAGAGCGTCTCAGCCCTTTCCCAATGTACCGCACTGCTAGGAGCATCATCTTCGCCAAGTTTGTGAGCAACAGTCTCAGAACTCCTCTCGTCCACTTCAACTCCACCGCTGCATACTTTAGCCGCCTCTGCCCCGACGACCCTTGGCTGTATGTCGGTCGTCGGAGCTACCTCAACCCACTCTACATCGGTCGTCAGACATGCGCCCTCATTGTGCGCCTGTGAGCACCAGCAGCAACCAACAGCGCCCGCAACCAGGAGCCACCGCCACTGCAGCCTCTTCAACGAGCAATCGCCCCACCAGAGGCCTGTAGCACCGCCCTCATGTAGCCCTTCCTCCGCGCACCAGGCCGACCTCTACGTCAGCCTGCGAGCCACTTCGCCCTATAGCCTCCACCGTTCTGGATTCACGATCCCCAGGCGGTCATGTGCTCCTCACATGATGCCTGGGAACATTTAGGAGGAAGCCTATGATAGTCTGCATATTTACAATTATACCCCCGATGCTCAAGAGCCACGTGCATAATATGTGACTACTGGAAAAACTACAGAAACACCCCTGAGTTTCACCTAATCTCTAGAAGAGGCCTCGACCCACGTAATCTGCACGTGTGGGCATGGATTTTTTTATAGCAACCCCTTCCGTTCTTGGCTACTGCACGTATACCCTCGCCAACTGGACATTACGTGCATGGTGCATGAAGCATGGCGATTTGCAATTCCCCTCAGTTTCCAGGTAATTGCATAACAGTCCTTGTCAACATATTTTATCTTTTATCTATTTTATTTTCCGTTATTGCATTTAGAACCCAGTGTTCTCCATTTTTTGAACCTCATTTTAGCATCATTTTATTATTTAAAAAATTAAACTTTGTTCTACAATTAGTTCTTTACATTGTGGTATGCTCATGATATTTTTAGGCTCTGTGATTAATTAATTAATATTATTCTTGCATAAAATTGCATATTTTACCATCTGATTTCTCTAAAATTCATTGTTAAATAACCATAGCTCCAAAAATTTCCAAAAAATCATGGATTATAGAATTAATTATTATTAACATTGAATCTAAAAATAATTGCATTTCCATGAATAGTTTTCTCTAGAAAAATCATTTTGTACATTTCACTAATTAATTTTTAATAGGCATTAAATCCAACATTTTTAGGATTTAGGATTTTTCTGAGATATATCACGTAGTGATATCAAGATAATTTTATTTCCTGAAAACAATCATATTTGGTATTTACTCCAATTAATTATTGAAAACCTCATTATCTATATTCATAAATTCATTATTTATTCATCTTGCATCCAAAAATTTCAAAAAAAATTATAGTAGTATAATTTCATCATATTTAAAACTCTGGCCAAGGTTGAGGTTTTTTGAAATTTATTTGATCGAAATTTGCAAATTTATCCCCTTAACTTTGCCAAAATTACAATTTCCCATTTATTGTATTTAAAAATATAGAAAATACCTCTCCGAAAACCTAAATTCTAGATCGACTTTAAACTAACCTAAGGAGACAGTTGGTTTCCTGAGTTCAGCCTTGGAACTTACCAAGTAAAAAAATTGACCGCTTGCTTTAATTGACAAAATAATTAAAAAAAGCCACCGTTTTGATTAATCTAAAATTGCATGCGTGCAATGAAATTCGAATATCATTTAATCGTTAATTCGACTAAATTACGAGGGTGATTTCACGTTTCTCCACCGGACCCGGGTTTGTTGACCCGAGACAACACCCTCCTTTGTACAAAACCCAAATAAAGTGTCAGCACATCCTTCTTCCTCGATTTTTCCTAGTCTGATCAGAGTCCCTTTTTACATGATTTTTTCTCCATTATCCCGAATAATCAATCCCATCACCAAAATAAATATCGCCTCGCCTGGCGTCAGTTCATGCACCCCTCATCATTTGAATTTCACCTGAACCTCTAGCTCTATAAATACCTTATATCTCTTGCATCACTTTTTGATCCATTTTCATTTACATCTTCTTCCGAGGTTGGTTTCTGGAGAGAGACGAGGTGACATGGAGTCTCCTCCATAGCTGGGAGAGAGTGTTTGTGCATGGGAAGCGAGATCCATTCATTCGGAGCTCTGTCAATGAGTCAAGTTTCTTCAAGCTTCCACATTCGAATCAAGGTCGTAATCCCATCGACTCCATCGTAGGGTAATCTAGGTTAATTTACCATTCAATTCTATCCTTCAATTTGCATTTTAATTTCATTTTTAGTTAAGATCAGATCATCTCTGATCTGCCTCCGATCAGCTCGATCGAAGGCCATACAATGTGTTATTCATCTATCCGATCATCCGTTCACCATTGCCAAACGATTCTCCACCTTTACCCCACACCTGACAAGCCAAATCCATCACGGATATGGAGTTCAACTTCCTTTCCGATCGTCTTTGCAGGAGGTTGCTCATCCGTTGTCCATTTCACCTTAATTTCAGCTAATAATGTCGGTTGGAGTACTGCCTCTGAATAGCCAATAATGTGCAGGGACTTGGACATCTTCTGGTGCCTGGATCGAGCATCTGGAGCTTGAACTTCATCCATAGCAATGTCTGAAGCTCCAGGTTGCAGATCTGCAAACCCGGACCCCATCTTCACCACCACTCAAAGCAGAGGACCATTAGGAACGACTAGAACCTTTCAAACAATGGATTGGAAGGAGATCGATGTAGATCTAACTGATCCAAAGTCATCGGAGCAGACCTTTAAAGTGTTCTTCCACCTTATCTTAGCGTTGTCCGATCAAGAACTCATCCGTCATATCGCATCGCTTCTGTTTGATCAGCACCAAAAGCCGACCATCGATCAAAGCTGTCCTTCATATCAGAGCCGTCGATCTAGCACATGCTACGTACGCACCTCAGTGAATTTTGCATTCTTCGCCATGTTCTTTCTTTTATTTGTAAATAAGTCCCTATTTGGATACGTGTCATGTGTTTAATGTTTGAATAATTGCATTGCCATCCTTTGTGGTTTTTACATTTGCATTTTAATACCGTTTGAATTACTACACGTGCATCAAACGTGATCTTTTAGGATAATTGCAATAAAAGTGCTTTTTCTTTCTTGTTATCATTTAGCCCCTATAAGTATAATAAGTGCATGAGTTTTCTTGGTTAAATTACAATTTCTCCCTATATTTTTTTATTTTATCCATCTAGTAACGGAAAATAAATTAATTGTGTTTGAGGCCTTATATTCCTGATTAAATACTTGTTATTTAATTGTGCTTAATAAATATCAAATTCACTCCAAAAATTCCATAAAAATTATGATAAGTTCATACTAACTCATTTCACCATATCTAATTTTGTTCTCAAAATTAATCAGTTTTGCTAATTTTAAAAATTCAAAAATCACTAAAATTTATACTGCTTACATTAAAAAATTCATAAAATTTAAAAAATTATTTAAAAAATACAAAAAATCATGATTGTGTGTTTTTATTAGTTTTATTTTTTATACAAATTTGATTTGAAAATTCTTTCTAAAACTCCTAAAATTGAAAAGTAGAAATACTAAGAAATTCATAAAAATTCACCAAAATATATAAAATATCTTAATTTAAAGCTTGGAAATTTTGCTTTATGTATGTGTTTTTCCCATCATTTTTAACTTCGTTTTTTAAAAAAAATCCAAAAACTATAGCTTTTTTTTATTTGTGTTATGTTATCAGTTTTTTACTTGTTTTAAAAATCCTAAAAAATATATTTTTTTACAAAAAATATAAAATAGTAAAAACCCATCTAAAAAAAATTGAATTTCCTGGGTATTTTTAATATTTTTGAACAATACAAAAGAGTGTTGTTTTCTTTATTTTACATTTTCTTTTCTTTTGTTTTGTTTTAAAAATTAAAAACATAAAAAATTACAAATTCAAAATTACCAAAAAAATTTAAAATCAAAAAATATAAAAATATTAAAATTATAAAAAATCCATAAAAATTATAAAAAACATTAAAACACATAAAAACATCAAAAGAGAAAAAAAGGAAAAAGACCTTCATTGATTTTTAATAATTAATAACCCTCAGGTATTGTAGCCTCTCTGAGTTTGATTCTACATGCTATATATGTAAATTATATCAATCTTCTAGCATTTCTTCCTTATTTAATTAATTTTTTCTGCTAGCTAGTAAAATTTTTGTTTGAGACTATTTTGGGTTGCGATGCCCACATTCATATTGTGCATATTTCCCCTCATTTTTTTCATTAAAATAAAATAAAACTTAAAATTGTCAGCTCAACAAACACATACACAACTTGATGGGTAATCATTCAAGATTCTAATGGACCTCAACCCCTATATACCCAATGATGAATATGTGATTTATCCCCAATATTCTTTCATTTTTGTCTAAAATCTGAGGTAAAACATATGTAAATACTTAGTGATTAATTTGTTAACAAATTACATTTCATGAGTAAAAATCTATTTATAATACTAAATAGACCACGATAAAGGAATACAGAAAAAAGAGAAAAAGAAAGAAAGAAAAGGCTATAAATATGCACATACATGATCATAACCTAAATACCAATATAGTATTGGATCCATCGACTAACAATAAAGTAGGGAGAGATAAGAAATGTATAAAGAAAAACAACAAAAATAACTACATTTGTACATAAAATAACATTCAGAATACCTTATATATACTATACAAACTTCACTAATTTATTCAGATCACATGTTTAAAATTTTTCATAATTTCATCCACCATTTTGTACATAATATTTATATCTTCTAATAAAAATTCTATTAAAAAAAATCAGATCAAAATTAGGGGAGAAAACTAACACAAAAAGCTATAAAACCTAACTTCCCTAATTCATATATATATATATATATATGTAGAAAATCTTGAATTGACCAAACTCTCCTTTTAACATAAAAATCCTACGGTAAAAATTGTAAGTTTCGGCTTTCAGGCCCGGCTGATCACTTGTACAATTATTTAATAAAACTTCACGAACTTTTGTATAATTTATAATATTTCATTTCTATAACTTGTATATAAAAATGCAAATAAAAGTATAAAAATATGAAATTAAATGCACTGTGAGTAAATGCCAATAAAACTCGAACGAAAAAAGTCACAACGTCCAACTTCTTGGTTGATTTCGGACTTTGTATGAACTCCAATATAGGCAAACTCACTTTAATTCTCAAGTTATAAAATTCGCTATCCAACTATGGCGGTTCACTGAAAAAGGAGCTAATTTGTAAAATGTTGGTTTGGGGGCTTACATGGTATATGCACAACTATGCTTAACAATTTATATAACTGCATTTATCAATATTTTCATCTTACTTGTTTTTTTCTCATTGTACATATGTTATACTTTGTAAACTAAAATAAAATCCAAAACAAAGTTTTCTAAATTAATTTAAATAAAATAAGAACAATGAAACATGGTATAATATATAAAATCTAACAAAATTAACTATTCTTCAAATTAACAAAATATAAAATAGTGTATTTATCAACAAAAACAAATAATAAAAATTATGTATATATGCATTTTAGGTATAAGATACCTATATATGTTTATTTCCCTATTATATTATGAATATTTATATTTGAAAGATATACCATTCTATAGAAAAATAATCTATCTTTATTTATCTATACATTATTTTTTAATTTAATTCTACTTATCATGTATTTTATAATTTAGAATGTATTTTTATTTATTTACGTGTTTACATGAAAATCAAGAGGCTTAAAAGTTGATTATAAGTGCCTTGTCGTTGCACTCTCAAAACCTATTAACAAACATTTTTATTTGTACTTTTTACATGGTATAGTTCAATGGTCGGACTCCGGGAGGGAAACATTCAAATCAAGATATATGTGGTGTAATTCATAGTTATTTAGGATTTTTACGCATTTTTACTATTTTTCTAATTGTTTTACATTTTTAGTTGATTTTTAGATGTATTTGTGTTTTTTTATGTTTTTAAGTATACCCATGTGATATGTAATATAAGTATTTGATTTTATATTTTTATTTATTTTATAATTTATTCTAATTTTTGGTGACTTTTAGAATATTAAGATTTTTTGTTTTCATACTTATTTTTAATAGGAAAACAGAGAAATTATATAAACTGAACTGTTTTTGTATTTTTAAAATAAAAAATAGTAGAAATATTTTCGAAATTTATTTTTATATTGTATATTATTTTAGTACATTTGGAATAAGTTATTATATGTATTCATACATGTTTAATGATTTAATTGTGACCTTTGCAAGTTATTATTTATTTATTTTATTTTAAGGTATATACTATGTATTTTTGTTTAGTTTTTGATTATGTACTATTATATGATAATGCCTAAGTAATACAATATTTTTAGAATTTTTTAATGTTGTAATTTTAATGAATTTTTAAAATCAAAATGTATTTTTGTAATTATTTTTTATTTATTTAAAATATAAAATGATTATATATTTAAAAATAGAAATTATATTATATGCAATACATTATTAAGTATTTTCTAAGATTTTTGTTTGATTTCTATTATATGTATTTAAATTTATATAGAATTATAGGTATTTATTTAATATATAGTAATAGGACTAAAATGTAATTCTATATCAGCTATTCACACACATAGAAAATATCAGAAAAATGGAGGGTGTGTATGCGCAAAAACCCCTGCAAATCAGTTTTGTCGAAGCATGTGTTGGACTTCCATTTGGACATGTTCACGAAATAGAAATGTTTTGAGGGGTTTTTGTAAATTGTTCAATGAATCACGTGCTTTAGGCTTAGGTAGTAGATGGTGGAGATGCGTTCCTCTAGATCAGATCGAAGGGCGCTGAATAATCCACGTGGTGCTTTAATCCCTTTAATTGATGTAACATCGTTGCTTGTATGTTTCAAATGTATTCAACCAACTGACACTGAATTTTGAGAGGGGCTTCATTCCTGTGTTGTTCTTCCCCAATTCTCGTATTTGGTCTAGACGGTTGAATCAAGGTCCTCACTAGTCGATGGTTCTTGAATATGAAGGAGATGCTCGTGTTGTAGCTTCTCGTGTATTGAATCTCTGTGTGATTTTTAGGTGATAGCTTCAATAGTGCGGAGCCCGATCGGATGCAGAACTCCTCCCCAGGTGATAGTGCTCGAATCTCCTAGTGCTACAATCGAATACATTGGAGATGAAGACCACTTGTACGTAGGGATGAAAATGATGGGATATGGGTATAAGTATATATATATACATAATTATTTCCTTATCTATTTTAATATATGAATACGAATAGAGATACGAATATTGACGGATATAAAAAATATGCTATCCTATCTTTAAAAATGAATAGGAATATAAAACAAATACGAATTGTTAACGAATAATAACATAAATATTTAATATATTAACTAAAATATACATGTTTAGGATGATTTACACATAAAAAAATTATACAAAATATATTTATTTCATAACAATTATATCAATAGTGGTGAATATAATAATAAAATATTGTTAGATACAGTTATAGATAAATCTATAACTATATTTACACACTAAAACATATATATGAATACAAATGAAAATATTAGTGAATATCAAAGTGATATCCATATCCACATCCAGTTTTAAATGAATACGAATACAAATGTAAAAATATGTATAAAATGCATACGATAGTGGATCGGATACAAATATATTCATATTTATTTTCATCCCTACCTGCAGGTGAGGGTCTGATCAAGTGTGATGCCCTTCAACAGTTGATGCTCCATGAAGGTGCTCCTATCGTCAATGAGATACTCGAAGGTGCTTCGCTCCAAACCTACAAGTGCTGCTATGGATTCCAGATGATCGCCGATGTCCTGCAAGTAATCAAAGGAGGGTCGAGGGTACTATATCTCAGTCGGACGTTAGATATGGAAAGGAAAAAAAGTGAATGGGTGTTGATTCTCTGACAAGGGAGGATGAGGATATGAGCTCAGATCCAAGTGGATATGAGATGATCGTAGATGGAAGACAATTACGGAGAAGCAGAAATTTGTGAATGAAATGAAGGATTAGTTTGAGGTTAAAATGATGATCAGATAATGGCTGACCTCCGATCAAAGATGATCGAAGGCAGAACAAATCAACTTAATACACAAACAATAGAACACATGAAATAAAATCAAATCAAAACTTAAAACAAAAAACCTAACTCACATTGGGAAAGCGAGTTAACACACGAACAATAGAACACTCAGAATCAAGTCAAAAGCAAAACTTAAAACTAAAAACCTAACCTTAAATTGGTAAAATGAACTCGCATTGATAACTAGCTGGAAATGGAAGACAGATGCCCAAGGCATAGGTACTCGTCGAAGGTGTAGATCTCATGGACCTCCTCTTCTTATCGACCTTGCTTGACGACTACATGAAAAGGATTGTTGCTCACGCTCTCCTTTCTTTGACCCGGAGCTCTGGGAAGAAAAAAAGGAGAAATGACAGATTATCTTCCCCAGGAGCACTAAGGTGGTTTTATAGAGGAGAAAGGGGGGGTGAGGCTCGATGAACCTAGATGGGTTCTCATCGGGGAATGAGATGGGTGAAGGAGGTAGTGGTCTCGGGGGTTTGTTAGAGTGGTTAGGAAGCTTGAGGACTAAGGAATCGAGCGAGGAGAAAGGGGAGAAAATGGGGGAAAACAAAGAAGAAGAGGAAGAAGATGAGATGCTGGAGGCTGAAGGTGGAGTTTTAATGGTCAAACCAAAAGGGCGAACCAATCAAAATGCCCCATGTTAGCTTGGGCTTGTCATTATAAGACAAGGTAGGGTAAACGAGAAAATAACAATTTTCATAATATGTTATAAATTAGGATAATAAATAGTAAATAAACTTAAAATAAAGAATAATTAAATTATAAATATAAATAAATTAATAAATAATATTATTATAAATTAAAAAATAATTTAACTTAGATAGTTAAATTAAATAAATATTTTAATTTATAAGTATAAATTACATATATGAGTATTACAATTATCTTTATTTAATAATTTTACATATAACTCAGTATTTTTATATTTTATTAATTTGATGTATAATTTAAAGATTTTAAATATATATTTTTATTTTTACATTATTATTTACATGCATAAATACATATGTTTATATACAATACAATACAAATATACATATATTTAAGGGTTTTGTATTTATTTAAAATTTTCATAGATTTTATTTTTATATTTATTTTATTTACAAATTATAGTACAAATATAATATTTACAAAATAAGAAACACAAAGGAAATATCAAAGAAGAAATGTAAATGGATGAGGAGCTGTTGTACATATATACGATGCAATTATACAATTGGGTCGGGAAATCGAAACTCACATAACGATTGAAGGATTTTAAAGAATTTTTAATGAACGATATAAATTATTATTATAAGTGAAAAAGTGAGTTTGGTTGATTCAAAGTTTTCTATAAATAGTTACGAACTAGGGAAGTTGGCTTTTGCATCTTTTTCAGTAATGATTTTCTCCCATGATTTTAACCCAGTTATTTTTGGTAGATTTTTGATAAACATTACTAATTATTATATAAAATTTAATGAAGAAAATTTGGAAAAATATTTATTTTTGTTATATAAATAAAATATGTGAAGTTTGTACACTATATAAATAATGAATCATTTGATATTTTATGTACAACATTAGTTATTTTTGTGATTTTGTTAATTTTTTATTATCTCACTTTATTTAATGGTTAGTCCACCGAGTCATTATTGACTTGATCTCTTGATTAGGTTCTAAGTTTGTACATATATACTTATCTACAACCTTATTTTATTTCTCTTTTCTTTTCTCTCTTTTGATTATTTTTATGGTATTTTTGAGTGTTTATTTTATGTTTTTTAATAAGTTGAACCTTGGTCGATGAATTTTATCATTTAGCAGACATTATCCCACTTGATTCTCAACAACAACAACAACCAATTGGGTTAATAGCTCATTACATTGGGAATGCTGACCCATTTAGGTCGGCATCCCCTCCTCCTCTTTTCATTTCTTATGTATCATGATATCCATAGCTTACTTTAGTGAATCGAGTATGACTCTGACCAATCCACATCCTCACCAGCATTCCACCCTTTCATCGCTAGCAGTGCTATTTTGAAAACCACCTAAAAGCTGAGCGTATAAATCCAATCAAGTGTGGAACTGTTGAGTGACTCATTCTCACGTGATTTATCAAATAATTTTTATCTAGATATTTGGGCTCCTAAAATGGTTTAGTCCAATATAGGAATGTCGAACTCTGGGAGTTGCGATGCTAAGTGAAGTTCTAGGTGTATTCATGCATAAATGGTCAATGAATCAAGGTCATGGAGTAATTTTTGGTCATTTTATCTTTGTATATCTTTTTTGTGTTTTATGTATTTACATTTTTATATGATTTTTGATTTTACAATTTTTTATGTGTTTTTAATTTTAACAAGAAAATGATTTTTGAAAATACTTTACTTTATAATAGATGATGTGTACATATATGTGGAGTAATCATTCATGAATCTAATGGACCTCAAACCCATATATGCATAATGTTCAGAAATCCAAGGACCAATGGTAGTGTTAGCTCAGTCAGACTGACAAAAGTAAGCCATTCTAAATAGTGATACTTATGGACATGTGTGTCAAGGCACGCGTGCAGGTGTTTGTGTGACCATGGATGCACACACATACACATGCACACGTTAGCATACAGATTGCACAAACACACACACACACATACACATAAACAAACACACTTACACCTCACGTACACATGTATTAACACACACACACATACAGAGGGTACATCTGACTATTGTGCCACAAACTAAGAGGCGTGACAATGCAATCGTTATAGAGAGATGGATGTGACAAGGGATACCAAAATCTTCTAAAGGCTATTAAAGGGAAAATGTCCATGTGGATATTCATAAAAAATATGCAATGATGTATATGTCTTTAGTAAAACCATCACATGATGATATGCATATTCTTACTAATCAAGTAAAACTTCTTAGTTTATTTAATCAACACCAATAAAAGTATATGGAATTTTAGTAAAAATGTACACATACTTTAATTAGTTTTTTGGGTTTTTTTCAAAGTTATTATATATTTGACAGACTAAATTGTTACAAGAATGGTTATTCATAACGAAAACAAAAGAAAGGAAAATACTTCGCCCAATTTTGTTAGTCAATCTATGAGACCTCTTTCTAAAGCTCGATATTCTAATAACAACTGTTCTTGACATGTGGGGTATTGGGGAAGCAATCATCAAATGAAATTTAAATACCAAGGTTGACTTATTTCCAATGTTTGAGTTACTTTTGAGGGATGGAATTCTAAATTCACTTGAGGTATGGGATTCCGATGAAAGAAGAGGGGAATCCTATTTCCTACCAACTTAGGAATTGAAATAAAAAAATTAAGTCTTTATTAACTAATACAAATATATAATGCTAAGCTTGTCTCTCCATATGATTTTATGATATGTATATGTAGATGATAATAAATGTGAAAATGTAGTACATGAAATCAAGAAAAATATTTTTTCTTAATATAATCTATTTTTAAATGTAATAGAAAATTTATTTAGAAATAAATGTCAATGATACACGGTAGAATTTCCAATAATAAAAAAATAATTATTTTGTTTATTTTTTGATAGTATATTTTACAATTTATTTTTATTCAAGTACTACATTAAAATTACATATATGTTTCAAAATGTATCCAAACAAGAATGTATGTGAAAGGACATTATAGGTTATATGTCTACTAAGTTACAGTGTAACATCCATTCTAACCTCACACGATGCAAAGGAAAATGAATATGTTTCCATTACATATTTGTTGCCCATTTCTGTGTTCACTTTGCAACACCTTAAATGCACTGCACTTTGTAGCACCTTAAATATAGTTCTAAATCCAAAATTCACAAAGTCAGAGAGTATATTATAAGATCGAAGAACTACTAGCTACTTGACAACTTGGATTTAAGTATTGTGTATCATTAGTATGGGTCCAATTAGGAGTGAACTCAACAAGTTGTCAATGATGATTTTTTCGATCAAGACTCGAGTTTAGATCTAGGATGCTACAAGTGGTATCAGAGGAGATTCTTTCTAATAGTTGAAACAACTACGTGAGGCATGGAATCATCCATAAAAGTGATAGAAGGAAGAAGCTACCCAAAGCATGCAACCGCCGCTATTTCCGTGAGTAAATAGTGAATAATATCACACTTTACACACTGCAAAGAAATAGTCAAACTAGGATTTTACATATTTATTTCATATTTCAATCCCAATGGGCAGTAGATACAAAGGTTTAAAAAAAATCGAATTGAACCGACTGATTCGACCGGCTAAATAAAAAACCAAAAGAAAATAAGTCCAACCACATAATTTTTATTCAGAAAATAAAAATCAGTCAAAAATGGTCAAAACCATTTTATGACGAGAGATAATTTCTAATGAATTAATAAAATGCAACCTTTTAGTAACTGTTCATAATCTAGTCTCGTTCTACCCTATAGTATAGTACTCCTTTATCTCTTCTCCTTTCGCTTGTGCTGATGACCCATTATTGCATATCTCTTCCTGACATATGAGCATTGTCTCTCTTCTCACATTGTGCATGAGGTTGCCTACTTCAAACAAAAAGAAACGAAGAAGACGTTACAGTAGTCATACTATGAGAATCGGTAAAGTAACAATAATAGTCATTAATCATAGTTTAAATAATTTTAAAATTATTAATTTTATACATCACATACATGTATTTATAAGAATTTTACAACATATTTATTATGTCCTTTTGAGTTTTTCTAATAACATTTATACCCCTAATTTTTTTATCAATTTTACATGTGCTCCTATATTCTTAAAAAAATCATAATATTATCCTCATGTTGGTATAATATAAGAGCACATGTGTACTAATAAAAGGACACTACTATGCATTTTGTAAAAATATAGGGTTTCCCATGTAATTGGAAAAACTTGGAAGGACACATGTATACAACATATCTAAAAATATGATGTAGCACTTTATATATATATATATTTATAGAGAGAGAGAGAGGAGTGATCCAATGTGAGCAAAAAGTTGTGAGAGCACGAGAGCAATTATTTTGGACCACTAGGTTTAAGCAGGAGAGAGAAGACTAGGAGAGAGAAGACAAAATCTAGTGGTCCGGAATGATTGCTCTCATGCTCTCACAACTTTTTCCTCTCATAGGATCACTCCTCTCTCTCTCTCTATATATATGGGGTTGGGGAGTATGCACCAAGGTGCATGTAATTTTACATGCACCGAGACTTATATCTTCCACATTTTTTTTAACTTTTTTGGAAAATATCGCCATGTATATTCATCCCTATATCCCTCCTATATGCCATTCGAATTTTGTTAGAAACAGAGACTCATATGCTTTCCATCTAGAACATGTAATTTTAACGGTCTTAGAACTCATGTAATCAGCATGTCCTAGATGGAGGGTATATGAGTCCATGTTTCTGATGAAATTCGAATAGCATAATGGAGGGATATATAGATGAATATACATGGTGATATTTTCCAAAAAATAAAAAAAACGTGGAAGATATAGGCTCCGGTGCATGTAAAATTACATGCACCTGGGTGCATGCTCCCCAACCCCTATATATATATATAGAGATTAATGGGGTTGCCCCCGCGCCATTTTCGGTATTTTTTTTATTTTTTTTGAAAAATATCGCCATGTATATTCATCCCTATATCCCTTCTATATGCCATTCGTCTTTTGTCAGAAACAGAGACTTGTACGTCATCCATCCAGACAATCTTTTTTTAACGGTCATAGGATTTTTAAAATCGACACTATCTCGATGGAGGCCGTAGGAGTCTCTGTTTCTGACGAAATTCGAATAGCATATAAGAGGCATATAAGAGTGAATATACATGGTGATATTTTTCAAAAAAAAATAAAAAATGCCGAAATAGGGGGGCGGGGCCCCCATTAATCTCATATATATGGGTTAAATGGGCCTGCCCCCTGGGGGGAGCTAACTTGGCTCTCCCCGCGCTATTTCGCCCGTTTTTTTATTTTTTTGAAAATTTCTTCCGTGAATATTCATCACTATATCCCTATATTATGCTATTAAAATTTCGTGCAAAACAGAGACTCGTACGACCTTCATCCAGACAGTCATTTTTTAACGGTAACCGAATTGCTAAAAATGACCCTTCTGGATGGAGGCTATAGGAGTCTCTGTTTCACGTGAAATTTGAACGACATAATAAAGGGATGTATTAATGAAAATCCACGAAAGAAATTTCGAAAAAAATAAAAAAGGGGGCGAAATGGTGCGAGGGAACCAAGTTAGCTCCCCCCATGGGGGCAGTCCCATTTTACCCTATGTATATAGAGAGAGAGAGGTAAATGGGGTGCTCCTTGGGAGTAGCCAACGGGCCACTCCCACCTCCATTTCCCCCAAAATTTTTTATTTTTCAGAAAATAAAAAATTGTATATTCATCACTATATCCCTTTAACATTCTATTAAAATTTCGTCAGAAACAGAGACTCCTACGGTCTCCATCCAAATATGGTCGATTTAAAAAATTCTGCGACCGTTAAAAAATGATGTCTGGATGGAGGGCCAATTTGTATATAGTGATGAATATACAAATTTTTATTTTCCAAAAAAATAAAAAAATGGGGGAAAAATAGGGGTGGGAGCAGCCCCCAGGGAGCATACTCATTTTTCCCATATATATATATATAGGGATTGGGGAGCCCACACCCATATGTAGGTAACTTTCCTACACTCACCTCTTGTTCCCTCATTTTTTTGATTTTTTTGAAATGGATCTTTAGGGGATTTACTTAGAATATTAAATGAAATATGCGTTTCAAATTTCATGTCAAACAGACATTCCTAACAGCTCCATCGGAAGGGACCGATTTCAGCAAATCTGAGACCGTTAAAATTTGACTATCATGATGGATAAGTTAGAAGTCTCGAAATAAGTTGAAATTTGAATGATGATATGGTGATATATTGTGATCTAAATTCCCCAAGGAATTAATTCAAAAAAATAAAAAATTTTGAGGAAAAAAGAGATGGTGTAGGAAAGTTACCTACACATGGGTTTAGGCTCCCTCCCCCCCCCCCACACACACACACATATATATATATATATATATATATATATATATATGGGACCTTTCAAATGTGGTGGGAGCTTTCTGAAATTGTAAAGGCCACTGCGAATTTAGTAAAAACTCTGTAACAGTTTTGTAAAAGTACAAACTGCACACTGTAAAATAATGAATTTTGTAAAATATAGCATCCAAATTTAAATTAACATTTCCATCCAATATAATAATATTTTCATAATTTTATTTCACTATACATGTTGTGTTAATATCTATTGTTAATGAAACAAGAAATTGTAAAATATATTGGAAAGATGCATAAATTAAGGGTGTCTCACCATATATATGATGAGACTCCGTCTCATTTGAAGTTTCTCCTATATATATATATATATATATATATATATATATATATATATATATAGAGGGGCGGTCATGTGAGAGCCAAAATTGGTGAGAGCATGAGAGGAGTGATTCTGGACCACAAGATTCTGTCTTCTTAATGAGCCAAAAAATGACCAAGACCCGGGTGAAGGTATAAGAACAAGGGTCATTGCGACCCGGATCTCGGTGCTCAGCTCAATCAAGAAAAATCAGGAACCACCAAAGTCAGAAAATCAATCAATGAAAACGGAAGCGGTCATCGCTATTTATTTAACCTGGTAGCGACCAAGGTCGGACACAAGGAGCACAAATTGGCAGAGACGACCTATGAAGTAGTCAAGAGTGAAAATAAAATAAAAGAAATGTTTTGGTGGATTTTTAAATCTTTAATTTTTTGTATTTTTAATAATAAGGAAAATATAAAAACAAAGGAAAAAGCCAACAAACAACTATTTATCAAATACACCAAATAAAGTCAAAAAATCAAATAAAAATTGTTTTTATGTTTTTTATATTTTTAAGTGTTTTTTATAATTTTCTGGAAATTTTATAATTTTTAGTTGATTTTCTAAAAATCAAGAAATGGAAAAATAATGAACCAATTTGCAGCCAGACTTGAAAGGCTAATTAAAACTATCCAATTAGCCTATAAAAATCTGAAGATAATTTTCATGAAAACTAGATACAAAAACTAAGCTATAGAAAAAGAGTTTGCATTTTTTTGAATTTTACAGGATTTGTAAGAATTTTTATAATATTTTTAGGGTTTTGTGATTTTTAGGAGTTTTTTAAATCCAAATGACACAAAAATTGGATAGAAACTCAACAAAAACAAAACAAACTATTCCTAATTTTTTTAGAATTTTTAGATGATTTTTTATATTTTTCTTTGATTTTTCAATTCAAACAGTAACAAAAATGCATGTTTTTGATTTTTAAAAATAGCAAAATACCTCAAAAATACCAAAAATTTAGTGAAATTTTTACACAGTGATAGGAGCCACGTGTCCAAATTTCACTTGATTTGGGTTTGATTTGATATTTTATTCAATCAATGCAAGACACACAACATACAAGGACCTAAATGCAAGAACACACAGTTCCAGAGCCAAATAGCTAACACATATAAAAACTCAGGGGCCCTTTTGCAAAAAAATCCAGATAAGCACGAGGCAAACACGTGATTAGCATTCACAGGGACTGAATTGTAATTCCTATTTATAAAGATGTAAACAATAACAACTAGAAAGTTCAGAGATAAAAGTGTAAATAGCCCAAAAGAATCACGTGTCGCAGCACGTGTCTCACTCAAACAGGGACTAATATGTAAATAAAGTAAACACAGGGTCCCAGATGCAAATGTTCCAAAATAAAAACAACTACTAAAAATATTTACAAGACTAAACTGAAATATAAGAACTAAGGAGGGCCTAAGTGCAAATTACCCTCTTATTAAGATCTGACGGACGAGGGGTGTCCATGTGTGATCGGACGACTGAGATACGTGGTACCCCTTCGGCGATGGACGCTCCTGATGAGGTCCTATGACGATCAGACGGCTGCTAGCCCCCTTGCGAATGGATGGACAAGATCTGAACTGGGGCGAGAGGCTCAATCGGATGGCTCGGGAGGCTCCTGGAAGAACTCTTCGTCGGCGAACTTCGCCCAGCCATGGCGTGCGATGGAGACCTCCTCAGCTGCTGCTAGGATGGGAAAATCGATGCTGGCGATGCTCCGCAGCGAATGGTCTGCTCCGATAGGGCCGAGAGTGTCAGGAGAGCTCCGGCGACGAGAAGGCTTGGAGCTCCTGTGCCTGGACCAGTTGGACCCCCAAATGGGGTCCGTTGACCTGAAAACCTGCATAGCACGAATCCTGGGTCAAGGGTAAAGTGCCTCGACCTGTTAGTGGGTGAAAAGGGTGATCGTATGGGGCGGAGTGTGGGTCTCCGGCGAGGCGACAGCGGAGGAGACCTAAGACCTGGTTCCGGGGCGAACCAGGGTGATCGGGAGGGCGTAGAAGATGTAGAGGAGTCTCGTGAAGGTGATGCGACAGTCGGATGATCGAAAGGATGGTCGGAACGGAGTGGGTTGGCCGGAATCGACCGGTGGTGCAAAATACGAATTTAGAAATGGAAGCTAATCTAAGGGATGTCGCGGCTACCTGATGATTGAGAGCGTCTATGGGGGAGATGCTGCGTCTCCTGGGGTCCTTGCCTCAATGGAGTGAAGCCTCCAGAGGCTCGAGCTCGCTGGTGGTGGAGCACGGCGGCGAAGACCACCGGATCTGAGGCTGCCGACCTTGGTCCTCGCTGCAATCGATCCCTCTCGCTTGCTGTCACTCAAGGAGGATGAAGGGAGGTCCTGGGAACCAAAGGAAATGGCCAAATATGCCGCAAGTGGCGGAAGAATATGGCGCTATATAGTGCCAGGGGTCCTGCAAGAATGGTGTCAGGCACACAATCCAACGCACAGATCCCTAAAGAGATTATTGGGCGTGAATTAAGGATGTTTCCGGAGTAATCGGGGCCCTGGGTTAGAGAGAATGGCATTTGGATCAAGGCACGAAAATATGAGAAGTCAGGTCTGCTCGAAGATCCGCGGGTCTAGTGGTCTTGGGGGGAGAGTTGACCAGGGGTCAACATCCCCCGTGGACCAATCAGGAGCTGCCAATTATTAAATATTTGTAAATTAAATTAAAAATAATAAATGACTTTATTTCAAAATATTTTCAAAATGAAAAATGTTTATTTATTTTCAAAGAATTTTTTAATGATTTTTATTTATTTATTTGAAAAATAAATTAGGTATTTACATTATATTATTATTATATATAGGTATATATACCGATGTATTTTTTTATTTTTTATTTTTTTATTTATGTACATTTATTCCAATTTTATATTTTATTTATTTACACTATAAAATATGGAATATAAATTGATTTTTATTGGATTTTTATTAATTATTTACAAGGGGAAATAAATAGGTATTTTATTCTATATACATGGTCTATGTACACCGATGAGAGAAATTTTTTTATTTTATCTGTATTTTATTTTCCCATTTTTATTTTAGTTTTATTTTTACAAATATGTACAAAATATAGGGAACATAAATGTATTTTTATTTTTATAAAATAAATTATTTACATATAGAAGGATATGTACATCATGTTGAGTCACCCTATCTCTCTCTACTTATTTTATTTTGCGGTCAGGCCCTTGTGGAGCCCTCCCTTGGGTTCAGGTCACTCAATATTTATTCTAAATATTTCCCTCTTTTTCTTTATTTCTTTATTCTTTTATTTTTGCACAAAAACACACTAATTATTATTATTTACACAATGCATGCTTATTGATAAATTATTTTATTTACACAAATATACATGGTGTTTTGCAAAGGTTTTTAGCTAAAATAAAAGAATAAAGAGTGATGAATGAGGATTCATCACCCCCCTATACTTAACTGCTAGTCCCTTAGCAAACACTTATTTGAAAAAGAAGTGAAAAAGAAAGGAAAAAGAAAAAGAGGGCAAAATGCATGGATCAATGCTGATTATTAAACTTGCCTTCATTAAATTAAAGTATGGAGCTCAGTCATATCTTTGGATTATTAATGTATCGGAACCTTTTTTGGACTTAGGTTTAAAACTTAACAACCTCTAAGATCAACTAATCTATAGTCAAGACTCCTCAATAATCTAGATTAGAACAAGTCTACATACACAAACCCTGAAGACCATGAATCTTTCCTTGTACAGTGTAAGTGAGGTGTAGCTCTCCACCCCAGAAGTAGCAAAATGACAACCCTCCCCAACAAGGTAACTCTATGACCCTAGTCTGGCCACTCTTTCCTCGATGAGCGGGGTATTCCCTTCTAAGTTAAGTTCAACCAGCTCAAGAAGAGGGGGAAGAAGAGAATGGACCATGGCCAGTGTAGCCATGTATCCCTGGGAGCTCAACCAGTGTAGCTAAGTCTCCCTGCTGCAAGCTACATAAGATGAAACATGAGTCTCAATCTTTGCTTATTGCACTATATACACTCCGGTGGGATTATCATTTTCTATCAGACCCACCACTTTTTTGGAGTTCTTTTCTTTTTGCATTTTTTTGATGTGCATCTGTACAACATATCTACAAGGTGCATCATATATACATAAGGAGTTTTTCCTCTTGAGCCAGTAGACTATCCCTCTTTTGAAGCATTATTGCAACCCACAACTCCTGTCGTTAGACCTCATGGCAACCAGACCAAGTTGAGATGCACTTCCTTCACTATAAGAAGAAGAGAGGTTCCGCCTAGAAGTACTACCCTCATATGCTACCCCAAGTGAAGGAAGACTGCCTCCTCACCACCTCATCCGTAGAGAGCTCGGTGTAAAGTGCGGGTCCAAGTAAAGCCATTATCTATATGAGTCATGTGTGTGCTGTTAAGTGCTCTACTTAGGCTCATCGAGATGACATATGATCGTAGCCTAGTGGCATGGACCTGCAAAGTCTCAACCCTAAGCCCCATAAGGTTCCTCTTATAATTAGGTGGATTAAGATCTTAACCAAGCTCCATTTTTCAATTTAATTCCAGGCTAGTTTAAATGTCAGTTATGATCCAGGAAAAACTATACAAATATTTACAAAGATGCTATTTACAAAATATTTACACATGTGCAAAATTTTTGAAAAATGTTTTGAAAACATGGATGTATGCATGAATGCGAGTTTTGCAAAATATGTACACAAATTTACACAAGGTTTTTGCAAACTTTGATTTTCAAAATAATTTACAAAAATTTTGTACTATATACATAATTTTGATATGAAAATATTTACAAGCTATTTACACAAAAGATTTTTTTCAAACATTTTTACAAAAATAATTTGTACAACTAGCTATGTATTTGCAATAAAATAATTTTATTCACCACGAAAATTTTAATTTTTATGGATTTTTGGGTTGGGTTTTAGCCATTATTATTTATTAATACACTCACACAAAGTACGAGTTATGGCTAAAGTATATATGGAATATATACACACCCCCTATTTGGCTCGAACGATGTCCTTAGAGTCAAGAGCGATGAAGAAGACATAACTCGTGTTTAGTATAGGGAAGTGAAAAGGAAGGCTATATACAAAGATGAATGAAAGAATAGAAATGCAAGAGGATCTTGGGGTTTCCCCCTATACTTAGGATCAAATAATCCTAAGTATAACATGCTGCACACAAAGGGAAACCCGAGTGAGAATGTACAAGGTCTACCTCCCCTATACTTAGGGTAAAATATCCCTAAATATAGGCAACAAAACAGAGGTAGAAATAGTCTCACACCCCCTATACTTAGGGTAAAGTGCACCCTAAGTATAGCAACGTCGAAGATGTAAATGGGGTATTGGACTGAAGAATAGTGTGATATGGACAACTGGATCTATACAAGTCGGGAGAACAGTGATAATCAGGCGTGAGATGCAATGGATGCGAGTCAAGAGACTACATCTCACGCAAAAAGAATCAGGGCAACGTCAACGACCAGCGGCTCATGATCTAGATATGGCTTGAGCCGCTGACCGTTAACACGAAAGGTACTCTCAGAAGACAACTCCGATATATCAATACTCCCATTGTCGTGTACCTTTCTAACCAAGTAGGGTCCCTTCCATTTGCTCTGTAGCTTCCCTGGAAATAATCTCAACCTGGCATCGAACAACCATACTCACTGTCCTAGCTTAAACTGCTTGTGGCTGATATGAGAATCATGCCACTCCTTCACTCTCTCCTTATACTGTAGACTGCTCGAAAAGGATGCATCACGAAGCTCCTCTAGGGCTGCTAACTCTGCCCTCCTCTGGTCTCCTACACTCACTGGATTCATGATGATGTCTATAACTGCCCAGAGTGACCTATGTCTAAGCTCAACAGGTAAATGGTAGGGCTTGCCATAAACGAGACGAAAGGGAGACGTACCCAATGGTGTCTTGAAGGACGTCCGATATGCCCACAAGACCGAGTCCAAAAGCTGTGACCAATCCTTTCGGTCAGGGCGGACGACCTTCTGCAATATAGTCTTGATCTCCCTGTTCGATACTTCAGCAAGACCATTGGTCTGAGGGTGGTACGGTGTGGCTACTTGATGGTCTATGCTGAACTCGATGGCAAGGGCCTTTACCTTGTCGTTGACGAAATGAGACCCCCCGTCAGATATCAACACTCGAGGTACCCCGAACCGTGAAATGATATGCTTTCTCAAAAATTGGCAAACAACCCTAGCATCTACGGTTCGGGCGGGGATGGCCTCAACCCAACGACTAACATAATCAACGGTTAACAGAATGTATTCAAATCCTGGACTCCTAGGGAATGGACCCATGAAATCGATGCCCCATGCGTCAAAAACCTCACAGAAGTGAATGGGCTGCATCGGCATCATATCACGCTGTCCACAAGTGCCCATCCTCTGACAGTCAGTACACCTCTTCACGAACTCATCAGAGTCCTTGAAGAGGGTAGGCCACCATAGGCCTGATTGGAGCACTTTCTGTGTCGTTCTCCTCCCAGAGTGATGTCCTCCTGCCTCAAGCTTGTGGCAGTAAGTGAGGATGCTGTGGTGCTCCTCTTGAGAAATGCACCTATGCCAGACGCTATCCCCTCCTTCATGATAAAGGATGGGATCCTCCCAGTGGTAAAACTTGGCCTTCGCGAGGAAGGTCTCAAGTCTCTGCCTGGGCCAATCCCGTGGGACTTTCTTGGCAACAAGAAAGTTCACAATATCGACGTACCACAGGAGAGAGGTGATAGCAAGGATCACCTCATCTGGGAAGGTCTCACAAATGGGCTCGATCTGCTCGGAATCCTCAAGATACTCCAATCGAGAGAGATGATCTGCCACCACATTCTTGACTCCAGGCTTGTCCTTAATCTCTATATATCAAACTCCTGGAGTAGAAGGATCCATCTGGTCAATCTGGCTTTGGCATCCTTCTTTGCCATGAGGTATCGGATGACGGTATGATCAGTGAAGATGGTCACTCTAGATCCAATGATGTACCATCTGAACTTATCTAGGGCGGAAACTATGGCTAGCATCTCCTTCTCAGTGACTGTGTAGTTCCTCTGAGCTGCATCCAAAGTCCGGCTAGCGTAGTGAATAGAAAAGGGGACTCCATCCCTCCTCTGTCCCAGCACAACCCCTACGGCAAAATCGGAGGCATCCGTCATGATCTCGGATGGGAGAGACCAATCAGGCGGCTGCAGGACAGGAGCCTTGACAACTAGACTCTTGAGAGTCTCAAATGATGCTAGACACTTATCATCCACAATGAACTCGGTGTCTTTCGTCAGCTGATCAGTCAACGGTCGGGCAATCCGGCTGAAATCATGAATGAATCATCGGTAGAAACCGACGTGCCCCAGAAAAGATCGTAACTGCCGCAAGTTGGACGGTGGACTGAGTTTCCTAATGATATCCACCTTGGTCGGATCAACCTCCATGCCCTTGTTGGAGATGACATGGCCAAGCACCGTCCCTTGAGTCACCATAAAGTGACTCTTCTCCCAAGAAAGCACCAGGTGCACCTCAATACATCGCTGGAGGACACGGTCTAGGCAGTCAAGACAGGAGTCGAATCCGTCGCCGTAGACCGAAAAGTTGTCCATGAAGACCTCCAAGCACTCCCCTACCATGTCCGAAAAGATGGACAACATGCACCTCTGGAATGTCGCTGGAGCGTTGCACAATCTAAAGGGCATCCGTCTGAAAGCATATGTCCCGAAGGGATAGGTTAAGGTAGTCTTGTCCTGGTCCTCTGGTACAATCGCCACCTGGTTGTATCCGGAGTACCCATCCAAGAATCAGTAATGTCTCTTCCCTACTAGTCTCTCAATGATCTGATGAATAAAGGGCAGGGGGAAATGATCCTTCTTGGTGGCCTGGTTGAGTCGTCTGTAATCCACGCAGACCCGCCAAGAAGTGGGTACCCGGGTAGCGATCTCCTCTCCAGACTCGCTGACAACTGTAGTGATGCCCGTCTTCTTGGGCACCACATGCAACGGACTGGCCCACTTGGAGTCGAAGATGGGGTAGATAAAATCGTCGCTCCACCATTTCGAGATCTCCTTCATGACAACATCTCGAAGTTTCGGGTTCAGCCGCCGCTGGAACTCACGTGATGGCTTCGCATCCTCCTCGAGATAGATATGGTGGGAGCACAGGGCCGGACTTATCCCCTGGAGATCGGCTACACTCCATCCTATCGCCTTGCGGTTCTTTTCAAGAACCTCCATCAGACAAGATTCCTGCTCTCCAGTCAAATCCGCTGAGATAATGACGGGGTACATCTCATGCTCGCCCGCAAGGAACCTATAATTCAGCGGTGAAGGAAGCGACTTCAGCTCTGGACAACACTGTGCTAGTGGATCTGGCCTCTGAAAGGTCTGAGTGAATGCGGCCAAATCTGTATGGGAGAAAGGAAACTCTCTCTTACAATCTGAATCAGGAGAAGGCTGCTCTGCTGGTATGTCTCTACTCTGTGTAGAATCAACCTCCTCCCTAGCTGTCAGCTCTGTAGAAGTCAGATATGGTATCAAATCATCAAACTCAGCCCAGTCGAAATCTGACTCCGAGGGATCTGTATCAGCATCACTAACAAAATCTGCCTCGCAATCGAGGACCGACTATGTTGCCTGAGATGTATTCTGGACCAGGGGTGCGCTATCCAAGCTCTCATCTGCTGTCATCTGTGCATCAACAAACTCTGAAGGTGAGAGGATGGCCTGTGCTACTAGGTCTGCCCAAACTGCCTCATCATCTGTGATCACAAAGTCGCAGTCCTGGTGGATGTCTCGCCCTGCATCTGTCATCTACTCTGAATTGGAAGTCTGCTCAGAGCATGCTGAATCTCGGGCTCTAGTCTCCTCGATCATCTCTATTTGTACACTCTCACCCTCGATGCGAAAGTATACGTTCCCGATATCATGATCGGATATCGCCTTGGATATGGCCAAGAACGGACGTCCTAAAATGATGGGGGTATCGGTCACGGACTCAAGGATCTCCATGTCCAACACAACAAAGTCCACGGGGAATTTCAGGCCCTAAATTGTGATGGCAACGTCCTTCAACAACCCCTTCGGCCTCTTGACAGATCGATCAGCAAGCTGAAGGATCGTCCTGCTCTATCGTAGAGGGCCCAAATCGAAGTGGTCGAGTAGGGCTGCCGGAAGTAGGTTGATCGAAGACCCGCTGTCTAATAGAGTACGATCGAACCTTTGCTCCTGAATATGGCATCTGACATATGGGTCTCCTGCATATGGCCTCTTGGCTGGCAGACGGTTCTGGATCGCGAACCAAGTGGCACGAGTGAGCACATGGATCTCAGACTGGTGGTTCCTCCTCTTCCTCCTGACAATGGTCTTGTCTCTGAGTGATCTATGGAGTAGAGGTATGTGCTCCAAGGCCTCCTGTAGAGTCAGCTGTATGTGGAATCGATCTATCATCTGCTGGCTGAACTCTATCTGATGATTCTTTTTGGGATTTTTTTTCTGCCCCTTAGCCAGATGGAGTGCTCTGGGAAAGGGGACTACAGGGTCCTTCTCAAATGAAGGACTAGAGAGGGTCCGGGCTGCTCAAACACGACAAAATCCACACATACATCATCAATCACCACAGGTGGATCAGAATAAAACAAACCCTTTCCTTTATTCACAGAAACGTCCTAAGGTACATGAACAAATGGAAAAACAACAGGACTAGCAGTAGAAGTGTTGGTGGCCTCAGCACCACCCTCAGCATCTAACTGTGCGGACTCAGTACCACACTCTGGCTCGGCATCACGTCTGGTGGCATCAGTACCACCTCCTCCATCAGGTGAAACGACAGCCTTAGTACAGTCGGCTAGATCAACGTCCCTGGTGGCATCAGTACCACTGTCATCATCTCTAGCGACCTCAGCACCACTCCTCTCCTCGCCTGGCGCTCCAGAAGTGGCATCGAGTCGTCGCTCAGACAAGGTACCGCCTGCTGGCATCCTACCGCTCCTAAGTGTAACAAAATCAGCATCAAACATGTATGCAGACATATCACCAAGTGAAGCACTAGGAGTGGTAATCTCAATGAACTCTACCTGCTCAGATTTCCTCTTCAGACTGTTGGGGTTCGGCTCAATCTGTGCAGGGATGGCGGCCTTCCCTCTCACGATCTCCCTCATCTCATGACGGAACTTATCCATCTCCTGTAGAAAGGTAGCCTTCTGCTCGGACATGAGGCGAGCTAGATCATCCAAGGCGGGGTTCTCATAGGTCGGCCCATGAGAACCTGACGGGTAACCTCGCTGGTAGTGAGGCTGTTGCTGCTGGTGATGAGGGTGAGAGGGGTACTGCTGCTGATGAGGCTGCTCTCGCCTCCAAGGTTGTCCCTAGTGATAGGGACGAGGACCATACTGCTGGTACGGGGATGACTGCTGCTGCTGCTGAACTGGGGGCTGCTGCTGCTGGTGCTGCTCACGTTGCTGGCCGTACTGGCCACCCTGAGCTGGAGGCTGCTGCTGGGAACTGCCGGCTGACTAGCGGAATCCGGGATGGTCTCGTCGGATACCGGGCTGGGGTCGATCGTACGAAATCCCGTTAACATCCATCAACGGCTCCTGCTCATATGAAGCTGGGGGGAGTATTGACAGAGGCTGATCTGGCTGGTAAACCACCATCTGAGTGTCTGGGGATGGTGGTGACTGGTAAGACTACGACGGCTGCTGGTACGACTCCACCTGCACATGGTGAACCTGTCGAGGCTGACTGAAGTGTTGGGACAAGCTACCGCTGCTGCTCGGATCTCCTCGTGACCTGAGACGGGGCTGAGAAGCCGTCTGTGCCTCCTGGAGACACATGATCTGTGTCTTCAGGTCACTCAGTGTCTGTGCCATCTGATCAATCCGTGTCATGCCCTGGCACTGCTTCTTCTCTATCAGCTTAATCCGGTCTAGCTTTTCGCTGATGATGCCCATGTCTGCAGCTGTAGACTCAGCCTGTGCGGCTGCCGCGGACGAAGTGGAAGGACCGTCATCGACCCATGCTATCCTCTGAAACTGCACGGTCTGTGGCTATGAGCGTCTCTGGGTGTAGAGTCGGGTCTGGGACATCACTGTATAGTTCTCGGCCATCTCCTCATAGATGGCCCAGACTTGATCCTCATCCTTGGTGAAGTACCAGGCCCTGCAGCTCTGGTGTCAATATGCAGAAGAAGCTCTGAACTAGGTTCGGCTTCGAAATGTCGTGGTGCGGGCATCTGTCTGTAAGCTCTCTAAACCTCTCCCATGCCTCGTGAAACTACTCGTTCGGGAGCATGGAGAAGTTGCTGATTAGGGTCCTCGCTGCATTGGTCCGCCCGAGTGGATAGTACTTGTTCAAGTACTCGGTGCAGAGCTGCTCCCAAGTGTGGACAAACCTCCCTAAGTGCTTCAGCCAGTTGGCTGCTCTGTCGACCAGTGAGAAGGGGAAGGCAATCATCCTAATGGTGTTCTCGTCCACCTGCCGATCGTGGACGGTGCTGCATATCATCTCAAACTGCTAGAGGTGGAGATGGGACTCCTAAGTCGCGAGCCCGTGGAAGCGGGGTAGAAGCTGAATGGTCTGTGGGGGAAACTTGAAGTCCCCCACGACCGCCGGAAGAACTATCCACCGGTGAGTAAGCATCGATCCGAGGTTGTGTGATTTACCCAGATTTATAACGATCTTGTGATCCACATAAGGCGGGAACACAGAGGTCGCTGCGGTGACCGCTAAAAATTCGAATTTAGTCAACAATTAACCCACAACATTAATATCAAGAAATGACAAACAAATGTGAAGTTAAAATTTATTTTTAACTCTACATAAAAGATGTATAGATGCAAGTACGTAGAGAGTTCGAACACAGGGAGCAAGGCAGGATAGATCAACAAGCGTGTGTGTGTGTGTGAATGTGATTGTATGTCTACACTATGCAATGCAAATATTTTTTGTGGGTTTTTAATTTTTTAATTTTTTCTTTTTTTATTTAATTTTTTCTAATTTTGTATTTTGATTTTTAATTTTTTGATTTTTTATTTTCTTTTTATATTTTATATTATTTTTTATTTTCTTTTTCAATATTGGAATATATATACAATATAATAAAATATTTTTGGTATTTTTATGATTTTTTTACTATTTTTGTGATTTTTGGGTATTTTTCAGAATCTTTTTGGTATTTTTATAAGATAAAATAAAGGAAAATAGTGAATTAAGATTCTGACCAAAATTAAAATGGGAAGGAAAAATAACAAACAGTATCAAAATTTTCCCAAATTAATTTTAAAATAAAGAGAATAAAATGAGGAACCTACAGGAACTGAGTTTGCATTTTTTAGATTTTTCTAGAATTTTTTTAGATTTTTTGGAAGTTTTTGGGTATTTTCTAATTTTTAAGGTTTTGGTTTTGAAATTTTTAGTGGTTTTTGGATTAACACTAAAATACAATAAAATAGACCTTAGGTAATTTTTTTTGGAATTTTTCAAAGTGTTTTAATATTTTTTTGGTATTTTCTAAGATAGATAGTACTGAAATGGCATATTTTTGATTTTTAAGAAATATGAGAATGCAACAAAAATGAAAAATAAAAATATGGCGTGAAAGTGCAAGTTAAATGGAGCTTATGACAATTTTTTGATAAATTTTCAAGTTAATATGATGCATGAAATAAATGAGACAAGCACACAAAAATAAATAAGCATGGCAGGGGTATAAGTGCAAATATAAAAACATCCAGGGGCACAGTTGTAATTTTTATTCAAAATATAACACTGAATATGCGAATTAATCGACTAAATAACAATCACAAAACCCGCAGGGGTATGCTTGCAAAATGTCCACGTGCTTGGGAAGGATCTAGGTGCACTTTTCAAAATGCCCAAGGGCTCACATGCAAATATCCCAAAAATTTTACACTTAATATTCAAATCCTATGACTGAAACGAAATACTAAAAGCCTGAAGGGGTCCTATGCAAAATGCCCTTACCTCACGTGTACTGGTCACGTGAGGTGACGTGGCCAGGACCTTTTTGCAAATATCAGAAGTTCAGGGGCCTACTTATAATTATTACAAAACTTTTTAAACTGCAGACAAATGTTTAAGGACTAAATGGAAATACAAAAATATGCAGGGTGAATAATGCAAAATACCCCTAAGCGCGGGATCCAACGGCTGTGGCTTCTTCACTTGACACGTGGCGACGATCTGACGGCCGATGGCGCTTTGCTTCAACATCTGAGATTAGATCTCAGATCGAGATCTAACAGTGGAGGAGTGATGACGATCCGATGGTCCACGAGCGATCTGGAGGAGCGGCCCGATCCAACGGTGGCGAAGCGCGGAGGAAGAACGAGGAAGAACGCCGGCGAGGCGAACTTCCCCGGGCTAGATCTCCGTGCTCCGGTGGCTTCTGAGCTTCAAAATGGGGCTGCACCTTCCTGGGAGCTTCCTCTATGCGCGGGGAGGTCCAAAATACCTTGGCGGTGACCGAGGTTCGCTGGAGCTACTGGCGGATCTGGAGGAGCTCGCGCGACTCCGGCGAAGGTCAAAATGATCTCCAGGCGTGCGTGATGGTCCAAGCACCTGCAAGAACAAGTGAGAGGGTCCAGGGCAAGTTGCCTGGACCCCACGGTGGCGAAATGGTGGCGTGAAGCGGCGGCTGGGAACTCGGCCGGAGGTGCGCTCCGGCGAGGTGATCAAATTGGGCGATTGGATGGATGGTTTTCGAAATTTCTAGAGGGCTTTTAATCCTAAGGCTATGGCAAATAAAATGCAAAAGAAATGACAAGAAAATAAGGCTGCCTCGACGGTGGAAACCAGCAGGATGTACCTCGATGCCGGCGATGGTGGCAGAGGTGATTGGAGCCACCTCAGGCTTCACTTGACTGGCCTAAGATGCTCCGAGGATAGCTGTCACCTTCCTGGAGAGCTCGGGCAAAAGAAAATGGAGCTAAACCTAGAATGAGGGGTTCAACTTCAAATCGAAAGTCGGGGGTTGCATATATGAGGTTTGACTCGATGACTGGGGCGCTCCAAAGAACGAGGAAGAACGCCTCGCGCAGCGATCCAAAACCCTAGGTTTCCCTTGGGCGTGAATCACTGGAAATCGAGGAGCAAAAATGCCTAAGGAGTCGATGTGAAAGAGTGGAAGGTTCGACCTCGATAAATGGTTGAAAAGGAGTCAAAATGTAGTCTGACAGAAGCTACAGGGGGCTAGGACACCTAGTTGACCGGGGTCAACTAGGGTTTGCACCTGGTTGGTCCACGTGGACCAACCAGGAAAAACCCTGGGAAAAGGTTTTATTAATTCGATTAAAAATAGAAAATGGTTGAATTAAATTTTGGTTATTAAATAAAAAATATTTATTATTTTATGTAGTATTTTATTCTGATTTTAATTATTTTTTATGAGGTATATTTTTACAAGTTGCTTTTTATAGCCTATATAGGTATATTACCTATATATTTTATTATTTTATTTTTATTTTGTGTATTTCATTTATTTATTTTTATTTATTATTTTATAAAATTATAGAATATTTTTATACACATAGATATATTTTTATTTTATTTCTCTGAAGTGATTTGTATATTTAATAAAATATAAATATAGTTTTTACATGTATGTATATAGGTATAATACCTATGTATTTTATATGCATGTATTTTATTTTGCATTTCTTTTGTATTTTTATTTTGATTTTAATGCATAAATATATTATAAATAATATGGACATAATTATAAGAATATAAAATTATAAAAATAATGAATAAATAATAAATTGAATATTTTAATCTGTACAAGTATACAATGTGGGTCCAAAACTCAACTTTCAAACCGTAGCTCCGCCAAATGCGAAACTACCGCCATTAAATAGCTTATTTTTAACTATATACAATTAAAGTGAGTTTGTTGCATTTGGAGTTTTCATTTGTGAGATACGGGTCTGGGAAGTTGGGATTCTGGATTTTATTCAGACCATAACTTTTTATGAGTACATTATTTTTGAGTGAAATAAATTTTGCATTTTTCTTTATTTAATTATCTACAACTTTCGTGTACAAAGTTTCTTTATTTGAGGTATAAAAAGTGGAACCAAAAATAGGTCCCAAAATGAATAAAGAATGAATTAAAAATTATAGGTATTTGACCCTTATCTCCCCCTACTTTATTCCTTGTCGACCTATTCATCAAGATGCCTAGGTCTCGGGGTCTCGGGTCATAAAATATTTACAATATTTTATTCTTTTTCTTTTCTTTTATTTATTCTATAATTTTGGCTTTAATTACAGGATTTTATACACTATTTGGATGCACATGCATGAATGCTAAGATGATGGATTTAAGGGTATTTACACGCATTTACTAGAGTTTTTGAGGCCAAAATGATAGAATAAAGATGATGAAATGTGGATTCATCATCCCCCTATACTTTACCTTTGCTAGTCCCTAGCAAACACTTATGCAATAAGTGAAAAAAGAAAAAGAAGGAAAAGAAAAAGAAGAAATTTGGATTTAATTTGATCATCAAACTTGTCTTCACAAAATCAAAGTTTGGAGCTTAAGTCGGACCTTTGGAATTTTAGTGCAGGCGGAACCTTAATGAGAACCGAATTTGAAATCCAACAGTCCTTGAGAATCCCAAAACTCTTCCCAAGTCTCCTCAATAGCCAGGTCAGAAATATTTCAATTCATACGCAAACTCTTATGACTATGAGTCTGGCTCGTACAGTGTAAGTGATGGTGGCTCTTCCCAACTAGAATGGCAAAGAAACTGACTTCTCCAGTACGACAACCCAATGATTCTCCAATCCAATAACTCCATCCTCGAGGAGCGGGGTATTCCCTTCTAAGTTCAAGTGGCAATCAGCTCAAGAGGAGGGGGTGAAGAGAAGAATGGACGGTAGCCAGTGTAGCTACCTATCCTGGGATGCAAGACCAGTGTAGTCAAGTCATCCAGCTGCAGGCTAACATATTTGACTTTGGAACTCAAGCTTGCTTATTGGCTTTACAACATTTGTACATACTTTGCAGGCATTTTATTTTTGTACAGGCCTGACCATTTTTTTTGAAATACTATTCACAACAGCATTTACATAAGGAGTTTATCCTCTTGAGCCAATAGACTATCCCTCTTTTGAAGCTTTATCGCAACCCACACTTTCCTGTCTTTAGACTTCCTCATCACTGGACGGTGTGGGGTGCACTTCCCTCCCTAGAGGAGGACAAATGTTTCCACTTGTGTGCGTCTCATACCGGCAAATCCAATCCCCTCACCACTCCAACTGAGTTGAGCCATGTGAAAGGTGCAGGTGTCCAAGTTAGGTCATTATCAACAAGAGTCATGCGTGTGCTCCAAAATACTCTACTTAGGCAGTCAAGAATCCATTGAACCCAGTCTCGTGATCCTCAAAGAATTAAGTCAACTAGATCTGAAGTACCTCAAACCCAGTTCCTATAAGGTTCCTGTTATTAGGTAGATTTTAAGGTCCAATCAAGCTCCAATCTCCGGATTTTACTTAGACTTGTTCAAACTATCAAACTCAATCCGAAAAATGCTCATGCTATGCAATGCGATGCAGAAAATATTTTTGTGATGCAATTTTCAAGATTTTTGAACTTTTTATGGATTTTTGAAAAGATGATGATGATGCATATGCATTTTTTGTATTTTTCAAAAAGATTTTTCAAATGTTTTTGGATTTTAATTTTTGCAAATGTTTTTGGGATTTTTGAAAAAAAAAAGATTTTGGATAAAAACTAGGTGAAAAATATTTACACGGGAGTGCTTCTTATATATACAAGAAGTGGATTTTAAGAATTTACAAAGGTAAGTGATCAATTTTATAAGTACATATATAGGATTTTGGTGTGATGTATGTATTCCTCAAACTTATTTGACACAGGTTTTTCAAACAAAATTTGAAAACTATAGTACAAAATATTTTTTACAAATATTTTACAAACATGTACACACATTCGAAAATCATTTTGCAAAGGTTTTTCAAATAGTATAGATAGATTTTTCAAAATATTTTTGCAACCATTTTTCAAATCATTTGCAAATCATTTTTCAAACATTTTATTTCACACAAAGAAAATAAATTTTTACAAACCACACATTTTTACAAAGGTTGAAAACATGTAACAAAATATTTTCAAAATAGTTTCAATAAATGTTCACAAAGATTTTCAAACTATTTTTCAAAAATTTTGCAAAAAACATTTTCACCTTATTTATTAATTAGTAAATACAAAAGGAATTTGAGGAACAAAACACCTTTTTATTAGGGATTTTAATGAATTTTAATGAATGATTAGCCACATTATTAGGAAAATACGAAAGTACGAGTTATGGCTAAAGTATATACGTAGTATATACGACCCCCCTATACTTAGCTTGAGCTATGTCCTCATAGATCGGAGAGAAAAGAGAAGACATAACTCGTACTAAGTATAGGCAAGTCTAAAGAATTAAATAAATAAGCCAATGAGAAGTTGATCGTCCCCCCTATACTTAGGATCAAATAATCCTAAGTTTAGCAGACTGTACACAACGCAGGGAGGGTCAAGGGTGGGAATGAACAGATCATACTCAGATTGTCTCCCCCTATACTTAGGGTAAAATAGCCCTAAGTATAGACAAGAAGAGTAGACAATGGAGAGGATCGAAAAATAGAGAAACTCGGGGTGCACACCCCCCTATACTTTGGGCAAAGTACGTCCTAAGTGTAGGAACTGGCAACAAGGGGCGGCACCTTTTTGGTAGATAAAGGAAATAGAAAAGGAAAAGAAGAAAAAGAAGAAAAGAAGAAAAGATATCAACAGATGAAAGAGTGATATAGACAGATGGATCTATATAGCGGAAGATGGAAGTGATCACCATGTATGAGATGTAGATGATATGAGTCAAAGAACACATCTCATACCAGAAGAATGGGGGCAATGTCAAGGGTCGGCAGATCATGATCTAGATATAGTTTCAGGCGCTGACCATTGACACGGAAGGTAGAGGAAGATGACGGTTCGGATATGTCGATACTGCCATTGTCATGTACCTTCCTGACCACATAAGGACCTTTCCACTTGCTCTGTAATTTCCCTGAGCATAATTTCAGCCTGGAACCAAACAACCATACGCGCTGATCTGGCTCAAACTGTTTATGGCTTATATGAGAATCGTGCCATGTCTTCACTTTTTCCTTATACTGTAGGCTGCTAGAAAAGGTTGTATCTCTCAGTTCTTCCAGGGCTGCCAACTCTGCTCTCCTCTGATCTCCTATACTCTCGAGATCCAATACTAGCTCAGTGACTGCCCAGAGTGACTTATGCTTGATTTCCATAGGAAGATGGCATGGCTTTCCATAGACGAGACGAAAGGGAGATGTCCCTAATGGATTCTTGAAGGAAGTCCGCTAGGCCCACAAGACCGAGTCCAAAAGTTGTGACCAATCTTTTCGGTCTGGGCAGACAACCTTCTGTAGGATAGTCTTTATCTCTCGGTTTGATACTTCGGCAAGACCATTAGTCTGAGGGTGATACGGTGTGGCAACACGATGGTCAATGCCGAACTCGTCTACAAGGGACCTAACCTTGTCATTGATGAAGTGAGACCCTCCGTCTGAAATCAAGACTTTAGGTACTCCGAACTGTGAAATGATGTTTTTCCTCAAAAATTTGCACACGGTTTTAGCATCTGCGGCTCGGGCGGGGATGGCCTCAACCCATCGGCTGACATAATCTACAACAAGCAAAATGTGCTCAAATCCTTGACTCTTAGGAAATGGGCCCATGAAATCAATCCCCCATGCATCAAAAACCTCACAAAAGTGAATGGGTTGCATGGCATCATGTCTCTCTGTCCGCAGGTTCCCATCTTCTGACAGTCAGTACATCTCTTCACGAAATCATTTGAATCCTTGAAGAGAGTAGGCCACCAAAGGTCGGATTGAAGCACCTTTTGTGCTGTCCTTTTCCCAGAATGATGTCCTCCTGCCTCAAGCTTGTGGCAGTATGTGAGGACGCTATGCTGCTCTTCTTGAGGAATGCACCTCCTCCAGATGTTGTCCCCTCCTTCATGATAAAGGACGGGATCCTCCCAATGGTAAAACTTGGCCTTCGCCAGGAAGGTCTCGAGTTTCTATCTGGGCCAACCTTGTAGGACCGTCTTGGCAACAAGATAGTTCACAATGTCGGCATACCACGAGAGCGAGGTGATAGCCAAGATCACCTCATCTGGAAATGTCTCTGTGATAGGTGCGCTGGGCTCAGATTCCTCAAGGTTCTCCAATCGGGAGAGATGATCCGCCACCACATTCTTGACTCCGGGCTTATCCTTAATCTCAATATCAAATTCCTGGAGTAGAAGGATCCATCTGGTAAGGCGTGCTTTGGCATCCTTCTTAGCCATTAAATACCGGATGGCGGTGTGATCTGTGTAAATTGTCACTCTAGATCCAAGAATATAAGATCTGTACTTATCCAAAGCAAAGACTACGACCAACATCTCTTTCTCAGTCATAGTGTAATTCCGCTGAGCGGCATCCAAAGTCCGACTGACGTAGTGAATGACAAACGACAATCCATCCCTCCTCTGTCCAAGCACAGCCCCAACGGCAAAATCAGAAGCGTCCGTCATGATCTTGAATGGGAGAGACCAATCAGGTGGCTGAAGGACAGGAGCCAAAACAACCATACTCTTGAGAGTCTCAAATGACGTAAGACACGTATCATCTACAATGAACTCGGTGTCTTTCGTCAACAGATCAGTAAGCGGTCGGGCAATCCGACTGAAGTCCTGAATGAACCGTCGGTAGAAACCGACATGCCCCAGAAAAGACCGCAATTGACGCAGATTGGACGGTGGATTGAGTTTTTTAATGATATCCACCTTGATCGGATCGACCTCCATGCCCCTGTTGGAGACGATATGACCAAGGACCATCCCTTGAGTCACCATGAAGTGACTCTTCTTCCAAGACAAGACGAGATTGACCTCTATGCAGCGCTGAAGCACACGGTCTAGGCAGTCAAGACAAGCATCGAACCCATCGCCATAGATTAAGAAGTCATCCACGAAGACCTCTAAACAGTCACCCACCATGTCCGAGAATATGGACAACACACACCTTTGGAATGTCGCCGGAGCATTACATAAACCAAAGGGCATCCGTCTGAAAGCATAAGTCCTAAAAGGATAGGTGAATG
The DNA here is from genome assembly GCA_037367405.1 of Ottelia alismoides. Taxonomy (NCBI): domain Eukaryota; kingdom Viridiplantae; phylum Streptophyta; class Magnoliopsida; order Alismatales; family Hydrocharitaceae; genus Ottelia; species Ottelia alismoides. The sequence goes on from JAZKJV010000779.1 coordinate 744,736, forward strand.
TCATTTTCTCCTGGTCTTCGGGCAATGGCCACTTGATTATATCTGGAGTACCCGTCGAGAAAACAATAATGACTCTTCCCAGCTAGCCGCTCGATAATCCGATCAATGAATGGTAGCGGGAAATAATCCTTCTTGGTGGCCTCATTCAATCGTCTGTAGTCCACACAGACCCTCCAAGAAGTGGGTACTCGGGTAGCGATCTCCTTTCCAGACTCATTCACAACTGTAGTGATACCCGTCTTCTTGGGTACCACATGTAATGGACTGACCCACTTGGAGTCGGAGATGGGGTAGATAAAATCGGTGCTCCACCACTTCGATATTTCTTTCATGACCACATCTCGAAGATTCGGGTTCAGCCGTTGCTGGAACTCACGTGAAGGCCTAGCGTCATCCTCGAGATAGATGTGGTGGGAGCACATAGCCAGACTAATCCCCTGGAGATTAGCTATACTCCATCCTATCGCCTTGCGGTTTCTTTCAAGAACCTCCATCAGATGAGATTCTTGTTCTCCAGTCAAACCTGTTGAGATAATGACTGGGTGCATATCTGGCTCATTGATGAATACCCATTCATCACTCTTTATTCTTATATTTTAGCTACAAAAACCTTTGCAAATACATGTAGATATGTGTAAATAGGAATAATTACCAAAAGCATGCATTGTGTAAAAACCTATAATTAGCATGTTTTTGTGCAAAAATAAAAGAATAAAGATTAAAAAGAAAAAGAGGGAAATATTTAGGATAAATATTGAGCAACCTAACCCAAGGGAGGGCTTAGCATGGGCCTGACCGCATAAAAGCCAAAGTAGAGGGAGATAGGGGCTCATGTGTAAATATTTATGTAAATAAAATAAAGATATTTTCCTCACCAAAAATATGCTTGTAAATACTTGTATATATTTATAAATATAAAAACAAAAGAAAAAAATAAAAATCAAAAAGATTAAAAACACCACTTTCATCATATATATAAACCACTCCTCCATATTTATCTAACCTTGTAAATAAATAAAATCAATTTTTATAATTTTTATAAATAGTCTACATTATATATTGTAAATAAATAAACTAAAAACAATTAAAACAAAAGCAACATGAAAATAGCAAAATTAAAAACACAAAAATACATTGTACATATACCATGTATATAAATGTATATAGGTATTTATTTTACCTATGTAAATAAATAATATAAATAAAATAAAAATACCTTTTTATTCCTTATTTTATACTATAAATAAATAAAATATAAAATGGGAATAAAATTGCATAAAAATAACAATTAAAAATCAAAAATCAAAACCCTAGATATTGTATATATACCTATGTATAGTACATATTATGTATATACCTTATTTTTATTTCGAAAAAATTATTAAAAATCACAAAAAAATAGAAAAAAATAAAATAAAAATATTTCATGTTTTAAGTTTTTGCTGAATCGGGCCCTAGCTACCCTTAATATCCATTTCAAAACCCAGCCACGTGGCCCAATCCTATTGGGTCCTGGGGATTTTGACCGCCCGGTCAACTACCCCCCCAGGACCACCTCCCGCGGGTCTGAGCTCTGGACCCGATTTCTCAGATTTTTACCCGCTCGACCCGATCCCCATTCCACTAAACCCCGGGTCCGAATGCTTAATCTCTCATCCGACATCCTCGCCGGAGCCACATCCTTGGGATCCGCGCGCTCCAGAGCTTGCCCGGACCCATCTTTCTCGGACCCCTAGCCGTATATAGCTACAGCTCCGCCACTCGATTGCTCCATCTTTGGCCATTTGCCTCCTTCACCTGTGAGCTCCAGAGAGACCGCGAGAGTGACAGCTTGCGCCTCGACCTGTCGCAGCGAGGAGAGGAGGAGGACCCATCGATCCAGCGAGCACAACCGCCGCAGCTCCGCCACCAGCGTGAGCTCTGAGCCTCGGAGGGAGACGATCCTTGAGGCGACGACCAGGAGCTTCCCCAGCTCCTCCCCAGTCTCTCCGACCACCCAGGTAGCTCCGATAGCCTTCCTTCTTCGTCGATTTCCTTTCACGCCCAAATTGCGCCGCCGCCGTCTATCTTCGATTCCGCCCGTTTCCGACCACTACTCGACCATCGGGAATTGCCATAGCCCTCGCCTTCCTCCCGCGCATCTTCTCCACATTTCCATCCAACCAGCTCGCACAGGAGCTGGGAGTCGGACTCCTCCGTCCACCCCTTCGCCGGTGTTCACCGCTTCGACCCACGAGCCACTTTCACCTCGCCTAACCGGGTCGAGGCAGTTTGCCCTCGACCCGTGAGTCTTCTGGTTCACTTTGCAGGTCGAAACAAGGGCCATCTGAGGCCCTTCGTCATCCATCCAGGAGGCCCAGCTCCGCCGCCATCGCCCGAGCTCCCCGGAGCTTGGCGCGATCATCGGAGCATTCCAGCAGACGCAGGAGCACTCCAGCATTCTTCTCCGACCGTCAGAATGCTCCCAGGAGGAGTCTAGCGCACGCACGAGGCCGGCGAGTTTCGCCGAGGACCTGTTCTTCCAAGACCCTCCATTTCCGTCGATCGTCCCCTCCCGCTCCAGTCTTCATCAGCACCGTTCATTTCCGGAGCCATCACCACCGTACGATCTGAGGAGGTGACATCTGGAGCGCCCACCGCAGCCGCCATCCGATCATCCACGTGGCGCGCATCCAGCCCGTTCGCATAATAAAGGGTAATTTACCCTTAGGCCCTGTCTTTATTTTTATTTCGTTTTAGTCCTGTAAATATTAAAGTCAGTTGTTTAGTTTTAGGGTTATTTGCATAGTAGACCCTGTGCTTTATTTTATTTGCATTTATACCCCCGCCAGTTGTGGACACGTGCATCGACACGTGATATTTTGGTTTATTTGCAATAGAGGCCCCTGTAGTTCTGGTTGTTCATGAATGAATGAAAAGTTTTACTTATTAGCATTTGTACCCCTGTGCGTGGTTTATTTGAGCATGCGCATTATATTTTGGGTGTTTTGCAGATAAGCCCCTGGACTTTTGGTACGTGTTACCAATAAGTACTCGGGACTTATTTTTATTACATTTGGGTCCCTGAGTGCCCCAGGCACGCGCGTGGCACGTGTTTTGCTGGGTATTTTGCACCAGACCCCCTAGAACTTTGGGTATTTGCACTTTGGTCCCTGTGCACAATGCCCTTTCTTTATTTTTGAATAAAATAGCAAATCACCTCCAAATCCAACGAAAATTAGATACATGGCTCCTGCCATGTTGTAAAATTTTCGTGGATTTTTGAGGAAATTTCTGATTTCATTTGATATTTTTAAAAAATCAAAAACCTCTATTTTTACCACTGTCTAGTTTGAAAAATCACAAAAAAATATTAAAACTCATTTAAAAATTCTACAAAAATTATTTACTGTTTGTTTTACTTAGTCTGATTTTCTAGCCAATTTTGGCTATTTTTCATTACTGAAAATCACTAAAAACGTAAAAACACTCAAAAACCTATAAAAATTCTATTAAATAAATTAAAAATCCAAAAATAATCAAATTGGTATCTAAATTTTCCTTGTTTTATCTTCTTTACAGGAAAATTACCTCTAGGCCATTTTGAGGCTTTTAGATATTTTATCTAGGGCTTCTTGGCTCGGCTGGACAGTACCCTTTATTTTAGTCACTGTTTGATTTTTAGAAAACTACATAAACATCAGAAAATTCCCAAAAATTCACCAAAAACACTAAAAAATATAAAATACATAAAAATATTTTTGTTTGAATTTTTGGTTGATTTTTAGTGCTTTAAATAAATTGTTGAAGTGTGCTTTTCTTTGTTTTTCTTATTTTCTTTATACATTGAAAATCCAAAAAAATACAAAAATATTTAAAAACCACTAAAAATATTTTCTTGTTTCTTTTTATTCCTTTTTACTACTTCGTAGGCTGAGAGGCCAACCCGTGCTCCTTGAGTTCGACCCTGGGTGCTATACCAGGTTAATCCAATAGCAGGACCGCTTCCGCATTTTGATTGATTTTATCTTTATTTAGTGGTTCATATTTTTCTTGATTGTACACGCTTGATCGCTTGGGTCGCAACGACCTATTTAGTACCTTATACCCGAGTGCTCAGGCGTTGTCATCAGAATGGCGCCGTTGCCGGGGAGCACGGCTTAGTAGTTCTTATTTTCTTTTCGTTTTTGTTTTCGCGGTTTTTCCGTGGCTCTTTCAGAGCTCGCGGCTATTCACAGCTTTTGTCTATATTTTATTTTTGCTTTATTTTGTTTTATTTTCTTTTTGTTTTTGTTTTATTTTGAGTGTTTATTTTATTTTGCATTTTTGCATATATACCCTCATTTTCTTTCATTTTATTTTTCTTCTTATTATTTGCTTATTTTTATTGGTATGACCATTCTTCTCTTTCTTGCGAGGTCCCGAGGACCGAGGCGGCTGCTTTCGAGAAGCCGACGCAACCGCGGGATTCGGAGGCGGCTCTTTTCTTTGCGGAGCCGCAGGAGAGAGTGAGAGAGAGTTGAGTGGGAGAGGATTTTTCTTTTTATTTCATTATTATTGTAATAATACAGGGACTCAAACTGGACTTGGACTTAGTGGGTCTGTTTCGCCGAGCACCGGTGTGCTCGGGGGACCCTTAGGATTTTCGCGGCTTTTTCGCGGCTTTGTTTTATTTTCATTTTTTACTGCCTTTTCCGGTGTTTACGCGGTTTTCATCGAGCCCCTAGACTTAGGAATTTCTCTTGCTTGTGCCGTAATTAGTAGGCTCCCCACACCTAACTGCTTGCCTGTTCCTATAGAACGCTAATTGGACTTACTAAAAATCATTAATAAAAATAACCGACTCATCTCCTTCGTAGCCTACGTGTCGCAGCCCGTCCTGTAAAGCGCTTTCTCCTACCCCCGATTTGTCGGACAGAGGAGGGACGAGCCAAGACCGGACTCTTTGGCTTGGAGGTCGGTGACCGGTTAGACGGTTCCGCGTGTAGAAATTGCTTGTCTAGGACTAGGCTTTCCCGTTGCATCATTTAGGTAGTTTATTTCCCAGTCTTTAAATTCTGCGCGGATCACTTGCATGTAGAGTGCTGGAGACAAGGTACGCATTTCTGACTTAGCATGCATCATTGATTTCATCGCGCATCGGCTTTTTCGTCTTCTCCCCCCTGTTTTGGACTTAATAACCAAGAGAACCGAAAAATTTGTTAGGCCTTTTGTTTTGATTTGAAAAATATTAAAAAGAGAAACCATAAATTGGGACTGGTTAACACTATTGATCTTAAAATACGCTCACCCTAAAAATTTTGTCTTGGGGAGAGCAACCCCCTCATTGTATGTTTTGGATGCGCGAGAGAGTGACCCGCACCCTAGGTAGAGCCCTCCGGTGCTAGTCCCGACTGATTACCGACTCTTCCGTGCGGGCCAGTCGGTTGGGATAGCATCGGGTATCCTAACAGGTCACGTAAGCACTCTGATATTTTGTGTGTTCACCTAATAAAACTGACAAGATAATTTGACCGAACTTTCACGGTCTTCAGCTCGCGTCGCGTTGGTGAATCGGGGTTTGTTTTGTGATCATAGTTTCTCCAGATCTCATCCGTATTACTCGCCAGATCAAGATGATGGGTAGACGCTCTCTTAGGCAGCCTCTGGCTGCACCGCTTTCGGGCACGTCTACCCAATCATCTAGGTTGGCCCGCGAGAGCCCAAACTAGCTCTCCGAGCCCGAGTACGACTCCGCCCTGTTCCCCCTCGATCCCCTTTCTTTCGGACCTGAGAGACATGAGCCCGAGGAGAGATTGATAGATTTGACAGCACCTGAATTGGGATCGTTTGATTTTGCAGCAGGCGACATGGCCGGCAGTTCTGAGGATCGTTCCCGTCAGCCTGAGCACTTCGTACTGGATCAGGGAGCGATCAACTCCACCCTGATCGCCTCGTTAGAGACCGTCCAGCAGCAGCTGAGGGATCAGGGAGCATTTATGCTCGACATGAGGAGAGAGATGGAGCAGATGCGAGCAGAGAGAGCAGAGCGAGAGCAGAGGAGAGAGGGACCAAGGATCCCAGATGATGCGGATGCAGCAGCTGCAGCAGCCGCCGCAGCAGCGGCAGCCGCCGCGGGAGCGGCCGGAGGACCACCGAGACCGATGCGGGAGTTACACAACCCCGGATCGACGTTGACGCACCACTGGGTAGTACTTCCAGCGATCGTGGGGGAATTCAAGTTCCCCCCGAACACTTTGCAGCTACTCCCCCGCTTCCACGGACTCGCGACAGAGGAGCCCCATCTCCACCTCCAAGAGTTTCTGATGATATGCAGCACTGTCCACGACCGTCAGGTGGACCAGGACACGATCAGGATGATCGCCTTCCCCTTCTCCTTAGCTGACAGAGCAGCCACTTGGCTGAAGCATTTGGGGAGGTTTGTTTACACCTGGGAGCAGCTCCGCACCGAGTACTTGAACAAGTACTATCCACTCGGGCGGGCGAATGCAGCGAGGGCCCTGATCAGCAACTTCTCCATGCTCCCCAACGAGCAGTTTCACGAGGCATGGGAGAGGTTCCGAGAGCTCACAGACAGATGCCCGCACCACGACATTTCCAAGCCGAACCTAGTTCAGAGCTTCTTCAGCGGGTTGACACCAGAGCTCCAGGGTCTGGTGAACGCTTCTTGCGGCGGGTCCTACTTTGCCAAGGACCACGACCAGGTCTGGGCCATTTACGAGGAGATGGCCGAAAATTACATGGTGATGTCCCAGACGCAGTTGTACACACAGAGACCCCAGCAGCAGCCAGGACCCGTGCAGTACCAGCGGATAGCACGGGTCGATGCAGGTCCATCCAGTTCGTCCGCAGTCGCAGCAACACAGGCAGAGTCTTCCGCTGCGGACATGGGTATCATGAGAGAGAAGTTGGACCGCATGGAGCTGATTGAGAAGAAGCAGTGCCAGAGCATCACGCAGATGGAGCAGATGGCACAGACTCTGAGCGACATGAAGACCCAGCTCATGTGTCTCCAGGAGGCACAGACGGCTTCACAGCCCCGTCTTCAGTCGCGAGGCGACTCCGGAAGCAGCAGCAGCTCGTCCCAGCGCTCCAGCTCCCTACAGCAGCCTAGACAGGTTCATCTTGTACAGGCGGAGCCGTACCAGCAGCCGCAGCCCACCTACCAGTCCCCACCATCTCCAGACATGCAGATGGTGGTCTACCAGCCGGATCAGCCTCTGGCAGTACTCCCGCCAGCCCCCTACGATGCAGAGCCGTTGATAGATGTCAACGGGATTTGGTATGACCGCCCCCAGCCTGGGATCCGACGAGACCATCCCGGATTCAGGTGGGGGAGTGGAGGTGCCCAGCCCCAGCAGTAGCCAGCCGGTCAGGGAGGGTAGTACGCCCAACAGAGAGATCACCAGCCGCAGCAGCAGCCCCCAGCATATCAGTCACACCAGCCTTCGTCCTTCGGTCCTCGTCCCTATCAGCAGCAGGGACAGTCTTGGAGACGTGAGCAGCAGGCTCACCCAGCATACCAGCAACATCCCTCCTCTTACCCCTCTCAGCAGCACCACCAGCAGTTCCAGCAGCCTCAGCACCAGAGAGGCTACCCGTCGGGCTCCCATGAGAGCCCCGCCTTGGATGACATCGCCCGCCTCCTTACGGATCAGCAGGCTACATTTAGACGGGAGATGGACGAGTTGCGCCAGAAGATGCGGGACCTAGTGAGAGGGAAGGCCGCCATCCCTGCACAGATAGAGCCGAATCCGAACAACCTCAAGAGGAAGTCTGAGCATGTAGTACACACTGAGCTTGCCACTCCTAGTGACCCATTTGATGATATGTCTTCGGATCTATTTGATGCTGATTTTGTTACAGTTAGGAGCGGTAGAGCACCAGCAGGCAGCGCCTCATCTGAGCGACGACGCGAGGATCCACCTAGGGCGTCAGATGAGGAGGAGGAGAGCGGTACTGATGCCGCACACGATGATGACGGTGGTACTGACGCCATCAAGGATGCTGATTCTACCGGCAGTACTGAGGCCGCCGCTTCACCAGTTCGAGGAGGTGGTACTGACGCCACCAGCATAGCCGAGCCAGCCCGCGGTACTGAGGCCGCGAAACGTCCAGTTACAGAGCCAGCCAGAGGTGGTACTGAGGGCACCAGTGTTCATTTTGATAGAGATGTTGTCTTTCCTCGTGTTGATGTATCTCAGAACTCTATTGTGAATAAAGGAAAAGGTTTAGCTTCTTCTGGTCCCACTGTGGTGAGTGATGTATGTGTGGATCCGGCCGTCGAGCCGTCTAGGCCTTTTCCTAGTCCTTCATCTGCGAAGGACCCTGTGATCCCCTTCCCTAGAGCCCTTCAGATGGGGAAGGGGAAGAAAAAAGAAAAAGACCCAAAAAAGAGAGAGCACGAGGAGTTCAGCCAGAGTATGATTGACAGATTTCACATCCAGCTGACCCTCCAGGAGGCTTTGCAGCACATCCCCCTTCTTCAGCGATCTTTGAGAGATAGGACCACAGTCAGGAGGAGGAGGAGGAACCACACTTCAGAGATTCATGTGCTGACGAAAGCCACGTGTATTGCGATCCAGAACCGTCTGCCAGCCAAGAGGCCAGATTCAGGGGCCCCGTATGTCAGATGCCAGATTAGTGAGCAGAGGTTCGACCGGACTCTATTAGATAGCGGGTCGTCGATCAACCTACTTCCGGCATCCCTTCTCGACCGTTTCGAGTTGGGCACTCTTCGACAGAGCAGGACAGTCCTTCAGTTTGCTGATCGATCTGTCAAGAGGCCGAAGGGGTTGTTGCGAGACGTTATCGTCACGATTCAGGGCCTGAAATTCCCCGTGGACTTCGTAGTGTTGGACATGGAGATCCCTGATTCAGTGGCCGATACCCCCATCATCCTTGGTCGTCCGTTCTTGGCCACTGCCAAGGCGGTGACTGATCATGATAGCGGGACGGTATACTTTCGCGTCGAGGGCGAGAGTGTACAAATAGAGACGGTCGAGGACTACAGAGCTAGAGAGAGAGCACGCTCAGAGGCTAGCACGGATTCAGAGCAGCTGACAGACGCCGAGCCAGACATCCACCAGGACTGTGATTTTGTGATCACTGATGACGAGGCAGCATGGGCAGATCCTGCAGTACAGGCCATCCTCTCATTTTCAGATACAACTGATGCCGAGATGATAGCAGAGGAGAGTCTGGAGAGCACAACCCTGGTTCAGGATACTACAGAGGCAGCAGAGCCGGTCCTTGATCGCGACACGGCTATCGATGATGGTGGTGCTGAGGCCACCTTGTGTTACGGTGGTACTGATGCCACCGCGTTTGATGCAGATCCCTCAGATTCAGAGTCTGATTGGGCAGATTTTGATGATCAGATGCCATACTTGAGTCCACCTGAGCCTACAGATGAGGAGGAGGTTGATACAGAGCAGATCAAAGATAGTACAGTTGAGCAGCCTTCTCCAGATCCAGTTTGCGAGAGTTCGCTTTCTTTCTCCCAGGCAGATTTGGCAGACTTAGCAGCATTCACTCATTTCCTTCCGCAGCCAGATTTGCCAGCACCCAGCATTCTAGAGCTGAAGCCGCTCCCTACTTCGCTAAAATATCGATTCCTTGCGGGCAAGCCAGAGATGTACCCAGTCATCATCTCCGCCGATTTGACTGGAGAGCAAGAATCCGGTTTGATGGGGGTTCTTGAAAAGAACCGCAAGGCGATCAGATAGAGCGTAGCAGATCTCCATGGGATTAGTCCATCAGTGTGCTCCCACCATATCTATCTCGAGGAGGGGGCGAAGCCGTCGCGTGAGTTCCAGCGGCGACTGAACCCCAACCTGAGAGAGGTCGTGATGAAGGAAATATCGAAATGGTGGAGCGCAGATTTTATTTATCCCATTTCCGACTCCAAGTGGGTTAGCCCCTTGCATGTGGTGCCCAAGAAGACGGGCATCACGACTGTGATCAGTGAGTCGGGAGAGGGGATTGCTACACGAGTACCCACCTCTTGGAGGGTCTGTGTTGACTACAGGAGACTCAACCAGGCCACCAAGAAGGACCATTTCCCCCTGCCTTTTATTGACCAGATCATTGAGAGACTGGCAGGGAAGAGCCATTATTGCTTCCTGGATGGGTACTCGGGCTACAACCAGGTGGCCATCGCTCCTGAGGACCAGGAGAAGACCACCTTTACCTGTCCCTTCAGCACATATGCTTTTCGACGCATGCCATTTGGGCTATGCAATGCCCCTGCGACTTTTCAGAGGTGCATGCTGTCGATCTTTTCGGACATGGTAGGGGAGTGTTTGGAGGTCTTCATGGACGATTTCTCGGTCTACGACGACGGATTCGACTCCTGTCTTGACTGCCTAGACCGAGTACTCCAGCGATGTATTGAGTTCCATTTGGTTCTATCTTGGGAGAAGAGTCACTTCATGGTGACTCAAGGGACGGTGCTTGGCCACATCATCTCCAACAGGGGCATGGAGGTTGATCCGGCCAAGGTTGATGTCATTAGGAAACTCGCACCGCCGTCCAATCTGAGGCAGCTACGGTCATTCCTGGGGCACGTTGGATTTTATAGGAGATTTATTCAGGATTTCAGCAGGATTGTCCGGCCGTTGACTGACCTCTTGACGAAAGACACCGAGTTCCTTGTCGATGACAAGTGTCTTTCGTCCTTCGCGACTCTCCAGCAGTGTGTTATTGAGGCTCCTGTCCTCCAGCCGCCTGATTGGTCTCTCCCATTCGAGATCATGACGGACGCCTCCGATTTTGCCGTAGGGGCAGTGCTGGGACAGAGGAGGGATGGAGTTCCATTTGCCATTCACTACGCTAGCCGCACATTGGATTCCACCCAGCGGAATTACACGGTCACAGAGAAGGAGATGCTAGCCGTAGTGTTTGCCCTAGATAAGTTTCGATCGTATATCATTGGATCTAGAGTGACTTTTTACACAGATCACACCGCCATCAGGTACCTCATGGCAAAGAAGGATGCCAAGGCCAGACTGACTAGATGGATCCTTCTACTCTAGGAATTCGACATTGAGATCAAGGATAAGCCTGGAGTCAAGAATGTGGTGGCGGATCATCTCTCCCGATTAGAGCAGCCTGAGGATTCTGAGCAGATTGACCCCATTCGAGATACCTTCCCAGATGAGGCGATCCTTGCTATCGCCTCACTCCCGTGGTATGCCGATATTGTGAACTTTCTCGTTGCTGGGAAGGTCCCACAAGATTGGCCCAGGCAGAGGCTTGAGACCTTCCTTGTGAAGGCCAAGTCCTACCATTGGGAGGATCCCATCCTTTACCACGAAGGAGGGGATAGCGTCTGGCGTCGGTGTATTCCTCAGGAGGAACACCATAGCATCCTCACTTACTGCCACAAGCTTGAGGCAGGAGGACATCATTCTGGGAGGAGAACGGCACAGAAGGTGCTCCAATCCGGCTTGTGGTGGCCTACCCTCTTCAAGGACTCAGATGAGTTCGTGAAGAGGTGTACTGACTGTCAGAGGATGGGCACTTGTGGACAACGTGATATGATGCCGATGCAGCCCATTCACTTCTGTGAGGTTATTGACGCATGGGGCATCGATTTCATGGGTCCATTCCCTAAGAGTCAGGGATTCGAGTACATTCTGTTGGCCGTGGACTATGTTAGTCATTGGGTGGAGGCTATCCCCGCCCGAGCCGCTGATGCGAGGACAGTTTGCAGATTTTTGAGGAAGCATATCATCACGCAGTTCGGGGTTCCACGAGTTCTGATTTCTGATGGGGGATCTCACTTCATCAACGACTAGGTGAAGGCCCTTACTAGCGAGTTCAGTATAGACCATCATGTTGCTACACCTTACCATCCACAGACGAATGGTCTAGCCGAGGTGTCGAATAGGGAGATCAAGACTATATTGCAGAAAGTCGTCCGCCCTGACCGAAAGGATTGGTCACAGCTTTTGGACTCGGTCTTGTGGGCATATAGGACGTCTTTCAAGACTCCATTGGGCACATCTCCCTTTCGCCTCATATATGGCAAGCCGTGCCATTTACCTGTTGAGCTGAGGCACAAGTCACTTTGGGCAGTCATAGACATTCTGATGGATCCAGATGGTATGGGAGACCAGAGGAGGGTAGAGTTAGCAGCCTTGGAGGAGCGTAGAGATACAACATTCTCAAACAGCCTACATTATAAGGAGAAAGTGAAGGAGTGGCATGATTCTCACATCAGCCACAAGCATTTTGAGATTGGACAGAGAGTATGGTTGTTTGACGCGAGGCTACGTTTATTTCCAGGGAAGCTACAGAGCAAATGGAAGGGACCCTACTTGGTCAGAAAGGTACACGACAACGGTAGCATCGACATATCTGAGTTGTCTTCTGAGAGTACCTTTCGAGTGAACGGCCAGCGGCTCAAACCATTTCTAGATCATGAGCCATGGGTCGTTGATCTTGCCCCTATTCATTTTGCGTGAAATGTGGTCTTTGACTCAGATCTAATGCATCTCACGCCTGAGTTTCACTGAACTTCCGCCTGGTATAGATCCAGATGTCCATATCACTACATTCTTTAATCCCACATCCCTTTCTTCATCTTGTGATTATGCTATACTTAGGGTGCACTTTACCCTAAGTATAGGGGGGATGTGAGACCTTTTGGGTATTTCTTTTGTTTCTGCCTACCCCTGTTTTGCTGCCTATACTTAGGGATATTTGACCCTAAGTATAGGGGGGGTAGACCCTGTATATTCTCCACTCGGTTTTCCCTTAGTATACAGCCTGCTATACTTAGGATTATTTGATCCTAAGTATAGGGGGAAGACTCGAGACCCTCTTGACTTTTCACTCATTCTTCTTTGTATATAGCCCTTGTTTTCACTTCCCTATACCTAGCACGAGTTATGTCTTCTTCATCGCTCTTGACTCTGAGGATATCGTTCGAGCTAAGTATAGGGGGGTGTGTATATATTTCATATATACTTTAGCCATAACTCGTATTTTATGTGAGGGTGTTAATAAATAAAATGGCTAAAAACAACAAAAATTAAAAATTTTTCATGTACATAAACATTCTTTTATTTGCACATAAATAGCTAGTGTATAAATTATTTTTGTAAAAATGATTTCAAAAATCTTTTGTGTAAAGATTGTGTAAATATTTTTGTATCAAAATTATGTATATAGTACAAAATTTTTCCAAAATGTTTTGAAAATCAAAAGTTTGCAAAAATCTTGTGTAAATGTGTGCAAATACCTTTTTGCAAAACTTGCACTTCATGCATCATCCATTCATGATTTCAAAACATTTTTCAAAAATTTTGCATGATTGTAAACTTTGTGTAAATAAGCATCTTTTGTACATATGTATACAGTTTTTCTGGATGATAGTTGACATTTAAACTAGCTTGGAATCAAATTGAGAAATGGAGCTTGATTAAGATCTTAATCCACCTAACTTCTAAGAGGAACCTTATAGGGCTTAGGTTTAAGGCTTTTCAGGTCCATGGTGACTTAATTCTTTGAGTCCACTAGGCTATGATCACATGTCATCTCAATGAGCCTATGTAGAGCACTTAACAACAACACATGACTCATATAGATTATGGCTTTACTTGGACACCAGCACTATGCACCGAGCTCTCTACGGATGAGGTGGTGAGGAGGCAGTCTTCCTTGACTTGGGGTAGCATATGAGGGTAGTACTTCTAGGCGGAACCTCTCTTCTTCTTTTAGTGAAGGAAGTGCGTCTCAACTTGGTCTGGTTGCCATGAGGTCTAACGACGGGAGTTGTGGGTTGCAATAAAGCTTCAAAAGAGGGATAGTCTACTGGCTCAAGAGGAAAAACTCCTTGTATATATGCTGCACATGTATATGTTGTACATATGCACTTGAAAAAAAATGTGCAAAAAGAAAATAACTCCAAAAAAGTGGTGGGTCTGATAGAAAATGATAATCCCACCGGAGTATGTATATAGAGTGCAATAAGCAAAGCTTGGTTTCATGTTCCACCTGTTGTAGCTTGCAGCAGGGAGACTTGGCTACACTGGTCAAGCTCCCAAGGGTACTTGGCTACACTGGCCTTGACCCATTCTCTTCTTCCTCCTCTTCTTGAGTCGGTTGAACTTTAACTTAGAAGGGAATACCCCGCTCCTCGAGGAAAGAGTGGCCAGACTGAGGTCATAGAGTTACCTTGTTGGGGAGGGTTGTCAAGTTGCCATTTCTGAGGTGGAGAGCTTAGACCTCACTTGCACATGACAAGAAAAGATTCATGGTCTTCAGGGTTTGTGATTGATGACTTGTTCTGATCTGGAGCATTGAGAAGTCTTGGTTATAGATTAGTGGAACTTAGAGGCTGTTGAGTTTTAAGCTTAAGTCTAAATAAGGTTCCGACACATTAATAATCCAAAGATCTGATCGAGCTCCATACCCCAATTTAATGAAGGCAAGTTTAATAATCAACCGTGATCCATGTACATCCTCTTTTTCTTTTTCTTTTTCTTTCTTTTTCACTTCTTTTTCAAATAAGTGTTTGCTAAGGGACTAGCAAAGTTAAGTATAGGGGGGTGATGAATACCCATTCATCACTCTTTATTCTTATATTTTAGCTACAAAAACCTTTGCAAATACATGTAGATATGTGTAAATAGGAATAATTACCAAAAGCATGCATTGTGTAAAAACCTATAATTAGCATGTTTTTGTGCAAAAATAAAAGAATAAAGATTAAAAAGAAAAAGAGGGAAATATTTAGGATAAATATTGAGCAACCTAACCCAAGGGAGGGCTCAGCATGGGCCTGACCGCATAAAAACCAAAGTAGAGGGAGATAGGGGCTCATGTGTAAATATTTATGTAAATAAAATAAAGATATTTTCCTCACCAAAAATATGCTTGTAAATACTTGTATATATTTATAAATATAAAAACAAAAGAAAAAAATAAAAATCAAAAAGATTAAAAACACCACTTTCATCATATATATAAACCACTCCTCCATATTTATCTAACCTTGTAAATAAATAAAATCAATTTTTATAATTTTTGTAAATAGTCTACATTATATATTGTAAATAAATAAACTAAAAACAATTAAAACAAAAGCAACATAAAAATAGCAAAATTAAAAACACAAAAATACATTGTACATATACCATGTATATAAATGTATATAGGTATTTATTTTACCTATGTAAATAAATAATATAAATAAAATAAAAATAAGTTTTTATTCCTTATTTTATACTATAAATAAATAAAATATAAAATGGGAATAAAATTGCATAAAAATAACAATTAAAAATCAAAAATCAAAACCCTAGATATTGTATATATACCTATGTATAGTACATATTATGTATATACCTTATTTTTATTTCGAAAAAATTATTAAAAATCACAAAAAAATAGAAAAAAAATAAAATAAAAATATTTCATGTTTTAAGTTTTTGCTGAATCGGGCCCTAGCTACCCTTAATATCCATTTCAAAACCCAGCCACGTGGCCCAATCCTATTGGGTCCTGGGGATTTTGACCGCCCGGTCAACTACCCCCCCAGGACCACCTCCCGCGGGTCTGAGCTCTGGACCCGATTTCTCAGATTTTTACCCACTCGACCCGATCCCCATTCCACTAAACCCCGGGTCCGAATCCTTAATCTCTCATCCGACATCCTCGCCGGAGCCGCATCCTTGGGATCCGCGCGCTCCAGAGCTTGCCCGGACCCATCTTTCTCGGACCCCTAGCCGTATATAGCTGCAGCTCCGCCACTCGATTGCTCCATCTTTGGCCATTTGCCTCCTTCACCTGTGAGCTCCAGAGAGACCGCGAGAGTGACAGCTTTCGCCTCGAACTGTCGCAGCGAGGAGAGGAGGAGGACCCATCGATCCGGCGAGCACAGCCGCCGCAGCTCCGCCACCAGCGTGAGCTCCGAGCCTCGGAGGGAGACGATCCTTGAGGCGACGACCAGGAGCTTCCCCAGCACCTCCCCAGTCTCTCCGACCACCCAGGTAGCTCCGATAGCTTTCCTTCTTCGTCGATTTCCTTTCACGCCCAAATCGCGCCGCCACCGTCTATCTTCGATTCCGCCCGTTTCCGACCACTACTCGACCATCGGGCATTGCCATAGCCCTCGCCTTCCTCCCACGCATCTTCTCCACGTTTCCATCCAACCCAGCTCGCACAGGAGCTGGGAGTCGGACTCCTCCGTCCACCCCTTCGTCGGAGTTCGCCGCTTCGACCCACGAGCCACTTTCACCTCGCCTAACCGGGTCGAGGCAGTTTGCCCTCGACCCGTGAGTCTTCTGGTTCACTTTGCAGGTCGAAACGAGGGCCATCTGAGGCCCTTCGTCATCCAGCCAGGAGGCCCAGCTCCACCGCCATCGCCCGAGCTCCCCGGAGCTTGGCGCGATCATCGGAGCATTCTAGCAGACGCAGGAGCACTCCGGCATTCTTCTCCGACCGTCAGAATGCTCCCAGGAGGAGTCTAGCGCACGCACGAGGCCGGTGAGTTTCGCCGAGGACCTGTTCTTCCAGGACCCTCCGTTGCCGTCGATCGTCCCCTCCCGCTCCAGTCTTCATCAGCACCGTTCATTTCCGGAGCCATCACCACCGTACGATCTGAGGAGGTGACATCTGGAGCGCCCACCGCAGCCGCCATCCGATCATCCACGTGGCGCGCATCCAACCCGTTCGCATAATAAAGGGTAATTTACCCTCAGGCCCTGTCTTTATTTTTATTTCATTTTAGTCCTGTAAATATTAAAGTCAGTTGTTTAGTTTTAGGGTTATTTGCATAGTAGACCCTGTGCTTTATTTTATTTGCATTTATACCCCCGCCAGTTGTGGACACGTGCATCGACACGTGATATTTTGGTTTATTTGCAATAGAGGCCCCTGTAGTTCTGGTTGTTCATGAATGAATGAAAAGTTTTACTTATTTGCATTTGTACCCCTGTGCGTGGTTTATTTGAGCATGTGCGTTATATTTTGGGTGTTTTGCAGATAAGCCCCTGGACTTTTGGTACGTGTTACCAATAAGTCCTCGGGACTTATTTTATTACATTTGGGTCCCTGAGTGCCCCAGGCACGCACGTGGCGCATGTTTTGCTGGGTATTTTGCACCAGACCCCCCAGAATTTTGGGTATTTGCACTTTGGTCCCTGTGCACAGTGCCCTATCTTTATTTTTGAATAAAATAGCAAATCACCTCCAAATCCAACGAAAATTGGATACATGGCTCCTGCCATGTTGTAAAATTTTCGTGGATTTTTGAGGACATTTCTGATTTCATTTGATATTTTTAAAAAATCAAAAACCTCTATTTTTACCACTGTCTAGCTTGAAAAATCACAAAAAAATATTAAAACTCACTTAAAAATTCTACAAAAATAATTTACTGTTTTTTTTACTTAGTCTGATTTTCTAGCCAATTTTGGCTATTTTTCATTACTGAAAATCACTAAAAACTTAAAAAACTCAAAAACCTATAAAAACTCTAGTAAATAAATTAAAAATCCAAAAATAATAAAATTGGTACCTAAATTTTCCTTGTTTTATCTTCTTTACAGAAAAATTACCTCCAGGCCATTTTGAGTCTCTTAGATATTTTATCTAGGGCTTCTTGGCTTGGATGGACAGTACCCTTTATTTTAGTCACTGTTTGATTTTTTGAAAATTACATAAACATCAAAAAATTCTCGAAAATTCACCAAAAACACTAAAAAATATAAATTACATAAAAATATTTTTGTTTGAATTTTTGGTTGATTTTTAGTGCTTTAAATAAATTGTTGAAGTGTGCTTTTCTTTGTTTTTCTTATTTTCTTTATACATTGAAAATCCAAAAAATACAAAAATATTTAAAAACCACTAAAAATATTTTCTTGTTTCTTTTTATTCCTTTTTACTACTTCGTAGGCTGAGAGGCCAACCCGTGCTCCTTGAGTTCGACCCTGGGTGCTATACCAGGTTAATCCAATAGCAGGACCGCTTCCGCATTTTGATTGATTTTATCTTTATTTAGTGGTTCATATTTTTCTTGATTGTACACGCTTGATCGCTTAGGTCGCAACGACCTATTTAGTACCTTATACCCGAGTGCTCAGGCGTTGTCATCACTCATCCGCAAGGAATCTATACTTCAGCGACTGCGGTAGAGGCTTCGGTTCCGGACAACTGGGAGGTGGCAGATATGGCTTCTGATATGTCTGTGTGCAGGCGACCAGGTCTGCATGTGAGAACTCTCGCTCTGCATGAATATCTGACGAAGGGAGGCCTGCTGAATCATCAATAAACTGCACTGGCTCGTACTCCTTCCTGGCCGTTGGCTCAGAAGGAATCAGACATGGCAAATATTCATCAAAATCATCCCAATCAATGTCTGAATCCGAGGGATCTGAAGTAGATGAACACGAATGAAAATCATCAGCACCACTCGTCCCAACACTGTCAGCCTCAACGGTATCCTCGTCCAGGGGTGTGCTCTCCAGGCTCTCGACTGCCATAAGCTTTAAGTATGGTAAATCTGTAGGCAAGGAGAGGGTCTGTGCTATAGGATCTATCCAGTTGGATTCATCATCTGTCATCACAAAATCACACTCGTGGTGGATGTCTAGCTCTTCCTCTGTCATCTGCGCGGCTTCGCTGGACTGCTCCGAGCACTCTAGTTCTCTGGCTCTAGTTTCCTCGATTGTCTCTATTTGTATGGTTTCGCCCTCTACGTGAAAACACACCTTCCCGCTATCATGGTCGGTCACCGCCTTGGCTGTGGCCAAGAATGGAGGTCCGAGTATGATGGGGGCATCGGTTACCGACTCAGGGATCTCCATGTCCAGTACAACGAAGTCCACGGGGAATTTCAGGCCCTGAATGGTAACAACCACGTCTTTCAACAACCCCTTCGGCCTCTTAGTCGACCTTTCAACAAATTGAAGGACTGTCCTGCTCCTAAGAAGAGGACCAAACTCGAATCGGTCGAGTAAGGCTGTCGGAAGAAGGTTAATCGAAGAGACACTGTCTAATAGAGTACAATCAAACTGCTGCTCCGGAATCTCACATCTGACATAGGGAGCTCCTGCATCTGGTCTCTTGGCTGGCAGTTTGTTCTGAATGGTGCAACAAGTGGAATGAGTGAGCACATGGATCTGATCTCTGTGGTTCCTCCTCTTCCTGCGGACTGTAGTCTTCTCTTTTAAATTCTTTTTGAAGAGGGGGATATGCTCAAGTGCTTCCTGTAGAGTCAGCTGAATGTGGAATCTATCAATCAACTAATTGCTGAACTCTACCTATTGGTCCTTTTTATGATTTTCTCTTTTATTCCCCTTCGCCCGACGAAGTGCTTCAGGGAAGGGGATGGTAGGGGCCTCCTCAGATGGAGGGCTAGGAGTAGGTCCCTGTGCCTGTGAAGGAATAGAATCCATATAATAATCATCATTCAACACATATGGATCCGCAATGTGAACAGAAACCTTTCCTTGTTCATATATTTGTTTTTCTTGTTACCACAGTCCATAGATACAAAAGGTGGTAACACCACAGAAGGAAGCTCAACAAAAGTAGATGTGGTGGCCTCAGTACCACCACCAGCACCTGTCTTCGCGACATCAGCACCGCGCTCTGGCTCTGCATTAAAAATGGTGGCATCAGCTCCACCGTCTACATCTGGTATCACGACGGCCTCAGTATACCGTCGTCTGGAACTCCATCATTGGTGGCATCAGCACCACCATCTTTAACATCCTCATTAGCGGCATCAACACCTCTACTCTGCTCATCTGGCGCTCCTGATTCTGCTTGTGGCTGTCGCTCAGATGAGGCGCCGCCGGCTGGCATCCTACCGCTCCTAGTAGTCACAAAATCAGCATCATACAAAGAAGAAGACATGTCACTCAAATAATCACTAGGAGAGGTATCCTTTGTAAACTCTACCTGCTCAGACTTCCTTTTCAGATTTTTCGAGTTTGGTTCAATCTGAGCTGGTATGGCGGCCTTACCCTTGATGATTTCCCTCATCTCTTGTCAGAACTCATCCATTTCTTGCCGGAAGGATGCTCGCTGTTCGGAAAGCAAGCGGCCAAGATCGTCTAAAGCTGGGTTCTCAAAAGTGGGGGCCTGAGAACCGGACGGGTTTCCCTGCTGGAAATGAGGCTGTTGCTGCTGCTGGTGTGGATAGTGCTGGGGAGGATGGGAGTATGATTGCTAAGGCAGCTGACGCTGCCTCCACTGCTGGTTGTTGTAGGTGGGACGAGGACCATGCTGGTATTGTGGTTGCTGGGCATACTGGGGCTGCTGCTGCTGCTGTGGCTGGCTGTTCTGCTGTCCTTGAGCTGGAGACTGCTGCTGAGATGAGGAGCCACCGTTGCACCAACGGAATCTGGGGTGATCACGATGAATCCCGGGCTGTGGGTACCAGTCGTACCAAATCCCATTGACTTCCATCAATGGCTCCTGCTCGAAGGATGGTAGAGGTAGAACTGCCAGTGGCTGCTCCGGCTGATAGACCACCATCTGAGTGTCTTGAGATGGCGGCTGCGCTGGGTAGTACTGTAGCAACGGAACCAGCTCTGCCTGAATGTGGTTGACCTGGCGGTACGAGGCAGAGGGGTGGGATGAGTTGCTACTGCCGGCATCAGCTCATGACCTGGAAGGCTGCTGGGAAGATGTCTGTGCCTCCTGGATGCAAAGAATCTGCGTCTTCAGGTCACTCAAGGTTTTGGCAATCTGGTCCATCTGGGCCATGCCTTGCATTTGCTTTTTATCGAGGATCTCGAGACAATCCAACTTCTCACTGATGATGCCCATGTCGGCTGCAGCTCATTCAGCTTGGGATGTGGCTGCCGACGGAGTGTGAGGACCGACATCGATGCGGGCGATCTTATGAAATGATCCTGCTCCTTGCGGGGGCTTCTGTTGTGTGTAGACGCGAGCTTGGGCCATAACAGTTGAGTTTTCTGCCATCCCTTCATAGATGGCCCAAACATCGTCTTCACCCTTAGAAAAGTAGGACCCACCACAAGAGGCGTTGACAAGACCCTACAGCTCCGATGTCAGCCCACAAAAGAACCTCTGCACCAGATTGGGCTTGTATATATCGTGATGTGGACACCGATCGATGAGCTCTCTGAATCGATCCCAAGCTTCATGAAACTGTTCATTAGGGTTCATGACGAAATTGCTGATCATTGCTCGTGCTGCATTCATCCGGCCGAGAGGATAATACTTCTTCAAGTATGCGGTCCGGAGATCTGCCCAAGTGTCGACGAACCTCCCCAAATGTTTGAGCCAGTAAGCGGCTCTGTCAACCAAAGAGAACAGGAAGGATATCATCTTGATAGTGTCGATTATCAGCCCATCATGAATGGTGCTACAGATCATCTCAAATTCTTGTAAGTGGAGGCATGGCTCTTCGGTCGCCAGCCCATGAAATTTGGGAAGTAGCTGGATTGTGTGCGGGTGAAGCTCAAAGTCTCCAAGGATAGCAGGGAGTCGGATCCACTGGTGAGTGAGGGATGCTGCTGGATTGTGTAATTCCCTCATGATTGTCTGTGGCGACCTCTCTTGGTTGGGTTCTCCTCCCTTGTTCTGTACAACTGGTATGTCACCTCCACCGCCACCGCCCCCAGGTTGGTTCTCTCGCATCTGCGCGATCTCTTATGAGGTCACCCATAAAGACTCCCTGGTCTCGCATCTGTCTCTGCATTGTCTCCAAGGATGCTAGCAAGGAATTATTGATGGCAGCTTGATCAAATAAGAATGGAGGGTGCTCGTGCTCATCTAGTTGCTCTCCTCTGCCAGCCATGCCTGGGTTCCTTGAAAAAGCAAAAGAACCTATCTCAGGTGTCGTCAAATGCTCGGAGCTCTGTAATGCACTAAATTCTGAAATTCTTGGACTAATGGAAGGAGAAGGATGGTCGAGGGGGAACAGGGTGGATGTGAACTCAGGCTTGGAGAGTGGGTCTGGACTCTCCGAGGTCGTCCTAGATGAATGGGGAGGAGTGCTGGATAGCGGTGCCGACAAAGTCGGCCTAAGAGACCTCCTTCCCATCATCGTGATTATTGATAAGAGAAAGGTCGAGAAATGAAGAAGAAAGAAGGGAGAAGCAAAATTGTGCACAATTGTGCTGTGTTTTTGATCTTGACCTAAAATCGACTAGCAATCAAACACAAAACAGGGGAGTTCACCAACTCAACACATGAAGCCGTGAAGGTTCGGCTTTTATCTTTGTAGTTTTTATCTTGAATTCGGGAATTAATCTTTCAATGAGTCCTTAGAGCGCTACACCTATAGGAGAGAGAGTACTGTCGGAAAAGTATTCCCATACTTGTCCTCCTCCTGTATAATCTGTAGCTTGCGCTTTTTGAGGTCCTTGTAACCCTTCCTGGATCCCTACTCAGCCAAAGAAGAAGAGGGAGGAAGCCGATAGGCGAAACCGATACTTCGGACCTCGCTCGCAACGGAATCACCCGTGAGCGTGCAAGATCCTACTCGGACACAAACGGTGAGACAGACACACCCGTGAAGGCGTGGCCTATGCTCGGTACTTCGGACAAGGTCGATGCTCACACAATAGTGAGTCACCAATGATAACCAAGCCCTACTCGCCTACGTACGTTAGTAGCGCCAATACTTTGGAAATCCAGGCGATACACAAGGTAGCCACAAGCTGGGTTTTTGGCTCTAATCCTTACGAAGCCGCTCAACTCACTTGGAAGGAGACCTTCCTATGCAACCTGAAGATAAGTGAGGGTGTTACTCTCCCCAATCAATGAGTCCAATTACTAATTTTATTTTTGGTCAAGGTTTTCTTAGCAGTCCCTTTTTTAATTTTTTTGGTGTTATCGCTTATTTTGAGTAGATTCAAACAAGCGCCTAACGATTTTGTATTTTCTTTGATTCCTACTTGATCCAAAAACAGAGGGAGAAAAGAGTCGGAAAAGCCGTGCAAGTCGGCACCAAGATGGAAATCTCACCTTTATGCCTAAATGATGTATGCAAAGATAGAATGACTTACAGCACCTCCAGCTCTCTCCATGCGGGATGCAAAGCAGAAATTTTTAAACCTAAACTACATGTCGATATGCAAGCGGAAATCGTCCTAAGCAGGAAATTGCTACGTGAAGAACCACGTCAACCACCAATCTCCAATCCTAAAGTCCGGTCTAGGCTCACCCCTCCTCCTCTCGACACATTGAGTTCAGGAGAAGCGCTTGGCGGGTTGAGCTCGCGGCGCGGCGGATCAAAGACGATAAAATAAGTCCAAATACGAGCTATAGGTACATGCAATTACTATTAGGGTGTTTGGACCTAATCTAATCGATCAAGCAATGCCTAAAATCTAAAGGCTCAATCCACAAAAGAAATGAAAAAAGAAAACAAAACCGGCAAATGACAGCGAGAAACTCGATGAAATCTGCGGTGAGCCCCCAGGTGAACAGACACCTGGAAATTAGGCCCGAAGTGTCCTGAATGTCCCTGTACCTGTATTATTACAAATTATAAATAAGTCTCTCTCTCTCACAAAAATAAAAGACAGCTAATCTAACACTCTCTCTCTCAAGTCTCCCGCTCTCTCCTGCCGGCTTGGCTTAAAAAAAGCTGACTCCGCTTTCCAAGGTTGCACCGGATCCCCTAGGCGATCCGCCTCGCTCCGCGGTCCCTCGCAAGAAGACAAGAAAAATGGTTAGAAAGCTCAACAATATATATCAAAAACACGAGAGATAAAACTAGCAATGATGTAAACAATTAATCACAATCAATCAAAAATAGGACCTATACGCCGTTGCTCCCCGGTAACGGTGCCATTTGATTTACCCAGATTTATAACGGTCTTGTGATCCACACAAGGCGGGAATACAGAGGTTGCTGCGGTGACCGCTAAAAATCCGAATTTAGTCAACAATTAACCCACAATATTAATATCAAGAAATGACAAACAAATGTGAAGTTAAAATTTATTTTTAACTCTACATAAAAGATTGTGTGTGTGTGTATGTGAATGTGATTGTATGTCTACACTATGCAATGCAAATATTTTTTGTGGATTTTTAATTTTTAATTTCTCTTTTTTTATTTAATTTTTTTAATTTTGTATTTTGATTTTTAATTTTCTGATTTTTTATTTTCTTTTTATATTTATATTATTTTTTATTTTCTTTTTCAATATTGGAATATATATACAATATAGGAAAAGAGGGGGTAGAAGATTTATAAAAATATGTAAAAATGCTAAAAAATTCAGAAATAAAATATTTTTGGTCTTTTTATGATTTTTTACTGTTTTTGTGATTTTTGGGTATTTTTCAGAATCTTTTTGGTATTTTTAAAAGCTAAAATAAAGGAAAACAATGAATTAAGATTCTGGCCGAAATTAAAATGGGAAGGAAAAATACCAAATAGTATCAAAATTTTCCCAAATTAATTTTAAAATAAATAGAATAAAATGGGGAACCTACAAGAACTGAGTTTCATTTTTTTAGATTTTTCTAGAATTTTTTAGATTTTTGGGAAGTTTTTGGGTATTTTCTAATTTTTAAGGTTTTAGTTTTGAAATTTTTAATGGTTTTTGGACTGACACTAAAATACAATAAAATAGACCTTAGGTAATTTTTTTGGAATTTTTCAAAGTTTTTTAATATTTTTTGGTTCTTTCTAAGATAGAGAGTACTGAAATGGCATATTTTTAATTTTTAATAAACATGAGAATGCAACAAAAATGAAAAATAAAAAGATGGCGTGAAAGTGCAAGTTAACAGGAGCTTATGACAATTTTTTGATAATTTTTCGAGTTAATATGATACATGAAATAAATAAGACAAGCACACAAAAATAACTAAGTCTGATAGGGGTATAAGTGCAAATAAAAAAATCCAGGGACACAGTTGCAATTTTTACGCAAAATATAACACTAAATATATGAATTAATGGACTAAATAACAATCACATAACCCACAGGGGTATGCTTGCAAAATGTCCACCAGGGCGCGCGACTACTACGTGCCTGGGAAGGATCTAGGTGTAGTTTTCAAAATGCCCAAGGGCTCGCATGCAAATATCCCAAAAATTTTACACAATATCCAAATCCTAGGACTGAAATGAAATACTAAAAGCCTGAAGGGGTCCTATGCAAAATGCCCTCACCTCACGTGTACTGGTTACGTGAGGTGACGTGGCCAGGACCTTTTTGCAAATATCAGAAGTTTAGGGACCTACTTATAATTATTACAAAACTTTTTAAACTGCAGACAAATGTTTAAGGACTAAATGGAAATACAAAAATGTGCGGGTGAATAATGCAAAATACCCCTAAGCACGGGATCCAACGGCTGTGGCTTCTTCACTTGACACGTGGCGACGATCTGACGGCCGATGGCGCTTTGCTTCAACATATAAGATTAGATCTAAGATCGAGATCTAACGGTGGAGGAGTGATGACGATCCGACGGTCCACGAGCGATCTGGAGGAGCGGCCCGATCCAACGGTGGCAAAGCACGGAGGAAGAACGGGGAAGAACACCGGCGAGGCGAACTTCCCCGGGCTAGATCTCCGTGCTCCGGTGGCTTCTGAGCTTCAAAATAGGGTTGCACCTTCCTGGGAGCTTCCTCTATGCGCGGGAGGTCCAAAATACCTCGGCGGTGGCCGAGGTACGCTGGAGCTACTAGTAGAGCAGGAGGAGCTCGCGCAACTCCGGCGAAGGTCAAAATGACCTCCAGGCGTGCGTGATGGTCCAAGCACCTGCAAGAACAAGTGAGAGGGTCCAGGGCAAGTTGCCTGGACCCCGCGGTGGCAAAAAGGTGGCGTGAAGCGACGGCTGGGAACTCGGCCGGAGGCGCGCTCCGGCGAAGTGATCAAATTGGGCGATTGGATGGATGGTTTTCGAAATTTCTAGAGGGCTTTTAATCCTAAGGCTATGGCAAATAAAATGCAAAAGAAATAACAAGAAAATAAGGCTTCCTTGACGATGGAGACCGGAGGGATGTACCTCGATGCCAGCGATGGGGGCAGAGGTGATTGGAGCCACCTCAGGCTTTGCTCGACCGGCCTAAGACGCTCCGAGGATAGCTGTCACCTTCCTGGAGGGCTCGGGCACAAGAAAAGGGAGTAAACCTAGAATGAGGGGTTCAATTTCAAATTGAAAGTCAGGGATTGCATATATAAGGTTTGACTCGATGACTGGGGCGCTCCAAAGAATGAGGAAGAACGCCTCTCGCAGCGATCCAAAACCCTAGGTTTCCCTTGGGCGTGAATCACTGGAAATCGAGGAGCAAAAATGCCTAAGGAGTCGATGCAAAAGAGTGGAAGGTTCGACCTCAATAAATGGTTGAAAAGGAGTCAAAATGTAGTCTGACAGAAGCTACAGGGGGCTAGGACACCTAGTTGACCGGGGTCAACTAGGGTTTGCACCTGGTTGGTCCATGTGGACCAACCAGAAAAAACCCTGGAAAAAGGTTTTATTAATTCGATTAAAAATAGAAAATGGTCGAATTAAATTTTGGTTATTAAATAAAAAATATTTATTATTTTATGTAGTATTTTATTCTGATTTTTAATTATTTTTATGAGGTATATTTTTACAAGTTGCTTTTTATAGCCTATATAGATATATTACTTATATATTTTATTATTTTATTTTTATTTTGTGTATTTAATTTATTCATTTCTATTTATTATTTTATAAAATTATAGAATACTTTTATACACATAGATATATTTTTATTTTATTTTTCTGAAGTGTTTTGTATATTTAATAAAATATAAATATAGTTTATACAGGTATGTATATAGGTATAATACCTATGTATTTTATATACATGTATTTTATTTTGCATTTCTTTTGTATTTTTATTTTGATTTTAATGCACAAATATATTATAAATAATAAGGACATAATTATAAAAATATAAAATTATAAAAATAATGAATAAATAATAAATTGAATATTTTAATCTGTACAAGTATACAATGTGGGTCCAAAACTGAACTTTCAAACTGTAGCTCCGCCAAATGCGAAACCACCGCCATTAAATAGCTTATTTTTAACTATACACAATTAAAGGTGAGTTTGTTGCATTTAGAGTTTTCATTTGTGAGATACGGGTCTGGGAAGTTGGGATTCTGGATTTTATTCAGACCATAACTTTTTATCTGTACATTATTTTTGAGTGAAATAAATTTTGTATTTTTTTATTTAATTATCTACAACTTTCATGTACAAAGTTTCTTTATTTGAGGTATAAAAAGTAGAACCAAAAATAGATCCCAAAATGAATAAAGAATGAATTAAAAAGTTATAGGTATTTGACCCTTATCTCCCCCTACTTTATTCCTTGTTGACCTATTCATCAGATGCCTAGGTATCGGGGTCTCGGGTCATAAAATATTTACAATATTTTATTCTTTTTCTTTTCTTTTATTTATTATATAATTTTGTCTTTAATTACAGGATTTTATACACTATTTGGATGCACATGCATGAATGCTAAGATGATGGATTTAAGGGTATTTACCCGCATTTACTAGGGTTTTTGAGGCCAAAATGATAGAATAAAGATGTTGAAATGTGGATTCATCATTGTGCAACTCCCGCATCGGTCTGGCTCCTGCTGCTGTTGCTGTCGGCTGGACTGGCTCATCGGGCTGATCAGGTCTCTCTGGCCCACCTCCTGCGGCTCTCGGCTGCTCTCGGTCTGCTCTCATCCTCTCCATCTCTCTCCTCATCTCAATCATGAATGTCCCCTGATCCCTAATCTGCTGCTGCATCGTCTCGAGAAAGGCTATCAGAGTGGTGTTGATCGCACCCTGGTCTAGGACGTAAGTCTGCTCTGGTCGGGGATCTCCAGTGCGGTCATCGCTGCTGCCGGCCATGGTCTCAAAAGCAAAAGACCCAAACTCAGGTGCCGATAAATCATCTGTCTACTGTATCTCATCTGGCACTGATATATCAGGACTAGTAGAAGGGTGATCAAGGGGGAACAGGGCGGAATCGAACTCATGTTTGGAGAGCGGATCTCGGCTCTCACGAACCAACCTAGATGAACGGGCTGGAGTGCTAAAAAGCGATGCATCCAGAGGCTGCCTAAGATACCTCCTGCCCATCATCCTGATCTGGTGAGTCGGGCAGATGAGATCTGGAAACACACAAGAAGAGCAAAAAAAACCCCAGGTTCACCTACTCAACACAAAGCTAAAGACCGTAAGGGTTCGATCAATTTATCTTGTTAATTTTTATTTAAGTGATCAAGTTAGAATATCAGAGCGGTTACACGAGCTGATAGGAATCCAATCTGCCTACCAGACTGTCCCGTATAAAAGGCCGGTAGTCTGATTGGGGTTCGGATTTGGCTCTAGCCTAGTGTGCGAGTCGCTCTCTCGCTTATCCAAACTAGACAATGAAGGGGTTGCTCTCCCCAAGACAAATTTTTATGTGAGGTGTCTTTTAGGGTCAAGTGTGTTTAGCAATCTCAATTTTATAGTTTTTCTTTTTAGGTGTTTTTCAAGCAAACAATGCCTAACGAATTTTTCGGGTTCTCCTGATTATTTTAAGTCCAGAAAACGGGGGGAGAAGACGAAAAAGCTGATGCGCGATAAAATCAATGATGCATGCTGAGTAAGAAAAGCGTACCTGACTCCAGCACTCTACATGCATGGTGATCCACGCATAAAATAAAGACTGAAATTAAACTACCTATATGATGCACGAGGAAATCAGCCTTAACAGAGCAATTTCTACACGGAGAGAACCTGTGACTAACGGGTCAATAAGAGGGGTCGGTGTTCGGTCTCAGATGCCGATCGGTGCCCGCCACAACGGGTCCTGCCAGCACTGTATACGACCTCTAGCGGTGCGTGACCCCTCAAGTAACCAGGCTAGCCTTTTCTTTATTAATTTTTATTTAGGTCCAAAGTACGATCTAATAGGCACAAACATATAGTTAGGTGTTTGGATCCTAATCAATTACGGCACAATCAATAGAAAATCCTAAGCTAAGGCCGAAACTGCATAAATCAGACAAGCAATTAAAAATAAAAATAAAATCGAGAAAACCAAAACTGGCGAAAAACACGGTGAGGTCCCCCGAGCACACCGGTGCTCGGCGAAACAGACCCTGCAATCCACTAGTCTCTAAAAGTCCGGGTACCTGTATTATTATAATAATAATAAACTAGTCTGAAAATAAACTACTATCCTAAACTAATCCATCACTCCCGCGCCCCTGCTCGCCTCCTCGCGCTCTTCTGCAGCTCCGTGCATAAGGGAGCCGCCTCCGAATCTCGCGGTTTTGTCGGCTCTTCGAGAAGAACCGCCTCGGTCCTCGGGCCCTCACAAGAAAACAAAGAGAGGTGTCAGACACAGATTATTATAAAAATAAGCAAGACAAAATGAAATAAAGCAAACTATATGCAAAAATAGAAAATAATCACACAAAACAGAAGCAAACAAAAACCAAAATAAAATAAAATAAAATAAAATAAATAAAATAAAAATGAAAAGAAACAAAAAAAAAAATCAAAAAGCCATGAAAAGCCGCAAGCGAAAGAAAAGCTGCAGAAAAAGCCGCGAAAAACAAAACCGAACAAAAATGAAAAACAAAGACTACTAAGCCGTGCTCCCCGGCAACGACACCATTCTGATGAGCCGAAAAATAACCAAGACCCGGGTGAAGGTATAAGAACAAGGATCGTTGCAACTTGGATCTCGGTGCTCAACTCAATCAAGAAAAACCAGGAACCACCAAAGTCAGAAAATCAATCAATAAAAACGGAAGCGGTCCTTGCTATTTATTTGACCTGGTATAGCGACCAGGGTCGGACACAAGGAGCACGAATTGGCCGAGACGGCCTACGAAGTAGTCAAGAGTGAAAATAAAATAAAAGAAATGTTTTTGGTGGATTTTTAAATCTTTAATTTTTTTGTATTTTTAATAATAAGGAAAATATAAAAACAAAGGAAAAAGCCAACAAACAACTATTTATCAAACACACCAAATAAAGTCAAAAAATAAAAAAAAATTGTTTTTATGTTTTTTATATTTTTAAGTATTTTTGGTAATTTTCTAGAAATTTTATAATTTTTAGTTGATTTTCTAAAAATCAAGAAAGGGAAAAACAATGAATCAATGTGCAGCAGACTTGAAAAGCTAATTAAAAATATCTAGTTAGCCTCTAATAATCTGGAGACAATTTTTATGAAAACTACATA
Source organism: Ottelia alismoides (assembly GCA_037367405.1). Classification (NCBI taxonomy): domain Eukaryota; kingdom Viridiplantae; phylum Streptophyta; class Magnoliopsida; order Alismatales; family Hydrocharitaceae; genus Ottelia; species Ottelia alismoides. Next base: position 774,904 of record JAZKJV010000779.1, read on the forward strand.
CAAAAACTAAGCTACAGAAAAAGAGTTTGCATTTTTTTGAATTTTATAGGATTTGTAAAATTTTTTATAGAATTTTAGGGTTTTGTGATTTTTAGGAGTTTTATAAATCCAAATGATAAAAAAATTGGATAGAAACTCAACAACAACAAAACAAACTATTCCTATTTTTTTTAGAATTTTGAGATGATTGTTTATATTTTTCTTTGATTTTTCAATTCAAACAGTAACAAAAATGCATGTTTTTGATTTTTTAAAAATAACAAAATAACTCAAAAATGTACCAAAAATTTAGTGAAATTTTTACATAGTGGCAGGAGTCACGTATCCAAATTTCACTTGATTTGGATTTGATTTGATATTTTATTCAATCAATGCAAGACACACATCATACAAGGACCTAAATGCAATAAAACATAGTTCCAGGGCTAAATAGCTAACACATATAAAAACTCTGGGGCCCTTTTGCAAAAAAATCCAGACAAACACAAGGCAAACACGTGATTAGCATTCACAGGGACTGAATTGTAATTCCTATATAAAGATGTAAACGAAAAAAACTAGAAAGTTCAAAGATAAAAGTGCAAATAGCCCAAAAGAATCACGTGTCGCAGCACGTCTCACTCAAACAAGGACTAAAATGCAAATAAAGTAAACACATGGTCCTAGATGCAAATATTCCAAAATAAAAACAACTACTAAAAATATTTACAAGACTAAACTGAAATATAAGAACTAAGGAGGGCCTAAGTGCAAATTACCCTCCTATTAAGATCTGACGGATGAGGGGTGTCCACGTGTGATCGGACGGCTGAGATGCGTGGTACCCCTTCGGCGATGGACGCTCCAGATGTGGTCCTCTGACGATCAGACGACTGCTAGCCCCCTCGCGAATGGATGGACAAGATCTAAACTAGGGCGAGAGGCTCGATCAGACGGCTCGGGAGGCTCCTGGAAAAACTCTTCGTCGGCGAACTTCGCCCGGCCATGGCGCGCAATGGAGATCTCCTCAGCTGCTGCTAGGATGGGAAAATCGATGCTGGCGATGCTCCGCAGCGAATGGTCTGCTCCGATAGGGACGAGAGCGTCAGGAGAGCTCCAGCGATGAGAAGGCTTGGAGCTCCTGTTCCTGGACCAGTTGGACCCCCAGATGGGATCCGTTGACCTGAAAACCTGCACAGCACGAATCCTGGGTCGAGGGAAAAGTACCTTGACCCGTTAGTGGGTGAAATGGGTGATCGTGTGGGGCGGAGTGTGGGTCTCCGTCGAGGCAACGGCGGAGGAGACCTAAGACCTGGTTCTTGGGCGAACCAGGGTGATCGGGAGGGCATAGAAGATGTAGAGGAGTCTCGTGAAGGTGATGCGACAGTCGGATGATCGAAAGGATGGTCGGAGCGGAGTGGGTTGGCCGGAATCGGCCGGCGGCGCAAAATACAAATTCGAAAATGGAAGCTAATCTAAGGGATGTCGCGGCTACCTGATGATCGAGAGCATCTATGGGGGAGATGCTGCGTCTCCTGGGGTCCTTGCCTCAATGGAGCGACGCCTCCAAAGGCTCGAGCTCGCCGGTGGCGGAGCGCGGCGGCGAAGACCACCGGATATGAGGCTACCGACCTTGGTCCTCGCTGCAATCGATCCCTCTCGCTTGCTGTCACTCAATGAGGAGGAAGGGAGGTCCTGGGAACCGAAGGGAATGGCCAAAGATGCCGCAAATGGCGGAAGAAGACGATGCTATAGAGTGCCAGGGGTCCGCCAAGAATGGTGTCGGGCGTGCAATCCAATGCACAGATCCCTAAAGAGATTATCGAGCGTGGATTAAGGATGTTTCAGGAGTAATCGGGGCCTGGGGTTAGAGAGAATGGCATTCGGATCAAGGCGCGAATATGGAAAAGTCGGGTCTGCGCGAAGATCCGCGGGTCCAGTGGTCCTGGGGGGAGAGTTGACAAGGGTCAACATCCCCCGTGGACCAATCAGGAGCCGCCAATTATAAATATTTATCATTTAAATTAAAAATAATAAATGACTTTATTTCAAAATATTTTCAAAATGAAAAATGTTTATTTATTTTCAAAGATTTTTTAGTGATTTTATTTATTTATTTGAAAAATAAATTAGGTATTTACATTATATTATTATTATATATAGGTATGTATACCGATGTATTTTTTATTTTTATTTTTAATTTTTTTATTTATGTACATTTATTCCAATTTTATATTTTATTTATTATACTATAAAATATGGAATATAAATTGATTTTTATTGGATTTTTATTAATTATTTACAAGGGAAAATAAATATGTATTTTATTCTATATACATGGTCTATGTACACTGATGAGAGAAATTTTATTTATTTTATTTTTCTTTTATTTTTCCCATTTTTATTTTAGTTTTATTTTTACAAATATGTACAAAAAATATAGGGAACGCAAATAGATTTTTATTTTTATAAAATAAATTATTTACATATAGAAGGATATGTACATTATGTTGAGTCACCCTATCTCTCTCTACTTATTTTATTTTGCAGTCAGGCCCTTGTGGAGCCCTCCCTTGGGTTCAGGTCACTCAATATTTATTCTAAATATTTCTCTCTTTTTTTTATTTCTTTATTCTTTTATTTTTGTACAAAAGTATGCTGATGATTATTATTTACACAATGCATGCTTATTGATAAATTATTTTTTTTACACAAATATACATGGTGTTTTGCAATGGTTTTTAGCTAAAATAAGAGAATAAAGAGTGATGAATGAGGATTCATCACCTCTCTCCTGGTCTTCTCTCTCCTGGTTGAATCTTGTGGTCCAGAATCACTCCTCTCATGCTCTCACCAATTTTGGCTCTCACAGGGTCACCCCTATATATATGGGGTTGATGGGGCTGCCCCCTAGGGCATCCAACATGGCTGCCCCTCCCCATTTTTTGTCAATTTTTTTATTTTTTTGAAAAATATTGTCATGTATATTCATCCCTATATCCATCCTATATGCCATTCGAATTTCGTCAGAAACAGAGACTCCCACGACCTCCATCCAGACATGGTCGATTAAAAAAATCCTGCGACCATTAAAAAATGACATCTGGATGGAGGCCGTAGGAGTCTCTGTTTCTGACGAAATTCGAATGACATATAGGAGGGATATATGGATGAATATACATGGTGATATTTTTCCAAAAAAATATAAAAAAATTATGAAAAATGGGGGTGGGAGCAGCCCCATTTTCCCCTATATATATTTGTATGACATACCGGTTTAATTCGGTTCGACTCTATTAACCATACAAACTAAACCAACAATACCACGGTTCAATTTTTTCCGATTTTTATAACTGCAGACATCATTACCGGTTCGACTGATCAGTCCCATTAACGATCATAAATATAAAAAATCGATATCTTCTCGGTTCAATTTTTAAAACCTTGATAGATACTATTTGTTGTAATTTACCCCACCGAACATGGATACTGTTTGTTTTAAAACCTGTTTTTAGAACCTTGATGGATACTATCCGTCTTAGTTGTCCACTACAAGTCATGGAAGTATATCCTCGGTCGTCCCACTGTGACAGCAAGAGCCGTTAGATTAGGGCTCTAGACATCGTAGAAGAATCTGGATCGTTGAATTTCCATTCCTTGTGTTGGGACCAAGTCGTACGTCTCTTATCCACACAGCCTCATGCATTGAAGCTCGTCGGACCCGCAGCTTCCATTATTGGTTGTAGAATGCAACTTGCACATTTAATAACTTCAACTTTATTTATCTATTTTATTTATTCACCAACCATCAAAGCATGGAAGCTGGATATATATAAGATATGAGCATTTGACTACTTCTTAAACACACAATCATTATTTCCCCCATTGAATTTTCGAATTTGATTTGTCCATCGTCAAATGTATGGTCAAAGCTATAATTATATTTTCTAAATTATTCGCTGTACGAATAGTTATATGGCTATATTTATAGTTTTACCATTTGATGGATATTATCACGATTTATTTTAAAATTAAAAATGAAAAGGTGTTGACTGTGCGGTTATAATATCATCAACTTTCAACTAAAGCTGACTAGTTAAGCTTCTTGTATATTTGACCACTGATGAATACACGATTCATCTGTTTTATTCATTTAACTTTAAATTTAAAACCTTAACAACTGCATGCATATTTCGATTCATTTTCATATCCTTGCTTTCAATGAATTAAACCATGTTGTTGACTCTAAAATACGTAAAAAGAAACAAAAGGAAAAGAAAAATAAAAGAGACATAGAAGGGTGTAAATATGTATGGAATAAACCTAAAGCTAGAGACCGAGTTAATAGCGGTTTAGTTGTCAAACCAAGTAGTAGGAAGAGGTAGAGCGAAATAAAGAAAACCACAAAAGGAACTAACTTTGTATAGAAAATGACATGCTGAAAACCTATTTATGCATTGCATAACATCACCTTTTTAATCAGAGTACTTGTGTAAATATTTATGAGAAATATCTTCTTCTCTCTGTAAGAAGTAATTAGAACTAATTATTATAATTCTATCAAAGTAATCGAGTTAAAATTGGGGGGAGAATATACAAATCCTAATTTCTATAGTTGATAATTTTCATGGTTCATATCTATTTATAGAAATCTTCGAATTTATCACACACATATTTGATCTTCAATATATGATTATTACTATTTTTAAAAAAATGTTATAGAAGTTCTTGCGTTATAGGTAAGGTTTAAAAAACAAGATCGGAAGTTGAACCGGTCTCGTGTCAATTTTGGTTAGATTGGGTTGGATCAATGGTATGAACCAGATGAACCGATGATGACGTCAGCATGCCATCATCTTTCATTGCGACCGGGAAAAAAATCAGACCATTCATATTTTATAGGTCAGACAGGTTGGACCAAGGTTTTAAAATCTAGATCGGAAATTGAACCACTAACTCTTTGATTTGGTTTGACCGCCGATTCAAACCGGTCGAACTGGCGTCGATGTCAGCAAGACATCATTCCTACCAACCCAGAAAAATTGGATCAGGCTAAATTTACTGATCGGACCAGTTGAACTGGTTTTCTAAATTGAGAAAACCATAAATAATATACACGTATATGTACGCGTCAATAAATTAACCGTTCAAAATTTGATAAAGTGGAATGCTAACAAGATAAAATGAAATAGTATTTAGTATAATGGTAATAATATTCTTAATGAAAGTCATAAAATTAAATATTATATGGAATGCATTTATGATTTATTAAATTGATAGACAAGCGATTCATTAGATCAAATCATATCGAACTATATAGTATCTTACTTGTTCAAAGTTCAATCACGTGCAGGTTAGACAAGTTGGGCAAGTGGATACCCATTCAGTCATGTATGCATCAAGATGACATTAAAGGTTTTATATTTTTTTATGCATTTTTTGAATGAAGATTGAAACTAATATTGAAACCATTATTCTCTATCTTTTTAGATTACGTTGAAAATCTACTATACTTTCATGAACCCAAAACATTATTGGTTGTTGTTTTTGTTACGTCAAGTTACAAATGGTGCATAACCAATAGCTAATCCAAAGTAATCAAAATTGTTTCAATTCGGGCCAAACATGTTCATTATTTTTATTTTAAAAAAAATACTTACATGAAATCGGCTGAACCGATCAGGTTGAGATTGATTCTCGGTTCGACTGGTCCGACCAACGGTTTCCGATTTTTTAAACCATGGGTTGGATCGGATTTGTGAATATAAAAAATTAGATTAATAACTTAATTTAAATTATATTCATATATGGAAAAATACAAATAAATGGAAAAAACTCCACGATATGACAATACATACAAATATAAACATTTGTATAAATAATCTAAGCATGTGTACCAATGTAAACATTCATATAAATAATCGAAGAAGCCTGTGCCGTTAATTGTACAAGTAAATTTTATTGGGAATTCCTTAACTAGAAGATTAACTGGTAAGAAATCTTAAATTATAAGTAGCATAACATTCAATTTAAAATAGTAATTATGCATTATTTCTATTGGAGAACAAAAGACTTCTGTAGCTATATTTTGTTCTGAACACTTGTTTCATGAACCTCAAAACCCATTGCTCCTCTTTAACTTTTGGCAAATAACAATAAATCTTGTATCCGTACATATTTACCTTATACTTGTTGCAAACTTTCTTATCAAAAAGAAATGTGTATACTAGATATTATTCCATCTTTTCAAAAAGAAAAGAGAGAGAGAGATGATGTATTTAGATGCATGTAAAATATTGTGTCCCCATCTCCAACAAGATTGGAGCATGGTTTATTAAGGGAAATGAGAAAAAACATTGATTGGGATGTATCGAGTCGCCTACCTTGGGGTGATCGACCGAATGATGCCGGGGAGTAGGACAGCTTGTGCATCATCCGGCTATAAAAATCTAGAGATGTTGAATGAATCAAGTTAAAGAGTTAAATTGGCAAGATCGAGAAATGGAGAACCATATATACTGTTATGAAATGTGAATAAATCCTTTGGCCGAGACAATTTTATATATATATATATACTTGAATGTATACATTTGGCAGGCTAATAGGTTAATGGGTAGGCATGTCTATATACTATCAAGATGGTGTGCATACGAGAACATATAAGGTGTATAATCTCTTAAAGGAATCATACACGTTTATACTCAATGAATCATGGTTATACTATTTAGGAAATACGATAAACATTCGAGAATGTCAATATATACTTTTGAAAATCAAATAATTGATATTGTCGTCCAATGCCCGATTAAGAAATCTATTGATAAACCTAGAACGAGACAATCAATATGAGAAAAAACATTTCAATTTGATCAAAGTCTTTCCGTATGTAGGATGCATGAGAATTGAGAATACTCGAGGCCGATGTGATCATAATAGATTGTATTCATGACACTTCAACTTAGAATGTGATATTTAATTGAATAAAATCTCAATTCATCGAACCAAATCAAGATCCAAAGGGCTGGAGAATTGATCCGAAATAGTACAAAGTCAATTAGTGAAACGGTTTGGTATCTAACTTGATCAAATGGCTCAAAGTTGTTTGTATCCTAACATTAAATCTAATATAATGTTAAGTCACTATACATGAACTATACAATCTCATCATCATTATGAAGTATTCATGAATGCATCTCACGAGTCTTGATTTGATTATGAGTTGTACCTTTGAGTAATTGGTAGTCAGAATAATAAGGATGTCAAATCCTTTATATTGCTGACTTGTCTGTGGGATATGTGAATGCGATTTATACAATTGATATTTAATATAATGTGAATGTAATCTATAATAATTGGAATTAATGTGAATATAATTCACACTTATTATAGGGATTTATTTTAATACGATTCACATATTGTATTAATGTTAATAAGAATTAGAACTACATTCTCCGTTAATTAAATATAAATATGATTTATCTTTTATCTTGGACAATTGGACAAATGAATTGGATTCATTTATTTGGAATATAAATTGCTAATTATCTCAAAGAATATTTAGTGATAAATATCAAGAGATAATTTCACAACTACCTTATTATTATTAAAGAAGTATGCCTGCGCTCTCTCTCCATGTTATCTACATTTTAAATGATTACAAAAATGAGGAGAAAGTATTAAAGCATAATAGCTTAAGAGCATTGTATTCGGGGGGGATTACAAATTAAAGAATTGATGTTAAAAAATAAAAGAAAGTTTTATAATCTTCACATACCTTACAAATCAAGAAATTCAAAATTTATGATCCTTTAAATAATGGGGAGAAATTAAAATCAAAACTTGAAGTTTTTAACTTATTATTTTTTCCTTTGATTTATTCAAGTTTAATTTGAACATCGATTGCTTAATTGGTTACATTCCTTACGTTTTTTAAAGTTTTGTCATCATTAAAAAGAGGATATTGTTACTTCTTTTTTTCTCTGATGTTTTATAGATGACACACACACACGAAAATTGTAGTTGGTCGCTTATGTCTTGCGATTGAAGGACTACAAGTATAATTCAGCTCAGACTTTTACGAAGTGAAGTATGCATCAAAGTTGCAAAATCTTAGAAAGTTGTTTAACTTTGTTAAAAAAAACTATTGCATTATTATTTGTATTTTTGTAAAGTTGTAATATCATACGAGAAGAATCTTCTAAAAAGATTTCAAATCAAAATATCAAATACTTCATCCATGATTGACCATTCTAACTTATTGATCGACCATCACTGATCGACCATGCTATTTTCTCTAATTGATTATCCTTGATCGACCATAGCCTTTGATCGATCGAAGATATTTTGAAATTTAGACCGATGATCTTGCAAATAATCGATCATCCTTCTTAACCTGATCAATCATATCGATCTGATTGATCATTGCGTCGATCGATCATTGACTCGAATCTTCATCGATTTGTTGTTGAATTTGTTTCTAACATCCATATTTCTTGGACCCCTATATAAAGGAACCCATACCCATTGTTGGAAGAAACATATCTCGAGTACTCGCTCCTATTCTCTCTAGAAAAGATAGAAGCTTTGTGTGATTCATTTTTTTAAATATTTTCTCCTATTCTTCGATTCATTCGATTATTTAGAGGAGAATTTTGCAAGAAGATAGCTCCACGGCAATGCTATCGAATTAGTAGAGTTCAATTGCTTGCCAGTGCTTAAGTCTTTCTGATAGCAGTCGGAATACTTGTAGCAGCCTTCTCAAGCTTGGTGATACTTATTCTGTGAATCATATTTCTAATTCACTAGTGATATTCGCGATATAATTGTTTTGCTTATATTTATGAATCTCTATGCAATTATAATCTATTGAGTATCTGTTTAACCGCTCAAATCAGGTGAGGAGGGTCTTGCACTCCACAGAAGGAGGGAGCGTAGTCGATGTGGCGACTGCTCACAAAGACCGAACGATTAAGACAACAATCAACCCACAAGTAATAATGAAGCAATAAAAGCAAGGGATGTGGATCAAAATTTATTATATCCTACGATGAATGTGTATAGTGGACAAGCAAGTAGGGGTCAAACTTAGGGAGCATACGTGTAGCACAAGTATATTATTTATGAATAAATATAAATAAATAATATATGTATAGATGTATATAGGTATGCACACTATTTACTTAGATTTTTGTGGGTTTTCAATATTTTTTTAATTTTAATATTTTTTGATACACTTTTTTTTTTATTTTAAAATAATCATAAAATAATTATAATAATAAATAGCATTATACTTATATATTACTATATGGGGTTGGGGAAGCTGCACCGGCGGGTGTAGCTAACTAGCTACACCCGGCCATTTTTTCATTGGTTTTTTGTATTTTTGAAATGAAACCTAGGGGGATTTAAATCACCATATATCACCATGATATCATACCAATTTCAACTAAATTTGACATTTCTATCATCTCCATCAAGGCTATGACATTTTAACGGGTTCAGAATGATTGAAATTGACCATATCTAGATGGGCATGCTAGGAGTGTTTGTTTTGTATGAAATTTGAAACACATATTCTTGTCAATAAACTAAGTAAATATCCGTAAGTTTTTTTCAAAAAATAAAATAAAAAACCAATCAGAAAAATGGCCGGGTGTAGCTAGTTAGCTACACCCGCCGGTGCATACCCCCTTTTCCCTTACTATATATAGAATGTAATACATTATAGGGTAATATACTTATAAATATATGTAAAAATAGTAAAAAATAGCGAAATAAAATGTTTTTTTATAACTTTCTACTACTTTTGTGATTTTTAAAGTAGTTTTTACTAAATTTTATGTATTTTAAAGTCCAAAATATCCCAAAATAGGGAAAAATAAATACGTCGAATTGATTTATTGTTTAAACATAATAAAAAGCCTCAAAATTTTTCCAAATCAATTTTAATATATACTAATGAATATAAATAAATAAAATTACAGAATATGAAGAAATATTTTCAGGGTTGAAGAATTTTTATATTTTATAGGATTTTGGAGTTTTTTTAATTTTTCTCATTTCCTTTTCTATTTTTAGGGATTTTTGGTCTGGAGGTACTAGATACTATAATAAACAAACACTATTTTTTGGAAATTTTTTAAACACGAGTTTATATTTTTTTTCTGGATTTTTAAAGCAAATAGGGAATATCCGTGTACTATTTGATTTTTAATAAATAGGAAAATGGTATAATATGCAAGACTAATTACGTAGCATGAAAGAGCATGATCCAAGTACCTAATCCTATTTTTTCATATTTGTCTAAGCATGGATGATATTTATAAAAAATAAAGAAACATGGACAAAAATACTTGAACTGGCATGGGTATATTTGCAATTAAAAATAACTGCAAGGGGAACAATGAAAATAATCCAAAGTTTTATAACTAATATTAAGAGTTAATATTAAGCAACAATTAAAAAAATCCGCAAGGGTTTACATGCAATTTTTACAAAACAAAGCGTGCGGTGCACGTGACTGGCAAGGACTATTTTGCAATCTTAAAAATATTCGAGGATGTTCATGCAAATATCCCACAACTTTTTTAAACATCATACAATATTTATAGGACAGATTGATATCTATAAAAAGCGGTGGGGATCTTTGAAATTTATCCCATAAGTGACCTGGATCGTGCCGTCCTCTGCTTGACGCGTGTCTGATCCTGCAGCTCTGGATGCATACCGTTTCGCCTCACGTGCATGCTCCAGATTAGGCCTGGAGCTTGAAAATGATCGGACGGCTTGCAATGTCGTTGGATGAATTAGGGAAGAACGGATCTTCGTCGACTTTGAATCTTTGATTCCTCGCAGGTCCACCATCGACTCGACTCGCACATTGGTTCAGTAGCTAGCTGATTCCACGCCGCACGTACAGGTAGGCTCCGATGAGCCAGAGGTGCGATAATGGTAAATTTTGAGAATGTCATCTTCAAGTGCGACCTACATGTGTTATAGGTGATATTATTCGCTTCAAATAACTCCTCGAAGCATCATTCCTGCAACAATAGGTCAGGTGGCTTGAAGTGGTGGTCCTCATCCCAAAAAGGCAGCATGAAGCTGCGTGGATGGAAGGGGCGAGTAGGATCCAGCGAGGTGGAAGATATGGAGCCTGAGGGATCTCGATTCATGCAGAATAGAGGGTGTATTGTGAGGAGAATTACAAAGAACGTGATGAGTAATGAAAGGGGCATGGAAATGGGTCAAAAAATAGAGTGATTCACGATGAACAGGACGAGCTCAAGCTCCGGGTTTATGAATAATCTTTGAGTACTTTAAATCTACTGGATTAAACAACAAACTATAGGCAGAATTAGAATCTACGCTAAATGTTCACCTAAGAATGAGAAGAAATGGGGCCTCGATAGACAAAATGACCGAGAAACGAAACCTCGATGGCGGCTCGCTAGAGGTGCTGGATCTGCTCCGCCATCACTCCTTGCTGCAAATTGGCAGCTACATGAAGCTGTCATCTCCAAGAAGGTATGGGGGCTGTTCTGAGGGGATAGAAGTGACTGAAGAGAGATTAAAATGTTCAAAAAGGAATTGGGGGTTTATTTATAGGTGAGGTTTGGTGACTTTGGAGTGGGGATTGCGTGAAGATCGGCGGAGGTTGGTGAGGATTCGAGGATGGGCGTGGGTGAGGGATGAAGAGGCTATAGTGTGGTGGAAGTCTCGAGGCGAAAGGAGGAAGACAGAGGCGTAGATAAATTGGCGAAGTCAGGATCCCATGAAGCTTTTGACAGAAATCAGAAGGGGGCCGATACTTGAACATAGGTCAACATTTGAAAGGTCCTGGTTGGTCCACGTGGACCAACCAGGAAATAGTAAAATGAATATTGCTTATAATACTGATAAAAAGAGATAATGGATTAAATATTTTATGGTTATAAATTAAAAAATTCTAATTTCATGTCGTATTTAATTTATATTTTTATTTATTTTTATGACTTAGTTTATTATATGTTACTTTTTACAAGTTTACATACATGTATATTCATCTATGTTTTTTTGTATTTTATTTTTATTTTCTATATTTGATTTTATTATTTTATACATATAATTTATATATTTAGAACTTACTTAATACACTTAAATATATTTTTATTGTATTATCGGATATAGTATGTAAACTTAAATAAATAAAGGTATCTATTATATATGTATATGTTTAACATATTCATCTGTGTATTTTGTACACTTATTTATTTATTGGTATTTTTAATTATTTTATTATAATTTTATTATATATATGTGTTATAAAATATTTACAAAGTTATAAAGATATAAAATATAAAGAGTAAATAAAATGAATAAAATATACAACTATATTGCACAATATGGGCCCAAAACCTAACTTTTGCATCTTAGCTTCAAATCAAATGAAACCACCTTTAATATATAATTTAAGTGATTTTGGTCTATTTTAATATAGTATGAAGGAGATACATGCTGTGAAGTTTTATTTACGGCTTTTTGTTTTGTGTGTCCCGGGCATAGTACATTATTTTTCTGTGAAATCAATTTTATATTTTTACTTATTTTTTATCTACAAGTTTTATGTTCAAAGTTTATTGATTTGATGCATAAAGAATAAAGAATAAAATAGGTCCCAAAAGTTAATTATTGGCCTATACTTTTAGGTTTTTCAGACTGTGTGATCTGTACAATTAGTCGTCCTACCCCTACATTATTCCTTGTCGACTAAGCCATCATGATGACCGAGTCTCGGGGTCTAGAGTCACTCAGCACCTATGGTGTCTCATTTCTTTTTCTTTTCTGACTTTATTCTTTAATTTTTGAAAATAAATACAATAAATATACAATATTTTATACAATATTTTGTACAAATTAAAATGTTTATTTTGACAAATTAATGGTATATACATGCATTTAAGCAGGGATTTAAGGATAAAATGAAAGAATAAAGGTGATGAAATGGAGATTCATCACCCCTCTAGACTTGCCTTTTCTAGTCCCTAGCATACACTTATGCCTATAAGTGCAGAAAAGAAAATAAAGAACAGAAAAAGAAATAACTTGGAATAATTGTCATCTATTAAATTTGTCTTAATAAAGTCAAAGTTTGGAGCCCAAAGAAGGCCTTTGGATTAATGTTGTATTCAGAACCACATAGAAGTCAGAAAGTGTGACACAACAACCCTTAGGTTCCATACTCCTATTATCCAGTCCAATTCACAGCCAGGTCAGAACCATCCTCTCAATCACAAAATCTTGCTACCTTGAAGTGATAGAACCATGTGTGTGAAATTGTTCAGCTCACCCCAGACGAAACCATTGAGCTATCAAAGCGTTTGCTCTTCTGGTAGCTTGTCCTCGTGGAGACAAATATTCCCTTCTAAGGTCAAGTGCTCTCGGTCTTTACAACCGAATGGGGGGAGAATTTAGACCAATAGGAACATAAATGGGGATGAACCAGTGTAGTCTTCATTCCCTTGTGAAGCGTAATTAATTCTTCACCAAGAAGCATGCTTTTTCTGAAGCTCAGATTTTGTGGAATTTTTGGTTGTAGGATTCTTTGTATATTTTCTTTGACTTTGTATAGCTTCTGCATTCTTGATTTTGCTCCGGTGGATATTACATCTTTTGTTCCACTCATTTTTGGGGTCTTGGAAAAAGTTACATCGGTAGACCATTTCTCATCCGAAGCATTATCTCAATCCATCTCCAGTTTTTAGATATAATTGTTACTAGAAGAAGTAGGTTAGAGTACTGGTGTCGGCAATCCCCAAGAATGTTTCCAAAGACACCCTTAATGTAGAGGCCTTGCATCATCCTATCAACAATCCATCTGAGTTGAGCTAAGTGCTAGGTGCGAGGTTTCTAGTCAAGTCACTGTCTCAAGAGTCTTACGGATGATATGAAGGGTTCTATTTAGGTATGTTGAATTGAATCATGAACATAGTCTTATGGAACCTAATAATTAAGTCAATGTAACCTGAAGTATCTCCAGTTCCATTCCTCAATGGGTATCTTTGAAATTAAGTGTATTAAGGTCTATTCCAAGCCCCAACTTTCAGACTTTATTTGGACTCATTCAATTGTCTAGATTATTCCGAAAAATATGGATGCTATGTACAATGCAAGGAAATATTTTTATGAAGCAGTTTTCTGATTTTGAACTTTTTATGAATTTTTGAAAAAGGGGGGGGGGTTTCAAGTTTTTATGAATTTTTGAAAAGATTTTTACAAATGTTTTTGGGATTTTTAATTTTGCAAAATTTTAGGGGTTTTGCAAAACAACAAGTTTTCGGGAAAGAAATAAGTACATATATTTACACGAGAGTGCATCTTAGTAATTTACAAGAATTAAGATTTATGAATTTATAGGAGGTATTTACATATATTTAGTTATTATTTACAGGTTAATGTGTTAGGTTTGTAAAAGATTTTCATTTGCTTGGATTGTAGACATAGTTCTCAAAATAATTTGAAAAGATTTTTGCAAATATTTTGAAAACTTTATTTTGCAAATTAATTTGACCTCAAACAGGAGAGACCAGTCTGGTAGTTGAAGGACATGGGCCTGGGTGATCAGTTCTTTCAGCTGATTCAATGCTTGGAGGACTCTGTCATCAACGATAAAATCTGCCTCCTGGCCTAGAAGCTTAGTCACTGGTCGGGAAATTTTACTGAAATCTTTGATGAATCATCGGTAAAAATGGACGTGCCCTAGAAATGATCTGACTTGCTTCAGATTTGTGGGTGGCTCGAGTTTGGAAATGACATCCATCTTCGCAAGGTCTACCTCCATGCCAAGTTTCAATAAGACATGACCTAGCACAATACCCTCGGTCACCGTAAAATGACTCTTCTCCCATGAGAGCACAAGATTCACTTCACAACATCTCTTCAAAACTCGGTCTAACTATGATAGGCACTGCTTGAAGTTGTCTTTGTAGACCGAGAAGTCATCCATAAAAATCTCAAGAAAACTTCCAATCATATATGCGAATACGACCAACATGTATCTATGAAATGCCCTGGAGCATTACACAACCCAAACGACATTCTACGGAAGGCGTAGGTCCCAAACGGACAAGTGAAGGTTATTTTCTCTTGATTTTCAGGAGCTATAGCAACTTGATTATAACCAAAGTATCCGTCCAAGAAACAAAAATATTCTTTCTCAGCCAATCGCACAATGATATGGTCGATGAAGGAGAGTGTGAAATGGTTCTTCTTGATCGCTAGATTTAGGCATCTGTAGTCCACACAGATGCACCAAGATGTTGGTACTCTGGTTGCGATCTCCTCTCCTTTGTCATTTTTGATCATGGTGATCCATAGCTTCTTTGGCACAACATGCAAAGGGCTCACCCATTTCAAGTCGGAGATGGTATATATGAATTCCACATCACACCTTTTCATGATTTCATTCATCACAACCTCCTGAAGATTTGGATTTAATCTTTGCTGGAACTCACAAGATGGCTTGCTGTCCTCCTCAAGATATATGTGATGCAAGCATAGTAAGGGTTGATCTTATGGAGATCTGAAATTTTCCAGCCTATGTTCTTGCAGTTTCTTTCTAGAAACCTCGAGCAAACGAGATTCTTGTTCCTTGGTCAGCTGTGGATTGATAATCACGGGGAACATGTTCTGCGCACCCACAAGGAAGGTGTACTTCATATTGCTGGAAGTGGCTTGAGCTCGGGTGGGTTTTGAGTTAGCTCGGTGGTGACTTCAGCTACTGTGCAGGGTGAAGATGTCGTATCTTTCAATTGTAGTGTGTCCACCATTGGCATTGTGGGCTTTGCATTCAATGCTGTACAGAATTCCTTTATCACAGAATCTTGTTCACAAAAGTTTTCATGATTGCCTCTTGCTTTGCCAAGGATAGGTGGCCATATATGCATTCATTAGGTAACTCGGTGAAAACCTCATTATCAAGACAGTGATGGAGCCAGGAAATTATGTAAGGAGGGGCACACAACAGTCATAAAATTGTAGAAGTTTATATACACCAGACAACAGAATACCAACTAAATAAAAGTTTTGTTCTGCTGGATGAGAAAGACATGCTTACTAGACACAAAACAAGTACAAAAACTACTAAATTCTTTCAAGATCCATTGATCTTATTCCATAACAAAATTTGGTGGTTAGAAAGCTAAATGTCAAGATAAAAGCATTAATCATATTTCATTTCAATTAGATATTTCCTTCATTAAAAATTTATTATTTATCATATTTGAATTGTTAAAAATAATCAATGTTTACTTTCCTAAATTTAAAAAAAATAAGAAAACAACTAATTGAAATGATATTTTATTTATTGTTTATCTCCATCTCTAGATTATAAAGCTTAAAAATCACATCGAAGTAATTTAGAAAGTGAAAAACATTCTTGGTGGCTTTAAGTAAGCCAAATTCAAGAATATTAATATGCGACTTGAATTTACATATGAAATTCGATTTTCTATAATCACTGATACCTAGATCTCTAAAACTATAAGCTTAATAACAAATTTTTTAAATTAATGGTAAAGCATGTCTATGAATGGATAAATGGCACCAAGTATTATGGGTAACGAGGGCTTCATACTTTACTTAAAAATATCAAAGAGACATGTTTTCATAAATATAAAAAATGTCTATTTTCCTTTTTCTTTGTATCTAAAGATCTTTTATATTTTTCTTATGTGATAATATGGATTCATAAATTACCTTCAAGATAATAAAGTTGTTATTTGTATTTTTAATATATGTATTAGTTAATGAATAGTAATCATCACATTCCAAAGATGGAAAATTACTTGAAGTTTAAAAGTCACATCAATTATGTATAACCAATTATTCATGTAGGGTGAAACCAAATAAGGATATTTCTATACGGGACTTGCTACTATATCCATTTTATATAGACTTTGACATTTCCATCCACATTTCTTTTAAAATGGGAATGGACGTTGATATCACTTTGAGATCCACAAATATTTTTATCTATATTGATATGTCCACTTTATCATATTATATTTTTAAATACAAAAATTCAATGATTTATTTCACCATATTGGATATAATTTGTTACGAATTATATGCATTGAATACATTTGTTTATTGTGTAAACCATCCTATAGGTGTGTGTAAAGCTAATCTATTGGAAGCGTTGGGATGAAAGACAAAATGAACTTTATTTCGTGATAAGTTATCTCAATTAAGTGGCCACACCATGAAACACCATGTATTATGTTATTATCTACGACATTTATCCCTTTCACATCCCTTAAATCAACTAAACAAGAAAGAAGGATAAACCTACTTATCTATTATCATAAACCAACTGAACAAGAAAGAAGGATAAACGTACTTATCCTTTATGTCACTTTATTTCTAATCCATCATATTCTTCTACAATTCTTCGCTTCACATAAATATTCGTTACCATTTGTATCCGCTTCTAAAAATATGATAATACATTTTTCATTTTCATCAATATTTATACATACATATTCATATTTTAAAATACATAAAAATATGATAATAATTATATCTATATTAATCTGATTGTTTTCATTCTTATTTGTATGTGATTGTAAAGAATCTTTAATTTTATGCTTCCTTCTTTTTTGCATTGTTCATAGATTAATATATAAATATTAATATATAAAATAAAAGATAAAATATTTTATACTAATACATATAAGTGGAATATATTAAGAATTAAGGGGGGGGGGAGTGCCCCTCCATGCCCCCCTTGGATCCGTCCATGATCGAGGACATCTGGGAACTCGATTGTGCTATCCACTAGTTCTTCTGTGGAGAGGAACTCGTGGATTTCAATATCATCCATGAAAAGATTTGTATCGTAGATTTCTACAAGAAAATCACAGTCTTATATTCGCTGCTCTGCTAGCTCACTATCATCTGATGCAGGCACTGAAGGTTTCAATACTTGGATTGTCTCAATTTGCACCTTGTTGCTGCTAGAACAGAAGGTGATCTGCCTGGTACCATAGTCCACCACTGCTTTGCCTGTTTGAAGGAACGATCTTCCAAGGATTATCGGGGTATGCAAAAGAAGAGTTGAGGTGTCCATGTCCAGCACAATGAAGTCTATAGGGAACTGCATTTTCCGAATGGTGATGGAAACATCCTCTAGAATTCCTTGGGGCCGCCTGATGGATGCATCTACAAACTACAGAATCATTCTAGTCGCCTTGAGTGGTCCCAATCCAAACTCTTTGAGTAGTGAAGTGGGCATCGGGTTGATTGAGGATCCACTATCAAGTAGAATTCGGTCGAACTCCTGATCTAACATCTGACATCTAACTAGAGGAGCTCCCATGTCCTTTTTTGTCAGGAGATTGCTAATTGCATTCACCGTAGCTGCAGTCAAAATATGTTTCAAATTTCTTTCTCCGATACAACGCGACTGTCTCTTTGAAGTATACGCTTCTTTCATACCATTCTTGATGTTAGGCATATACTTGATGGCTTTGAGCAAGGGCATTTCAAGAACAAGATTCTGAATAATCCCAACAACACCGGGATCAGGCAAGTCACTTTTCAAATTTTTAATTTTTTTTGGATTTTCTTAAAGCATCCGGAAACAGAATAATTACAGAATCAAAAGCATTAGTAGGAATAGTGTTCTTATTTACATTAAAATATGTGCTCACATCAGGCTGTACAAATGGACGACTCAAATGAGTAGGTTCTTTCAGGAAGTGCGGCATCTAAAATCTTTAAGCAGGGCTCCATAGGCTGGCACTGGATAAATTGTGAGCATTATCTCCTCCATAGGCTATTTGGTGCTCCAGCTACTGCTGCCGATGCTTTCTTTTTGGCATTTTTGATTTTGGAGATTTTTAGCTTTTTGTTGGTGGTGCTTCTCCTTCTTCTTCTTCCTTACCCGACCCAGATGCTGGATCGGCTGATGCAGAAGATGATGATTCGTTTGGTGAAGCTTTATTCTCCCCCTTCATTGTAGCAGACGACTGAAGCATCCTACCACTCCTGAGAGTAACGACGTTAGATAAAAACCTGCCATATACTTCTGACTCTGTAGGGTTGGACGGATCACTGCAGACTACCTCCTCATTCTTATAGAAGTTGTTGGATCTAGCCTCCACCTGTGTTGGAATAGAGGCCTTCACGACAGTAAGCTCATCGAGTTTTTGCCTCATCTCGGTTAGGCTTTTCATTAGCTTAGCCAGGCAATCCAAGGCGAGGTTCACAGGAGGGGCAACCTCGGATGATTCGACGTGCTGTCCACGTTGATGCTGGGATTGGTGTGGAGACTGTTGGTAGGAGTACTGATTGTGGTACGGAGGAGAAGGATGGTATTGCTGCTGGTGCTGAGGAGGGTTCTGATATTGTACAATCGAGTACTGCTGATTCTGTTGGTGCTGGCGGTACTGTGGTTGTTGGTACTGATTCTGTCTCCAAGTACCATAGTTCTGTGGAGACTGTTGGTGGTACTGAGGTTGATTCTAGATAAATCTCCCTCCTTGTTGTTCAGGAAACTGTCAGTTTCATGACTGCTGGCCCTGCTGGAACCTGCCTGGACGGGCCAGTCATGCATCGTTTGCCCATACACCATTAACCTCTTGAATGAGAGGTGGAGGAGGGAAACATGGATCTGGCATAGGCTGCTCAGGCTGGTAGACTGCCAGTTGTTGCTATGGCTGCTGCGGAGATGTCGGTTATGGGGCCTACACATAATAAACGTGTTGGACCGCTAGTTGGGGTTGACTCGACTGAGGAGGTTATGGTGATGCTTGTTCCTTCGACTCAGCGAGAGTGGTGGCTGATGCAGACACAGAATTGCAGGAGCTGATCGTACTAACCAGTAGCTCCAACTGCTTGGTAATCTGGTCAACTTGTCCAGGTGTTGTGTCCTCTATTCGATCACATAAAGTTTCTCTAGGTCTGTGATTGTTTCTCGATAATCCACCTTGTACAAGTGGCTCCCTATGATGCTCAAGTTGGAGCTCTCATTCCTATCCCACTTGTGGGCCGATGCCATATGAGCTGGCTTCTAGAGAGTGTGGGGTTGGTGCTGATATGCACAGGACGAAGACAAGGCAACCTCTCTTTTGGCCATCTCCTCAAAGATCTTACATACTACGTCCCCGTCCTTGTTGAAATGCGAACCACCACAAGCAGTATCTACGAGCTTCTGACTTTCAACTGTCAGTCTCCCAGAGAAGTGTTGGATCAGGCTAGTCCTTGGAATGTCATGATGGGGACATTTCTCTTGCAACTCTGTAAACCTCTCCTAAGCCTCATGAATGGATTCATGGATGGCTTGGGTGAAGTTGGCTATGCGGGCACACATTTGTTTAAGTCACCCAAGTGGGTAGTACTTATGCAAAAAGGCAGGCTTAAGCTCTTCCCATGTTGTGACGACCTTTCCCAAGTGTTGATCCAATGAAGCGCCTTGCCTTGAAGGCTGAATGGGAATGTTGCCATCTTGACTACTCCTAATGGTATGCTAGGGTAGTGCGTTGTACCGCAAATGCGCCCGAACTATTGAAGGTGGATATAAGGTTCTTCATTTGCATTGTCATAGAAGCTAGGTAGAAACGTCAAAAGCTGAGGATTTAACTCAAAATGTGCGTCGATCGCTGGTATCTGGATCCACTTGGTGACTTGACCGGCTCCAGGGTTGTAGGTCTTTTTGAGAGTCGGCTTGGGCCTCTCTCCTCTGGGATCGTCTGTTGGGCCTCTACGGTGTCCACCTGCTCTTTCTCCTCCTCCTCCTCATGGTTGATCTCTCCCTCTTCTCAGATCATTTAGCATATCCTGGAAGGTGACCTAGGCCAATACCTGATCGGTGAGCTGCTACTGTATCACCTGAATGGAGGCAAGAAGCTGTGCATTCACGACGTTCTGATCTGGCTGACCCTTCTCTAACTGCGGTTGTGACGGGCACTATCGTCCCTTCCCTTTTCCTCTGAGAGCCATCTCTATATCTGTTTCTGACTCTGAATATAAGAGAATCTCTGGCTCCAAATCAAGCTCATGATTTGTACATGAAATGATGCCCCGATCAATCTGAGTTGAAGAACCATATGTAGAGAATCGTTCTGTGTTAAGGTCAAAATAGAATTTCATTAAGGATGGCGAGGTGTAAGGAGTGAAATCAATGGTCATCCAAAATGGGTAGAGTTTGAGACGAGAGTGATTCCAGATTATTGGAGAAGACGTGGAGTTTGGAGATCGGTTCATGGAGTCCGAACTGGGTTCTCGGGAATCACCAGAATTATTGGAGAAGGCAAGCTCATGGAATTGATGTAGGTGTCGGCATGGTCCTGACTAAGACATCCATGTGTCACCATCTAGAAGGTCAAAAGGAGGATCGAGAATGGACGAAGAATACATGTCAAACAAGGAATAAAAAGGAGTGTAAAAAAAGTAGAAGGCTCGAAGCGAGCCGGGGGGGGGTCAAATGAGGAATAAAACAAATAAAATTAGAAAATGCACAAATGTACATGACTGATCTTTGAACTTAACTAAAATCAAACAAACACCAAACAATTGTGGCTTCACCAACTCAACACAGGTGAAGCTTTTAAAGTTCGACTTTTTTTAATCTTTTTGATTTTATTTTTATTTTACAGGCAAGATCTTATAAAGAGTCCTTATGATCGCTAACCCTATAGGAGTGTGGTTACTGCCAGGCAAGCACCTCGTACTTCTTCCACTTCCTTTGTATCATGTGATCTATGCACTGAAAGGTCTTTGATCTCATGCATGGGGGGCTACTCAGCCAAAGAATAAGACAAGAAGCCAACATGCGAAACAAATGCTTTAGACCTCTCTCACAACGGAATCACCCGTGAGTGTGCAAGGACCTAGTCGGATGCAAAACCATGAGACAAACACACATGTAAGGGTGTGACCTACACTCAATACTTCAGACCAAGTGAGATGTTCCACACAAGGCGGGAACACTGTGCTCAACGAGGCCCTACTCGGTCACATACAATAAAAGCGCCAATACTTCACCATCCCAGGTGATAATCAAAGCGCCACAGATCGTGATTTGGGCTCTATTCCTTATGGGTCGCACTTCACTCGGTTTGGGCACTAAAATTAATGAGGGCCAAGACAATGATGTCCATTACAATTTTTATTAAGGTCAAAGTTTTATTAGCAACCCCTTTTTAAAAGAGCAAGCTGCCTAATATTTTTTTTATATTTTTCCTTTAATCCTAAGGGTCCGTTTGGTTGCAGGGTTGGGCACGGTTGGTTTGGGTTGGGGTACTATTCATAGGGGTACCCCCTCCTCACAATTTACTATTCACCCAACCCAATCCAACCCAATCCAACTCTGCCCAACCCTGCAACCAAACGAACCCTAAGTGATTCAAAACTGGAGGGAGAGGACGGAAAAGCTATGCAAGTCATCACTAAGATGGAAATCTTGCCTTAGTAGCTAATGATGCATGCAAAGTTGAAATTACTTACAATGCTGTCTCTATGTGGAATGCAAGGTAGAATTGAAATATTTACAATATAATGCGATATGCAAAACCGAGAAAGTGTTCTAAACAATAGCTACTATTATTAGGAAGAATCAAATGCCAACTACTCAAAAATGGATCTTAAATGTCTGATCTTGGAGACCTCTCAGTGCCCACTGCAATGGGTCCTGCAAGTGTTGTATGAGGTCTCTCATGACACATGGTTCCAAATTCGAGTAATTTGTAATTAATTATTTGACTAAGTCCAAGCGCTTATCACTATAGGTGCATGCAATATAATTAGGGCTTTGGACCTAGCTACCAAGTCAAGCTACCTAATGTCTAAGGGTTCACTCACATAAAACAAATAGAAACAAAGGCGGAAAGCTCAAATCAGGAGAAACAATATAAAAGAAAGATAAGAAAACAAGAAAAAATACGACGAGGCCCCTAGGTGAACAATAACCCGGCACTGGACCTCATAGTGAAGAGAGTAGTATCCAAATTAATTATAAATTAATTAGCAAAACTAAATCACTCTCCTCACAAAATAAAGAGCAATCTGTCTGATCTGCTCCATCTTTGTCTGTCTTCCTCCTGCTCTCTCCTGGTCGGCTCACAAGAAGAACAACCAACCTCTGCTCGACTCATGTGCGTCCGCCTCCCAAGAAATGGTCGTCACCAAGAAATCCCTCACAAGAAAGATCACAAAGAAACAAGTGGTCTGAACAGTCAAATAATTATCAAAATAAAGCAAGCATAAAATGAAGGAAAAATAACGTGCAACTATGTACAAAATGTGCTACGATCCATTGCTCCCTGACAAAGGCGCCATTTGTTTAACTTCTCAGATCATGTGAGGAGGGTCTTGCACTCCACACA
The DNA here is from genome assembly GCA_037367405.1 of Ottelia alismoides. Taxonomy (NCBI): domain Eukaryota; kingdom Viridiplantae; phylum Streptophyta; class Magnoliopsida; order Alismatales; family Hydrocharitaceae; genus Ottelia; species Ottelia alismoides. The sequence continues at coordinate 798,243 of JAZKJV010000779.1, forward strand.
AGGTAGGAGCGCAATCGAAGTGGTGACTGCTCACAAAGACCAAGTGATTAAGACAATAGTCAACCCACAAGCAATACTAAAGAAATAAAAGCAAGGGATGTGGATCAAAATTTATTATACCCTACGATAAATGTATATAGTGGACAAGCAGGTAGGTGTCGAACTTAGGGAGCACACATGCAACACGGGTATATTATTTATGAATATATATACATAAATAATATAGATATATATGTATATAGGTATGCACACTATTTACTTAGGTTTTTGTGGATTTTTAAAATAATTTTTTAAATTTTAAATATTTTGGATTTTAAAATAATTATAAAAAATATATAATAATTAATAGTATTATACTTATACATCACTATATATAGATATATAATACATTATAGGGTAATATACTTGTAAATATAGGTAAAATAATAAAAAATAGCAAAATATTTTTTTTTTGTATTTTTTGTAATTTTCTACCATTTTGTGATTTTCAACTATTTTTTGCTGATTTTAATGCATTTTTAAAGTCCAAAATATCCAAAAATATGGATTAAATAAATATGTCGATTTGATTTGGGGTATAAAAATAGCAAAAAGCCTCAAAATTTTTCCAAATCAATTTAATATATACTAATATATATAAATAAAATTACAGAATATGAAGAAATATTTTGAGGTTTTTGAAGAATTTTTATATTTTTATAGGATTTTGGAGCTTTTTAATTTTTCTCATTTTATTTTTCTATTTTATTTTTGTCTGGGGGTGGTAGATACTATAATAAACATACACTATTTTTTTGGAATTTTTAAACATGATTTTATATTTTTTTGGATTTTTTAAAGAAAACATGGAATATCGTGCACTATTTGATTTTTAAAAAATGGAAAATGCATAAAATGCAAAACTAATTACATGACGCAAAAGAGCTTACATCCAGGTACCTAATCCGAACTTTTCATATTTTTCTGAGTACAGATGATATTAAAAAAATAAAGAAACATGCACAAAATGACTTGAACTAACATGGGTATATTTGCAATAAAAATAACTACAAGGGGCATAATACAAATAACCCAAAAGTTTATAACTGATATTAGAAGCTTTAATATTAAGCTACAATTAAAAGAACCCACAAGGGTTGACTTGTAATTTTTACAAAACAAAATGTGCAGGTGCACTGACTGGTAAGGACTATTTTACAATATTAAAAGTATCCAAGGACGTTCATGCAAATATCCCATAGCTTTTTAAACAACGTACAATATTTATAGGACCGATTGATAACTACAAAAAGAGGAGGGGTATCTTCGAAATTTACCCCATAAGTGACCCGAATTGCATCGTCCTCTGCTTGACGCATGTCTGATCCTACGGCTCTAGATGTGCACTGTTTCGCCTAGCGTGCACGCTCCAGATTAGATCTAGAGCTTGAAGATGATCGGATGGCTTACGACGACGTTGGATGAATTGGAGAAAAATAGCTCTTCATCGACTTTGAATCTTCGATTCCTCACAGGTCCTCCATCGGCTTGCACATGGATCAATAGTTAGCTGGTTCCACTCGACGCGTATAAGCAGGCTCCGATGAGCCGGAGGTGCGAAAATGGTAAATCTGGAGGCTGTCGCCTTCAAGGACAACCTGGAGGTGTTCCAGGTGATATTCTTCGCTCCAAATAGCTCCTCAAAGTGTCATTCCTGCAACAAAATGTCGGGTGGCTCGAGGTGATGGTCCTTGGTCCAAAAAGGAAGCGTGAAGCTGCGTGGATGGACGGGGTGAGTGGGCCCTGGTGAGGTGGAAGATATGGAACATGAGGGTCCTCGATTTGTGAAGAATCAAGGGGGGATTGTGAGACAAATTACGAAGAATGTGACGAGTAATGAAAGGGGCGTGGAAATGGGTTGAAGAACAGAGTGATTCACGATGAACATGACCTAGAGCTCAAGCGAGGCAAATTGTGAAGAATGTGATGAGTAATGAAAGGGGTGTGGAAATGGGTTGAAGAACAGAGTGATTCATGATGAACATGACATGGAGCTCAAGCTCCAGGTTTATGAAAAATCTTTAAGTACTCTAAATATACTAGATTAAAAATAAACTAAAGGCAGAATTAAAATCTATACTAAATGCTTACCTAAGGACGAGAAGAAATGGGGTCTCGATCGGTGGAATGGTCGAGAAGTGAAACCTCGACGGCAGCTCACCGGAGGTGCTGGATTTGCTCTGCGTTCACTCCTCCTCGCTGCAAATCAGCAGCTACGTGAATCTATCACCTCCAAGAAGCTATGGGGGTTAATCTGAGGGGCTAGAAGCGATTGAAGACCGATCAAAAAGTTCAAAAAGGAATTAGGGGTTTATTTATAGATGAGGTTTTGGTTAGTTTTGAGGGGGGTTTGCGTGAAGATCGATGAAGGTTGGTGAGGATTCGAGGATGGGCACGGTTGAGGGACGAAGAGGCTATAATATAGTGGAAGGCTCGAGGCAAAAGGAGGAAGACAGAGGCATAGAGAAATTGGCAAAGTCGGGCACCCGTGAAGCTTCTAACAGAAATGAAAAGAAGGTCGGACAGTTGACCATAGGTTAACATTTGAAAGGTCCTGGTTGATCCACGTGGACCAATAAGGAAATAGGAAAATGAATATTATTTATAAAATCGATAAAAAAGAGACAATGAATTAATTAATTTAGGTTATAAAATAAAAAATGTTTCTAATTTTATTATTTAATCATATTTTATTTATTTTTATGACTTAATTTATTATATGATACTTTTTACAAGTTTACATATAAGTATATTCATCTATATTTTTATGTATTTTATTTTTATTTTGTATTTTTGATTTTATTATTTTATATACAAAATTTATATATTTATAACTTATTTAAATATACTTAACTATATTTTTATTGTATTTTTCTGATATATTATGTAAACTTAAATAAATAAAGATATTTATTACATAAGTATATGTACATCATATTCATTTATGTATTTTGTACACTTATTTATTTATTGGTATTTTTAATTGTTTTATTCTAGTTTTATTATGGATATGTGACATAAACAATATTTACAAAATTATAAATACAAAATACAAAAATATAAAGAATAAATAAAATGAATAAAATATACATGTATATTGCATAATATGGGCCCAAAACCTAACTTTTGCATCTTAGCTCTAAAGCAAATGAAACCACCTTCATTAAATAGATAACTAAAAGTAAAATACAATTAAAGATGATTTTGGTCTATTTTGATACACTATGGAGGAGATACATGTCTGTGATATTTTATTTATGATTTTTTATTTTGTGCATTACGCACATTGTGCATTATTTTTTCTGTGAAATTAATTTTGTATTTTTATTTATATTTTATCTACAAGTTTTGTATCCAAAGTTTACTGATTTGATGCATAAAGAATAACAAATACAATAGGTCCCAAAAGTTAATTATCGGCCTATATTTTTAGGGTTTTCAGACTGTATGATCTGTACAATTGAGTGCTCTATCTCCCCCTACTTTATTCCTTGTCGACTAAGTCATCATGATGACTGAGTCTCGGGGGCTAGGTCACTCAACATCTATGGTGTCTCATTTCTTTTTCTTTTATTCCTTTATTCTTTAATTTTGGAATTAAATACGATAAATATATAGTATTTTATACAATGTTTTATACAAATTAAAGAGTATTTATTTTGACAAATTAATGATATATACATGCATTTAGCTAGGGATTAAGGACAATGAAAGAACAAAGATGATGAAATGGAGATTCAGCAGTATCCATGATATCACCGTTCTTTACATTGAGAATTATTCTTGATATATGTGAAAAGGATTGTTGTTATAGAAAAGATTATTGCAAAATATATCTGTTTCTATTGTTAACATCTTCTACAGGAACTTGTTGATGTTTGATCCTCAAGTTTACAATAAGTACTTGGATGTAGGTTTTGTTGATGAAGTGAAAGTCAGAAGAAAGTTGAAGGTCATCTGTTCCTCTGCAAGGACTACATTATGTGATATGTAGGGTTGATCTTGATGTTTGATCCAAAATTATGGAGCTAACAAGTTTTAAACGGTTGAAATATCCATGTAAATACCTCAAGCTCAATAAGCTGAGAAATCCCGAGTCAGGAGACCGAGGTTGTAGTTTTTAACCAAGAGGGTTTCCATGCTAAAATACTATGCGTTGTGATGATTGAATCGATTATTATGAAGATTCTGTGCTTGTTGATTATTCTACAAAAAGTATTTATACTACTTAGGACCACTATTCACCGCCTCCAGTGGTGCTACAATCCCTAAACTCACAGATCTACCTTGAATCCTAACCATATATTCTACGGAACCTAGTTAAAGAACCATTTCTTTGCACCCTCCACAAAAAGGATGGGCAAAGCTCGCCGTACAACAGAGGGATGTTCTTTTGTCTCTAGCAATCCATTTGTACCAACAATACAATAAAAACTCCTTAGGGTCAAGGTTCTTTCTATTATGTGTATTTTACCTTCTCCACAAATTGAGAAAATGATCGTCACTGCTCAAGGACATAGCTTGGTTAAGGGTGAGCTTCGTAAATCCGTGTGTACATGTTTTTCCTTTTTGGTATGTGCTTGTTTGCTTCCTCTACTCCCAACACCGCAAAGGTATCTCTCCTCCATTATCTTAGTGCAAAATTATTGAGTTTTATTGACAAGGTGAGATGTCATGGTCATATTTAAATATTTAAAATCCAACCATATTTATCCAATATAACCAACAAGTATAATGGCATCAAAACAATAGGGTGATAATGTACTGCATCAAGTATTTAAATTCACAAGCATGTTCTCCCAACAAGTCCGATATATTTGGATCTTTATTCAGTAGTTATACCATCCACACAGGGCAATGACCCGCCATTTTGGCAACTCAACAATGAATGAGTCGTCACTGGGGTTTATCAGTGGCAGATTTGGTATCTTCTGTTTCTCTAGTCAACAATGAATGCTCTCAACTTACACTTCTTCTAACCCACATTTTTTCTTGTAGATGGCACAGAGAATGAGTTGAGTTGCACCTAGGAAGCTGCCCAATCCATTTGGAACCTGTAAGAAGGTGAAGATATGAAAAATCTAACTCATAACATAATTCTAAAGGGAAAAAATACACTAATAAGACTTAATTGGAACCTAAAATGGAATAGAGAACTAACTGCTAGGAATGAGGGTTAACCCTTTGAACAATGTTACCAAATAAAAAAAAAGTCAGAAAAAGGGTGAGAATGTACCATTACAAAGGGATCACGTCCTAATAGTCCATAGATGAACCATGATGTCCCGCACAAAAACGTGAAAAGAGATAGTAGGAGTGGCATGTACTCGATGCTTTTTGTTCTCACCACCAACCTCTGCACATGGAGGACTGTATAAATTAAGTAGAAAGAATGAACGAGCATGTTTCGATTAAAAAAAGATTTCTTTATTCTTCTCCCATTTTTTCTTAGAACACAAGAATAAAATATAGATTATACATCTTTATCGAACAAAGCGTTGATCTGATGTTGAATTCCAATTGAAGTTTTGAGTCAATTAAGAAGTTCAAATAGAATGTGATCAGTACACTAAGGATATAATTGAGCTATGGGTTTCACAATAATATAGATAGTTAGATTTTCAAGTCTCATTTCCCCTTCAAACTCATTTCCCCTTCAAAAATAAAATAATTACAACATCTACATAGTGAGCATAACACATGTTGAATCTCATTCCTACCATCCAATGGATCTAACAACTATATTTCCCCAAAATTTGAGCTACTAAATGCAATTAAGGTAAATCTATCATAGGTAGAAGAGATCAGGAGTCTCACAATAATGGATAAAGGCGAGGCATAAGCACAAATAGAGAAGACAACTGCGACGAACCCACAGAAGAGCTTCCTCGAAGTACCATAGAGAGCGAGGAGGGACACCATGATCACTACAACGAACACACCGATCACTAGAAAGAGTAGCACCACCATCTTAGTCCTCACCTTTGGTGGTGCAAAAATTAGGAAGATGAGGACGTACAATCCTTCGAGCACCGCTCCAGTGCCATTGACGGTGCTTACTAGCAAGTTGTTGGGTGACACGAAAGGAAGGCCATACCTGCAATGCAAGTTCGGATGAAAAATCTAATTTCCATCTCATTGACTTTATATTTGATGCAAAAACAATAAGAACAGAAGTAACAAATAATCATTTACATGCTAGCGGAGAAGATGGAGATATCACCATGTGGCAAGAAGGCAATTGAGCATTGTCATATTGTAGAGAACACCTGAAAACTCCTCGGTCGATCTGCTCTTCACTATCCTCCTGAACGTCACCCTAAAAAATACAACAATGTTCTCTTACCTAAACCATAGTACATAAGTGCGCATTGATTGGCAGAACGAATCCTCTGCTGTACTACAGAGATCTGCTGTACTGTCAGAGCCGCTCGATCTTGATTGAGGAGCTCTGGCTGTACAACAGAGGAGTCGATCTCATTCACTGGACAAGGCATGATATCGAATATAATCTTGAATGGAATATTACTTATATTTCGTTGGCATGCAATTTACTACATCAAATACTATTAATAAATTAGATTAGATTTCTGAGACTACTTAACGCAGGAATTTACTTGTTATGTTTTTCTAATTAACTATGTAGATATTGTCTTATATAGTTTATACTATTTCAATTATTAAAGTTAAATTGAATTATGAAAATCACACCAGATTATAAACGTGCAATGATTTAAATCTGTAAGTGGCAAGACTCGCTAAAAGCTCTAAACATGTTCATCATATCAGAATGTAAATGCAAATCACTTGTTAGCAATATTTTAATATGTTGAAATGTTTCTATGAATGCATATTCTATGAATGTTTCTATGAATGCATATTCTTATACGTGGAAATGTTGAGCAAACCTGTAGTTTAATTCATTTGCTGCTATGTATGCGAAATTATTGATCCAATCTGAATATGGTAACACAAACGCAAATAATTTCTACAATGTTTCAACTTATCCATAATGAGATTTGGAAAATTTTCCTCGAGAGTCAGGGATGAAAATGAATACAAATATATTAGTATTAGTTCATATCTACGTTATAAAATAGAGGATATGGATGCTATTTTCTCCTGTCTGACGAATACAAATACAAAAATACAACATTCAACAAATATGAATATAAATATATATGATATCTTTACTTTCACGAATATGAATATGAATGTTCACATTTGAAAAGATAGGGGTATAAATATTCATTTTTTGAAGCATACAGATATGGATACAAATGCAAACGCGAATGAATAGGAAAGTTCCAACTCTAGATAACGCCAATACTAATATGATATGCATATAAATAAGTATGGTAAGCAATTTTTATTATCTAGTTATTTCTTTAAGTTTTCTTTTATTATTTAATTATTTTTATGTTTACAGCTTTTAAGTAAATATGGACATATCTAATATTCGTAAATTAATTTGTATTTGTTTGTAAAACACCCATATTCGAGTCAATATTCATTTTGCATTCATATTCGTATTAATTTTAAAGATATTATTATGCATTTTATACATTCGTGTGATATTTGTATTCCTATTCATATCCGAATTCTAATTAAGAATAAAGATATAATAACATCTCCATTCGTATCCATATCCGATCATTTGCATCCTTATCCAAGACATTCCTTGAATATCTCAACCCTAATATATATGCAAATGCATCTTGTAAAGGTTGGTAATCTTCACTCCAAAGTTGGGGAATAATCTTCACCCCAAAGGACAATCATTTAATTGATCCACAGTTGGGTTCTCCCAACTTGACTGATTTAAGATTCCTTGTACTAAGTTCAAAACGGACAAGTTTTACTGCTAAATTTGAACTTGGTGAATTTGAATTTTGATGGAAAATGTTTAGTTTTCTAGGGAGTAATTTGTCATTTTCACAATCAAGTAATTGTAATCAATTTATATTAACTAAAGTTTATAACTTTGGATTGGATAGATTGCAAGGATTGGATAGATTGCATATATTAACTGGTTTGGGTATACAAAATTTTAAAGGAAAGACAAAAGATATAAACTATGAGAATTTTTACACTTGTGCCCTTCTAAGTTTCTGTGGCCACAATTAAACACCTATATTTTCTGCAATTACACGTGCCTTGAAATCTTGCATTGCTAACGATTATGCCCTCATGTTAATTTGACCATCATTTATGAGATAAACCAGACCATGGTTTGTTCAAACCATCGTCTGGTTAGTGTTTCACCTCCCTCACTGCGAGAACATAAGCAGCCATCCGCTCCTCCACCGTCGCTACTATCTTTGGCCTCAATGACAACTATGTCACTAACATTCACTCCTTCCCTTCGTGAAATGTTCAGGGGTGCACATAGATCGGATTGGATTGGATTTTTAATGTTCATCTGAGCTATGATTAAGTTTGTCATACACTAGACATTGGCATTTGAATCATGACTCTAAAATTGAGATTATAGTTAAATATAAAGAAAAAGATAGTTAATTTTTGGAAAGCAAAAACATATATGCTTGTTATGGATTCAGCACGAACAATCATTTTATAACTAAATATAAATAATATACTTGTAATATGCAGAAACCATAGAAATATCATAGTGATTTCAAATAAAATTACAAGTTTGTATATATCACATAGGAAATATAACTAACTTGCTTGGCTACGTGTTGTGGGAGGAAGGACGTGCACGAGGGGGGTATGGGACAAGGACCGTGCGATTGCACGGAGCGGGAGGGAGGTACATGAAGTTCCTGACTGTGCATGCGCGAGGGATGTTTGGAAGACTTAAAGACGAGGTTTGAATGCGTATGTGCTAGGGAGGTCTAGCTACGCATGTGCACGACTGGGGACGAGGAGGGCACGGCTGAGGACGAGACAACAACCGGTTGGGGACAAGATTTGACTGCCCATGCACGAGGGATGTCTGGGAGAGCTAAGGACGAGGTCTGATTGTGTGTGCCTGAGGGAGATCTGGATGTGCATGCGTGCAGCTAGGGACAAGGATGGTATCTGGCGAAGATGTGTGCACTCGAGGGTGGAGATGTGTGCGACGCGAGTGGATGTTTTATTTGGAAGGGTATAAAGGAGGTTTAGATTTTTTTTTTAAAAAAAGGGTATTTTGTTCAGAAAATTGGAAGCTCCCAAAGGACATTGAGGCTAGGTGTTACTTTTTTCTAAACCAACCAGTGGGGTAGGATAAGGAGGTTTCTAGCATGCGGGCGAAGCTTGAGTTGGAATGGATTTAAACTATAAAGAGAGTGGCTTGGATATTTATATATAGCTTTGAAATAAATTAAATATATAATATACATTAATGACAACAAATGAATTATCATATATTATTTATTTATTAACAGCTTAACGGATCAGATTAGATTTTGACAATAATATGATCCAATCCATAAATGAGTAGATTCGTAAAATTTCAATCCGATCCATTAGACTTATAAATCCAAACCGATCCAATCCAATGATAACGGATTGGATCGGATTACAGATTTTATCTGATCCATGTGCATCCCTAGAAATGATATGTCTCCACCACATCCATTCTCTCGTTTTCTTTAGACCTAAAGCCCAACACCACCACCACCTCCCCTCAGTTCCCCTTCCTACGAAACCCACTTTCCTAAATCATGCCCAAGTCTTCAGTCCAAGAGACTCCCTGCCCATATTGTCCTCTTTTCGAGCTTCTCATGCCCATGAAACTATGTAGCTCGTTCTCTTTGAGGATCGTCATCTTATCACTGCTTCGTACAAAGGTGATCAAAAGGTGGTGTACGCGGCTACAAGGGAAGCTCTGGTGGTGCAAAGTGTCTCCCTAGCTTCTTGGGAGCGGTCGAGGATAATCGGCTCGGAGGGGGGTGGAGAGACAAATGTGTGCTCAGTATGGAGAGGGCTGGGAGGGGGTTGGGGTTGCATTTGGGGAGGAGGAGATGTGCAGTTGGGAGGGAAGAGACACCAACTAACCAAATGGGAAAAAATATTATTCGATAGTAGTTTTGCCAGGGGCACAAGGAGAAGGGGAGAGCTGTCCTTCTTGCAAGACAGACAGGAGCGCAAGTGTAATTGTATAATCTTCGAACGGTACAATACAAAAATCCCTTCATTGTATATTAAAAGCTGCTAAAAATCCAGCAATAAATATACCATTCATCGCGGAATTTCATGTATAAATTGGGAGTTTGCAAGACATAAAAATTTGTTGTTACATACTTAATACCGCAAGAAAACAAGTTATTTTTCAAAATAAACGTTGCCCATTCTATTTTTGGAAGAAATACTACGAAGGAAACTCCTTAATATAAAAGGAAGGCAAAATGGTCTGACTCCACAAAGTGAGACGGCACTAAGAATATGGTGACAGAGTGCTCGCGTTAATGGAGGACAGAACTCCAGAAGGGAAACGGCTATCCATTTATTATTACAATGGCCACAATAATCTGGACAAATCTACAACAAATGACCATCAGTTTTTCTTCAAGACCACCAGGAGAAACAGAAAGCGACCAATCCCCAGTTTTCTATCGAGTGAATGGTGAATCCTCACACATTATTATTTTCTCTTCGATATACAGAAAACCAATAATCTCATAATGAATGCACTCGTTAATGGAAGATGACTCGGCTATTCCATCGTGATGGAATAAACAAAACCCCCTGTTTTAAAAGACCGTCATGGATTCGATCCTTTCTGTTCTATCAAAGGAATGAAATGAACTGTATCCATGCCCACATTTTCCCCTGCATGTCACTTTTTTCACGCATAAAGTAACTCGATCGTGCAAGAATTATGCTGACATAGATTTCAAGAGTGAAGATCTTGCTTGTTCTCTAATCTTTATGTTTGCAGTATGATTTTAGTTTAATAATATCGACTCGGAACAGAAAGAACAGATAAAAGGGGCTGTATATATATACTCACAACGGCGAGAGGAAGAGGAAGAGAGCGGTGATGTTCCCTGCGTTCAAAACCCCTTCAGCAAAAGAAAGGGATCACCGGTTTCTTCGACGTACAGATAGATAGATCAGCAACGTACCCAAGATGCCGAACGTGAAATGCAACAGATTATCCATCTTGCGATCAAAATCCTCCTGCTCCAAACGAGGAATACCTACAGTGAGAAGGAAGATGGCTCTCCAAGGAGGAGGGGAGAGCTGTCCTTCTTGCCTACTACCCCCACAATGGCTACTGCTACTCATAGTGCCCGAAGCGGATGGTCTGCTGTAAATTGAGTTACAGCATACTGCTGTAATCTCTATTTCCTTTTTAGGATTCTAAAATCCAGATTTGGTTGCTCATAGCTGGAGTTTGAGTCTTTCTGTTTGATTAAGTGGGTGGTCAGAGACAGCCAAATCCTGCTCGATTTCTATTCCTGCGAAAGTCCTCGTAATTCAGTTTATCTCCCTTTAACACCAAGGGTAGATAGGAACCGAAGAAAAGCCCTTTGCAATTTTTGATTGTAATTTCCAGTATGAATACTACCATTTTCTCCTCTTCAGTCAGTTAAGAGAGATTCGCTCTTTCTTCTTTCCAGGGGCGAGCGCTGTCTATGCTTTCTGGAGATCGGAATATATATAGAATCTTTCACGGGAGAAAGAATGGCTAGACCTTTGAGTCTTTCCCTACGTCAGTAAATAGACAACTGACTGAGTGGTCTCACTTCAGTGAGCCTCGGAAATATAGTATAGGGGGCAGGAAGACAGCTGAGAGAGGGGCAGATTCTCTTATTTCTTTATCGCGTCCAAACTATATAAAAGAACTTCAGATTTATTCCCGCTTACTCTCATCTAGAAGGATGGTCGCTCCCACCATCTATCCGGCTTTCCGGAGTCGAATTATGCCACTTTCTTTCTAGTTCCTGCTAGGACGGGAGGGGTTTCATAACTTGATCACTCCTTTTCGGACTGGTGATCCATATGTGAATTACGTCTAGTCTATGTCAGAACCGAGGCGTAACAGAGTGTTTAGGCCAACGAGAAATTGGCGCTTTTATATAAGAAATAATAGTAACTTGATCCAGAGCATCAACCATTATACCCACAATGATCGGCCATACAATTGCTATTCATAATGGAAAAGAACATTTACCCATTTATATAACGGATCGTATGGTAGGTCATAAATTGGGAGAGTTCGCACCCACTCGGACTTTTGGTAGACATGCGAGCATCTCAGCGGCGGGATTGAATACCCGGATCGAATCAGAGGTTGATACTTCCAGGGGGGCCACCCGGAATGAAAGAACAAAAATTGATTCATGAGGGGTTAATTACTGAATCACTTCCATATCCCATTCCCGGTCGCATCTGTTCTATTCAGCCAATCCCACACTATATCTTTTCCACTAATATAAACCAAAGTCCTCTCGATTTATATTAGTTACTATAAATATAACAAGAATATATAATAGTAGGAGTAGCTACTATCTGATCACAGAAAGCGGGTTGTTGCGCGTTGTAGCGGGCATTGAAGGGCTTTCATACTTCCCCGTTACCCTATCATTTATCATCTTTTATATAATCTGCAATTTGATAACTGTTCGCGATAGTATAGTTTAAATAATTAGATAACTATAGAAAATCGAAGGTTACCTATCTCTTTTCGGTATGCCGCTCCGCGAGCAGAGCGAGAGAACGAAGTGGGCTGTGGTGATGTTGGAATTTTCAATTCGATTACTCAATTAGTAGTACCTTTAAAGTCCACTCCTTCCCAATACTACGAGTGGCTCCGTTCTCAATGACGCGGAAATGGCCTTATAGATTGAATGTTAGATTAATTTTCTATTTATCCTTCAAATTTTGCTCAAATCGGAGATTATTGCTATTAAAATCTTAATATTTAAAGATCTGGGTAATATTTAAGCAATTAAAATTCTATTAAAAAAAGAATCCGGATCTTTAAATATTAATATAAAATAACAAATAACTTCTTATTTGAACAAAATTTGAAGGATATGTAGGGCACTAATCTAATATTCAATCTATAAGACTGAGCTTTGGATCGAAATCACAAAAGATTTATTACAACAAGTCTGCTATAACTCTATTTACAGAAGACGATCAGCTTCTGTCTGTGGCGTCGCTTGGATGCTTTTCGGTCTCTTTCCTTGTGCTCACGAAGGGGAGCACAACAACATTTGTTTGGGTATGAGAACAGCATAGTCTGCTGTATCAACAGAGCAGTTCGATCATAATCGAGCGATGCACACGAAAAGAACCATCAAAATCGGGAGCCCTGCATCATGATCGAGCGGCTCTGCTGGTAGAACAGCTGATTACCCTCTCCTGAAAGAAAGAAGGAGAACGTAATTAGAAGTAACTTTCAATCGTGTTTTCTTCCTTTCTATCAATTGTAACAGATAAAAAAGAAAGATCACTTGAATATTTAAGCGGATTACTTCCTTTCTTTTCCTTTGTATTCAAACATCATCCTTCTGCTCTTCATGCTTTATATGTGGAGTAGAAGGTTCATGGATTATGAAATTCTTTCGTGCAGAAGAAGAAATGATCATATGCTTATTACCAGAATCTCAGCTTTCTGTGATGTGTACATGTCCTAATGTGAGCCCACCGCTGTTATATAGGATTGTCTTTTCCTTAATGGCTCCTTGTCACCTGATAGAAAAAGGCACATTGTTAGCTAACAAGTGTACAGGAACCATTTGGACATGCAATATTGGATAACATTTTCCCTTCAACAAAAATTAAAATATAGATATATTTACATAGTTTTTTTAGATAGTCAAGATCATACCCTTACTGTCGTCCTTCATTATCTTTTTTCTGGTAAAAAGGGAGATCGGGGGATTCAAACCTTGGTCTTTTGTATATAGGAGCCATTATTCTACCACCAAACCAATTGTTTGGTTAGATATATCCGCATATGTTCCCATGTATAGGTTTATAATTACATTCTAACCCTCCATGATTTGAGACTATAATACTTACTATCCCTGAAAAGATGCTCCATTTTACTCCCTTTATCCCTACCATCAAAGTACCCAGCTAAAGCCACCAAGTTTGAATGTAAAGAAGTATTTATCGATTGGTCCTTCAAAATACGTAATGAATTTTTAGCCCCCACCTTTTTTTATTCTTATTTATCCTCCTCACTCGTTTCTATGTATACCTTCCTTTTCATCATCCCATCCACTAAAGGTATCAGGAAAGCTCGAGCTCGATGAAATCAACTCATAGTCAACTTTGTAAGGACTCGTAAGTCAAACTTGAAAAGCTAATGAGTTTGAGTCATATAATGGATTCGTCGTCCTTATAGACTCCAATTCAACTCATTCGTATCCTCAGCTTTATTGACTCCAATATGTATTTGATTTAATGATTAACTTTGAGCTCGAAACTAAAGTTCTAGCCTTTTGTTTCATAGAAACTAAATGTTAATTCCATTAGCCTATTTAGATCATAAATGACTTGTTTAAGGTAATAATATCCGAACTGATTACAATATGGATTTAATTGAGATAAAATTTTGATATATAGTAGATTAACCTATTAAAATGGTGTGATATCAAAAATATAAAATATTACTAATATGAGAATATAAGATTGGATAACATGATATCAAAATTATAGTTGTGTTTGTTTGTAAGCAAAAGTGGCTAAGAATAAGTTTATCTATATCTACTATAAAAAAGAATTCAAACATCATCATCATCACTACTATTGAGATTTCTACTAAGTTCAACTTGGTTAGTTAAAGAAAGTTCACAAAAAGGTATAGAATTATAAAAGGCTTGTTAAGAAGCTCGTGGTCCTACTTGACGAGTTCGAGTTCAAGTCAACAATCATGGATTCAAAGCCTATCGAGTCCGAGCCGAAGGCCAAGTTTGTTTATTTATCTTGAGTCAGAGTCGAGTCTAGCTCAACTCATTCAACTTGATTGATACCTTGGCCCTCCACCATCGCCAACCTGCTCTCAACTTTTGCCATCCTCCTACCTCCATTTGACACCCTCGACATAATCTTTTACAACCTTATCACTCTCCCTTTCTACGACACCACCAACTAGGGACGCAAACAGATGTGGTTATATTCGTATTCGTTCATGTTTGTATTCGTTTTTAAGAGGATATGGTTCTTGTTTTTCTAAAACATGCGAATACGAATACGAATGTAAATATTCTAACGAAATTTTCACGGATACAAATACGAATACGAATCTTGGATTAACGAATGCGAATACGAATAGGAATACAAAAAAAATGAATCCGGTTATGAATAGGAATATTCATTTTATATATTAAATATTTTGAAATATTACTTAGGGTTTATTCTCTAACCCCTCCCCCCAAATCACCTCCCACTGCCGCCCGCCCCCACCCCTCACGCCACTTTCCTCCCCAGGCTGCTGCCCACCGCCGCCTCACCCACCGCCGCCTCTTCATGTGGGCCCATGCCCCTGCTACCACCCCCTGCTGACCACCTCCTCCCCCTGCGACCCAGCCCAGCCCTGGCCCCTACTACCGCCCATTGACGTCCACCTCTCCTTGCGAACATGCGGTCCTCCGCGAGCCCCGCCACCCCCCGCCACCCCATGCCACCCTCCGTCGCCTCCCTGCAACCCCGCTACCCTCTGCCAGCCCCGCTTCCCCCTGTTACTGCCCCCTGACCTCCGTCTCTCCTTGCGGGCCTGCGAGCCTCCACCAACCCCACCACCCCAACCATCCTGTGCCACCCTCCGCCTCCCCCGCTGCCTCCCCTGCGACCCTGCCGCCCTCTGCTAGCCCTGCCTCCCCTTGATGCTTCCCTATGACCTCCGCCACTCCTTACGGTCCTACGACCCTCCGCTAGCCATGCTACCCCCAAATGCCCTGTTCCACGCTCCGCCTCCCCTGCTGCCTCCCCTGCAACCTCAGCCGCTCCATGCCACCCTCTGCCTCCCCCACTGCCTCAAGCGTCCCTGCCCAACCTCCTTCCGATGGCACTTGGTCCTCTTGCTGCCGTTCTCAAGTACAATGCTCTACCGTCGCAACCAACCTCGCTCCTTCGCAGCCGCAACCTCCCTCCACCGCAACCACAACCTCCCTCTTAGTTGCAGTTGCAACCGATATTGTATATCATCTTAAATTCATAAGCTTGTAATGTATTTTACGATAGAATGTTATTGTTAGAAATGTTAACCTCCCTCACAGCTACAACTAAATTGGAATGTTATTATCAGGAAGATATCTTTTTTAGAAAGAAAATGGAATGTGGTTGAACATATTAAAATGTTATGTGGAAGTGGTTGCCAAATAATCAGGTATGTTTTTACCTATAACTTTTTATTATAATATTCGTTTGGATATTTGCATTCATTCGTAAAAGATTCGTATTCGTATTTTGAGAATATGGATCTTAATTTTTTACATTCATGTAATATTCGTATTCGTATTCGTAAACTAATATCAATATGGTTATGGTATGAGTTGAATTCGCATTCGTATTCCTCCATTTTCATCCCTACCACCAACCAAATACTATATGAGTTCTTCCCAAGCTCATCGCCTTCACGTCACCTTGGTCTTCCTTGGTTCTATGGGCCCTGCAACACACACCTAGGTGGTTAGATGTACGAGAGGTATCACTACTAATGCAGAAAACAACAGATGAACTAATAGCGACACCAACAAAACTAAACAAGTCAACAAAACAAAGACTTAACCTAAATTACACTAAAAATCACTTAATTAAGTATTTAAATCTAATTATGAGGCCTAATGAAGTCATTTCTCCGACGACGGCTCCATCTGATTATCTGTCAATTGGCTAAATTAAGATCGTGTCGTTGTAATATGAGCCAAAGATAATTGATCAAAACCTAGTTGAAAAGATCTCGGTGAAGAGAGCTTGGTTCTATTTATACTTGGATAAGTCCGGGGTTGAACACAAGGACACAAGCAAATTATATTATTTTAAAATATGATTTAAATACCTATGTTAAGATATTTAATGTTATCTAGATTAATTGACAAAATGCATGCATGATATGTAGATATTATATGCAATTAGATCATGATGTTATACAATGAATTATAATGCAATACTAGACAAGTGTACAAATCACATGAAATGATCCTGAATTAAATGTTTAACTAAATTAAAATAATAAACACAATTATGTACACTAACGATGCATAAATTATTTGCTCAATTGACAGATTAATCAAGTTAAAAATGAAGCATCTATGTCCCTATTAATAAAGACACCTAATCCTATTTAATTAGAATTACAAAATGATTCAAAAAACTACAACTCTTATTTAAACAGGAAGTATGTGAACCAAGGATTAAAATACCTATTTCTAATTCAAACTGATTGCGGTAAAATCATTTAATGGTAAATTAGGATTACAAACAATCAAGGACTTTGCTTAATAAATGGATAATCAATTACGTATTAAATCAGAACATACACAATATCATTCTGTAAAGCATGGAAACATGATTCAAACAAGACAAATTTCACTTAATTTGGATAAAATATAGTGAAATTATTAAACAAACAATCTAGGGGCTTAATTACAATAAAAACATAATCAAAAGTCCAGGCGCACACATGTAGAAATGCAAATAAGAGAACATTGTGGGTTTATTTGGAAATTCACCCAAGGTGGCTCGTGCTCCAGGCGTGCGGATGAAGATTCGGTGCGAGGGTCGGATGGTTGGCAGGATCGGGCCACGTGGATGGTTACTACTGGTCCAGCAAAGGCCTGGATCCACCAAGGTTGCATGCTTAGAATTGAAGGCTCAAGTTTAATCGAGACCCTTGGATCCGAATGATCCAATGGACTTGATTAACCCAACGATAGACGAATGAGATGCACCTGCATGTCTGATCCAATGAAACCCTATATCTCATTCCTCCTACGCATCTGGTGGCTATAGGGTAGAGCTCTGATGACACCTCCACTTTCCCTCATCCTAAGGACTTGATGACAATCGATGAAGGCCGAGGATTCCTGGGCGAAGACAAGGAAAGATTGTAGAAGAGGCAAAAGCATCTGAGTCGTATCGAGGTAGTTCATTGACGCCAGTGTTCTAGAACGGAGCTACTTTGAAAACTCTGACCATTTAAAAATCCAGATACAAATATTAGTTAGAGTGATTGCCGAAGTAATAATGGATGGAATAGGGGTGGATGGAGGGATGAGCATATGATAAGAGTGAAGCTCTTAATGGTTTTACCTACTGAGCAAGGAGGTAAAAGGATCACGATGGAATAGGTCCGAGAGAAGGGATTAAGACAAATGGATATGTGCGCAAAGATATGATTAATAAGGATAAGGTATGGAGATATTCAAATCAGTGTGAGGGTGTGTGGATGAATTTGAATAAATTGAATAAAATGACATGGGGGAGAACTGATGTTTACCTGGAGATGGAGATGAAATTGGAGGCATCAAGGAGGCTTGGGCTAGTGCTATTGAGACTCATGGGTCCTTGCTTGATGTACACAGCCAGTGTACGAAGCTCGAGCACCGTGGATCTCGCTCTCATGATCAATGCATGAAGGGGAAGCTCGGAGAGACACTCTCGCAAGGGTGTATGGGGTGAAATGCGGGTCTCCTCAGTGGTTTTGTGAAGGAGTAGGAAATTGAGCACAGTGGTTTCAACCGTCGATAAGTGATGACCTAAAAATCCCTTGCGATCCGGGTGAAGGTATAAATCAGGGTCGTTGCGACCCGAACCGCGAGGCTAAGTCAACAAGAAAATCAAGACCACCAAATCAAAATCAAGAAAATCAAACAAATAGCGGTCTCGCTATTTTATTTAAGGGATTTTATCACTTGTGCCCCTCTTAGATATTGCAATATCAGTTATGCCCCTATCTTTTTGGTAATATCAGTTGTGCCCCTCACTTCTTGCTATTTTATCACTTGTGCCCCTCGTGTTAGTGACCGTCCATCCACAGTGCAAACGGACGTTAACTTTGAGGACATAAGCGGCATTAATTTTTAAAATAGGGTTTCATGGTCATTTTACACCTTCTTCTTCTTCCTCCTCTTCCCCCATCCTCTTCCTCCTCCCAGCTCCGCCCCGAGCTCCCTGCACCTCCTCCCAGCTCCTCTTCCTCCCCTTGTTTTCCTTCCCTCTGGCCTCCTCCTTCGTCGTCGCCTCCCCTCGCCCCCAGCTCCGTCGTCGCCTCCCCTCACCCCACCTCCTCCGTCAGCCCCCAGCTCCCCCTGTCCACGCACTTCCAGCTCTGCATCGAGCTCCCCGCCCTAACTCCCACGACCTCCTGCCACCTCCCCTCGCTCGGCTCCTCCTCCCCAACCCTCTCCTGCACCTCCTCCTGAGCCCCAGCCCCTCCTTCCGCCACCTCCTCCCCCACCCGACCCCCGCCCGACTCTGCCTCCCCAACCCTCTCCCGCACCTCCTCCCGAGACGCATCCCCTCCTTCTGCCACCTCCTCCCCCACCCAAACCCCGCCCGGCTCCGCCTCCCCAGCCCTCTCCCGCACCTCCTCCCGATCCCGAGCCCCTCCTTTCGCCACCTCCTCCCCCACCCGACCCCCGCCCAGCTCTTCCTCCCCAGCCCTCTCCCGCACCACTATAGCAATTACTCCCGAGCCCCAGCTTCCACACCGCAGACAGCACGTGGCTCCCCGCTGCGTGCTGATGGTCCTCGCAACCTCAAAGGTCGTGGCTAGCTCGGACTCCGACAAGGACGGTTCTAAGCAACCGAGGTCCAGTGCCTCCTCTCAGATTCACCCCCAATTTTATTCTAACCATAATACCCTTCTTAACCACACCATGGATTGAATAAACTATGGTTATTTTAATTCATTGACGGTCAATCTGACAGAAGGGCACAACTGATGACGGAGAAAGAAGTGAGGGGCACAACTGATATTACCAAAAAGATAGGAGCATAACTGATATTGCGATATCTAAGAGGGGCACAAGTGATAAAATCCCTTTATTTAACTTGGTATAGCTACCAGGGTCGAACTTAAGGAGTACTGATGAATCTCCATTTCATCACCATTATTCTATCATTTTGGCCTCAAAAACCCCATCAAATGCATGTAAACAACATCAATTTGTACATTAGCATTCATTGTGTGTTGTATTAATTATACATAAAATAAGGTTTTTAATGCCAAAATTATAGAATAAAGAGAAGAAAAGAAAAATGAATAAATATTGCAAATATTTTATGACCCGAACCCCGAGACCAAGGCCAGCATGGAATTAGTCGATAAGGAATAAAGTAGGGGGATATAAGGGCCAATTATACAATAAATACCTCATTTATTAATTCATTTATTTATGCATTTTTGACACATATTTTGCATTTAATTATTTATTCATCAAATAGAGAAACATTGTACATGGAAGTTGTAGATAATAATGTGAATAAAATTACAAAATTGAGTTTGTACAAAAATGATACACATTGTACATTTTATACACAGAATAAAAAGCCAAAATCTCAACTTCACAGACCCATATCTTGCAAATAAAAACTCAAAATCACCAAAATCACCTTTAATTGAATATAGCTTTCCAAGAACTATTTAATAAAATTGGTTTCATAATTTTTGGAGTTCATCTGTAAAAGTTAGGTTTTTGGCCTTCATTGTGCAAACTACCTGATTAAAATATTCAATTTATTCATTGTTCATTCTTTTTACAAAATTATATTTTTAGAATTTTGTAAATAATGTATACAATACATGTACATATTAAAATCAAAAGAAAACCAAAAAGAATATGTAAAATAAAATAAGTCTATGCAAGATGTAGGCAAAATACCTATGATCAAGTATGTACATAAATAAAAAGGGAAACATTCTTTAATTCTTTCACATTTGTATAATATTGTAAATAATACATATAACTTACTAAAAATACAAATTCAAAATAAAAACCAAGAAAATACATTAAATAAATAAAGTATACATAATACATAGGTAAAATACCTATAAGTATACCTATATATATATATATCTATTTATTCAAAAATGAAAATCAACTCATAAAAATTAAATAAAAATATCCTCACACTCACAAAAATAAATTATAAATTTATAAAATAAGACCATAAAATAATAAAATAAAATAAACAAAATAAAAATAAAATACACAAAATACATGTAAATACATGCATAAATATATCATCAAATTAAAACCATAATAAAATACTTCAAAAAAATTAAATAAAAACCATAAATAAATACTACATGAATTAATACACATTTTATATTTTATAAGGAAAAAAGAATAAAATCGTTTATTAGGTCAAATAAATCAATTTCGAGTAAAATTTCCTATTTTGTCCGTTTGCGGCCGATGTGGACCAATGGGGCGCCAGCCTTTGTTGAACGCCCGGGCAACTGTCCCATCCGGGACCTGGCATCTCAGAACTGTCTTTTCCCTAGATTTCTTCCCTTTTTTATGGCCATCTCGTCCATCGATCACGCTCGCATTCTTCACAAGAAATCATCCCTGATGATCAGTGATGCCCGCCGATATCTTAGACCAACATGATGCTCATTGGATTAATCAATAAACGCCGGTCAATAAGGGTTCATCCCAGTGTTTATAAATAAGAAGCTCCGCCCCCCTCCTCAAATTTGGCCAATTTCATCCACCCAAAAGCCTCTTATTCGATCCTTGGAGGTTCCTCGTGATAGGGAGAGCATCTCAGCGACTTGAATCAGCCAGAGGACGGATAATTTTTTAAGCGGCGGAGATCCGGCGTCCGTCCTGCTCCCTGGTGGCCCCCAGGTATAAGAGCTGTCCTTTTATGCATTTTAGGTAGATTTTAATTCTAGCATTTCAAATCAGTTGTTAGTTTAGCTTTTAGATCAGTAGCATAGCGTGAAATCGGAAAAACAAAGTTCATCGGAGCTCAGCTCCGGCGACTTCTTCACTGTGACATCGACCATCTCCGACCGCCTTTCACCTCTCACCTCGTTCCCCATCGCATTCTCCATCTATCGAGCATCTTTGTTCAACCAAGGACCCCCAGTCCTTGCGAATCGGAGCTCCACCTCCGCCTATCGCCGGAGCTCCTCCGCGTCATCTCATTTTGCGCCAGAGCTTCAAAACCCGGGGTTGAGGAGATAGCCCTCGTTCCCCCAGTTCTTCCTATGCAGGTCAAACGCAGAAAGGAGCCCATCTGGACTCGATTCGAACCAGGAGGAGGCTCCTGGAGGTCCCGACCTTCATCGACCTCGCCTGAGCTCCTCAGACCTCCAGGAGCCATGAGAAGACCGCCGACAGACGCGGAACGCCTCCGGCTACGTGTAGAGTATCTCATATGCGAAGAAGGATCCCGGAGGAGCCCATGCTCCACGATCGAAGCTCGCCTGGGGCGAGCTTCTTCCCTGTTCCTACATCCACCTCCCTCGCCGTCCGATCAGGAGGAGCGTCCCAGATTGAACGAGAAGCGTCGGATGAAGCATCGCCATCACCGTTCGATCCACGAGGAGGATCTAATCTCAACCCTTCATCGGCGAAGCGGTACTGGCCGTTGGATGCGCGACGCGTGTCCAAGTGAACTAATCCACACTGTCCACCAGCACGCACTTAGGGGTAAATTTCTTATTTAGCCCCGTCCTTTTTGGTATTTATTGTTCACCCCTGTAAATAAAAGTTGAAGTTTATTTTAGCGTGTAAATTTTGCATGGTCCCCCTGTACCTTTATTATATCACAATGAGGTCCAGTCCACGTCACCTCACGTGTACCCCCACGTGAGGTGGCTAAATTGCACAAGCACCCCTGTATGTTTGTATATTTGCCTTTAGTCCATTAAATAAAATTTCCAGTGTAATATTTTTGTGAAAATTTGTATTAAGGACCCTGGACTTTTGGAAATTACTTTTTGGTCCCTGTGGGTGCGGATCACGTGTAGTCCCATGTGCTGGGTATTCTGCACTGGGGTCCCTAGCGGGTTTTGTATTTCATTTTAACCCTTAAACTTGCAGATCACGTGTAATATTTTTGGTGTTTTTGCACTACAGCCCCTGTCTTTATTTTTATTTGCAAAAATGCCCCTGCCAGGCCATATATTTTTTGTATGCTTTGTCCATTTATTTCATACATCATATTAACTTGAAAAATTTGACAAAAATTAATGTAAGCTCCTGTTAGCTTGCTCTTGCACGCCATATTTTTAGTTTTCATTTTTGTTGCATTTTTGCATTTATTAAAAATAAAAAACATGCATTCTCATTACTGTCTATCTTAGAAAATACCAAAAAAATAGTAAAACACCTCCAAAAATTCCAAAAAAATTACCTATGGTCTATTTTATCATATTTTAGTGTCAGTCCAAAAATCATTAAAAATCTCAAAAGAAAAACCTTAAAAATTCAAAAATACTCAAAAACTTCTAAAAAATATAAAAAAATTCTAGAAAACCCCAAAAATTGCAAACTCAAGTTTTGTAGTTTCTATATTTTATCCTCTACTTTAAAAATGGTTTGGAAAAATTTTGTGGTTGTGTGATATTTATAATTCCCATTTTACCCCCAGCCATTAGCTACTCCACTGTTTTGCTTTATTTCAGTATTTAAAAATATCAAAAATATGAAGAAAAAAACCCAAAAATCAAAAAAATAATAGAAAATCATAAAATACCAAAAAGATTTTATGTCTGAATTTTTGACCATTTTTGTGTATTTTTATAAATATTATATGACCCTCTCCCTACATTGTATATATATTCCCATATTAAAAAAAGAAAATTAAAAAAAAACAATATATATATATATATCTGTATATTTGTGTATAAAAATCTGAAATTAAAATTAAAAATATATATATATATATATATTAATATCGTATCTATACATATATGTATTCTATTCTCTATATATCTATATTATATAAATAATATATATATATATATATATATGTATATTGATATATAATATTAACTAATATATATATCTTAATTAAAAAAACTAAAAAGAAAAACCCACAAAAATAGGCTTTATACAATGATGACTCTGTTGTACATGAATACCATAGGCTACTGCATTTTTGTATTGCTCTCTGTGGTTCGACCTCTACTTGCTTGTTCACTATGCATTTTGTGGTAGAGTTAAATGTTAATTCACAATTTTGGGACTCGATTGATCTATTCTTTTACGTGGGTTAATTGCTGATTAACCGATGTTCTGTGAGCGGTCGCCTCAGCGACAACACATTTTGACCCTTGCAGAATGTCAGTTATCAGATGGCACCGTTGCCAGGGAGCAATGAGCATAGCCTATTTTATTTTTGTCATTCTTGTGTAAAAATTGATTTTATCATTTATTTTGTGAGCATCTATTTCTATTGTAATTGATCACCATGCTTTATTGATTGATTTATTTATTGTGATTAATTTCTTCCTGCTCTATTTAATTGATTGATCTATACTAATTCAATCTCTTTGTGACTTTGTTGTGAGGGCCTGCCACGCGAGGATGGTTTCTTAGGGAGCCAAGGCAGTCGAGCTTGGAGGAGGTTGGTCTTCACCTCATGACCAACTAGAGAGAGCACCAAGGAAGCAAAGAGATGGGGATTAGATAGGTCTAGAGCAATTAGGATTATTTTTGTAATTTATGGTGAGAGAGAGATATTTTGGCATGTAATAATTAACAGGACTCTACTCTTCACAGTGAGGTCTAGTGCCCGGGTGATTGTTCACCTGGGGGCCTCATCGTGGTTTTTCGTGTTTTCCATCGCTTTCTTTTCTTTGTTTTCCGAAGTTTTGAGCTTTCCGCCTTTATTTTATTTTGTTTTGTGTGCTTGGAGCCCCTAGATATAGGTTGCTTGACTCGGTAGCTAGGTCCAAACATTAATAAGAATGCATGTTCCTATAGTATACTTCGTATGGATCTAGTCAAACTCAAACAAGCCGTTCATTTGTCTCCTAGCCCTTGTGCCACAACGAGCCCCGCAAAGCGCTTTCTCCTAAACTCAAGTGTGTTGAGCAGAGGAGGGGTGAGCCAAGACCAGACTTTTTGGGCTAGAGATGAATGAGGGACTTATGGTTCTTCACGCTAATAGCAGCTAATGTTTAAGGCGATTTTGTGCCTTGCATACCGACATGTAGATAGATTTAAAAATTCTGTTTTGCATACCACATGGAGAGAGCTGGGATGCACTGTAAGTCTTCTAACTCAGCATGCATCATTCGGTTCAATGTTGAGATTTCCATCATGGAACCACTTGCATGGCTTTTCCGCTATCTCCCTCTGATTTTGAGCACCTAGGACTTAAATGAAAATCTACAAAAAAATTGTTAGGCGCTGGTATGAAAACATACTCAAAAAAAGTGAAAACCCAAAAAAATTAAAACAAGGGGACTGCTAAATAAATTTTGACCTTAATTAAAATATGTAATGGACTATCATTGTACCGGGTTCATAAAGCCCTCATTATTTTCTGGTACTTTGGAGGGGGACCAAAACCCTACTCCCTTGAGCGAGTGCGACCCCCTAAGGATTAAAACCAAAAACCCAGTCGCCTGGATTTCCGAAATAATGGTGCTTCTATCGTACTTAGGCGAGTAGGACTTGGTCACCAATGATGACTCTCTGTTGCGTAGAGCATCGACCCTGTCCGAAGTATTGAGCGTAGGCCACGCCTTCACGGAGGTGGCCGTCTCATCGTCCTGCGTCCGAGTAGGTTCTTGCACGCTCACGGGTGATTCTGTTGCGAGCGAGAACCGAAGTATTGGTTTCGCCTATCAGCTTCCTCTCTCTCTTTCTTTGGCTGAGTAGGGATCCAAGAAGGGTTACAAGGACTCCAAAAAGTACAGACTACAGGTTACATAGGAGGAGGACAAGTACGAGATACTCTTCCGGTAGTACTCTCTCTCCTATAGGGTAGCGTACTAAGGACTTGATAAAAGATTTGCTTGAAATCACAACTCTAAAAATGAAAAGATAGTAAATAGCCGAACTTTCACGGCTTCACATGGCGTGAGTTGGTGAACCCGATTTTGTATTGTGTTTGTATGGATCTAGATTAAGGTTCAAAGATCGAGTTCCGTGCCTTTGCACACATTTTGTTGTGTCATTCTCTTTTTGACCACCCTGCTCACCCGAGCCTTTCTACTGTTTTGCGCTCCTTTTTATTCCTCATTGACCACCGTATCTTTCCTCCAACATCCGATTCTCTTCTGAGCTTCGCGAAGTTGATTCATGGATGGTTTCCGTCGGGACCTCGCCGACACCCACATCGATCCCATGAACTCAACTTTGCCAATAAATTCGAGGCGATTCCCGAGAACCCGATTCGGACTTTGCGGATCGATCTCGAGACTCCTCGTTTTCTACCTTTCTCTTGGCCACCCAATAAACTGGGATCACTTTTGTCTCGCCTTCGCCGTTGTGATTGGAAGTCGATTACAGTCTACATCCTTTTCCATTCATAACATGCTGGGGTTGACCTGAATTCCAGCTTCATCACGACAGCTGAACAAAAATTGCAAGTGGTCTGATTTGGACTCTCATTCTGCAGATAGAAGCCAGTGCAAGCCCTGGAGACTTTTCCGGAGTTTCTTTCGTCCGATCAGACCCCGATATGGCTCCAGGAGGAAAGGGCAAGGGTCAGCATGAAGGATATGGTTAGATCCTCAAGCGCATCACGGAAGCGTGAGCGTCGTATCGAATACGACGAGGAGCGACTAGTCGGACTAGTTGCTCGATGCAGCGGAATTTAAAATTTTTTTATACGACGAAACCATATGATCCAAGAACACTTCTCGAATCGTTTCGTCTAAACCACAATCAAGTACTCTTGAAGCGTGGTTGCGATCGAGTCTCTAAACGAAGAGACCTCCTGTCTCAAGTCCGATCCGACGGAGGAGACGCTTGCGAGCGCGGGGATGAACCGCGTGCTTCTCGCAATCCATGTTGATGATCCAAGCGGCAGATCTCCTGATCTCGACACACGAGATCCGACGTCTTCTTCACGAGCGAGGCGCACCGAAGGAAACGGAGATCCACGAGCAGAAGAACGGGCAGCATAACGACGATGCCGCGGTGATGGAGAACCTCTCCATGGCATCCATGGTGGACGGCCATGAAAGGGAGAGAGAGGGCTGACCTCTAGAGAGAAAGAGAGAGAGAGAGAGAGAGAGAGAGAGAGAAATGCTTCTCAAGCATTGTGTGTGTAAAATAGAGAGCATGGTATGCCTCTCTATTTATAGGGTTTTGGGATCCATGGATCTCAATCCATGTGACATATAAAATCAATGGATGAGATTGATTTATGTCAATCCAATGGTCAAGATTATTGTTGGTAAAAACCAACAACTTGTGATTTAATTTTGATAAAATATATTTGATAAATCAAATAAATATTAATACCAAATTAAATCAATCAAATAAGGAGAGAAAATACAAAGGAGATCAACCTTCCCCTTTAGAGGGCAATCTCATGGATTCCCATGAGATTGCACATCTCCTTGATTTTCTCTCTACTTATTTTCCAACAACTATTTGTTGGGATTTTTATTCACCAAAATAATTCTCAATTAAATTTGGGAATATTGCAATCTTGACATTGGAATATTGTGAATCATATTCACAACCCAAAACAAAATGTAATTTACATTTTCAATTAATTAGACAATGTGTATCCAATACACATTAATAATTAATCTACTAATATAAATTATATTTAACTCTCTCTAATACATTATAAATCACATTTATAATATATTACGAATAGTTGGATATTATTATCCATATTATTCTTATCCATAATAATTAAATCACATTTAATTATATTGGATAACTTATTCTCATGTGCTCAAAAAATATGAATCACATTCATATTATTTACATCTTTGATAATCAAATCACATTTAATTATCTAAGATAACTCTCCTTATAATATGAATCAAATTCACATTATTCATGATAATTAAATCACATTTAATTATCCATTTTCTTAATGCTCGGATACATATATCAACAATAGAATCATCCATGAACTCTTTCAAGGATAATGCGCTTTCTCCGCGAATACTTGGAGATAAGGACAGGGCGATTGTATTGTTCCACGTATAGTGACATGGATATTGAGATCATATCTCAAATCCAGATCGCGGGCCTCCCATAGATGCTTGATTAAATCAAGACCGAAAATCTAATCTTCTCATTGCATCTGAATCACTTTCAGATCAATGTCCAATATTCGGACTAAGATTAGATTACTTCTCTACTGAGAGGAGTCACTAAAATCCAGACCCGTTTCATCACTCCCTAGGAATGGAAGCGTCATGGTTATACAATCGTTTATGATCACATCACCCTCAGGTATTCCTAATACCTGTACATCCTGCATACTGGAAGACTCAGATTAAACCCGAAGTATTGGATCAACTTTATACTGTCTACTTCATGGTTTTATCAGTAAGTTTCTCATTCGATCATTGGGAGTCGGTATTGATCATATACTTTCCAAAAGCATATATCATACCTAGGTCTTGATCATATACTTTCCAAAAGTATATATCAAATCAACAAATTCAGTCAAGCTTCCAAAGCGAGACGACCGTGCGCACGGAATTTGATTCTTCCCAATATCTCATGAGTGAGCTCATGTCTTCCGGTTCAGTAGTGAACCTGTATGATCCCTTTGAGAGATCGTATTACTCATATGCCCTTATATGCACACCAGCGCGCCGGTGTATAGACCTTGATTAGGCCATCAACCTATTGGTATGCCAAATGTACATACTCAGACATATAGTAACACATCTGTCTCCGGTCAGAGGATGTGTGCCTATATCATGACAGCATATGATATAGGACTTTGGTTATCTCGATCTCGTTAAGTCAACTCTTTGACCTAACTAATCTGACACCTCCGAATCTCTATTCCTATGCAGAGGACCTGCATCAAGAAGTCGGTCAGATATCAGCCTAACTGAGAAAGGATTGCCATCTCCTACTCAGGCTGGAGATCATCTCTTAATAATCATTTGACGGTGCTTGATGAGTCCTCAATCTAACTCATTAGATATTCATCTAAGCACCAGCCTCTATGATTCAATAATTGAATCAACAGCTGTATGATCATTAAGATGGCCATGGTACATAACCCTAATTGTACTAAGGGACCTATTATGCAAACTATGTACTCTTTATTTAAGATTAAGGAGTGAATTGCAATAACATTTATTGCATAATGGCTCGCCGTGGGCTCACATGTCCAACAATCTCCCACTAGCCCAAAGAGCCATTAATGGGCTAATCATTTAAACCCACACTCATGTGACAATCATAGGCTATTTAGAAAATAACTAGGTAAGCTGATCAGTCACTCCGTTCCCAAGAGACTACGCCAAGTCCTTTTACGGCACTTGCATATCTCCTAGTAACAGTGCTCGCATCCAATGCGAATCTTGCATCTCATGCAACCGATACTCAATTTTGTTGGTTATAGTGTCCTTGACACTACATCTTATTAATTATCATAACCAGTATTCCCGTAATCCTTATTAGAATACCTTCATTCCTGGAGATCTCTATCTCCTAAGGTATCTACAGTTAAGACCCTTATAGATCACTATCTACAAGGTCTTAAACCTTTGAAGATAAGGCTTTGAGATCACTATCTCTAAGTTTCATCATCTTTGAAGATATTGTTATTACTGCAATCAAGTGTTTTATCTCCATAGTAGGATTAGTAACAGTTTACTACTCCCACTGCATGGTAGACATCTGGTTCTTGTACACATCTAGCATACATTCAGCTTCTCATAACTGATGCACAAGTGCAAGCAGTTCTAGCATTCACTTCCTCAACTCTTTGAGGTGCTATCCCTCTAGACAGGTCACTACCACATCTTAAGGGAAGGAAGCTTTTCTTGGAATTGTCCATAAAATGGAATAAGTCCAAGGTGTACTACTAATGCGACAGTCCCAATACCCTCTTCTCTTTTCTTCTGAACGACTTCAGAATTAAGATCTAAGAGGTATCCTTGAAATCGTATCTCAAGGTATGGAACAACCAAATTATAAAACACTTATTATTATTCTTATATCATTCTAAATGATTAGAATAATATCTACATTTAGCACGATGAACACAATGGCACTTCCACTAAGCTTCACATGGTTCATCAAGATTTTATCTGAAATCACAACATTTATAATTTCATCAAATCTTATGTTCCAACTACAAGAAACTTATTGGAGTCCAAAGATGGAGTTCTTCAGCTAGCACACCTTGCTTTCCTCAACCATGAAGCCCTGGGGCTACTTCATATGAATATCCTCAGAGAGGTATTCATAGAGGAATGCAATCTTGACTCACACCATGAAGATGTCATAGACAAGTTGTGTAGCTATAGTTAGCAATATTCTGATGGATTAAAGCAAGGTCACTGGAGAGCAAGTCTTATCGCAAGCGATGCCTTCTCATCGGTGTGTAGCTTATGGCTACGAACCGTGCTTTGAAGGTCTATACCTTCTCATCAGGTTCCCTCTTTCTCTTGAAGATCTATTTACATCTTAATGGGTCTGACCCATATAGGTGGATCCTCGAGGGTCCATATACAACACTTGTATATGAAGTCTACATTAGACTTTTATTGCTAACATCCATCTTTCCATGTCATGATCCTCAGGAGCTTCATCACATGAAATCCGATCATCGTCAGATTTAACTGACACATGGAATACATCCTCAAACTTATTTGAAGAGGTATTAATGTTTCATCTTTAATTATCTATTTTAGTTTCTGATTTCAGGAGCCTCATTATCTTTTCAAGATTAAATGAGTTCCTTTACTTCATTTTCACCTTGATTCTCAAGAGAGTCATCCTATAAGAATCATATTCTCAAAGATGAGATTTTTTAAGAATCTCAAGGTCATAAAGTAGGTATCCAATACCATCCTTTATTTTCCTAATGAAGTAGCACTCTCTAGTGTTAGATTCCAGCTTACTTGCATGGAACCTTATTAAGTATATATTGCAGTCTCTACTACATATATATCTTGGAAACTTAAGAGATAATTATGCTAGGATTAATCATTGATTAAATCATGTCACACATGATCAATTGTATCTCCCTACAACTCCTTTGAGTTAAGGTTCATTAGGAGGATTGAGATAGGAATGATATTCATATCTCCATAAGGTATTTCTTTAATTCATCTAATAGGTATGGGCTACCTTGGTTAGATCAAATTCATTTCATCTTCCTTCAAACTTTGGTTCTAAACCAAAATTGCAAAATCTTTGAACATTTCAAAGGTTTCTTAGGTGAAGAGAAGAGATCTCATATCATACATAATCATTAACAGATATCACATATCCATAATATTTACTACGATATAGATGATCTGCATACATCAATATGTATGAGATCCTTAATACCTAGGCATCTTACACCTTTCCCAAGGAAGGATGTATTGGACATTTTTACTTTGAATACAATATTCACAAGTATGTGAGATTTGAATCTTTAGACAATCTAAAGTTTCATGTCTTACCAGTCCATTGATTTCATCAACAGACATATGTCCAAAATTTGATGCCAGATCATTGTCAAATGATCTTTATCCTCCTATTGATCTTTTAAAGGTTTAATTTTCAGTATTAGAAATCTTAATGAACCATTCAATAATTTTCTAATTTAATAGAGTCCACTAGATTTTAGATTACCATCTGAAATATTTCCATCATAACTCTTTATGATAGATTTATTACAGAATTCATGTTTATATCCAACAATTTAGAAATAAACAATGAGTGTATTCTAATATCTAGGTCATAGAGACATTCTCTAAGACTAAGGGCTCCCACTGAAAATATGAAGTCTATTGATCTCATGGAAACTGTTGCAACACTTGCATCACTTTCAACATGGATGATCAATAAACCTTAAGATCAAATTTCTAATATTCTAATACATATGCAACCAATTGCAAGTGTTATTAGAAGATTGAGATACAATTATTAGACTTTACCTTATCAAATAAGTAAGTCAATTTCAATGATTATATGTAGATTATACTGATGCTCCATCCGAGTCCTTTTCTGAGGATTCTAGACAGACTTGATAGTCATACTATCAACACATCAACTTATTGCAGCATTGGCATTCATCCAACTCTTTGGATGTCATATGGAAGTCACAGAAGTACAGTCAACTATTTGATTATACTTCTTGCTTGAGTCCAACCCATGCTTCCACTGCGCTCCCTTTATCTATAAACAACCATTGCTTAAGATTAAGGATCTCTTATGTTTAAAATCAAAAATTTCAATATAAGAGTATTTCAACATTTATACAAGCTTCACCCAATTCATACAATATGAACATTATGAAGCTTCATGAATGACTAGAGTATAGACAGTAGAATGATGACACTCATCATCTACATCCATCTAAACTCTTAAAACATAGGTTCAGGTAGGTATTCAAATAATTTGAATACATCATCTCTTATAGAGCTACCAATCTGCATGATGTAGAGAACCACATCATTCATGATTAAATGTCGAGAGCACATATGTATGCCAGAATATCTTTATTGATTTTATAAGGATTAATTTGATAATTACGATCATCATCGACATGTCACTTCAAAAGTACATTCGATAAGATCAAGACTTATACAGACATACAAACCCTAGGGTTTTAGTCCTATTGTCTTATTTAATTATCACTTCTCATTATTATGAGGAAACTTGCACATTGCAACCACATACATTATGTGTCCAATCGCAAGTACAATATCTGGATTAAGAGTCTAATCCATGATATTCTACTGGTTATCAATGAGTATATAACATTGAGTGGGTTTAATGAAGGATTATCTGAAATAAGTAATTTGCATAGGGGTATATATTTATATATATACATGTTTTACTTTGAATTAGGAATTTTATATCAAAGTTGTCTTGCCATGTCAACAATGAAAGTTCATTCCCTTAATCACTTTCAATGTAAGAGATATACTTACCATTATATCTCAAGCAAGATCTGGGATCTCCTTCCTTATCTTTGTTGCATCCCAATAATATGAGAACCTACAACTCGGATAAAAAGAAGCGGGAACACATTCCGCCTTGCAAGTCCAACTTTCATCTCCCAATTCGGTCTTTAATACTCGGGCCCACCACCCCTAAGGTGATGTTGACCCGTCATTAATTGAACCAACCGTCAACAGGAATACAGCTCGCTATGCGCAATCCAATATCGCCCCAATAATATGAGGACCCGATATTGGGGTCACTACGCATACGTCCTTACTCTTTCGAGAAGCGACGAGCCCGATCCAAATGGATCATATGCAGGAGCTGTCACTTCGGACAGGCGTCTCCTACATATAATATCTGGCGACGAAACTCTTCGCCTTGACGGGAGACCATGGATGTCACTTATGTGATCCTCCATATCTTATTCAAATTTAATTAATTACTATGAATCACATTCATACAATTAATTCTTCCAAGGGAATTATTAACTCCAATCATATTAGAGTATTTTAATTGGACATAATTAACTTAATCATATTAAATTAATTATCAATCCAATTCAATCAATCAAACTTGATTGTCTTACTTGAATATATATGGTATTATTCTCAAAGTACGTATTAATTCGTATTTTAATAATTAGAAAAATACATCATAATCCCTCGGACATTATCCCGGCCCTACCCGCTGTCATGGCCAGTACCGACGGGAGTGGGGCGGACCACATACGTTGCAACCCGCTGACCCAGCGATCCCCGACTAGACACCATATCCGCCTCGGGAAAGGATAATGCCAAATTGATTATTTTGTACTTGAGATGATCATCGGTTCTTCAACCGAAATTATACCATATAGTAATCAAAACAATTTTGATTTTAAGGAAATTTGCTAGGCAAATTCCCAATTCCTATTCAAGCAAGAAGTTTGATGATTGTAATTCCAATTATGGTTTAGATCAAATCTAATCAACTAATTGGTTGGGGCCAAGTCAATTAAGGAAATAATCATTCTCTAATATTTCACAAATATTTTTCATAATTATTTCTCGCAATTAACAATTAATTTTATTAATTGACAATCACATGGTTCTTGATTAGGAAAGCAATTTCAGCAGTGACCCCTACTTACTAAAATTGGCATATCTCAATCATATTAAATCCAAATTAAGCAAAGTCAATTTCTAAAGTTTGCTAATTTGATTTAGGACAGAACTGAAGTGATGTTTCATGCATTTCGAGGCAAGTCTAAACAGTAATTAACATTTTAATCACGTCCAGATTCACAGTTCCCGCAACAGTGCATACAAGTTCATTAAAACGACCATATCTCGAGCATACGAAATCCGATTTACGCAAACTCAGATCCTATGGTTTCCTTATTTAATGGGGAACATAATCCAAGTATAAAATTCGTGTTTAAACAATTTAAACAGTGCCCAATTTATTTACTAAACAGATCTGCGAAATCAAATGCGATGAAAACTTTCGCGACCTTAACGAACCCAAGTCGTCCTCGGTTTGCGAATCATATTCAAAACCATCGACCTAAGGCTCTGATACCAATTGAAGGATATGGTTAGATCCTCAAGCGCATCACGGAAGCGTGAGCGTCGTATCGAATACGACGAGGAGCGACTAGTCGGACTAGTTGCTCGATGCAGCGGAATTTAAATTTTTTTTATACGACGAAACCACATGATCCAAGAACACTTCTAGAATCGTTTCGTCTAAACCACAATCAAGTAATAGGATTACCTCTTGAAGCGTGGTTGCGATCGAGTCTCTAAACGAAGAGACCTCCTGTCTCAAGTCCGATCCGACGGAGGAGACGCTTGCGAGCGCGGGGATGAACCGCGTGCTTCTCGCAATACATGTTGATGATCCAAGCGGCGGATCTCCTGATCTCGACACACGAGATCCGATGTCTTCTTCACGAGCGAGGCGCACTGAAGGAAACGGAGATCCACAAGCAGAAGAACGGGCATCATAACAACGATGCCGCGGCGATGGAGAACCTCTCCATGGCATCCATGGTGGACGGCCACGAGAGGGAGAGAGAGGGCTGACCTCTAGAGAGAAAGAGAGAGAGAGAAATGCTTCTCAAGCATTGTGTGTGTAAAATAGAGAGCATGGTATGCCTCTCTATTTATAGGGTTTTGGGATCCATGGATCTCAATCCATGTGACATATAAAATCAATGGATGAGATTGATTTATGTCAATCCAATGGTCAAGATTATTGTTGGTAAAAACCAACAACTTGTGATTTAATTTTGATAAAATATATTTGATAAATCAAATAAATATTAATACCAAATTAAATCAATCAAATAAGGAGAGAAAATACAAAGGAGATCAACCTTCCCCTTTAGAGGGCAATCTCATGGATTCCCATGAGATTGCACATCTCCTTGATTTTCTCTCTACTTATTTTCCAACAACTATTTGTTGGGATTTTTATTCACCAAAATAATTCTCAATTAAATTTGGGAATATTGCAATCTTGACATTGGAATATTGTGAATCATATTCACAACCCAAAACAAAATGTAATTTACATTTTCAATTAATTAGACAATGTGTATCCAATACACATTAATAATTAATCTACTAATATAAATTATATTTAACTCTCTCTAATACATTATAAATCACATTTATAATATATTACGAATAGTTGGATATTATTATCCATATTATTCTTATCCATAATAATTAAATCACATTTAATTATATTGGATAACTTATTCTCATGTGCTCAAAAAATATGAATCACATTCATATTATTTACATCTTTGATAATCAAATCACATTTAATTATCTAAGATAACTCTCCTTATAATATGAATCAAATTCATATTATTCATGATAAATAAATCACATTTAATTATTCATTTTCTTAATGCTCGGATACATATATCAACAATAGAATTATCCATGAACTCTTTCAAGGATAATGCGCTTTCTCCGCGAATACTTGGAGATAAGGACAGGGCGATTGTATTGTTCCACGTATAGTGACATGGATATTGAGATCATATCTCAAATCCAGATCGCGGGCCTCCCATAGATGCTTGATTAAATCAAGACCGAAAATCTAATATTCTCATTGCATCTGAATCACTTTCAGATCAATGTCCAATATTCGGACTAAGATTAGATTACTTCTCTACTGAGAGGAGTCACTAAAATCCAGACCCGTTTCATCACTCCCTAGGAATGGAAGCGTCATGGTTATACAATCGTTTATGATCACATCACCCTCAGGTATTCCTAATACCTGTACATCCTGCATACTGGAAGACTCAGATTAAACCCGGAGTATTGGATCAACTTTATACTGTCTACTTCATGGTTTTATCAGTAAGTTTCTCATTCGATCATTGGGAGTCGGTATTGATAATATACTTTCCAAAAGCATATATCATACCTAGGTCTTAATCATATACTTTCCAAAAGTATATATCAAACCAACAAATTCAGTCAAGCTTCCAAAGCGAGACGACCGTGCGCACGGAATTTGATTCTTCCCAATATCTCATGAGTGAGCTCATGTCTTCCGGTTCAGTAGTGAACCTGTATGATCCCTTTGAGAGATCGTATTACTCATATGCCCTTATATGCACACCAGCGCGCCGGTGTATAGACCTTGATTAGGCCATCAACCTATTGGTATGCCAAATGTACATACTCAGACATATAGTAACACATCTGTCTCCGGTCAGAGGATGTGTGCCTATATCATGACAACATATGATATAGGACTTTGGTTATCTCGATCTCGTTAAGTCAACTCTTTGACCTAACTAATCTGACACCTCCGAATCTCTATTCCTATGCAGAGGACCTGCATCAAGAAGTCGGTCAGATATCAGCCTAACTGAGAAAGGATTGCCATCTCCTACTCAGGTTGGAGATCATCTCTTAATAATCATTTGATGGTGCTTGATGAGTCCTCAATCTAACTCATTAGATATTCATCTAAGCACCAGCCTCTATGATTCAATAATTGAATCAACAGCTGTATGATCATTAAGATGGCCATGGTACATAACCCTAATTGTACTAAGGGACCTATTATGCAAACTATGTACTCTTTATTTCAGATTAAGGAGTGAATTGCAATAACATTTATTGCATAATGGCTCGCCGTGGGCTCACATGTCCAACACAACAGCCACCCCAACAAGAAGGACAGATGCCAGACCGGAATCAAGTCAATGCACAACTGCTGGCGTCTATCCAGGCCATCCAACAGCAGCTGACCGAGCAGGCCCTCATGTAGACAACATTTCAGGATATGTTGAATGATATGATGAACCGAGATAAGGGAGGAGGAGGCAGAGGCAGAGGAGGTGGGGGAGGTTGAGGTGGTGATGGGCCTAACAATGACGAACGAGAGCAGCCACCACCCAAGCCTACACTCAAAGAAACTTACAATCTGGGAGACAGCCAGATGACCGAGTGGATCCTCATTCCACCAGTGCACGCTCACTTTGAGCTGAAGCCCCAGTTCATTGCTCTTCTCCCTGCATTCCATGGAAACACCAGTGAAGAGCCGTATATTCACATGCAGCAGTTCTTTCGCATTTGCCGCACCACCCACTATCCGAATGTCCCTCTAGACATTGTCAAAATGTTGGCGTTCCCATTCAGCTTACAAGACAAGGCCCTCTATTGGGTCAACCATCTGGGGAAGGTTGTGACTACCTGGGAGGAGCTGAAGTCCACCTTTCTGCATAAGTATTACCCTCTCGGTCGGCTCAACCAGATGCGAGCCCGAATCAGTAATTTCTCCCAAGGAGCCCATGAGTCAGTACACGAAGCTTGGGAGAGATTCACCGATCTGCAGGAGAAGTGTCCCCGTCATGAGATTCCGAAGACCAGCTTGGTTCAACACTTCTTTGGGGGACTGAACATCGAGAGCCAAAGGCTCGTAGAGGAAACATGCGGGGGTTCGCACTTCAACAAGGATGAAGACGTAGTCTGGCATATATTCGAAGAAATGGCCGAAGGAGAGGCCTCCCTCTCTTCATCCAAGGCATATCAGAAGCAGCCCCAGATCCTCCAGAAACAAGTACACATGGCAGCGTCCAATGAGGCAGAGAGAGATGAGAGCTCCAACCTCAGTATCATCGGGGGTCATCTCTCTAAAGTTGATATCATTGAGAAGCGATCACAAGATCTGGAGAAACTCATTGTGATCGAGAAGAGGACTCAGAATTTAGACAAGCTTGATCAGATCAACAAGTACCTTGAACTGTTGGTGGGCACCATCAACTCTGTTCATTCGGCGACACCATCAGAAGCTCCAGCTGAGAAGAAGGACGAGCATCAACCGCAGCATCAGCCTCAGCCGAGCCAGCAGCCACCGACAGTCCAGCACGTGTACTACGTGCAGGCGCTCGATCAGGGCCAGCCGCAACAACAGATGGTTGTGTACCAGCCAGAGTTTCTTTCAGGACCTGATCCAGTTTTCCCACCACCACCCCTGATTCAGGAAGTAAACGGGGTATGGACCAACGATGCACAGCCGACCCGTCCTATGGGACAACCCCAGGGTCAACCACTTGCCAACCGGCAATACCACCAACCTCAGGGTGGTCGCTTTGGACAGTCCTCTCAGCCTCATCAGCAGTACCATCAGCCTCCTCAGTATGCAAATTAATGGAGGCAGAATCAGTCGTACCAGCAGCTGCAATCCGCCATCCACAGCCGTTTCATCAGTATGCGGGTGCCCCATCTCAGCAATATCAGCAGTATCCTCCCCCTCTTATCAGCAACTTCAACTTCCTGCACCACCTCAGCACCACCAACAACAACCTCCGCATCCATCCATGCAATAGCAGCGTGGTCTGCACGCTGAACCCACCGATGTACCCCTGCGAACCCTACCATGGATTGCCTTGCCCAACTCGTCAAAGGGCTGGCGGAAATGACCAAGAGGCTTGACGACCTGACAACCACTAGAACCACAATCCCGACTCATGTCGAAGCAACCCCAATAACCTCAAAAAGAAAGAGCAGGTAGAATGTGATGTCCTGTCCGTGTCTAAAAATGATATTACTGTTTGTTCTAATGCTGTTACTCTCAGGAGAGGTAGGGCCTTGCCTCCACCTGCCATCAAGAATGGGGGAAATAAAGAAACCGGTGGATCGTCATCTTCCGCATCAGCCGTACCAGCTACAGGGGCGGGTGAGGAGGAAGAAGAAGGAGAAGCCATTCCAGCCGTCGTGCAGTGTCAGCATCCCCACAGAAAATACAAAAAAATCAGCAAAATCAAAAACAACAAAAAGAAGTTTACAGCCGAAGCGAAGCCGCGCCAGCATTGGAGGAGCCGCCAGCAGCCGTCGATCCCTCGCCAGCCGACGGAGCAGACGCTACCCTTTTTGCTCGCCCTACAACACCAGTATGTCAGAATACAGTTTGTACTCCTTTTTGTAGTCCGGATGTACAACATTCTATGGGCGATGATTTTGATGTAAATAAGAACTCTACTTTTCCTGCTAGCGATGTACATATTCCTTTTCCTCATGCAATAGAAAAATCCAAAAAAATTGCAAAACGAAAAAAGGCATTGTCTGATCCAAGAGTTATGGAAATATTAGACAAGTTGACTGTTGAGATTCCTTTGTTGAAGGCCGTGGAGTACATGCCAGTTGTGAAGAAAGGACTAAAGGAGGCATGTACCAACAAGCGTTGCCCAACGCAAGAAAACATACACCGAGAGGTCGAAAAGCACGTTCTCTCCATGGCCACTGTTGCAGCCATCAGCAACCTCCCACAGAAGAAGCAAGATACAAGAGCACCTCTTATCAGTTGTGAGATTTTTGATCAGGTCTTCGAGCGCACTCTCCTCGACAGTGGGCCTTCCATCAACCTTCTGCCATCATCCATAATGCAAGAATTTGGGCTGGATCCGCTCAAGCAGACACACATGATCCTTCAGTTCGCTGACCGATCCATCAAGCGGCCCCAGGGTCTTTTGGAAGATGTCGTAATTAAAGTGCAGGAGATGCAATTCCCAGCTGATTTCGTAGTCCTTGATATGGACTCACCTGCACCCCTGCTCCAGACACCTATCATCCTTGGCCGATCATTTCTTCATACTTCAGGTGCCGTGGTTGATTACGGGTCTGACAAGATTATTTTCAGCTCGAACACCCAGCAGATCACTATCAACATGAGAAGAGAGCCGAATGCCATGACTGATGAGAGCCAGGCAACACCCGAAGCAGACTGTGACTTTATTGCAGAAATCAGAGATTCATTCTTGTCATTGGACGATTCATGGACCCGAGAAATCCTCACTCTTAAGGAGGACTTGGAAAACACAGTTACACTCGGCTCCGATGATTCCTGGGAGACAGATTCTCAGATGCAGGCGCGTCTCTTTGAGCATTCATTCCAGACCAAACACGATCATCCTAGTGTAGAACTGTTCGGCACATCACCGAGATCTCAACAGAATGATGAGGATGGTAGTTCCTTCAAAGAAGTACATCCCACCACCAGCATAGTATCTGAAGTGACCGACAAGTTGGACAGGTCCAAACCAGAACTCAAGCCACTACCTGCAGGCCTGAAGTATGCTTTCCTTGCGGGTGGAGAACAAATGCATCCGGTCATCATCAGCAGCAAGCTGAATTCGGATCAGGAATCTCGTCTTCTCGAGGTTCTAGAAAAGAACCGCAAGGCACTTGGTTGGTGTGTATCAGATCTCCGAGGGATAAATCTAGCGTTATGTTCACACCACATCTATTTGGAAGAAGATGCCAAGCCGTCCCACGAATTCCAAAGTAGGCTGAACCCCAACCTCCGGGACGTCATCATGAAAGAGATAATGAAATTGTGTGATGCAGGCTTTATTTATCCCATCTCCGACTCAAAATGGGTAAGCCCACTGCATGTAGTTCCAAAGAAATCCGGGCTTACCGTGGTTACAAATGACAAAGGAGAAGAAATATCCACTCGGGTACCAAAATCCTGGCGGGTGTGTGTTGACTACCGCCGTCTTAATACAGCAACGAAGAAGGACCACTCCCCCTTGCCATTCATTGATCAAGTTTTGGAAAGATTAGCAGGAAAGGAGTTCTTCTGCTTTTTGGATGGGTATTCTGGGTACAACCAAGTGACAATCGCTCCTGAAGATCAAGAGAAGACTACCTTCACTTGCCTGTTCGGCACGTACGCCTTCAAGAGAATGCCCTTTGGATTATGCAATGCACCTGTAACCTTCCAAAGATGCATGTTAGCAGTCTTCGCCGAGATGGTAGGCAGTTTTCTCGAGGTGTTCATGGACGATTTCTCTGTCTATAGTGATAGTTTTGATTCTTGTCTTGAGCACCTAGACAGAGTGCTTCAGAAATGTCGGGAAGTCAATTTAGTGCTTTCATGGGAGAAGAGCCACTTCATGGTCACTGAAGGCATTGTGCCGGGTCACGTCATTTCCAAACGGGGCATGGAAGTCGACCCGGCAAAGGCGGATGTTATTGCAAATCTCCAGCCACCTCAGTCAGTAAGAATGTAAGGTCATTCCTGGGGCATGTGGGATTTTACAGGCGATTCATCAAGGATTTTAGCCGCATTGCCCGACCTTTGACAGAACTTTTGTGCAAGGAAACTGAGTTCAATGTGGATCAGCTGGTTCTCCTTGCTTTCAGTCAACTGAAGGAGCTTATTACTCAGGCTCCAATCTTACAGTCGCCTGACTGGTCTCTTCCCTTTGAGATAATGACCGATGCGTTAGACTTTGCAGACGGGGCTGTTCTTGGGCAGAGGAAAGAAAAAGCGCCCTATGCCATTCACTATGCCAGCAGAACATTAGATGAAGCATAGAGAAATTATACAGTGACAGAGAAAGAATTGCTGGCTGTGGTTTTCGCCCTTGAGAAGTTCATATCCTATTTGCTTGGATCGAAAGTCACAATTTTTACAGACCACTCTGCTATCCGGTACCTACAGCAGAAGAAGGATGCCAAGCCAAGACTGATTCGTTGGATCCTTCTCCTCCAGGAATTTGATTTGGAAATCAAGGACAAGCCTGGAGTTCAGAATGTGGTAGCAGACCATCTCTCCAGAATTGAGCAGCATGAGCCTCCTCTGAACAGTGCACCTATTACAGAAACCTTTCCTGACGAAGCCATCTTAGTAGTGGATTCTCTTCCTTGGTATGCTGACATAGTCGATTACCTTGCCTATGGGGTAACACCGTCGGAGTGGACGAAGAATCATAAGAACAAATTCATGTCGACCATCCGCTTCTACCACTGGGAGGATCCTCTCTTATTCAGGGAAGGAGCAGATTGCATCTGGCGCAGGTGCATCCCTCAGGAGGAGCAATCTAGTGTCCTCGAGCATTGTCACTCGCTCGAATCTGGTGGACATCACTCTGGAGATCATACGACAACCAAAGTACTTCAGTGTGGCTTCTGATGGCCCACATTATTTAAGGATGGAGCAGAATTTGTCAAACGGTGTATTGACTGTCAGAGATTGAAAGGTACACTCATTGCAAAAGATTCGATGTCCCTGAAAATCATTCAGATCGCAGACGTTTTCGATGCATGGGGCATTGACTTCATGGGACCTTTCCCTAAC
This sequence comes from Ottelia alismoides, assembly GCA_037367405.1. Taxonomy (NCBI): domain Eukaryota; kingdom Viridiplantae; phylum Streptophyta; class Magnoliopsida; order Alismatales; family Hydrocharitaceae; genus Ottelia; species Ottelia alismoides. The sequence continues at coordinate 840,872 of JAZKJV010000779.1, forward strand.
AGTCAAGGTTTTGAGCACATCCTTCTTGCCGTCGATTACGTGAGTCGTTGGATTGAAGCTATCCCTACTCGAGTCGCCGACAGCCGAACTGTGTGTCAGTTCCTGAAGAAGAACATCATTTCGCACTTCGGGATATCAAAAATTCTCATATCAGACGGGGGTAGCCATTTTATTAACAAGGAGGTCAAGAAATTGACGAAGGAGTACGACATCGATCATCATGTCGCATCTCCTTACCATCCTCAGACCAATGGCATGGCAGAATTATCAAACAGAGAAATCAAGACGATCCTGCAGAAACTTGTCAGGCCAAACAGAAAGGACTGGTCCCAACTCTTGGACTCGGTCTTATGGGCTTACAAAACCGCCTACAAGTCTCCCTTGGGCATGTCACCCTATCGTCTTGTATACGGGAAGCCATGCCATTTGCCCGTCGAATTAATTCACAAGTCTTTATGGGCAGTAAACAGTTGCAATTTGGACTCACACAAATGTGGTCAGAAAAGAAAGGATGATCTGAACAGACTCTGGGAGTTCCGAGACTATGCATACGATAACACATTGACGTACAAAGAGAAGGTGAAATGCTGGCATGACCGGCACATCAGACGAAAGACCTTTGATGTTGGACAAAAGGTGTGCTTATTTGATACAAAGTTGCGGATCTTCCCGGGCAAATTGAAGAGTAAGTGGACAGGGCCATTCCGAGTTTGTGAAGTGATGAATACTCATTCATCACTCTTTATTCTTATATTTTCGCTACAAAAACCTTTGCAAATGCATGTAGATATATGTAAATAGGAATAATTACCAAAAGCATGCATTGTGTAAAAGCCTATAATTAGCATGTTTTTGAGCAAAAATAAAAGAATAAAGATTAAAAAGAAAAAGAGGGAAATATTTAGAATAAATATTGAGCAACCTAACCCAAGGGAGGGCCCAACATGGGCCTGACCGCATAAAAGCCAAAGTAGAGGGAGATAGGGGCTCATGTGTGTAAACATTTATGTAAATAAAATAAAAATATTTTCCTCACCAAAAATAGGCTTGTAAATACTTGTACATATTTATAAGTATAAAGACAAGAAAAAAAGAGAAAAATCAAAAAGAACAAAAATATCACTTTCACATTGTACATAGACTCACCTACATATTTATTTAGCCTTGTAAATAAATAAAAGTTATTTCCAAAATTTTTGTAAATATTCTATGCGTTATAATGTAAATAAATAAAATAAAAACAATTAAAACAAAAACAAAATAAAAATAACAAAATTAAAAATACAAAAATATATTGTAAATATACCATGTATATAAATGTATATATGTATTTATTTTACCTATGTATATAAATAATAAAAATAAAATAAAAATATCTTTTTATTCCTTATTTTATAATGAAAATAAATAAAATATAAAATAGGAATAAAAGTGCATAAAAACAATAATTAAAAATCAAAAATTAAAAACCCTAATAGTGTACATATACCTATATGGTACATATAGTGTACATACCTTATTTTTATTTCGAAAAAATTATTAAAAATCACCAAAAAATAGAAAAAAATAAAATAAAAATATTTCATGTTTTGTGTTTTTGTAAATCGGCTCCTAGCTACCCTAATTTTCACTCCTAAGATTTTACCACGTGGCCGATTCCTGTTGGCTCCTGGGGATGTTGACCGCCCGGTCAACTACCCCCCCCCCCCCCCAGGACCACCTCCTGCGGATTTAGGTGCCCGACCTGACTTCCCTAATTTCTAGCGCCTAAACCCGATTGAATCCCACCTAAACCCCGGGTCCATTTCACTCCTGCCACATCCGACACCCACCCTCGCCGGGGTATCCACATCGGGATCCGCGCGCCTCCACGCCCTACCCGACCTCGTCTAGCCGGACCCGCACCCATATTTAGCCGTTGCTCGGCCACCTCATTTCACCATCTTTGGCCATTCGTATCCACCACCTGTGAGCTCCAGCGCACTCGCGAGAGTGACAGCTTGCGTCCGGCGCCGTCGAAGCGAGGAGTGGAGGCGTATCCACTGATCTGGCGAGCTACGCCGCCGCTGCTCTGCCACCAGCGTGAGCACCGAGCCTCGGAGGGAGACGCTCCTCAAGGCAACGACCAGGAGCTTCCCTAGCTCCTCCCCAGTCTCCTCGTCCACCCAGGTAGCTCCGATAGCCTTTCTTTTTCGCTGATTTTCATTTACCCCCAAATCGCTCCGCCGTCGTCCATCGTCGATTCCCATCGCTTCCGACCACCATTCGATCATCGAGCATTGCCATAACGCCATCTTCCCGCGCACCTTCTCCATATCCCCATCCAACCCAGCTCGCACAGGAGCTGGGATTCGAGCTCTACCGTCCCCACTTCGCTGGAGCTCATCCGCCGCGACCCACCTTCCATCGTCACCTCACCTAACCGGGTCGAGGCAGTTTTCCCTTGACCTGCGAGTCTTCTGGATTTCTTTGCAGGTCGAACGAAGGCCATCTGAGGTCCTTCGTCATTCAGCCAGGAGGCCCAGCTCCGCCGACCTTGCCCGAGCTCCTCAGAGCTCGGATGGATCATCGGAGCCCACCACCAGCTGCGGAACACCCTTGCGGAGCTTCTCCGACCTTCAGGCGCAGCAGAGGAGCCCCGGAGCGAAGCCACCGGGCCGGCGAACTTCGCCGGTCATCTGTTCTTCGAGGATCCTCCTCCACCGTTCGATCAGTCTTCCAGCTCCAGACTTCATCGACACCGTCCATCTGGGGAGCAGTAGTCACCGCCCGATCATCAGGAGGACCGATTCCAGCTATCCGATGCGCCAGGGTTAGCCATCTGCGCCCTACACCGTTTGATCGCCCACGTGGAGGAACCCTAGCCCTCGGATTCGCCCAAGGACACCAGCTATGGAGCGGCCGATGTTCACCATCGTCGGATACGCCACGTGCCCTCCATCCAGCCAACCCGCATAATAAAGGGTAATTTACCCTTAGGCCCCCTCTGCTATTTTATTTCGTAGTTAGTCTTGTAATTAGTTAATTTAGTTGTTTAGTTTTGGGACAACTTGCATAGAGACCCTTGAGCTTTCCTTTATTTACTGTTATACCCCTGTATGTGGTGAGACACGTGCTTCGACACGTGATTTTCTTGGTATTTTACATGTCATGCCCCTGTAGTTCTGGTTGTTATTAATTGAATGAAAGTTTTCACGTATTTGCATTTATACCCCTGTGCGTGGTTTATTTCGACATGTGCGTGATATTTGTGGGTATTTTGCAGATAAGCCCTTGGACTTTTGGTACCTGTTACCAATAAGTCCTCGGGACTTATTTTCTTTGCATTTGGGTCTCTGAGTGCCCCAGGCACGCGTGTGGCGCATGTTTTGCTGGGTAAATTGCACTAGACCCCCCAGATTCTCGGGTATTTGCACTTTGGTCCCTGTGCACTGTGCCCTTTCTTTATTTTTGAATAAAATAACAAATCACCTCCAAATCCAACGAAGATTGGACACATGGCTCCTTCCATGGTGTGAAACTTTCGAGGATTTTTTAGGACATTTTTGTTTTCATTTGTTATTTTTAAAAAATCAAAACCTTTAATTTTACTACTGTCTAACTTTAAAAATCACAAAAAAATATTAAATAGTGTCTAAAAATTACAAAAAAATCGTCTACTGTCCCTTTTGTTGTGTTTGATTTTCTAGCCAATTTTTGCTATTTTTCATTACTAAAAATCACGAAAAATTGAAAACACATAAAAACTTATAAAAATTCTAATAATTAAACCAAAAACCCAAAAACAATAAAATTGGTGCCTAAATTTTCCTCATTTTGTCTTCTTTATAGGAAAATTACCTCCCAGCCATTTTGGGGCTCTTAGATATTTTATCTAGGCCTTTTTGGCTCGGCTAGACAGTACCATTTATTTCAGATACTGTTTGATTTTTAGAAAATTAAATAAATATCAGAAAATTCTCAAAAATTCACCAAAAACACTAAAAATTATATAACACATAAAAATATTTTTGTTTGAATTTTTGGGTGATTTTTAGTGCTTTAAATAAATTGTTGAAGTGTGTGTTTATTTGTGTTTCTTATTTCCTTAATTAACTAAAAATCCAAAAAAAATATAAAATAATTAAAAACCACTAAAAATATTTTCTTCTTTTATTTTATTCCTTTTTACTACTTCGTAGGCCGAGAGGCCAACCCGTGCTCCTTGAGTTCGACCCTGGTCGCTATACCAGGTTAATCCAATAGCAGGACCGCTATTTTGTGTTTTATCTGTTTTATCTCTATTAGTGGTTCATTCTTCTTGATCGTCCGCGCTTGATCGCTTGGGTCACAACGACCTATTTAGTACCTTATACCCGAGTGCTCAGGCCAGACATCAGAATGGCGCCGTTGCCGGGGAGCACGTCTTAGTAGTTTTATTTTTATCTTCATCTTTGTTTTCGCAGATTTTCGCGGCTCTTTCAGAGCTCGCGGCTTTTTCGCGGCTTTTGTTTATATTTTATTTTTGTTTTATTTTGTTTTATTTTCTTTTTCTTTTATTTTTGATTTTGTCTTATTTTGAGTGTTTATTTTATTTTGTATTTTTGCATATATACCCTCATTTTCTTTCATTTATTTTTCTTCTTATTATTTGATTATTTTTATTGGTCTGAACACTCATCTCTTTTTCTTGCGAGGGCCCGAGGACCGAGGCGACCGATTTCGAGAAGCCGGTGCAACCGAGGAACTTGGAGGCGGCTCCCTTCTGTACGGAGCCGCAGGAGAGAGCAAGAGAGAGAGTGGAGTGGGAGAGGATTAGATAGACTTTTTACTTTTATTTGATTATTATTGTAATAATACAGGGACTCAGACTGGACACTTTAACTGTGATTGGACTTAGCGGGTCTGTTTCGCCGAGCACCGGTGTGCTCGGGGGACCCTTAGGAGTTTTTCGCGGCTTTTTACGCGGCTTTGTTTTCTTTTTATTTTTTCTGCCTTTTTCCGGTGTTTACGCGGTTTTCATCGAGCCCCTAGACTTAGGATTTTCTGCTGCTTGTGCCGTAATTAGTAGGGTCCCCACACTTAACTATTTGCCTGTTCCTATAGTGCGCTAATTGGACTCACTAATAATCAATTAATAAAAATAATTGACTCATCTCCTTCGTAGCCTACGTGCCGCAGCTCACCCTGTAAAGCGCTTTTTCCTACCCCCAATTTGTCGGGCAGAGGAGGGGTGGGCCAAGACCGGGCCCTTTGGCTTGGAGGTCGGTGACCGATTAGACGGTTCTGCGAGTAGAAATTGCTGATCTAGGACTCGGTTTTTCCCGTTGCATCATTTAGGGTAGTTTACTTTTCTGTCTTTAAATTCTGCGCGGATCACTTGCATGTAGAGTGCTGGAGGCAAGGTACGCATTTCTGACTCGGCATGCATCATTGATTTCATCGTGCATCGGCTTTTTCGACTTCTCCCCCATGTTTTGGATTAAATAACCAGGAGAACCGAAAAATTTGTTAGGCGTTTGTTTTCTATTTGAAAAATACTAAAAAGAAAAATCATAAAATTGGGACTGGATAAAACTATTGACCCTAAAAGACACTCACCTTAAAAATTTGTCTTGGGGAGAGCAACCCCCTCATTGTATGGTTTGGATGCGCGAGAGAGTGACCCGCACCCTAGGTAGAGCCCTCCGGTGATATTCCCGACTGATTACCGACTTCTCTGTGCGGGCCAGTCGGTTGGGGTAGCATCGGGTATCCTAACAGGTCACGTAAGCGCTCTGATATCTTGTGTGTTCACCTAATAAAAATTGACAAGATAATTTGACCGAACTTTCACGGTCTTCAGCTCGCGTTGCGTTGGTGAACCGGGGTTTGCATTCTGATCATAGTTTCTCCAGATCTCATCCGCACTACTCGCCAGATCAAGATGATGGGTAGACGCTCTCTTAGGCAGCCTCTGGCTGCACCGCTTTCGGGCACGTCTACCCAATCATCTAGGTTGGCCCGCGAGAGCCAAGACCAGCTCTCCGAGCCCGAGTACGACTCCGCCCTGTTCCCCCTCGACCCCCTTTCTTTCGGACCTGAGCGACATGAGCCCGAGGAGAGATTGATGGATTTGACAGCACCTGAGTTGGGCTCATTTGATTTTGCAGACGTCATGGTCGGCAGTTCTGAGGATCGCTCCCGCCAGCCTGAGCACTTCGTATTGGATCAGGGAGCGATCAACTCCACCTTGATCGCCTCGTTAGAGACCGTCCAGCAGCAGCTGAGGGATCAGGGAGCATTCATGATCGACATGAGGAGAGAGATGGAGCAGATGAGAGCAGAGCGAGAGCAGAGGAGAGAGGGACCGAGGATCCCAGATGATGCGGATGCAGCAGCCGCAGCAGCAGCCGCCGCAGCAGCGGCAGCCGCCGCAGGAGCGGCCGGAGGACCACCGAGATCGATGCGGGAGTTACACAACCCCGGATCGACGCTGACGCACCACTGGGTAGTACTACCAGCGATCGTGGGGGACTTCAAGTTCCCCCCGAACACTTTGCAGCTACTCCCCTGCTTCCACGGACTCGCGACAGAGGAGCCCCATCTCCACCTGCATGAGTTCTTGATGATATGCAGCACTGTCCATGACCGTCAGGTGGACCAGGACACGATCAGGATGATCGCCTTCCCCTTCTCCTTAGCTGACAGAGCAGCCACCTGGCTGAAGCATTTGGTTAGGTTTGTTTACACCTGGGAGCAGCTTCCGCACCGAGTACTTGAACAAGTACTATCCACTCGGGCGGACGAATGCAGCGAGGGCCCTGATCAGCAACTTCTCCATGCTCCCCAATGAACAATTCCACGTGGCATGGGAGAGGTTCTGAGAGCTCACAGACCGATGCCCGCACCACGACATCTCAAAGCCGAACCTTGTTCAGAGCTTCTTCAGCGGGTTGACACCAGAGCTCCAGGGCCTGGTGAATGCTTCTTGCGGAGGGTCCTATTTCGCCAAGGACCACGACCAGGTCTGGGCCATTTACGAGGAGATGGCCGAGAATTACATGGTGATGTCCCAGACCCGGTTGTACACACAAGGGAGACCCCAGCAGCAGCCAGGACCCGTACAGTACCAGAGGATAGCACGGGTCGATGCCGGTCCATCCAGTTCATCCGCAGTTGCAGCAACACAGGCAGAGTCGTCCGCTGCAGATATGGGCATCATCAGCGAGAAGTTGGACCGGATGGAGCTGATCGAGAAGAAGCAGTGCCAGAGCATCACGCAGATGGAGCAGATGGCACAGACTCTGAGCGACATGAAGACCCAGCTCATGTGTCTCCAGGAGGCACAGACGGCTTCACAACCCCGTCTTCAGTCGCGAGGCGACACCGGCGGCAGCAGCAGCTCGTCCCAGCGCTCCAGCTCCTTTCAGCAGCCTAGACAGGTTCACCTTGTACAGGCGGAGCCGTACCAGCAGCAGCAGCCCTCCTACCAGTCCCCACCATCTCCAGACTTGCAGATGGTGGTATACCAGCCGGATCAGCCTCTGGCAGTACTCCCGCCAGCCCCATACGATGCAGAGCCGTTGATGGATGTCAACGGGATTTGTATGACCGCCCCCAGCCTGGGATCCGATGAGACCATCCCGGATTCAGGTGGGGGAGTGGAGGTACCCAGCCCCAGCAGCAGTCATCCGGTCAGGGAGGGCAGTATGGTCAGCAGAGAGATCACCAGCCGCAGCAGCAGCCCCCAGCCCACCAGCCATATCAGCAGTCGTCCTTCGTTCCTCGTCCCTATCAGCAGCAGGGACAGCCTTGGAGACGTGAGCAGCAGGCTCACCCACCACACCAGCAGCAGCATCCTTCCTCCTACCCCTCTTACCAACAGCACCAGTTCCAGCAGCCTCAGCACCAGAGAGGCTACCCGTCGGGCTCCCATGAGAGCCCCGCCTTGGATGACATAGCCCGCCTCCTCACGGACCAGCAGGCTACCTTCAGACGGGAGATGGACGAGTTCCGCCAGAAGATGCGGGACCTTGTGAGAGGGAAGGCCGCCATCCCTGCATAGATAGAGCCGAACCCCAATAGCCTCAAGAGGAAGTCTGAGCAGGTAATTCACACTGAGCATGCCACTCCTAGTGATCCATTTGATGATATGTCTTCGGATCTATTTGATGCTGATTTTGTTACACTTAGGAGCGGTAGAGCACCAGCAGGCGGCGCCTCATCTGAGCGACGACTCGAGGATCCACCCAGGGCGCCAGATGATGAGGAGGAGGAGAGCGGTACTGAGGCCGCACACGATGATGACGGTGGTACTGAAGCCACCAAGGATGCTGATTCCACCGGCGGTACTGAGGCGCCGCTTCACCAGTTCGAGGAGGTGGTGCTGATGCCACCAGAGTAGCCGAGCCAGCCCGCGGTATTGAGGCCGCGAGACGTCCAGTAGCAGAGCCAGCCCGTGGTGGTACTGAGGCCACCGGTGTGTGTGTAGAGAGATCATATGTTTTTCCTCATTCTCATGTATCTCAGAACACTGTTGTGAATAAAGGAAAAGGTTTAGTTTCTTCTGGTCCCACTGTGGTGCTTGATGTATGTGCGGATCCGGCCGTCGAGCCGTCTAGGCCTTTCCTAGTCCTTCATCTGCGAAGGACCCTGTGATCCCCTTCCCTAGAGCACTTCAGATGGGGAAGGGGAAGAAAAAAGAAAAAGATCCAAAAAAGAGAGAGCAGGAGGAATTCAACCAGAGCATGATCGACAGATTTCACATCCAGCTGACCCTCCAGGAGGTTTTGCAGCACATCCCCCTTCTTCAGCGATCTTTGAGAGACAGGACCACAGTCAGGAGGAGGAGGAGGAACCACACTTCAGAGATTCATGTGCTGACGAAAGCCACGTGTTTTGCGATCCTGAACCGCCTGCCGGCCAAGAGGCCAGATTCAGGGGCCCGTATGTCAGTTGCCAGGTTAGTGAGCAGAGGTTCGACCGGACTCTATTGGATAGCGGATCGTCGATCAACCTTCTTCCGGCAGCCCTTCTCGACCGCTTCGAGTTGGGCACTCTTAGACAGAGCAGGACAGTCCTTCAGTTCGCTGATCGATCTGTCAAGAGGCCGAAGGGGTTGTTGCGAGACGTTATCGTCACGATTCAGGGCCTGAAATTCCCGTGGACATCGTAGTGTTGGACATGGAGATCCCTGATTCAGTGGCCGATACCCCCATCATCCTCGGTCGTCCGTTCTTGGCCACAGCCAAGGCAGTGACTGATCATGATAGCGGGAAGGTATACTTTCGCGTCGAGGGCGAGAGTATACAAATAGAGACGGTCGAGGACTACAGAGCCAGAGAGAGAGCACGCTCAGAGGCCAGCACAGATTCAGAGCAGCTGACAGACGCCGAGCCAGACACCCACCAGGACTGTGATTTTGTGATCACAGACGACGAGGCAGCATGGGCAGACCCTTCAGCACAGGCCATCCTCTCATTTCCAGACACCACTGATGCAGAGATGACATCAGAGGAGAGCTTGGAGAGCACAGCCCTGGTCCAGGATACCACAGAGGCAGCAGAGCCGGTTCTTGACCGCGACATGGATTTCAGTGATGGTGGTGCTGAGGCCACCTTTTGTTTTGGTGGTACTGATGCCACCTTGTTTGATGCAGATCCCTCGGATTCAGAGTCTGATTGGGCAGATTGTGATGATCAGATGCCAGACTTGAGTCCACCTGAGCCTACAGATGAGGAGGAGGTAGAGGCAGAGCAGATCAGAGACATCACAGTTGAGTAGCCTTCTCCAGATCCAGTTTGCGAGAGATCGCTTTCTTTCTCCCAGGTAGATTTGGCAGACTTAGCAACATTGACACATTTCCTTCCGCAGCCAGATTTGCCAGCGCCCAGCTGTCCAGAGCTGAAGCCCCTCCCTACTTCGCTGAAGTATCGATTCCTTGCGGGCGAGCCTGAGATGTACCCAGTCATCATCTCCGCCGATCTGATTGGAGAGCAGGAATCCCGTTTGATGGGGGTTCTTGAAAAGAACCGCAAGGCAATCGGATGGAGCGTAGCAGATCTCCATGGGATTAGCCCATCAGTGTGCTCCCACCATATCTATCTCGAGGAGGGGGCGAAGCCGTCGCGTGAGTTCCAGCGGCGACTGAACCCCAACCTGAGAGAGGTCGTGATGATGGAAATATCAAAATGGTGGAGTGCAGATTTTATTTATCCCATTTCCGACTCCAAGTGGGTTAGCCCCTTGCATGTGGTACCCAAGAAGACGGGCATCACGACTGTGATCAGTGAGTCGGGAGAGGAGATTGCTACACGAGTACCCACCTCTTGGAGGGTCTGTGTTGACTACAGGAGACTCAACCAGGCCACCAAGAAGGACCATTTCCCCCTACCTTTTATTGACCAGATCATTGAGAGACTGGCAGGGAAGAGCCATTATTGCTTCCTGGATGGGTACTCGGGCTACAACCAGGTGGCCATCGCTCCTGAGGATCAGGAGAAGACCACCTTTACCTGTCCCTTTGGTACATATGCCTTTCGACGCATGCCATTTGGGCTATGCAACGCCCCTGCGACTTTTCAGAGGTGCATGCTGTCGTTCTTTTCGGACATGGTAGGGGAGTGTTTGGAGGTCTTCATGGATGATTTCTCGGTCTACGGCGACGGATTCGACTCCTGTCTTGACTGCCTAGACCGAGTACTCCAGCGATGTATTGAGTACAATTTGGTTCTATCTTGGGAGAAGAGTCACTTCATGGTGACTCAAGGGACGGTGCTTGGCCACATCATCTCCAACAGGGGCATGGAGGTTGATCCGGCCAAGGTTGATGTCATTAGAAAACTCGCACTGCCGTCCAATTTGAGGCAGCTACGGTCATTCCTGGGGCACGTTGGATTTTATAGGAGATTTATTCAGGATTTCAGCAGGATTGCCCGGCCGTTGACTGACCTCTTGACGAAAGACACCAAGTTCCTTGTCGATGACAAGTGTCTTTCATCCTTTGCGACTCTCCAACAGTGTGTGATTGAGGCTCCTGTCCTCCAGCCGCCTGATTGGTCTCTCCCATTCGAGATCATGACGGACGCCTCCGATTTTGCCGTAGGGGCAGTGCTGAGACAGAGGAGGGATGGAGTTCCATTTGCCATTCACTACGCTAGCCGCACATTGGATTCCGCCCAGCAGAATTACACGGTCACAGAGAAGGAGATGCTAGCCGTAGTGTTCGCCCTAGATAAGTTTCGATCTTATATCATTGGATCTAGAGTGACTTTGTACACAGATCACACCGCCATCAGGTACCTCATGGCAAAGAAGGATGCCAAGGCCAGACTTACTAGATGGATCCTTCTACTCCAGGAGTTCAACATTAAGATCAAGGATAAGCCTGGAGTCAAGAATGTGGTGGCGGATCATCTCTCCCGTTTAGAGCAGCCTGAGGAGTCTGAGCAGATTGATCCCATTCGAGATACCTTCCCAGATGAGGCGATCCTTGCTATCACCTCACTCCCGTGGTATGCCGATATTGTGAACTTTCTCGTTGCTGGGAAAGTCCCACAAGATTGGCCCAGGCAGAGGCTTGAGACCTTCCTTGCGAAGGCCAAGTCCTACCACTGGTAGGATCCCATCCTTTACCACGAAGGAGTGGATAGCGTCTGGCGTCGGTGTATTCCTCAGGAGGAACACCATAGCATCCTCACTTACTGCCACAAGCTTGAGGCAGGAGGACATCATTCTTTGAGAAGAACGGCACAGAAAGTGCTCCAATCCGGCTTGTGGTGGCCTACCCTCTTCAAGGACTCAGATGAGTTCGTGAAGAGGTGTACTGACTGTCAGAGGATGGGCACTTGTGGACAACGTGATATGATGCCGATGCAGCCCATTCACTTCTGTGAGGTTTTTGACACATGGGGCATCGATTTCATGGGTCCATTCCCTAAAAGTCAAGGATTTGAGTACATTCTGTTGGCCGTGGATTATGTTAGTCGTTGGGTTGAGGCTATCCCCGCCCGAGCCGCTGATGCGAGGACAGTTTGTAGATTTTTGAGGAAGCACATCATCACGCGATTCGGGATTCCACGAGTTCTGAAATCTGATGGGGGGTCTCATTTCATCAACGACCAGGTGAAGGCCCTTGCTAGCGAGTTCGGTATAGACCATCGTGTTGCCACACCTTACCATCCACAGACGAATGGTCTAGCCGAGGTGTCGAATAGGGAGATCAAGACGATATTGCAGAAAGTCGTCCGCCCTGACCGAAAGGATTGGTCACAACTTTTGGACTCGGTCTTGTGGGCATATAGGACGTCTTTCAAGACACCATTGGGCATATCTCCCTTTCGCCTCGTGTATGGCAAGCCGTGCCATTTACCTGTTGAGCTGAGGCACAAGTCACTTTGGGCAGTTACAGATATTCTTATGGATCCAGATGGTATGGGAGACCAGAGGAGGGCAGAGTTGGCAGCCCTGGAGGAGCTTAGAGATACAGCATTCTCAAACAGCCTACATTATAAGGAGAAAGTGAAGGAGTGGCATGATTCTCATATCAGCCACAAGCATTTTGAGATTGGACAGAGAGTATGGATGTTTGATGCGAGGCTACGTCTATTTCCAGGGAAGCTACAAAGCAAATGGAAGGGACCCTATTTGGTCAGAAAGGTACATGACAACGGTAGCATCGATATATCTGAGTTGTCTTCTGAGAGTACCTTTCGAGTGAACGGCCAGCGGCTCAAACCATTTCTAGATCATGAGCCGCGGGTCGCTGATCTTGCCCCTATTCATTTTGCATGAGATGTGGTCTTTGACTCACATCTAATGCATCTCATGCCTGAGTTTCACTGTTCCTCCGCCTTGTATAGATCCAGATGTCCATATCACTACATTCCTTAGTCCCACATCCCTTTCTTCATCTTTTGATTATGCTATACTTAGGGTGCACTTTACCCTAAGTATAGGGGGGATGTGAGACCGTTTGGGTATTTCTTTTGTTTCCGCCTACCCCTATTTTGCTGCCTATACTTAGGGATATTTCACCCTAAGTATAGGGGGGGTAGACCCTGTACATTCTCCACTCGGTTTTCCCTTAGTGTACAACCTACTATACTTAGGATTATTTAATCCTACGTATAGGGGGAAGACCCGAGACCCTTTGACTTTTCATTCTTCTTCTTTGTATATAGCCTTTCTTTTCACTTCCCTATACCTAGCACGAGTTGTGTCTTCTTCACCGCTCTTGACTCTGAGGACATTGTTCGAGCTAAGTATAGGGGGGTGTGTATATATTTCATATATACTTAAGCCATAACTCGTACTTTGTGTGAGTGTGTTAATAAATAAAATGGATAAAAATCACAAAAATTAAAAAATTTTCATGTACATAAACATTCTTTTATTTGCACATAAATAGCTAGTGTACAAATTATTTTTGTAAAAATGATTTCAAAAATCTTTTGTGTAAAGCTTGTGTAAATATTTTCGTATCAAAATTATGTATATAGTACAAATTTTTTCCAAAATGTTTTGAAAATCAAAAGTTTGCAAAAATCTTGTGTAAATGTGTGTAAATACCTTTTTGCAAAACTTGCACTTCATGCATCATCCATTCATGTTTTCAAAACATTTTTCAAAAATTTTGCATGATTGTAAAATTTGTGTAAATAAGCATCTTTTGTACATATGTATATAGTTTTTCTGGATGATAGTTGACATTTAAACTAGCCTGGAATCAAATTGAGAAATGGAGCTTGATTAAGATCTTAATCCACCTAACTTCTAAGAGGAACCTTATAGGGCTTAGGTTTAAGGCTTTTCAGGTCCATAAGGACTTAATTCTTTGAGTCCACTAGGCTATGATCACATGTCATCTCAATGAGCCTAAGTAGAGCACTTAACAACAACACATGACTCATATAGATTATGGCTTTACTTGGACACCAACACTATGCACCGAGCTCTCCACGGATGAGGTGGTGAGGAGGCAGTCTTCCTTGACTTGGGGTAGCATATGAGGGTAGTACTTCTAGGCGGAACCTCTCTTCTTCTTTTAGTGAAGGAAGTGCGTCTCAACTTGGTCTGGTTGCCATGAGGTCTAACGACGGGAGTTGTGGGTTGCAATAAAGCTTCAAAAGAGGGATAGTCTACTGGCTCAAGAGGAAAAACTCCTTGTATATATGCTGCACATGTATATGTTGTACAAATGCACTTGAAAAAAAATGTGCAAAAAGAAAATAACTCCAAAAAAGTGGTGGGTCTGATAGAAAATGATAATCCCACCGGAGTATGTATATAGAGTGTAATAAGCAAAGCTTGGTTTCATGATCCACCTGTTGTAGCTTGCAGCAGGGAGACTTGGCTACACTGGTCAAGCTCCCAAGGGTACTTGGCTACACTGGCCTTGACCCATTCTCTTCTTCCTCCTCTTCTTGAGCCGGTTGAACTTGAACTTAGAAGGGAATACCCCGCTCCTCGAGGAAAGAGTGGCCAGATTGAGGTCATAGAGTTACCTTGTTAGGGAGGGTTGTCAAGTTGCCGTTTCTAAGGTGGAGAGCTTAGACCTCACTTTCACAGGACAAGAAAAGATTCATGGTCTCCAGGGTTTGTGATTGATGACTTGTTCTGAATTGGAGCACTGAGGAGTCTTGGTTATAGATTAGTGGAACTTAGAGGCTGTTGAGTTTTAGACTTAAGTCCAAATAAGGTTCTGACACATTCATAATCCAAAGATCTGATCGAGCTCCATACCCCAATTTAAAGAAGGCAAGTTTAATAATCAACCTTGATCCATGTACATCCTCTTTTTCTTTTTCTTTCTTTCTTTTTTTCACTTCTTTTTCAAATAAGTGTTTGCTAAGGGACTAGCAAAGTTAAGTATAGGGGGTGATGAATACTCATTCATCACTCTTTATTCTTATATTTTAGCTACAAAAACCTTTGCAAATGCATGTAGATATGTGTAAATAGGAATAATTACCAAAAGCATGCATTGTGTAAAAACCTATAATTAGCATGTTTTTGTGCAAAAATAAAAGAATAAAGATTAAAAAGAAAAAGAGGGAAATATTTAGAATAAATATTGAGCAACCTAACACAAGGGAGGGCCCAGCATGGGCCTGACCGCATAAAAGCCAAAGTAGAGGGAGATAGGGGCTCATGTGTGTAAACATTTATGTAAATAAAATAAAAATATTTTCCTCACCAAAAATAGGCTTGTAAATACTTGTACATATTTATAAGTATAAAGACAAGATAAAAAGAGAAAAATTAAAAAGAACAAAAATATCACTTTCACATTGTACATAGACTCACCTACATATTTATTTAGCCTTGTAAATAAATAAAAGTTATTTCCAAAATTTTTGTAAATATTCTATGTGTTATAATGTAAATAAATAAAATAAAAACAATTAAAACAAAAACAAAATAAAAATAACAAAATTAAAAATACAAAAATATATTGTAAATATACCATGTATATAAATGTATATATGTATTTATTTTACGTATGTATATAAATAATAAAAATAAAATAAAAATATCTTTTTATTCCTTATTTTATAATGAAAATAAATAAAATATAAAATAGGACTAAAAGTGCATAAAAACAATAATTAAAAATCAAAAATTAAAAACCCAAATAGTGTACATATACCTATATAGTACATATAGTGTACATACCTTATTTTTATTTCGAAAAAATTATTAAAAATCACCAAAAAATAGAAAAAAAATAAAATAAAAATATCTCATGTTTTGAGTTTTTGCTAAATCGGCTCCTAGCTACCCTAATTTTCACACCTAAGATTTTGCCACGTGGCCGATTCCTGTTGGCTCCTGGGGATGTTGACCGCCCGGTCAACTACCCCCCCCCCCAGGACCACCTCCTGCGGATTTAGGCGCCCGACCCGAATTCCCTAATTTCTAGCGCCTAAACCCGATTGAATCCCACCTAAACCCCGGGTCCATTTCACTCCTGCCACATCCGACACCCTCACCGGGGTATCCACATCGGGATCCGCGTGCCTCCACGCCCTACCCGACCTCGTCTAGCCGGACCCGCACCCATATTTAGCCATTGCTCCGCCACCTCATTTCACCATCTTTGGCCATTTGTATCCACCTCCTGTGAGCTCCAACGCACTCGCGAGAGTGACAGCTTGCGTCCGGCGCCGTCGAAGCGAGGAGTGGAGGCGTATCCACTGATCCGGCGAGCTACGCCGCCGCTGCTCCGCCACCAGCGTGAGCACCGAGCCTCAGAGGGAGACGCTCCTCGAGGCAACGACCAGGAGCTTCCCCAGCTCCTCCCCAGTCTCCTCGTCCACCCAGGTAGCTCCGATAGCCTTTCTTTTTCGCTGATTTTCATTTACCCCCAAATCGCTCCGCCGTCGTCCATCGTCGATTCCCATCGCTTCCGACCACCATTCGATCATCGGGCATCGCCATAGCCCTCGCCATCTTCCCGCGCACCTTCTCCGTATCCCCATCCATCCCAGCTCGCACAGGAGCTGGGATTCGAGCTCTACCGTCCCCACTTCACCGGAGCTCATCCGCCGCGACCCACCTTCCATCGTCACCTTGCCTAACCGGGTCGAGGCAGTTTGCCCTCGACCCGCGAGTCTTCTGGATTGCTTTGCAGGTCGAACGAAGGCCATATGAGGTCCTTCGTCATGCAGCCAGGAGGCCCAGCTCCGCCGACCTTGCCCGAGCTCCTCAGAGCTCGGCTGGATCATCGGAGCCCACCACCAGCTGCGGAACACCCTTGCGGAGCTTCTCCGACCTTCAGGCGCAGCAGAGGAGCCCCGGAGCGAAGCCACCGGGCCGGCGAACTTCGCCGGTCATCTGTTCTTCGAGGATCCTCCTCCACCGTTCGATCAGTCTTCCAGCTCCAGACTTCATCGACACCGTCCATCTGGGGAGCAGCAGTCACCGCCCGATCATCAGGAGGACCGATTCCAGCCATCCGATGCGCCAGGGTTAGCCATCTGCGCCCTACACCGTTCGATCGCCCACGTGGAGGAACCCTAGCCCTCGGATTCGCCCAAGGACACCAGCTGTGGAGCGACCGATGTTCACCACCGTCGGATACGCCCCGTGCCCTCCATCCAGCCAACCCGCATAATAAAGGGTAATTTACCCTTAGGCCCCCTCTGCTATTTTATTTCGTAGTTAGTCCTGTAATTAGTTAATTTAGTTGTTTAGTTTTGGGACAACTTGCATAGAGACCCTTGAGCTTTCCTTTATTTACTGTTATACCCCTGTATGTGGTGAGACACGTGCTTCGACACGTGATTTTCTTGGTATTTTACATGTCATGCCCCTGTAGTTCTGGTTGTTATTAATTGAATGAAAGTTTTCACGTATTTGCATTTATACCCCTGTGCGTGGTTTATTTCGACATGTGCGTGATATTTGTGGGTATTTTTGCAGATAAGCCCTTGAACTTTTGGTACCTGTTACCAATAAGTCCTCGGGACTTATTTTCTTTGCATTTGGGTCCCTGAGTGCCCCAAGCACGCGCGTGGCACGTGTTTTGCTGGGTAAATTGCACCAGACCCCCCAGATTCTCGGGTATTTGCACTTTGGTCCCTGTGCACTATGCCCTTTCTTTATTTTTGAATAAAATAACAAATCACCTCCAAATCCAACGAAAATTGGACACATGGCTCCTGCCATGGTGTAAAATTTTCGAGGACATTTTTATTTTCATTTGTTATTTTTAAAAAATAAAAAACCTTTAATTTTGCTACTGTCTAAATTAAAAAATCATAAAAAAATATTAAATAGTGTCTAAAAATTACAAAAAAATCATCTACTGTCCCTTTTGTTGTGTTTGATTTTCTAGCCAATTTTGGCTATTTTTCATTACTAAAAACCACTAAAAATTGGAAAACACATAAAAACTTATAAAAATTCTAATAATTAAACCAAAAACCCAAAAACAATAAAATTGGTGCCTAAATTTTCCTCATTTGTCTTCTTTACAGGAAAATTACCTCCCAGCAATTTTGGGGCTCTTAGATTTTTTATTTAGGCCTTTTTGGCTCGGCAGGACAATACCATTTATTTCAGTCACTGTTTGATTTTTAGAAAATTAAATAAATATCAAAAAATTCTCAAAAATTCACCAAAAACACTAAAAATTATAAAACACATAAAAATATTTTTGTTTGAATTTTTGGGTGATTTTTAGTGCTTTAAATAAATTGTTGAAGTGTGTGTTTATTTGTTTTTCTTATTTCCTTAATTAACTAAAAATCCAAAAAAAATATAAAATAATTAAAAAACACTAAAAATATTTTCTTCTTTTATTTTATTCCTTTTTACTACTTCGTAGGCCGAGAGGCCAACCCGTGCTCCTTGAGTTCGACCCTGGTCGCTATACCAGGTTAATCCAATAGCAGGACCGCTATTTTGTGTTTTATCTGTTTTATCTCTATTAGTGGTTCATTCTTCTTGATCGTCCGCGCTTGATCGCTTGGGTCACAACGACCTATTTAGTACCTTATACCCGAGTGCTCAGGCCAGACATCATGAAGTGCGTGACAATGGAAGTATTGCTACAGCAGAATTGTCCCCTGACGCACAACCATTCGTCGTCAACGGTCAACTCCTGAAGCCTTACCTCGAACCATACACATTCTTGGCCGTTGTTGACTCCATTCAGCTCGTGCACCATGATGACATCTCCACAACAGCTGCAGCATCAAAAGATTCAGACAATGCACTCCAACAACTGTTTATCTGATTTTCTTCTTTTCTTCTTTTCTTCTTTTCTTCTTTTCTTCTTCTCCTTTTCTATCTTCTTTTTGTATCAAAAAGGTGCCGCCCTTGTAGACAATTTTCTATACTTAAGGCGTACTTTGTCCTAAGTATGGGGGGGATGTGCACCCCGAATTTTTCATTTCATTTTCGATCCTCTCCATTGTCTCCTCTTCTCGTTTATACTTAGGAGTATCTTACTCTAAGTATAGGGGGAGACAATCTCAGTACGATCTGTGTATTCCCACCCTTAACCCTCCCTGCTTTTTGTACAGTCTGCTATACTTAGGATTACTTGATCTAAGTATAGGGGGGACGATCAACTTCTCATTCATTCATTTCTCATTCATAAATATTCTTTAGATCTATCTATACTCAGTATAAGTTATGTCTTCTCTTTTCTCTTCGACCTATGAGGACATAGCTCAAGCTAACTATAGGGGGGGTCGTATATACCATGTATATACTATAAGCCATAACTCATACTGAAAAATAAAACATCACCTCAGTCTAAAATACAAGTAAAAAGTAGTTCTATAATAATAAAAGATGAGTGCGACCTCCTCAGACTCTTTGTACTTTTACTGATTAATAAGTCAGGAAAAGCATTTTGTGCAAAAAGTTTTCTTTGAAAATTCTTTTGAAAATTGCTTGAAAAAAAGTGTGTACAAATATTCAACCTTTGTAAAAATAGTTTTGTGTGTAAAATTTATTTTCTTTGAGTGAAATAAAAATGTGTGAAAACTAGTGTGCAAATGATTGTAAAAATTGATTGTCAAATTATTTTGAAAAACTTATCTATGCTGTGTTATAACCTTTGCAAAAATCATTGTCAAATACGTGTACATGTTTGCAAAATTATTTTGGACTATAGTTTTCAAAATTCTTGTGAAAATGATTCTCGAATAAGTCTGAGGAGTCTGCACAAAAATCTCTCATAAGGAATAATCCCAAATAAAGCTTATAAGAGCCAAAACCATGTTGTACATCAAATACAGTTTTTTTCTTCTTTTGTATATACTGATTAATAAATCATGTTAAATACCTATACAGTATGATTTGAAAAATAGTGTGAACCGTTTGAAAAATTTGCTATGAAATGCTTTCAACCTGTGTAAAATTGTTTGGGTTGAAAAACCTTTTCTTTGTGTGAAAGAAAGGATTTGAAAAACCTATGTGCAAATGTTTTGAAAAATGTTTGTCATAACTATTGTGAAAAATGTATATAGTGTGAAAAATCTTTGCAAAAATAGTTTTCAAATGTGTGTAAATGCTTGCAAAAAATATCGTGTACTATAGTTTGCAAAATTATTTCCAAACTAAACCTGAGGAATAAAAGCATCATGACAAATAACTGTAATTCATAAATAAAATGCATAAAATTCTTTCTGTACAACCTGAATAAAGTACTTCATTAAAACCTGTAAAGACCTTATGAATCCATACATTTGTAAATAAGGCAGCACACCCGTGTAAATTATTATATATACTTTTCGTATATGTCAAGCTTCTTATTTGCGAAAATTTTTTGTGTAAAAAGATTCTATGATTCTTTTAAATTCTTTGTGAAAAATTGCATCATTCATTGTGCATAGCATGAGCATACCATTTGTATTCTTTTTGAGTGAGCTTGATGATTGAATCAGTCCAATAAAGTCTCAAATTGGAGCTTGGTTAGACCTTACCGCACCTAACTGCACTGGAACCTTATGGGAACTAGGTTTAAGGTACTTCAGGTCTATATAGACTTAATTCTTTGAGAAATCAGGGCTGGGTTCAAGTCACCTCAACTGACAAACTAGAACTTTTCGAGACACACGTATGACTCTTGCCGACCGTGACCTAACTTGGACGCTTGCACCTTTCACTTGGCTCAACTCAGTTGGAGTGGTGAGGGGGTTAGATTTGCCAGTCTGAGATGCACACGGGTGGAAACATTCGTCCTCGTCTAGGGAGGGAAGTGCACCCCAACCTGATTCAATAGCCATGAGGTCTAACGACAGGAGATTGTGGGTTGCAATAAAGCTTCAAATGAGGGATAGTCTACTGGCTCAAGAGGAAAAACTCCTTATGTAAATTCTGCTGTGAATAGTATGTCGAAAAAAATGGTCAGGCCTATACAAAAAAATAAAATGCCTGCAAAGTATGTACATATGTTGTAAAGCCAATAAGCAAGCTTGAGTTCCAAAGTCAAATATGTAAGCCTGCAGCTGGATGACTTGACTACACTGGTCTTGCATCCTAGGATAGGTAGCTACACTGGCTACCGTACATTCTTTTCTTCACCCCCTCCTCTTGAGTTGGTTGCCACTTGAACTTAGAAGGGAATACCTTGCTCCTCGAGGAATGAGCTGTTGGATTAGGGAATCATTGGGTTGTCATTCTGGAGAAGTCAGTTCCTTTATCATTTCAGTTGGGGAGAGCCACTATCACTTACACTGTACAAGTCAGCTTCATAGTTATAAGGATTTGCGTATGATGTAGGCCAGTTCTGACTAGGCTATTGAGGTGGGTTGAACCGAGTTCTGTGACTCTCGAAGGCTGTTGTGTTTTAGAGCTGGTTCCCGACCAGGTTCCACACACATCTACACCCAAGGTCTGACAGGAGCTCCAAATTCAGATTTTATAAAGACATGCATTGCACTGAAAGCACCCCTATTCACTCTATCCTTCTTTAATTCTCTTTTTCTTTTCTTTATTATTTTTATACTTATTGCATAAGTATTTGCTAGGGACTAGCGAAGGCAAGTATAGGGGGTGATGAATCTCCATTTCATCACCTTTATTCTATCATTTTGGCCTCAAAAACCCCAGCAAATGCATGTAAACAACATCAATTTGTACATAATAGCATTCATTGTTTATTGTATTAATTATACATAAAATAAGGTTTTTAATGGCAAAATTATAGAATAAAGAGAAGAAAAGAAAAAGGAATAAAATATTGCAAATATTTTATGACCCGAACCCCGAGACCAAGGCCAGCATGGAATTGGTCGATAAGGAATTAAGTAGGGGGAGATAAGGGCCAATTATACAATAAATACCTCATTTATTAATTCATTTATTTATGCACTTTTGACACCTATTTTTATTTAATTATTTATTCATCAAATAGAGAAACTTTGTACATGGAAGTTGTAGATAATAATGTGAATAAAATTACAAAATTGAGTTTGTACAAAAATGATACACAGTGTACATTTTATACACAGAATAAAAAGCCAAAATCTCAACTTCACAGACCCATATCTTGCAAATAAAAACTCAAAATCACCCAAAATCACTTTTAATTGTATATAGCTTTCCAAGAACTATTTAATAAAATTGGTTTCATAATTTTTGGAGTTCATCTGTAAAAGTTAGGTTTTTGGCCTTCATTGTGCAAACTACCTGATTAAAATATTCAATTTATTCATTGTTCATTCTTTGTATAAATTATATTTTTAGAATTTTGTAAATAATGTATACAATACATGTACATATTAAAATCAAAAGAAAACCAAAAAGAATTTGTAAAATAAAATAAGTCTATACAAGATGCAGGCAAAATACTTATGATCAAGTATGCACATAAATAAAAAGGGAAACATTCTTTAATTCTTTCACATTTTTATAATATTGTAAATAATACATATAACTTACTAAAAATACAAATTCAAAATAAAAACCAAGAAAATACATTAAATAAATAAAGTATACATAATACATAAGTAAAATACCTATAAGTATACCTACATATATATATATATTTATTCAAAAATGAAAATCAACTCATAAAAATTAAATAAAAATATCCTCACACTCACAAAAATAAATTATAAATTTATAAAATAAGACAATAAAATAATAAAATAAAATAAACAAAATAAAAATAAAATACACAAAATACATGTAAATACATGCATAAATACATCATCAAATTAAAACCATAATAAAATACTTCAAAAAAATTAAATAAAAATCATAAATAAATACTACATGAATTAATACACATTTTCTATTTTATAAGGGAAAAATAATAAAATCATTTATTAGGTCAAATAAATCAATTTCGAGTAAAATTTCCTATTTTGTCCGTTTGCGGCCTATGTGGACCAATGGGGCGCCAGCCTTTGTTGACCGCTCGGTCAACTGTCCCATCCAGGACCCGACGTCTCAGAACTGTCTTTTCCCCGGATTTCTTCTCTTTTTTACGGCCATCTCGTCCATCGATCGTGCTCGCGTTCTTCACAAGAAATCATCCCTGATGATCATTGATGCCCGCCGATATCTTATACCAACATGATGCTCATTGGATTAATCAATAAACGCCGGTCAATAAGGGTTCATCCCAGTGTTTATAAAAAAGAAGCTCTGCCCCCTCCTCAAATTTGGCCAATTTCATCCACCCAAATGCCTCTTATTCGATCCTGGGAGGTTCCTCGTGACAGGGGGAGTATCTCAGCGACTTGAATCGGCCGGAGGACGGATAATTTTTGACGCGGCGGAGCTCCGGCGTCCGTCCTGCTCCCTGGTGGCTCCCAGGTATAAGAGCTGTCCTTTTATGCATTTTAGGTAGATTTTAATTCTAGCATTTCAATTCAGTTGTTAGTTTAGCTTTTAGATCAGTAGCATAGCGTGAAATCGAAAAAACGAAGTTCGCCGGAGCTCAGCTCCGACGACTTCTTCACTGTGACATCGACCGACTCCGACCGCCTTTCACCTCTCACCTCATTCCCCATCGCATTCTCCATCTATCGAGCATCTTTGTTCAACCAAGGACCCCCAGTCCTTGCGAATCGGAGCTCCACCTCTGCCTATCACCGGAGCTCCTCCGCCTCATCTCATTTTGTGCCAGAGCTTCAAAACCCAGGGTCGAGGAGATAGCCCTCGTTCCCCGGTTCTTCCTATGCAGGTCAAACACAGAAAGGAGCCCATCTGGGCTCGATTCGAACCAGGAAGAGGCTCTTGGAGGTCCTGACCTTCATCGACCTCGCCTGAGCTCCTCGGACCTCCAGGAGCCATGAGAAGACCGCCGACAGACGCGGAACGCCTCCTGCTACGTGCAGAGTATCTCAGATGCGAAGAAGGATCCCGGAGGAGCCCGTGCTCCACGATCGAAGCTCCCTGGGGCGAGCTTCTTCCCTGTTCCTTCAGACACCTCCCTCGCCGTCCGATCAGGAGGAGCGTCCAAGATTGAACGAGAAGCGTCTGATGAAGCATCACCATCACCGTTCGATCCACGAGGAGGATCTAATCTCAGCCCTTCATCGGCGAAGCGATACCGGTCGTTGGATGCGCGACGTGTGTCCAAGTGAACTAATCCACGCCGTCCACCAGCGCGCACGTAGGGGTAAATTTCTTATTTAGCCCCGTCCTTTTTGGTATTTATTGTTCACCCCTGTAAATAAAAGTTGAAGTTTATTTTAGCGTGTAAATTTTGCATGGACCCCCCTGTACCTTTATTATATCACAAAGAGGTCCAGTCCACGTCACCTCACGTGTACCCCCACGTGAGGTGGCTAAATTGCACAAGCATCCCTATATCTTTGTATATTTACCTTTAGTCCATAACATAAAATTTCCAGTGTAATATTTTGTGAAAATTTGTATTAAGGACCCTGGACTTTTGGAAATTACTTTTTGGTCCCTGTGGGTGCGGATCACGTGTAGTCCCACGTGCTGGGTATTTTGCGCTGGGGTCCCTAGCGGGTTTTGTATTTCATTTTAACCCTTAAACTTGCAGATCACGTGTAATATTTTTGGTGTTTTTGCACTGCAGCCCCTGTCCTTATTTTTATTTTCAAAAATGCCCCTGCTATGCCATATATTTTTTGTATGCTTTGTCCATTTATTTTATGCATCATATTAACTTGAAAAATTTGACAAAAAATAATGTAAGCTCCTGTTAGCTTGCTCTCGCACGCCATATTTTTAGTTTTCATTTTTTTTTGCATTTTTGCATTTATTAAAAATAAAAAATGTGCATTCTATTTACTGTCTAGCTTAGAAAATATCAAAAAATAGTAAAACACCTCGAAAAATTCCAAAAAAATTAACTATGGTCTATTTCATCATATTTTAGTGTTAGTCCAAAAATCATTAAAAATCTCAAAAGAAAAACCTTAAAAATTCAAAAATACTCAAAAAATTCTAAAAAATATAAAAAATTCTAGAAAACCCCAAAAATTGCAAACTCAAGTTTTGTAATTTCTATATTTTATCCTCTACTTTAAAAATGGTTTGGAAAAATTTTGTGGTTGTGTGATATTTATAATTCCCATTTTACCCCCAGCCATTAGCTACTCCACTGTTTTGCTTTATTCCAGTATTTAAAAATATCAAAAATATGTTGAAAAATGCCCAAAAATCACAAAAACAGTAGAAAATCATAAAATACAAAAAAGATTTAATGTCTGAATTTTTGACCATTTTTGTGTATTTTTATAAATATTATATGACCCCTCTCCCTACGATGTATATATATTCCCATATTAAAAAAAAGAAAATTTAAAAAAACAATATATATCTGTATATTTGTATATAAAAATCTGAAATTAAAATTAAAAAATATATATTAATATCCTATCTATACATATATGTATTCTATTCTCTATATATCTATATTATATAAATAATATATATATGTATATTGATATATAATATTAACTAATATATATATTTTAATTAAAAAAACTAAAAAGAAAAACCCACAAAAATAGGCTTCATACAAGGATGACTCTGTTGTACATGAATACCATAGGCTACTGCATTTTTGTATTTCTCTCTGTGGTTCGACCTCTACATGCTTGTTCACTATGCATTTTGTGGTAGAGTTAAATGTTAATTCTTAATTTTGGGACTCGATTGATCTATTCTTTTATGTGGGTTAATTGCTGATTAACCGATATTCTTTGAGCGGTCGCCTCAGCGACACCACATATTGACCTTGGCAGAATGTCAGTTATCAAGTACGGATTGGCGAAACGCCTACGAAGTAGTCGAGAATCGAAATAAAAAGAATAAAATATTTTTGGTGGAATATTAGATTTTTAATTTTTTGTGATTTTGAATTATAAAGAAAATGAATAAAAGAACTCAACAAAGCCAATTCAAACAATTATTCCACACAACAAAAAGATTCAAAAAAATAAAATAAAAATATTTTTGGATTTTATAAATTTTCAATTGTTTTTGGTACTTTTCTCAGATTTTATGATTTTTAGTTGATTTATAAAAATAAAATAAAGTCAAAAATGCAAAGTTTTTTAATTTTTAGCCATATATCCAAATTTCAGGAGATTTGGAGGAAATTTGCTATTTTATTCAAGCTAATCAAGACCCTACAACACACAGGGACCTAAGTGCAAAGAAAATAAGTTCCAGGGGCCAAAGATTAACAAGCATAAAAACTATAGGGCCAAGTATGCAAAAAGCCCAAGGGCGCACTAGGGTGGCACGCGAGTCACACAAACAGGGGCATAAATGCAATTCTTATTTCTAAAGATTCAAACAGTAACAACTATAAAGTCCATGCAGAAAAGTGCAAATAACCCAAACAATACATGATAAACCACGTGCAACACACTCAGAAGGACTAATTTGCAAATAAAATAAGCACATGGTCTGGAATGCAATTTGTCCAAAAAAAATAGCTTCTACAAATATTTATAGGACTACAAATTAAATACAGAAACTAAGGAGGGCCTAAGTGTAAACTATCCTTTTATTATAAATCCAACGACCAAGGGGCTTCACGTGAGATCGGACGGTTGTGATTGGGCTATACCCCTTCGGCGATGGACGCTCAGGAATAGATTCTCAGATGGATCCAACGGGTGCGAGCTCTCCGTAGATGGAGGGTCACAATCGAAATTGGTGGAGACGTTTGATCCGACGGCTGGGAGGGTCCCTGGAAGAACAGCTTGCCGGTGAACTTTGATCGGCTAATACACATTCCTGGGAGCTCCTCCGATGCTGTTCTGATGGGCGAAATGGAGCTCACGGCCGTCCGCAGCTGATAGTCTGCTCTAATGAATCCGGGAGGTCCGGGAGGACCTCAGCGACACTAAAGCACCTGGAGCGTTGTGCCTCAATGGTTGAACCTCCAGATGAGGTCCATTCACGGTCAAACCTGCACAAGAAGATTGTTGGGTCGAGGGTAAAGTGCCTCGACCCAGTTATGGGTGGAATGGGTGGCTGGGCGAGGCGGAGCGAGACCTTCCGACGAGGCGATGACGGAGGAAGGTCGATACCTTGTTCCGGGACGAATCAGGGGGGTTGAAGGGGCGAAGAAGGTGGATAGAAGTACGGTGAAGGTGATGGGCTAGTCGGAAGGGCGAATGGGTGGTCGGGTTACGCTAGGTGGCCGATGAAGGCTTGTTGGTCGTGAATCGAAAAATCGAAATCTAAGGAAAACTGAAGATGATCTAGACTACCTGGTGGATGAATTCGTCTAGGCTAGAGGTGTTGGACCTCCAGGGGTCTTCGCCTCAATGGTGCGACATGTCCAGAGGCTCGGGCTCGCCGGTGGCGGAGCACGGTGAGAGGGCTCACCAGATCTGAGGCTAGAGGCCTCGGTCCTCACTGCATCACACCCCCTCTCTAGTTGTCACTCATGGAAGGAGAATGGAGGTCCTAGGAGCCAAAGGCGATGGCCAACGATGCGTGAAAAGTTGCGGCTCGAGGAGGCTATATACGTTGCAAGGTCTGGGAAGAATGGAGGGAAGCACGCGGATCGAGGGATGGATCCCTAGAGGATATGGTGGGCGAGGATCGTGGGTCATCCCTCGATAATCGGAGCCTCGGATCAATACAAATGGTGGGTGGATCGATGCTGAGAAATTCGGAGAATATCGGGTCGGCACAAGATCCGCAAGAGGCGTGGTCCAGGGGGGGCAGTTGACCGGGGGTCAACGTTACCCCGTGGACCAATCAGAATTCAAACAGTCAAAAATATTTATAAATTAAATTAAAAATAGAAAACAAATTTATTTAAAATATTTACAAAATGAAAAATGTTTATTTATTTTCAAACTATTTTAGTGATTTTTATTTATTTTTTTGAAAAATAAATTATGTTATATACATAATATTATATATATACATGCATAAAATACTTATGTATTTTATACTTTTATTTTTATTATTTTATTTTGTAAAATACTCTAATTTTATATTTTATTTATTTACAACATAAAATGTAGAGTATAAAATAATTTTTATTTTATTTTTATTGAATATTTACAAAAGTAAAATAAATAGATATAGGTACATATATACAAGGTATGTACAATGTGAAGAGAGAGAAATTATTTTATTTTTGTTTTTATTTTATTTTTCTCATTTTTATTTTATTTTTAGAAATATATATAAATTAATAAAAACACAATTTTATTTTTGTTTTTATGAAAATGAAATATATACAAGAAGGAGGTTCTATGTGCAAGGTGAATGGCCCTATATCTCTCTACTTGTTTTATTTTGCGGTCAGGCCAATGCTTGGCCCTCCCTTGGGTTCGGGTCACTCGATATTTATTCTAAACATCTCCTTCTTTTTCTTTATTTCTTTATTCTTTTATTTTTGCACAAATACGTGCTAATTATTGAATATTAACAAAAGCATGCATTTTGGTAAGTTATTATATTTACAACTATCTACATGGTGTTTTGCAAAGATTTGTAGCTAAAGTAAAAGAATAAAGAGTGATGAATGAGTATTCATCAATAAGTGATGCACCTTAAGAGAAGATCAACAAGGGAGTAGTTGGCATGAGAGAGGGTAAATGGGCATCACATTGGCATCGAAAACACGGTGGGAAGCCACGCACGTCAGTGAAGCATTGCGACTCTTGGGGAGTAACCGACTAGAGGTTGATAAAGAGCAGTGGTTGTTGGATCGAGAGATCTAACAACCTTGATTTGATCATGAGAGGTTGTACAAGAGTCACTTGTTCATCTGATTAAGCAGTCCAGAAGGAGGCGATGATGGGCGAACTTGAACCGTATAATCACAAGATCAGACGGTGGAGAGAAGAAGCGACAACTGATGAAGGGTCAGGTGATGAATCCCTGATTCTCACTCTTTATTCTTTTATTTTAGCTATTTATCTTAGCAAAGCATCATGTAAATACTTATAAATATAATAACTTAGCATTCTACATGCATCTATTAATATTACATAATTAGCATGTTTTTGTGCAAAAATAAAAGAATAAAGGAAAAGAAAAAGGAAGGGGATATTTGGAAGAAATACAGAGTGATCCGGACTCCAAGAGAAGGTTAATCCTTGACCTGATCGCAAGATAAAATAAGTAGAGAGAGATAGGGTCTACTTTGTGTTGTACATATTACCTATGTATGTAAATAATTATTTTTGACAAAATTCAATTAAATCAAACTATTATTCCCTTGTTTATACTCCTAAAAATAATATAAGAAAAAAATAAAAATCATTAAATAAAAATAAAATCTTCCTCTCATTTGTAAAAAACACATGTATGTACTTCACATTCACTATTTATTATATACTTGTAAATAATTTGTAAAAATATAATAAAAATTATTTTGTATCCCTAAAAATATGTTGAAGATACATAAAATATAAAATTGAGGTATTTATGTAAAAATAACAAAGTAAAAATACTTGTATATAATACATAGGTATCTTATACCTGCATATAATACTATATATTGTATATACACTAATTTATTTTTCATAAAATAATTAAAAATCACAAAAAATTCCTTGAAAAATAATGAACATTTTCCATTTTATTCATTTTAAAATTTAAATTCATTTATTATTTTTAATTTAATTGTCTTTATTTTTACCCTTATTTTGTCTTGTAGTGTCTTCTGTCCGTATTCGCAACCCCTTCTGATTGGGCCACCTCAGATTGTTGACCGAGGTGAACTGGTTCCCCCCTCTTCTCTTTTGCCAAATTGGGTTTCGCCCAATTTTCTCCCATTTGTAGCGATCCGAACTGACCACATTCCACCCTATCCTTCACCCCTAATCGAGAGCGCATATCCCTAATCTTGACCCGCTTCTTTCCTCCTCGATCCGTGCCTCGGTTCGCAGGCTACGCCTCCTCTTTGTCAGACCTGGAGCACTATATATCCTGCCCCCTTCTCCATTTTTCAGCACCGCTGGCTGTGCCACCACCTCCTGCGTACCCATCCATCTTTTCCAGATTAACAACGAGTGAGAGAGAGGGCGAGGCACCCCTTTTGGAGAGTGAAGCCCCCAGGTCCGGCGGGTTCTTCCTAACCTCCGTCGTGAGGAGCTAAGCCTCTGGCAATTGCTGGCTATCAAGGCCACTACCCCGTAGATCGTCGTCCGCACTCACAGGCATCTTCCTCCATCCTCAGGTACTTCCTTTATCTCCTAGTTCCCAATGAATCGATCAGTTCTCTAAGAAATAGAGCCCATCCGATGACGACCTACTCTTACTTTGTTTCGTCGTGTGTCGACCTTACTCTGCCTCGCTTCGACCTCCCTTCGCTTCTTCATTATGCTCCATGACCCCCATCTGACTCCAGCCATCGGGTTGGAGTCCCTTACAGGTCGAAGCGTGACTTGGCCCATCCACCCTCCGCCTCTGTTTCTGATAACGGTGTGCTCTAACCTTGACCGGAGCATCATCTCTGAGCAAAACCTTTCTCCTATAGGGTAGAAGCGCGATCAAACCTCATCTGGGAGTCTCGGATAGTCCCAGGAAGCTCCAGAAACACCACGACTCCCCAGGACCCCTCTCTTGGTCATGGGCCCTTCTGAGCCAACCAGCTGCTGCGGAGCACCTTCGTCGACGAGTTACTCACCTCAACAGCTCACGAGGACACGGGATCAGCACGCAATCGTCGATTGAAACTCGCCTCTGTTGAGTTCTTCCCCATTCGTCCAGGACTCTTCTCCATTGTTCGATCATACGTCCTCCCAGTTCTAATCGCAACCGTTCATCATCGGGAGGCCCCTGACCGTAGGATTCATATGAGGATCTCATCTCCGCCATCCATTGCCACAGGTATTCGTGCATCTCAACCGTCCATCCATAAGTGGAGCACCATCAACCATTGGATCGCACTTAATAAGGGGTAAATTGTTCTTAGGCCCCTCTCTATTTTATGTTTTCTTGATAGTCTTGTAAATATTTGTCGTAGTTTAAAATAGTTTGGATATTTTGCAAGCGGACCCTTGTTACTTTTAGTATTTGCACTTTAGTCTCTCTTGTGTGAACTCATGTGGCATACCACATGCTTTTTTGGTGTATTCACATCTTATTCACTGGATTTTACTTATGTTATGTTTTGAGTGAAAACTTTCTGATATTTGCACTTATACCTCTGTGCATGGTTTAATGAGCATGTGCATTTAATCCCTGGATATTTTGCATTCTTGGCCCTAAGCTTTCCATCTGCGTTAATTTTTGGCATGTGAACTTTATTTTAATTACAAGTAGGTCTCTACAATCTGTGTCTTGTATTTAATTAAATAAATATCAAATCAAGTTCAAAAATTCTATAAAATTACTATTAACTCCTACTAACGTAATATTTATTGTAATTTTTGGGATTAATTTTGTAACGTATTATATTTTCTAAAAATAAAAAACCCATAAAAAATTTACTGTCTGTTTTTGAAAATACATAAAAATTAGAAAAATCTCTTTAAAATTCCAAAATATTTCGTGAGTGAGTGCTTTGGTGTGATTTACTTTCAGTAGCATTTTTGCTTGAAAAACCCTTATAAAACCCTAAAAAACACAAAAGACTTAAAAACTTCTAAAAATCAGAATAAATTCTAGAAAATTCAGAAAAATACAATTTCAGTTCCTGTTTATTGCTCTTGTTATCTAGTTTATCATAAAATTGCTTTCTGGGACACTACGATACTTTAATTTTTTTTAATTTGCGATATTGTCCTGGTTATGCATTGTTTGGAGTTTTAACCTTGTTTTATTTTTATAAAATTCCAAAAACATAAAAAAAATGCCAGAAAATTATCAAAAATATCTTAATTTTTGAAAAAGCTAAAAATATTTTTATTCCTAGTTTTTGAGCATTTTAGTTCTTAATAAAAATTAAAAAAGATTGCTTGTGTGCATAGTTTCCTTATTAGCTTGTTTTTCTCCCTTAATTAAAAATCCTAAAAAATTGCAAAGTTAAAAATCAATAAAAATATGCATTTTAGTTTCTGAATTCCGACTAATTCGTAATATTTCTCATGCTCCTTGTGTTTGACCCTTGTTGTTATAACAGGTTAAAATAAGTAGCAGAGACCGCTGACATGTTTTCGTCCTTTGATTGATTTATCCTTTGATTGTGTGTTTCTCTCTTTTTCTTGATTGACCTTGGCCTTGTGATCTAAGTCGCAACGACCCTTTGATTATCTGATTCCCTAACCCATGTCGCTCTGCTCACATCATCAGAATGACGTCGTTGCCGGGGAGCATGGCTTAGTAGTCCTTGTTCAGCTTATTGCTTTTTTATCTTTATTTTATATAATTGTTTTCTGGCCTATTTTTGCTTCACTTTTTGTGCGAGGAACCATCCGAGGACACTTTGGAGGAGACCTGCACCTGAGGAGGAGCAGAAGAAGAGCATGGATTAGTTATATAAGATATAGTAGAGTAGAGTAGTTAGTTTACCTTTTCAGCAAACTCTTTATTGTTGTAATAATCTTAGACTCTGGACTCTCTTCTTGGACTTGAACCATCGAGGTCTGTTTTTCCGAGCACTGGTGTGCTCGGGGGACCTCACTGAGTTTTCGCAGTTTTGTTTTTATCACATTTTTCTTTGTATTTGATTCCCGCAGATTTGGCCCCTAGACTTAGGAATTTTAATTTATTGTGACTTAATTAGCTAAGGCCTAATCCCTAATTGCTTGCTTGCACCTATAGATCATAATTGGAATTAGCTAAAAATAAATAATAAAAAATTAACTCAATCGATTGTGAGGTCATGTGCCGCTAGAGTATAGCACGTACATGATCTGTTGTGGCGGACACCGATCGACATCCAAGACCAGACATCGACCTGTCTCTCTGATCAGTTAGCTATTGTTCTTCACGATCATTAGAAATAGCTCATCTTAGGGTCGATTTCTTGGTACATCATATAGTTAGTTTACTTTCAGTCTTTTAATTTATGCGCGGATCACCCTGCATGTAGAGTGCTGGCGATAGGTACACATCTCTTTCTTTGCGTGCATCATAGTATTTGATCGCACATCAGCCTTTTCGACTTCTCCCCCTATTTTTGGACTTAAAGTAAATCAAGAGTTCGAAAAATTCATTAGGAGTTGTTTTCATTTGAAAACACCTAAAAAGAGATAATCATAAAATTGAGACTGCTAATGCAAACTTGACCCTAAAATCCACCTTATTTAAAAATATTTATTTTAGGGGGAGTCACCCCTCATTGGTTGGTTTGTATGTAGCGAGAGAGTGACCCGTACACTAGGCTAGAGCCATAACTGAACTTCCTTAAGACTACCAGTCTCGTGGTTAGTCGTTCTCTAGTGAGGATTTCACCGGGTAGCCAGTAATCGGTTCGGGACTTCCTTAGTAGATTGGGCAGATAAGGTAGCCGGTAAACGGTCCGCATCCATACTGGCTGGAAAAGATCTAACTGCGGGATTGGGCCAGTCTCCTGGGAGAATCGAGTTCCTACCAGCTCGCTTAATCGCTCTTATAGACTGATTGATCACCTAAAATAAAATCGACAAGATAAACAACCAATCCTTTATGGTCATCAGCTCAATGTCGAGTAGGTGAATTGAGGGTTTGATTGCCGATCTTGTTTGCATTCCAAATCTTATCTGTACTTATCCCTACGTTACGATGATGGGAAGGAGGTCCCTTAGGCTACCTTTGATAGCACTGCTCTCGAGCACTCCTTCCCACTCATCTAAGGCAGTTTTGAAGAGCCCAGACCTGCTCTCTGAATTTGAGTTTGCTACCACCCTGTTCCTCCTCGATCACCCTTCTTCCACCAGTCCTGAGTTGCCCGAGCAGAGGCTAGCACAGATTTATGTACACTTGACGGCACCTGAGTTCAGGTCATTTACCTTTGCAGAGTCCCACGAGATGGCCAGCAACGACGAACACACCGATGAGCAGCCCCAGGGTTCTACTTATGTTCTTGATCAGGGCATCATCAACAACACACTCCTAGCCTCCATGGAGATGATGAAGAGACAAATGAGAGATCATGGAGCATTTATGGAAGATGTATGTCGAGAGTTAGCGCAGATGCGAGCTGGAGGAGGAACAAAATGGACACCCGGAGGATCAGCCAGAGCTAGTTAGACAAGCACGGCCGATGAGATAGTTGCACAACCCTTGTGCAACCCTCACACATCGCGGGATCCATCTCCCTTAGATTCTGGGCGACTTCAAGCTCGGCCCCTAGACGATCCAGTTACTGCCCAAGTTCCATGGTCTAGCCACCGAGGAGCCGCATCTGCACTTGCAAGAATTCGAGATGATCTATAGTACAGTCCACG
Source organism: Ottelia alismoides (assembly GCA_037367405.1). Classification (NCBI taxonomy): domain Eukaryota; kingdom Viridiplantae; phylum Streptophyta; class Magnoliopsida; order Alismatales; family Hydrocharitaceae; genus Ottelia; species Ottelia alismoides. The sequence continues at coordinate 875,080 of JAZKJV010000779.1, forward strand.
ACAGATTCATGGATGCGGACACCATCAAGATGATAGCATTCCCTTTCTCCCTGGTCAACAGAGCAACCTACTAGCTGAAGTATTTGGGGAGATACGTTAGTACTTGGGAGCAGCTCCAGACCAAGTACTTGAATAAGTACTATCCACTTGGCCGGACCAACGCAGCTAGAGCTCTGATCAACAACTTCACCCCAATGAGCAGTTTAACGAGGCATGGGATCGATTTTATGAGCTCATCGACCGGTATCCACACCATGAGATTTCCAATCCCAACTTAGTGTAGAGTTTCTTTTGTAGGATGGCACCAGAGCTGCAGGGGCTCGTCAATGCCTCATGTGGGGGGTCATATTTCGCCAACGATGAGGACCAGGTCTGGGCCATCTATGAGGAGATGCCGAAAACTATACTGTGATGTTCTAGACCCATGTCTACACACAGGGCAAGTCCTTTCCATAGGCTGTATCCTATCAGAGGATAACACGAGTTGATGCGGGTCTATCTACTTCGTCAGCAGCAGCAGCACATACAGAGTCTTCAGCAATTGACATGGGGATTATTAGTAAGACTGCATAGAGATTATCAAGAAGCAGTGCCAGGGCATGATGCAGATCGACCAGTTGTCACAGACTTTCAGTGACCTGAAGACCCAGATCATGTGTCTCTAGGAGGCACAGACGACTTCTTAGCCCCATCTCAGGTCACGGTCTCATCACAAGAGCAACAACTCTTCCCAGCCATCTGCCCAATACCGCCAAGTTCACCACATACAAGCAGAGCTGGTTCAGATGTTGCAGCATTACACTAAGCCACCACCATCTCAGGACACCTAGATGATGGTGTATCAACAAGATCAGCTACTGAAAGTTCTTCCACCTTCCCCTTACGAGTAGGAGCTGTTGATGGAAGTCAACGGGATTTGGTATGACCGACAGTATCCAGGGATCTGTTCTGATCACCCTAGATTCAGGTGGTCTACCGGAGGTGCCTCATCCCAACAACAGCCTCCAGCTCAAGGTGGATAGAGCAGCCAACAGCAGCAGCAACCCCAGTACCCCCAACCATCATACTGCTACCAGTTGGGTCCGCGTCCCTACCATCAGGGACAACTGTGGAGACAGACGCACCCGCAACAGTACACTCAGCCTCCTCCACAACAGTACTAGTAGAGCCAACCTCATTTCCTGCGAGGCCCGTTCGATTCTCATGGACCCATCTATGAGAACCCAACCCTTGACGATATCACCCGCCTACTCTCAGAACAACAGACATCCTTATAGCGAGAGATGGACGAGTAGCGACAGGAGATGAGGGACATCATAAAGGGCAAGGCCGCCATACCCGCTCAGATCAAGAGCTCAATCCGAATAACCTGAAGAGGAAGTCTGAGTAGGTACAGTTCACAGAGACCACCACTCCTAGTGATTCATTGGGTGATATTTCTTCATACCTATTTGATGCTGATTTTGTGAAACTTAGGAGCGGTAGGATGCCAGCTGACAGTGCCTCATCTGAGCGACGACCACACAAGGATACAGGAGCGCCGGACAAGGATGACAACAGTGTTGATGCTGCTGATGATGTTGATGACGGTGGTGCTGAAGCCACCAAGGATGATGATCCAGCCGACGGTACTGAGGCTGTCGTTTCTCAAGATGCATTTGGTGGTACTAACGCCATTATTCTACCAGATGTTGAGCCAGAGCGCGGTGCTGATGCCACGAAGACAAATATTGTGGGTGGTACTGACGCCACCAGTTCTATTTCCTTCTATTTTTGTATCTCAGAATAGTTTAGAAAAGACTAAAAAAATAATAAAGGAAAGGTTTCTTCATCTACTTCGAGTCCATCTGTGTTGCATGTGGATCTTGGTATGGGCTCCATTCCATCACAGACACAAGAACCTATTCCTAGCCCTCTATCCGAGGAGGGCCCAACCATCCCTTTCCCTCAAGCACTCCGCTTGATGAAGGGGAATAAAAAAGAAAATCCTAAAAAGACCCAGCAGTTTGAGTTTAGCTAGCAGATGATAGACAGATTTCAGATTCAGCTGATTCTACAGGAGGCACTTAAGCACATCCCTCTCTTCCAAAAGAACTTGAGAGAGAAGACTACCATCCGTAGGAAGAGAAGGAACCATAATGCCGGGATCCATGTGCTCACTCGTGCCACATGCTTCGCGATTCAGAACCGTTTGCCAGCCAAGAGGATAGATGCATGAGCTCTTTATGTCAGATGCCACATTCATGATCAGCGGTTCGATCGAACTCTATTAGCCAGCGACTCTTCCATCAACCTACTTCCAGCAGCCTTACTCGACCGATTCAAGTTAGCCCTCTTCGACAGAGCAGGATAGTCCTTCAGTTTGCTGATAGATCTGTCAAGAGGCTGAAGGGGTTGTTGAAGGACGTGGTCATCACAATTCAAGGCATGAAATTCCCCGTGGACTTCGTTGTTTTGGACAAGGAGATCCCTGAGTCTGTGACAGATACCCCCATCATTCTAGGACGTCCATTCTTGGCCACAACCAAGGCGGTGTCTGAACATAATAGTTGGAGGGTGTACTTTCGTGTCAAGGTTGAAAGTATACAAATAGAAACGATCGATGAGACTAGAGCGCGAGATTCATCTTGCTCAGAGCAGTTCAGTGATACATAGCAGATGCAGAGGCAGAGCGAGATGTCCACCAGGAGTGTGATTATGTGATCACAAATGACGAAGTAGTTTGGTCTGACCTTATTTTACAAGCTCTTGTCTCATCTTCAGAACATATCTACATCTTCCAGCAGATGAGAGTTCGGAGAGCACATTTCTAGCAGAGGACACATTTGAGCCTAACGATTACGCCATGGAGATCGAAGTGGATTTTGTTTCTTGTGATTCTGATTCAGATCCCTTGGATTCGGACATAGATTGGGCTGAGTTTGATGAGCTATTACCTTGTTTGATTCCTATAGAGCCGACGGCTATGGTGGAGACTAAGCTAGCACCGATTGCAGACACACCAGCAGTGTCGTCCTCACCAGATTTTCATGATCAGCGAGAGTTCTCACATTCAGATCTGGTTGCTTTCACGCAGACATTCTAGAAACTAGATTTACCAGCTCCCAGTTGCCCAGAGTAGAAGCCTTTACCGCAGTCGCTGAAGTATAGATTCCTTGCAGGTGAGCATTGAAGGATACGGGAGGATCCTTAAGCGCATCACGGAAGCGTGATGATTGTATCATATACGATCAAGAGCGACTAGTCATACTAGTTGCTCGATGCAACGGAATTTAAAAAAAATAAAGACGAAACCACATGATCCATAAACCATTTATGAATCATTTCGTCTAACCATATGGTAGATAAAGGAATACATGTTGTAGCGTGGCTGCGATCGAGCTTATAAGAGAAGAAGCCTCCTGTCTCAAGTACGAACTTCATAGGAGATGCTTACGAGTGCGGGGATGAGTCGCGGGGATCTCGCAATCCAAGTAGCTGTCCAAGCAAGAGAACTCCTGATCTCGTCACACGAGATCGTATGTCTTCTTTGCGAGCGAGAATCACCAAAGAAGATGGAGTACCGAGAGTCGTCGAAGCACAACATAAAGCAACGATGAGGGCCTTCTTCCTTCTAGGGTAGGGTGGACGGCCACCCAAGAGAGAGAGGAGGAAGAGGGCACGAGAGAATGAGAGAGAGAGAGTAGAGAGACTTCGTCAAGTCTGTGTATCTCGAAGAGAAAGGCATGCCTCTTCTTATATAGGGTTTTGGGAGTCCATGGATCCCAATCCATGGACAACACATAATCAATGGATGAGTTTGATTTGTGTTCCTTTGAACGGCTAGGATGCTGTTGGTAAAATAAAATAACAAGTGATTTAATTTAGATTAATTAATATTGATAAAAAAATATAATTAATCTCAAACTAAATCATATTTGACTAGAGATAGGATAATGAGAAGACCATGGTCCACTCCTAAGTAAGGGGGAACAACTACTCTTCTCCACATGGAGAGTTGTAGCCGTCCTCCGCTTGTTAGATAGGACTTGGTCAATCTCCTAATATATCATGAGATCTCATTATCTCGTGATATCTCCTATAACTCTTGTCAAAAATAATTTTCACAAAAAATAATTCCAAATTATCTTTTGGAAAATATCAATCAAGCCGTTGAAAAATTGTGAATCTCATTCACAATCCAAAACTAAGTGTAATTATATTTTCAATTAATTATTCAATGTGAATCCCATTCACATTAATAATTAATCAACAAATATAAATCACACAAGTCTCTCTCTAATGTATATTATAAATCGTATTTACACTATACATGGATAATTGGATAGTGCTATCCACATTATCCATATCCACATTAATTAAATCACATTTAATTACATTGGATACTCATTCTCATGCATTTAGATAATGTGAATCGAATTCACATTATTCATGATAATTAAATCACATTTAAATATCCATTTCTCAATGCTCAGATATAATTCAACCTTGGAATTATTCTTGAACTCTTTCAAGAACAATGCGCTTTCTCTGCAGATACTTGGAGATAAGGACATGGCGATTGTATTGTTCCACGTATAGTGACTTGGATATTGAGATCATATCTCAAATCCAGATCTCGTGTATCTCTCAGAGATGCTTGATTTAATCAAGGCCGCAAATCTAATTTTCTCATTGCATCTGAATCTCATTCAAATCAATGCCCAACACTTGGATCAAGATCAGATTGCTTCTCTACTGAGAGGAGTCACTAAAATCCAGACTTGTTTCATCACTCCCTTGGAATGGAAGCGTCATGGTTATACAATCGATTATTGATCACATTACCCTCAGGTATTCCTATACATGTACATCCTGCATACTGGAAGACCTGTGATCAAACCGAAGATATAGATCAATTTTACACTGTCATCTTCAGGGTTTCATCAACAAGTTTCTCAATCGGTCATTGGGATTTGGTATTGATCATATGCTTTCCAAAAGCATATATCATACCTTCAAATTCGTGTCATGCTTCTAAAGCACGACGACCATGCATGGAATTTGTTCGGTCCTAATACCTCATGAGTGAGCTCATGTCTTCCGGTTCAGAAGTGAACATGTATGATCCTTTTGAGAGATCGTATTACTCATATGCCCTTATATGCACACCAGCTCGCCGGTGTATAGACCTTGGTTAGGTCATCAATCTATTGGTCTGCCAAATGTACATACTCAGACATATAGCAATACATCTGTCTCCGGTCTGAGGATGCGTGCCTATATCGTGATAGTATTCGATATAGGACTTTGGTTATCTCGATCTCGTTAAGTCAACCTTTTGACCTAACTAATATGACATCTCCGAATCTCTATTCCTATGCTGAGGACCTACATCAAGAGGTTAGTCAGATATCAGCCTATATAAGAAAGGATTGCCATCTCCTACTCAGGCTGGAGATCATCTCTTAACAATCATTTGATGGTGTTTGATGAGTCCTCAATCTAACTCCTTAGATATTCATCCAAACACCAGCCTCTATGATTCAATTATTGAATCAACAGCTGTATGATTATTAAGATGGCCATGGTACATAACCCTAATTGTACAGAGGGACCTTATAGTGCATTCGTTCACTTATTTTCAGACAGGGAGTGAAATAAACCAATAACTTTTATTGATATATCAAACATTACAATAACATTTATTGTAGGAATGGTTCGCCCCGGGCTCACATTTCTAACAATCTCCCACTAGACCTCAGAACCATTCAGGTATAATCCTTAAGACCATACTCAGTACATGCTGGTCGAAAACCTTCGGTGTCAAAGGTTTGGTAAGAGGATCAAAAACGTTATCGGCAGAGGCCACCTTGGTGATGATGATGTCACCACGCTTTTGAATCTCCTGAATGATGTGGTATTTCCTTTCCGCGTGCTTGCTCTTTTGATTCCATCTGGTTTTCTTTGCTTGGGCAATGGCTCCCGTGTTATCGTAGAGTAACGAGATGGGAGTATCAAAGGAAACAAAGCTAAGTTCCAGAATGAACTTGCGCAACCACACCGCCTCTTTCGCAACATCCGATGCGGATATGTATTCGGCTTCTGTTATTGAATCTGCCGTAATGTCCTGCTTCTTGCTTCTCCAGCTCATAGCACCACCGTTCAACAAGAACATAAACCCTGATGTCGACTTTCGATCATCAATATCAGACTAGAAGTTAGAATCTGTATATCCCAAGACTTGGAGATCACCATCTCCATAGACCAAGATATAATCTTGTGCCCATCTTAGATATTTAAATATGTTCTTTATTGCATTCCAGTGTTGTTCTCCATAGCAAGATTGGTAACGACTTACCACTCCCACTGCATGGCAGATATCTGGCCTTGTACACATCATGGCGTACATTAAGTTTCCTACAGTCGATGTGTAAGGGCATCCGGCCATGGCTTTCTTTTCCTCAACACTTTGAGGGGCCATCCCTTTAGATACGTGGATACCATGTCTTAAGGGAAGGAAACCTTTCTTAGAATTCTCCATACGGAAATGGTCCAAGATTTTCTTAATGTACCCATGTTGTGATAATCCCAATGTCCTCTTTTCTCTGTTTCTGAACAGTTTCAGACCCAAGATATAAGAGGCTTCTCCAAGATCTTTCATCTCAAAAGTATGGTATAGCCAAATCTTAACACCGGTCATCATTCATGTATCATTCTCAATAATAAGGATGCCATCTACATAAAGCACGGTGAACACAATGGCACTCCCACTAAGCTTCTTGTACGCACATGGTTCATTAGGGTTTTGCACAAAATCATAACTCTTTATGTTTTCATCAAATCTGATGTTCCAGCTACGAGAAGCTTATTTGAGCCCATAGATGGATTTCTTTAGCTTCTATACTTTTCCTTCCTCGGCTATGAAGCCCTGGGGTTGCTCCATATAGATATCTTTTTCAAGGTATCCGTTGAGGAAAGCCGTCTTAACATCCATCTGCTAGATGTCGTAGTCAAGATATGCAGCTATAACTAGCAGTGTCCTGATGGATTTAAGCATAGCCACAGGAGATAACATCTCATCGTAATCGATGTCTTCTCTCTGTGTGTAGCCTTTGGCTACGAGCCGTGCCTTGAAAGTCTCTACTTTCCCATCATATCCCCTTTTCCTCTTGAAGATCCATTTACACCCAATGGGTTTTACCCCCTTAGGTGGATCCTCTAGGGTCCATACACCATTCTTATGCATGGAGTCTATTTCAGACTTCATCTCTAGCATCCATCTATTCATGTCATGATCCGTGAGTGCTTCATCAAATGAAGTAGGATCATTGTCAGTTTCACCTGACACATGGAATCCATACCTTTCAGTTGGTGCAACCACCCTCGAACTCCTTCGAAGAGGTATGTGTGATTCATCTTTATTTATCTCTTCAGTTTCTGGTTCAGGGAGCTCAGAATCCTCAGGGGACTCAATGAGTTCCTCCACTTCATTTTTGTCTTGACCCTCAAGGAAGTCATCCTCTAGAAAAATCTTACATCTCTAGAGACGGATACCTTTTGAGTCTCAGGGTCATAAAGCTGGTATCCAATACCATCCTTAACATACTCAATGAAGTAGCACTCTCTAGTGCGAGATTCTAGCTTACTTGCGTCCACGTTCTTCGCATGGACCAAGCATCCCCAAATTGTTAAGTGCTTGATGATGACTCGCTTTTGCTACTCGGGTTAAGGAATATCAAGGTCGTTGTGACCCGAATCGCAAAGCAAAATCAGTCAAGAAAATCAGACCACCAAATAAAAGAATCAAACACTCAAAGCGAAGCAAGTAGTCTTGCTAATTTATTTTACCTGATATAGCTACCAGGGTCGATCACAAGGAGCATGGGATGGAAAACCTACGAAGTAGTCGGGAAACCAAGAAAAAATAAAGAAAATGGTGGTTTTTAATTTTTGGATTTTTTTATGATTTTTAAAAAATGAGAAAAGAATAAAAGCAAATCAAAAGGCAACAATCAAGCAATTATTTAAAGATCCAAAAATATTCAAAAGTTCCCAACAAAAATATTTTCGTGTTTTTAAAATATTCAAATGTTTTTGTGGATTTTATGGGGTTTTTCTGATTTGTAATTAATTTTTTAAAAATCAAATAAAGTCATAAGAAATAATGTACAACTGGAATCTAAAGGCACATTAAAAATAATTAAAATGCCTATAAAATTCGAGCAGCAATTTTATATAAAACTAGAAAAAATCTACATATAGAAGAAGAAAACGCATTTTTTTGAATTTTTAGGAATTTTTAATGATTTTTCCAAGGTTTTTACTCTTTTTTAATTTTTATGAGTTTTATAAATGAGAATAAAATGAAAATTGCATAGAAATTCAAACAACATAAAACACACAATTAGAAATTTTTTATAATTTTTCAATTTTTTTAATATTTTATTTTATTTTTTAAAAACAGATAGTGATACTTTTGAAGGTTTTTGAATTTTTAAAAAAATAACAAGTGAAATCAAAATAGAACAAAAAATTCACCAAAATTCATACACAGTGGCAGGAGCCACATGTCAAAATTTCTCTATTTTTGGAGCTAAAATGCTATTTATTTAATCAAAGAAAAAACACACAATACATAGGGACCAAAATGCAAAGAAAATAATTCCTGGGACCCAATGATAACACGCAAGAAAAACATAGGTCGTTTCTGCAAATTTCCCACTAATATTCGCACATATCACAAATTCGCACTCGCAGGGGCATATTTGTAAATATGAAAAACTAAATATGCAATTAGTAATAATAAAGAAGTTTAGGGTACAACGTGCAAATATCCTAGAAAAACACGTGACAACACCCGTGGGTCCACACAAACAGGACTAAAATGCAAATACAGAAAACTGCAGGTAAGTGCAAAGTAGTCTAACTGTGTACTTTATTTTACAGACTAAAATAAAAACGAAAATAAATGCAGGGTAGAATGAGCAATATACCCATGATGGCACGTGAGCGGCAGGTGATGGGACGCGTGGCGACTGCTGGTGAGACGCAATCATGCAGCTCTAGCGCATCAGGTGTCAGATCTGATGGTTGTCCGATGTCGGCTACGTGGCTGGTACGGGGCCGTTAGATCTGACATCTAATGGCCTGACCCCTCCAAGTGAATGAACGACTAGGATGGCATTTGGAAGGTGCGAGCGATCTAACGACAGAGAGATCCTCTGGACGAACTGAGCTGGGGCGAACTTCGTCGGAGCACCGAGGGTGATCGGTGGCTCCGATGAAGGATCTGGATGCGTCAAAAGGACCAGAGGGCCCTTTGGTGTCTGGTGGTCAGCTCCGATGGAGTGGCTATCGGTCGGATCGACGTGGCGATGACTGGGACTTGGAAGCACTCCAGTGAAGGTGGACGAAGATGTTCCGGATGGTCTTCACACGTGTCAAGGCCTGCACAAGATAGCTCAGACTCGGAGAAAGGCTCCGGTCAGGGTTATTGGGTATGAAATAGAGAGAAGCGACGGTAGATGGGGGTGGGTCTCCGACGAAGGTGATAGATGACCTAATCTTGGCAATCTGAGCCAAGGTCAGGGTGATCAGGATGCGTGGGAAGATGAAGGGTGAGTGGGAGCGTCGATCTGAAAGGGTGGATGAAGGGGGCGAGGCTCCGACTGGCTAGTTGGAGCTGGTGGAGCAACAACGGAGCGCAAATGCAAAATTGGATAGATAAAGGAGCCAGGAACTATGGAATGGTTACCTGAAGGACCTAGTGTGATCCTGAGCTCCAGGGGACGTGAACGACGGGGTCTTTGCCTCGATTTTGCTGCGACTGGCAGAGGAGGCTCTTCGTGGCGGTGCTCCGACCACGACAGTTAAACGTAGGCTACACAACTCCTCTCCAAGCGCCAAGAGTAGCCTCTGATTGCTGTCACCAAGGCAGAGGTGTCTACGGTATCAAAGAAGGTTGTGGCATGAGCTACTAAGCTCGGGAGGCGAGTGAAGGATTTATAGGGTGTCCCAGGTAGCTGGATAGATTGGGTCGGAGCGTGCAAACCGAGGTCGATCCGCGCCTCCCTAGGGATCCACGAGGATCACAGATCCACTGAGGAGATGCAGGCATAAATTCGGAGCAAGAGGGCGTAGGATCTGATCAGGGTAATTGGGTGAAAATCGTGCAGAAACCGGATCCGTGCGAGGGGGAGTCCGGGAGGGGTAGTTGACCGAGGTCAACAATCCTCCTGGACCAATCAGAAAATAGATATCTAAAAATATTTACAAAATCAATTTAGAATAGTAATTGATTTTAAATCGAAAAATGTACAAAATGAAAAATATTTATTATTTTCCAAACTATTTTCTATGATTTTTATTTATTTTTATGAAAATAAATTATGGTATATACAATATATTGTATTATATACATGTATAAAATACCTATGTATTTTGTACAATTATTTTTAATTTATTATTTTTACAAAAAATACCTCAATTTTATATTTTATTTATTTACAACATAATATTGGAGTGTGAAATTATTTTTATTTTGTTTTTATGATTTATTTACAAGTGTAGAATAAATAGGGCAAGATACATATATACATGTATTATATACAAGGTGAGAGAGAGAGCTATATTTTATTTTGTTTTATTTTATTGATTTTTGTTTTATTTTTATAAATATATACAAGGAACTAAAAATACCTTTTTATTTTTATTTTTGTAAAAATAAATTATATACAAAAAGGGTGTATATGTACAGGGTTAGAGTGGCCCTATCTCTCTCTATGGCTTAAAGTGGCCCTATCTCTCTCTACTTCTTTTATTTGGCGATCATGCCCATGCTGGACCCTCTCTCAGTCTCTTGGGTTTAGGTCACTCAATATTTATTCTAAATATTTCCTTCTTTTTGTTTTATTCTTTATTCTTTTATTTTTGCACAAATACGTGCTAATTTTGAAATATTAACAAATGCATGCTTATTGCTAAATTATTGTATTTACAACTATCTAAATGATGATTTCCCAAGATAATTAGCTAAAACTAAAAGAATAAAGAGTGATGAATGGGGCTTCATCATCCCCTATACTTTACTTTTGCTAGTCCCTTAGCAAACACTTATTTGAAAAAGAAGTGAAAAGAACAAGAAATAGAAAAAGAAGGAGAATCAAGGTTGATTATTAAACTTGCCTTCATTAAATTGAAGTATGGAGCTCAGTCAGACCTTTGGATTATTAGTTTGTAAGAACCTTATTTGGACTTAGGTTTAAAACTTAACAGCCTCTAAGTTCCACTAATCTATGGTCAAGACTCCTCAACAATCCAGATCAGAACAAGTCTACATACACAAACTCTAATGACCATGAATCTTTCCTTGTACTGTGTAAGTGATATGTAGCTCCCCACCTCAGAAATAGCAAAGTAACAGTCCCCCTCAACAAGGTAACTCTAATGCCCTAGTATGGCAACTCTTTCCTCGAGGAGTGGGGTATTCCCTTCTAAGTTCAAGTACAACCGGCTCAAGAAGAGGAGGAAGAAGAGAATGGACCATGGCCAGTGTAGCCATGTATCCCAGAGAGCCCAACCAGTATAGCTAAGTCTCCATGCTGCAAGCTTCATGAGATGAGAATATGTAACATAAGCTTTGCTTTATTTTGCTATATACAATCCGGTGGGTATTTCATTTTCTCTCAGACCCACCACTTTTTTTAGAGTTTTCTTTCTTTTGCACATTTTTTTTCGATGTGCATATGTATATAATATCTACATGGTGCAACATATATATAAGGAGTTTTTCCTCTTGAGCCAGTAGAGTATCCCTCTTTTGAAGCATTATTGCAACCCACAACTCCTATCTTTAGACCTCAATGCTGCCAGACCAAGTTGAGATGCACTTCCTTCACTAAAAGAATACGAGAGTTTCTGCCTAGAAGTACTACCCTCGTATGCTATCCCAAGCCAAAGAAGTATGCCTCCTCACCACCTCATCCGTAGAGAGCTATGTGTAAGGTGTTGGTGCAAGTAAAGATATTGTCTGTGAAAGTCATGTGTACGTTGTTAAGTGTTCTACTTAGGCTCATCAAGATGACATATGATCATAGCCTAGTGGACTCAAAGAATTAAGTCCCAATGGACCTGAAAAGTCTCAATCCTAAGCCCTATAAGGTTCCTCTTAGAATTAGGTGGATTAAGGTCTTAACCAAGCTCCATTTTCCAATTTAATTCCAGGCTAGTTTAAATGTCAACTATGATTCAGAAAAATTGTTCAAGTATATACAAAAATGTTTTTATGTAAGTTTTGAAAATGTGCAAAATTTTTGAAAAATGTTCGAATGAATGAATGCATGGCTGCAGAAGTTTTGCAAACTATTTACACATATTTACACAAGGATTTTTTGCCAACTTTTTGTTTTTCAAACATTTTACAAACATTTCGTACTATATACATAATTTTGATATCAAAATATTTACAAACTCTTTACACACAAAACATTTTTACAAACATTTGTACAAAAACAATTTTATAAATAGCTATGTATGTGCAAGAAAGAATTTTATGTACAAGAAAAAAATTTAAAATTTTATGGTTTTTAGATAAGAGGATTTTAGCCATTTTATTTATTAACACAATCACACAAAGTACGAGTTATGGCTAATGTATATATGAAATATATACGACATCCCCCTATACTTAGCTCGAACGATGTCCACAGAGTGGATCATAAGCGATGAAAAAGACACAACTTGTGCTTAGTATAAGGAAGTGAAAAGGAATGATATACTACAACGATGAATCAAAGAATAGAATGGAAAAGAATCTCGGTGTTTCCCCCTATACTTAGGATCTTGTAGTCCTAAGTACAACAGACTGTACACAAAGGGAAATCCGAGTGGAAGGATGTACTGGGTCTACCTCCCCTATACTTGGGGTAAAATATCCCTGAGTATAGGCAGCAAAGCAGAAGTAAAAAGAATCAAAAGAGAAATCAAAAGTCTGACACCCCCTATACTTAGGGTAAAGTGCACCCTAAGTATAGCATAATCAAAGATGCAAATGGAGTGTTGGACTGAAGAATGGGATGATATGGACATCTGGATCTATTCATGGCGGAAGACAGTGATAATCAGGCGTGCGATGCAACAGATGTGAGTCAAAGACCACATCTCATGCAAAATGAATAGGGGCGACGTCAACGACCAGTGGCTCATGATCTAGATATGGTTTGAGCCACTGCCCGTTAACACAAAAGGTAGAATCATAGACATTTCAGATATGTCAATACTTCCATTGTCATGTACCTTTCAGACCAGGTATGGTCCCTTCCATTTGCTCTGCAACTTCCCTAGAAATAATCTAAGCCTAGCATCGAACAACCATACTCTCTGACCTGGTTCAAACTGTTTGTGGCGGATATGAGAATCATGCCACTCCTTCACTCTCTCCTTGTATTGTAGGCTGCTCGAAAAGGCCGCATATCTAAGCTCCTTCAGGGTTGCCAATTCTGCCTTCCTCTGTTCTCCTACACTCACTAGATCCAAAAGTATGTCTGTGACAACCCAAAGTGACTTATGCCTAATCTCAACAGGTAAATGGTAGTGCTTGCCATAAACGAGGTGAAAGGGAGACGTACCCAAAGGAGTCTTGAAGGAAGTCCGATATGCCCACAAGACCGAGTCCAAAAGCTGTGACCAATCATTTTGGTCAGGGCAGACTACCTTCAACAATATAGTCTTGATCTCCATGTTCGACACTTTAGGAAGACCATTGGTCTGAGGATGATATGGAGTGGCTACTCGATGGTCAATGCTGAATTCGCTAGCAAGGGCCTTTACCTTGTCGTTGATGAAATGAGACCCCCCATCATATATCAACACTCTAGGCACCCCGAACTGTGAAATGATATTCTTCCTCAAAAATCTACGTACAGTCCTAACATTTGCGGTTCGGGCGGGGATGGCCTCAACCCAACGACTAACATAATCAAAGGCTAGCAAAATGTAATCAAATCCCTGACTCTTAGGGAATGGACCCATGAAATCGATGCCCCATGCGTCAAAAACCTCACAGAAGTGAATGGGCTGCATTGACATCATATCACGCTGTCCACAAGTGCCCATCCTCTGACAGTCAGTACACCTCTTCACGAATTCATCAAAATCCTTGAAGAGGGTAGTCCACCATAGACCAGATTGGAGCACTTTCTGTGTCGTTCTCCTCCCAGAGTGATGTCCTCCTGCCTCAAGCTTGTGGCAATAAGTGAGGACTCTATGGTGCTCCTCTTGAGGAATGCACCGACGCCAGACGCTATCCCCTCCTTCATGATAAAGGACAGGATCCTCCAAATAGTAGAACTTGGCCTTCGTGAGGAAGATCTCAAGTTGCTGCCTGGTCCAACCTTGTAGAAATTTCTTGGCAACAAGATAGTTCACAATGTTAGTGTACCACGTGAGTGAGGCGATAGAAAGGATCGCCTCATCTGGGAAGTTCTCAAATATGGGATCAATATGCTCAGAATCCTCAAGATGCTCTAATTGGGAGAGATGATCCGCCACCACATTCTTGACTCCAGGATTATCCTTAATCTCAATATCAAACTCTTAGAGTAGAAGGATCTATTTAGTCAGTCTTGCTTTGGCATCCTTCTTTGCCATGAGGTACCTGATGGCGGTGTGGTATGTAAAGATACTCACCTTTGGTCCAATGATGTAAGATGCGAACTTATCTAGGGTGAAGACTACGGCTAGCATATCCTTCTCAGTGACAGTATAGTTCCGTTGCGCGACATCCAATGTACTGCTATCATAGTGAATGGCAAATGGTACTCTATCCCACCTCTGTCCCAACATGGCCCCTATGGCAAAATCAGAGGCATCCGTTGTGATCTCGAATGGGAGAGACCAATCAGACGGCTGAAGGACAGGAGCCTCAACAACTAGACTCTTGAGAGACTCAAATGATGCAAGACACTTATCATCCACAATGAACTCGAAGTCTTTGGTCAGCAAATCAGTCAATGGTCATGCAATCCTGCTAAAATCATGAATGAAGCGCCGATAGAAACCAACATGCCCCAGAAAAGACCATAACTGTCGCAAGTTGGACGATAGACTGAGTTTCCTAATGATGTCCACCTTGGCCGGATCAACCTCCATGCCCCTATTGGAGATGATATGACCAATCACCGTCCCTTGAGTCACCATGAAGTGACTCTTCTCCTAAGATAGCACAAGATGGACCTCGATGCATCACTGAAGGACACGGTCTAGGCAGTCAAGACAAGCATCAAACCCATCATCATAGATCGGAAAGTCGTCCATGAAGACCTCCAAGCACTCACCCACCATGTCCGAAAAGATGGACAACATGCACCTTTGGAATGTCGTCGGGGCATTACATAGACCAAAGGGCATCCGTCTGAAAGCATATGTCCCAAAGGGACAGGTGAATGTGGTCTTGTCATGGTCTTCGGGTGCAATGGCCACCTGGTTGTAACCAGAGTACCCGTCAAGAAAATAGTAGTGACTCTTCCCAATTAGCCTCTCTATAATTTGATCAATTAAAGGCAGCAGGAAATGATCCTTTTTTGTGGCATGGTTCAATCATCTGTAGTCCACACAGACCCTCCAAGAAGTGGGTACTTGAGTAGCGGTCTCCTCTCCAGACTCACTCACAACTGTAGTGATGCTCGTCTTCTTGGGCACCACATGTAATGGACTAACCCTCTTGGAATTGGAGATGGGGTAGATAAAATCAGCACTCCACCATTTCGAGATTTCCTTCATGACAACCTCTCGAAGGTTCGGGTCAGCCGCCGTTGGAACTCACACGACGGCTTAGCATCCTCTTCGAGATAGATATGGTGGGAGCACAAGGTCGGACTTATCCCCTGGAGACCAGCTACGCTCCATCCTATCGCCTTGTGGTTCTTTTCAAGAACCTCCATCAAACAAGATTCTTGCTCTCCGGTCAAATCCGCTGAGATAATGACTGGGTGCATCTCATGTTCGCCCGCAAGGAACCTATACTTCAACGACTGCGACAAGGGCTTCAGCTCTAGACAACTGGGAGCTGGCATATCTGGCCTCTGAAAGGTCTGAGTGAAAGCAACCAAATCTGCATGGGAGAACTCTCGCTGATCATGACAAGCTGGTGAAGACTGCTCTACTGGTGTGTCTGTGCTCTGAATAGGATCAATCTCCACCCTAGCTACTGGCTATGTAGGAATCATACATGGAATCAACTCATCAAACTCTGCCCAATCAATATCTGACTCCGAGTGATCTGAATCTGAATCAAAAGAAATGTCTACTGTCTCGCTCTCCTGAACGCGATCTACTGTCTGAAATGTGTCCTCTGCCACGAATATGCTTTCCAAGCTCTCCTCTGCTGGAATCTATGCCTCAGTGGGATCTGATGGTGAGAGGATGGCTTGTGAAACAAGGTCTGACCAACCAGCTTCATCGTCTATGATCACAAAATCGCACTCCTGGTGGACATCTCGCTCTGCCATTGTCATTTGCTCTGAATCACTAAGCGGCTCTGAGCAAGCTGAATCTTGCGCTCTAGTTTCGCCGATCATCTCTATTTGTATACTCTTTCCCTCGACGCGAAAGTATACCTTCCCTCTATCATGATCGGACACTACCTTGGCTGTGGCCAAGAATGGGCATCCTAGAATGATGGGGGTATCGGTCACAGACTCAGGGATCTCCGTGTACAACATAACAAAGTCCACAAGGAATTTCAGGCCCTGAAGTGTGATGACCACATCCTTTAACAACCCCTTCGGCCTCTTGACAGATCGATCAGCAAACTAAAGGACTCTCCAGCTCTATCAAAGAGGGCCAAACTCGAATCGATCGAGTAATGTTGCCGGAAGTAGGTTGATAGAAGATCCATTGTCTAATGGAGTCCGATTGAACCTCTGCTCATGTATGTGACATCTGACATAGGGAGCTCCTGCATCTGGCCTCTTGGTTGGCAGACGGTTCTGGATGGCGAAGCAGGTGGCATGAGTGAGCACATGGATCTCTGAATGGTTGTTCCTCCTCTTCCTGTGAATAGTGGTCTTCTCTCTAAGGTTCCTCTGGAAGAGAGGGATGTGCTCCAAGGCCTCCTGTAGAGTCAGTTGTATCTGGAATATGTCTATCATCTATTGGCTGAACTCTAGCTGCTGTGATTTTTTTGGATTTTCTTTTTTAGTCCCCTTTGCCAAGCGGAGTGCTTGAGGGAAGGGGATGGCTGGGCCCTCCTCAGATGGAGGACTAGGATCAAGTCCCTACTGCTATGGTGAAATAGAATCCACACAAACATCTCCATGCATCGCAGATGGACTCACAAATGAAGAACCCTTTCTTGTACATTTTCCAGAATAGTCCTGAGATACATAAGCAAAAGGAAATGCAACATGAATAGAATGGGTGGCCTCAGTACCACCCACGACATCTGGACTTGCGGCATCAGCACCACACTCTGGCTCAGCATCATACGTGGTGGCATCAGCAACACCTCCTGCATCTGGTGAAGTGCCAGCCTCAGTACCGTCAGCTGGATCTACATCCTTGGTGGCGTCAGCACCACCGTCATCAACATCATCATGAGCAGCATCAGCACCGCTCTCTTCCTCATCTGGCGCTCCTGAGTCCTCGTGTGGTCGTCCCTCACATGAGGCGCCGCCAGCTGGCATCCTACCACTCCTAAGTGTAACAAAGTCAGCATCAAAAGTGTATGCGGAAATATCACCAAGTGAATCACTAGGATTGGTAACCTCTGTAAACTCTACCTGCTCAGATTTCCTCTTCAGGTTGTTCGGATTTGGCTCGATCTGAGCAGGTATGGTGGCATTGCCCTTCACTATCTCTCTCATCTCCTGACAGAACTCGTCAATCTCCCGTCTGAATGTAGCCTGCTGCTCGGAGATAAGGCGGGCTAAAGCTGGGTTCTCATAGGCGGGCCCATGAGAACCGGACGAGTGGCCTCTCTGATAGTGAGCTGTTGCTGTGATGGATGAGAGGGATACCGGGGATGAAACTGTTGAGGCTGCTGTTGCTGCCTCCACGACTATCCCTGCTGATAGGGACGAGGACCCTGCTGCTGGTAAGGTGGATGTGGCTGTGGCTGTGGGAACTGGGGTTGCTGCTGCTGGCTGAACTGGCCACTCTGAACTGGAGGTTGCTGCTGGGAAGAGGTACCTCCGGTCGACCAACGGAATCCGGGATGGTCTCGTCAGATCCCAGGCTGAGGTTGGTCATACCGAATCCCGTTGACTTCCATCAACAGCTCCTGCTCGTAAATGGGTCGGTGGGTGGGTTGGGGGGGGGGACTGTCAGGGGCTGATCCAGCTGGTAGACCGCCATCTGAGTGTCTGGAGATGGTGGTGGAGGGACATACTGCTACTGTTGATGGAACGGCTCTGCCTGAATGTGATGCACCTGTCAGTAGTGGGCAGAGGGCTTGGTCGAGCTGCTGTTGCTGCTAGGATCTGCCCGTGACCTGAGACATGGCTGAGAAGCCGTCTGTGCCTCCTGAAGACACATGATCTGGGTCTTCAGGTCACTCAACATCTGTGCCATCTGATCTATCTGAGACATATCCTGGCACTGCTTCTTCTCAATAAGTTCGATGTGGTCCAACTTCTCACTGATGATACCCATATCAGTGGCCGTCAACTCTGCCTGTGTTGCGGCTACTAAAGATGTGGAAGGACCGGCATTGACCTGTGCTATCCTCTGATAGGACACATCCTGTGGTGTGGGCTTCCCTGTGTATAGAGGCGGATCTAGGACATAACTGTATAGTTCTCTACCATCTCCTCATAGATGGCCCAGACCTGATCCTCATCCTTGGCAAAATAGGAACCCCCATATGATGCGTTTACTAGCCCCTACAACTCCGGTGTAAGCCCGCAGAAGAAACTCTGGATAAGATTGGGCTTGGATATGTTGTGATGGGGACACCGGTCAATGAGCTCTCTAAGCCTCTCCCATGCCTCATGGAATTGCTCGTTGGGGAGCATGGAAAAGTTGTTGATCAGGGCTCTGGCTGCATTCGTCCGGCCAAGTAGATAGTACTTATTCAAGTACTTGTTCTGAAGCTGTTCCCATGATGTGACGTATATCCCTAGGTGCTTCAGCCAGTTGGTTGCTCTGTCTATGAGGGAGAATGGAAAAGCCATCATCCTGATGGTATCCTCGTCCACGAGGCGATCGTGGACCATTCTGCAGATCATCTCGAACTCCTGGAGATGGAGGTGTGTCTCCTCTATGGCGAGTCAGTGGAATCGGAGTAGAAGCTGGATGGTATGAGGCGGGAGCTTGAAATATCCCAAAATGGCTAGCAGTTGAATCCATCTGTGGGTCAGAGTTGCACCAGGGTTGTGCAACTCTCTCATCGGTCGTGCAGGTGCTGCTGGCTATGATGGTTCCTCAGGCTCTCCCTCAGGGTTATTACCTCCTCCACCGGCTCTACGCTTCTCTTTGTCTGCTTTCATCTGCTCCATCTCTCGATGCATGTCCACCATGAAAGCCCCTGATCTCTGATCTGACATTGCATGGTCTCCAAGGAGGCTAACATGATGTTGTTGATGGCACCTTGACCTAATACATAGGTCTGGTTCCCGCTAGGTCCATCAGTGCACTCCTCACTACTGGCCATGGTCTCTGCAAAGGTAAAATACCCTAACTCAGGTGTTGTCAAATCATTAAATGTCTGCTGCAGTCTCTGCTCGGGAACCTCAGGACTGGTAGAAGGGTGGTCGAGGGGGAACAGGGTGGAGTGAAACTCGGGTTTCGAGAGCGGGTCTCAGCTCTCGCGAACCAACCTAGATGAGCGGACCGGAGTGCTCGAAAGCAGTGCAGCCAAAGGCTGCCTAAGGGAACTCCAACCCATCATCGTGATGTTGCGAGTAAAGGAATATGAGATCTGAAAAAAACACACAAGATCAGTCAAGGAAACCCCCAATTCACCTACTCACATAGAGCTAATGACCGTAAAGGTTTGGTCTTTTATCTTGTCAATTTTATTAGGTGAGCAGACATTCTTTCAGAGCGACTAAGCGAGTTGTTGGGAATCCAACCCTCTCAGGAGATTGTCCCGATCCCAAGGCTAGATCTTTCCCAGCCAGTACAAGTCGCAGACCGTTTACCGGCTACCCGATCGACTCGCTCTGTTAAGGATATCACGGCCTGCTTTATCGGAAACTGGAGCGATCCTCACTGGAGAATGACTAACCTGAAATCAGTAGTCTGAGGAGAGGTCGGATATGGATCAAGCCTATTGTGCGGGTCACTCTCTCACTCATCCAAAGCAGACAATGAGGGGGATTGCTCTTCCAAGACAAATTTTTAAGTGAGGTGTCTTTTAGGGTCAAGTGTGTCTTACCAGTCCCAATTTTATAGTTTTTTTTTCTTTTTTTAGGTATTTTTCAAATCAAGCAATGCCTAATGAATTTTCCATTCTCATGATTATTTTAAGTCTAAAAATAGGGAGAGAAGTCGAAAAAGCTGATGCGCGATCAAACATTATGATGCATGCAGAGTACGAAATGCGTACGTGACTCCTGCTCTCTACATGCAGAGTGATCCACGCATAAAATAAAAGTCTGAAATAAAACTACCCATATGATGCAAGAAGAAATTGTCCTTAGACAAATAATTTCTACTCGAGAAGAACGATAGCTAACAGGTCAATAAGAGGGGTCAGGATCCGGTCTCTGATGCCGATCAGTGTCTGCCACAACGGATCCTGCCAGTGCTGTATACGACCTCAAGCGACACGTGACCCCTCAGGTGAGCGAGTTAACTTTTTCTTTTGTGATTTAATTAATAAGGTCCGGTTATTGATCTATAGGAACATGCAATCAATTAGGGCTGGGGCCTTAAATAGTTACGTCACAATCAAGCCAGAAATCCTAAGTCTAAGGGTCAAAACCTTCGAGAATCAAAAATAAAAGAAAAATGCGATAAACACAAAACCGGCGAAAAATCTACGGTGAGGTCCCCCGAGCACACAGGTGCTCAGCGAAACAAACCCGAGATCAAGCCAAGTCTGAGTCCAAGTCTGTCCCGTGTTATTACATTAAAGCTAATAAAACTAAGTCTAAGCTAAACTACAACTACTCCCAGAGTTCTGCTCCTCCTCTCCTACTCTCTCCTACGGCTCGATGCAGAAACGAGCCACCCCCAAGTCACTCGGGTGCCTTGGCACTCCGAAGATCGCTGCCCTTGCTCGTCGGGCCCTTGCAAGAAAGGGAAACACAAAATATGTCAGGCCGCGGTTATTAAAAATGAAATGAAATGAAATAAAACAAAATAAAATAAAATAAATGGAAACAAAAACAAATAAAAAGAAACAAGAATAAAAACAAAAATAAAGAAAATAAAAATAAAGAAAAAGAACATCAAAACAAAAACCGCAAATGGAAAACCGACTGCTCAGCTGTGCTTCCTAGCAACGGCGCCATTCTGATGACACGCTTTTGCTACTCGGGTTAAGGAATATCAAGGTCATTGCAACCTGAATCGCAAGGCAGAATCAATAAAGAAAATCAGACCACTAAATAAAAGAATCCAACACTTATAGCGAAGCAAGCGATCTTGCTAATTTATTTTACCTGGTATAGCTACCAGGGTCGATCACAAGGAGCACGGGATGGAAAACCTTCGAAATAGTCGGGAAACAAGAAAAAAAAGAAATGGTGGTTTTTAATTTTTCAAATTTTTTATGATTTTTAAAAAAATGAGAAAAGAATAAAAGCAAATAAAAAAGCAACAATCAAACAATTATTTAAAGATCCAAAAATATTCAACAGTTCCCAACAAAATTATTTTTGTGTTTTTAAAATATTCAAATGTTTTTGTGGTTTTTCTGAGATTATTCTGATTTTTTAATTAATTTTCTAAAAATCAAATAAAGTTAAAAATAAGAAACAATGTATAGCTGGAATCTAAAGGCACATTAAAATTAATTAAAATGCCTATAAAATTCGAGCAGCAATTTTATATAAAACCAGAAAAATAAAATCTACCTACAGAAGAAGAAAACACATTTTTGAATTTTTTGGAATTTTTAATGATTTTTCTAAGGTTTTTACTCTTTTTAAATTTTTATGAGTTTTATAAATGAGAATAAAACGAAAATTGCATAAAAATTAAAACAACACAAAACACACAATTAGGATTTTTTTATAACTTTTCAAGGGTTTTTAATATTTTTAGTTGATTTTTTAAAAATTGATAGTGACACTTTTGAAGGTTTTTGAATTTAAAAAAACAAATAAAATAAAAACAGAACCAAAAATTCATCAAAATTTCTACACAGTGGCAGGAGCCATGTGTCAAAATTTCATGATTTTTGGAGCTAAAATGCTATTTATTTAATAAAAGATAAAACACATAGCATACATGGACCAAAATGCAAAGAAAAAAAGTTATAGGACCCAATGATAACACGCAAGAAAAACCTAGGGTCATTTCTAAACATTTTCCAGTAATATCTGCACATGTCACAAATCCGCACTCACAGGAGCATATTTGCAAATATGGATACTAAATATGCAATCAGTAACAATAAAGAAGTTCAGGGTACACCGTGCAAATATCCCAGAAAAACACGTGACGAAGCACGTGGGTCCACACAAACAGGACTAAAATGTAAATACGGGAAACTACATGTACTTAAGTGAAAAATGGTCTAACTGTGTATTTTATTTTACAGACTAAAATAAAAAACAAAAATAAATGCAGGGTAGAATGAGCAATATACCCATGAAGGCACGTGAGCGGCGGGTGACGGGACACGTGGCGACCGCTGGTGAGACGCGATCGTGCGGCTTTAGCGCATCATGTGTCAGATCTGACGGCTGTCAGATGTCGGCTACGTGGCTGGTACGGGGCTGTTAGATCTGACATCTAACAACCTGACCCCTCCAGGTGAATGGACGACTAGGATAGCGTCTGGAAGGTATGGGCGATCCAACGGTGAAGAGATCCTTTGGATGAACTGAGCTGGGGAGAACTTTGTCGGAGCAGTGAGGGTGATCGGTGGCTCCGATGAAGGATCTGGATGCGCCAAAAGGGCCGGAGGGCCCTTCCGTCTCTGGTGCTCGACTCTGATGGAGTGGTTGTCGGTCGGATCGACGTGGCGATGGCTGGGACCTGGAAGCACTCCGGCGAAGGTGGACGAAGGCGTTCTAGATGGTCTTCGCATGCGTCAAGGCTTGCACAAGATAGCTCGGACTCGGAGCAAGGCTCCGGTCGGGGTTATTGGGTATGAAATAGAGAGAAGTGACGGTGGATAAGGGTGGGTTTCCGGCGAAGGTGATAGATGAGACCGATGACCTAATCTTGGCAATCCGAGCAAAGGTTAGAGTGATCAGGATACCTGGGAAGATGAAGGGTGAGCGGGAGTGTCGATCTGAATGGATGGATAAAGGGGGCAAAGCTCCGACCGGCTGGTCGGAGCTGGCGGATCAACGCTGGAGCGTAAATACAAGATTAGACAGATAAAGGAGCTAGGAACTATGGAATGGTTACCTGAAGGACCTAGTGTGATCCTGAGCTCCAGGGGAGGTGAACGACAGGGTCTTTGCCTCGACTTCGCTGCGGCTAGCGGAGGAGGCTCTTCGCGACAGTGATCCGACCACAATAGTTGAACGCCGGCTACACATCTCCTCTCCAAGCGCCAAGAGTAGCCTCGGGTTGCTATTACCAAGGCGGAGGTGTCTAGGGTATCAAAGAAGGGTGTGGCATGAGCTACTGAGCTCGGGAGGCGAGTGAAGGATTTATAGGGTGTCCCAGGTAGCCGGATAGATTGGGTCGGAGCGTGCAAACCGAGGTCGATCCGCGCCTCCCTAGGGATCCACGAGAATCACAGCTCCACGGGGGAGATGCGGGTAGAAATTCAGAGCAAGAGGGCATAGGATCCGATCAGGGTAATTGGGTGAAAATCATGTAGAAACCGGATCCGCACGAGGGGGAGTCCGGGAGGGGTAGTCGACCGAGGTCAACAATCCTCCTGGACCAATCAGAAAATATATATCTAAAATTTATTACAAAATCAAAATAAAAATAGTAATTGATTTTAAATCGAAAAGTGTACAAAATAAAAAATATTTATTATTTTCCAAACTATTTTTCTATGATTTTTATTTATTTTTATGAAAAATAAATTATGGTATATACAATATATTATATTATATACAAGTATAAAATACCTATGTATTTTGTACAATTTTTTAAATTTATTAATTTTACAAAAATATCCCAATTTTATATTTTATTTATTTACAACATAATATTTAGAGTGTGAAATTAATTTTTTTGTTTTTATGATTTATTTATAAGTGTAGAATAAATAGGGCAAGATACATATATACACGTATTAAATACAAGGTGAGAGAGAGAGAGTTTTATTTTATTTTATTTTATTTTATTAATTTTTGTTTTATTTTTAGAAATATATACAAGGAACTAAAAATACCTTTTTGTTTTTATTTTTGTAAAAATAAATTACATATAAAAAGGGTGTATATGTACAGGGTTAGAGTGGCCCTATCTCTCTCTACTTCTTTTATTTGGCGACCAGGCCCATGCTAGACCCTCTCTTGGATTTAGGTCACTCAATATTTATTATAAATATTTCTTTCTTTTTCTTTTATTCTTTATTCTTTTATTTTTACACAAATACATGCTAATTATGAAATATTAACAAATGCATGCTTATTGCTAAATTATTGTATTTACAACTATCTACATGATGTTTTGCTAAGATAATTAGCTAAAAATAAAAGAATAAAGAGTGATACATGAGGCTTCATCACTTGACACTAGGTTTGGATCCATACTAGAGCTCATGAGAAGTCTTAGGTGCAGATTTTCTAGGAATCTTATTTAGGATATATATTGCAACCTCTACTGCATATCCCCAGAAACTAAGTAGTAAATGTGCTTTGCTCATCATTGAACGGACCATATCAATGATGGTCCTATCGCGTCTCTCAGCAACACCGTTAAATTAGGGGGTTCCAGAAGGAGTGAGATTGGAGACAATTCCATTCTCTTTAAGGTATTCCTTGAATTCATCTGTGAGGTACTCGCTACCTCGATCAGATCGAATCCGTTTAATCTTCCTATAGGTTTGGTTCTCAACCAAAGCCTTGAACTCTTTGAACTTTTCAAAGGTTTCAGATTTATGACGTAAGAGGAAGATAAACCCGTATCGCGAATGCGCATCAATAAACGTCAAATAATATCGATATCCATTTCGGGTCGCGGTACTGAAGGGACCACATACATCAGTATGTATTAGGTCAAGAATACTTTCACATCTCGTAAGCTTGTTACGAAAAGGTGTCCTGGTCATTTTACCTCGAATGCAGTGTTTACAGGTAGGTAAAGATTGAACCGACAGAAAATCTAAGGGTCCGTTCTTTATCAATATATTGATCCTATCAGTAGATAAATGACCAAGTCTTTGATGCCAAATCTCATTTGAATAATTTTTATCCTCCCTGGATCTTTTAGGGTTTTTATTAGTGACAGCGACATTCATAATATTTTCATCAATGCACAATTCATACAGTCCATCAGAAGTTAAAACACCATCTGTAATATGCTTATCATAATGGTTTATGACTAATTTATTACAGAAAAAGGAATGAATATCTGCTTCTAACAAGCTTAGATACAGATATAAGATTCCTTCTAACTTCTGGTATATAGAGACATTCTTTAAGTAAAAGGACTCTCCCACTAGATAATGATAGTCTGCAGGTCCCGAAGGCGACTGCTGCAACAGTTGCATCAGATCCCATCTGGATGACTATCTCCCCTTCTTCGAGACTCTTAGTTTCCTCAAACCGATGCAACAAATTGCATACATGAACAGAAGCACCAGAATATACTACCCAACTGCCTTCTCATCCTACGAGAAAACTATTTTAAATGATGAATGTATATTTCATACATGTTGGGGCTTTACCTTTGTCGACTGACTTCAGGTAGTCTGGATAGTTACGCTTCCAGTGCCTTGGCTTCTTGCAGTGGTGACAGACATCGATCTTCTTCGATGTCATTAGTGTGGAAGAAGTAGAAGATGAGCCAACTCCTTGATTCTTCTTCTTTCTCTTCCGGGATGGGCCCTTCCGAGAACCATGCTTCCGACCACGCTTCCCTTTGACCTGTGCAACCATTGCAAGGGACTATCTTTCTTCATTACGTCTTCTGCAGACTTTAATGCAGCAAGAAGTCCAGTGTTAGTCAAGTCCAACTTGTTCATGTGGAACGAAATCACAAAATTATTGAAAGACTTGGCAAAGATAGCAGAATGAAGTAAGCTTGCATGTCTGCATCCATATTTTCCCCAAGAGTCTCCAGCTCAGACAAGTACCCAAACATTTTGAGTACATGTTCTCGGACTGAAGTCCCTTCCTGCATCCTGCAGCGAACGAGTTCTTTCATAATATTGTAATGCTGGGTGCAGTTTATGCCACCAAACATATCTTTCAGATTCTGCATTATCTCCTGGCATGTGTTCATCTCCACATGTTGCTTCTGAAGAACATTAGAGAGTGAACCCAGGATGTAGCATCTAGCCAAGACATGATCTTCATCATACTTGTCATTTTATTGCTTTTCTTCCTTCGTCTTAGGGCTTTCATACTAGTCCTCTGTGAGCACATAACTTATGTGCTCAGCCGAGAGAACAAGTTCCAAATTACAAATCCAATACGAATAATTTGATTCAGTCAACTGATTGACCTCCAGAAACCTGCTGAGAGGGTTCATGGACTTCATTGTCTGAAATTAAGAATGCACTATATTAGAGTATATAGAGAATTATATATACGAATTAAATTCTTTGATTAAGGAATTTTTAATCAAATTGGTCTTGCCTTGTTGACTTTGAAAGTTCATTCCCTTAATCACTTTCAAAGTAAGAGATATACTTACCGCTATATCTCTAGCAAGATCTGGGATCTCCTTTCTTATCCTTGTTACATCCCAATAATATGAGAACTTGTAACTCGGATAAAAAGAAGCGAGAACATATTCCGCCTTGCAAGTCCAACTTGCATTCCCAATTCTATCTTTAACACCCGAATCCACCACCCCTAAGGTGATGTTGACATGTTGTTAATTGAACCAACCGTCAACAGGATTAGCACTCGCTATGCGCAATCCAATATCGTCCCAATAATATGAGGACTCGATATTGAGGTCACTACGCATACGACCTTACTCTTTCGAGAAGCAAAGAGCCCGATCTAGATGCACTTGTATGCAGGAGCTGTCACTACGGACAAGCATCCCCTACATATAATCCCTGGCGACAATTTCCCTTCGCCTTGACGGTAGACCATGGATGTCACTTATGTGATCCTCCGCGTCATATTCCAATTCTAATTAATCATTAGGAATCATATTCATTATGATTAATTCTCCAAGAGAAATAACAACTCTATTCATAATAGAGTGTTTTAATTTTAATTGGATTCTAAATAATCCAATCATATTAAATTAATGATCCAATTAATATCCAACAAACATTTTAATTGTTACTTGAAATATGATATTATCTCAAATATGTCTTATTTGTATTTTAATTATTAGAAAATATATCGTGATCTCTCAGACATCATTCATTTCCTACCCGTTGTCATGGCTAGTACTGGCGGGAGTGGGACAGACCACACACGGTGCAACCTGCTACCCCAATGCTCCCCGACTAGACACCATATCTGCCTCGGGAAGAAATAATGCCGAGCCAATCAATTTGTACTTGAGATGATCATCGGTCTTTCAACCGAAATTATACCATATAGTAATAATCAAAATCATTTTAATTATAAGGAAATTTTCTAGACAAATTCCCAAAAACTTATTCAAGTAACAAGTTTGCTGAGTGTGTATCAAGTAACCAATTGGTGATCTAAATCTAATCTAATCATTCATTGGTTGAGGCAATGTCATTTAAGGGAATAATTATTGTTCTAATATTTCTCAAATATTATCCATAATTATTCCATAAAATTAACTATTAAGTTTGTAAATTTCTTAAATGACAATAACGAGGTTTCTAGGTAAACATGCAATTTCCAGCAGTGACCCTCACTAACTAAAATAAGCATATCTCATTCATTTAAAATCTAAATTAAGCAAAATCAATTTCCAGATATTGATAATTTGATTTAAAATAGAAATAATGTGATAAATACGCATTTTCAGACGTTTTAAAACAGCAATGAATATCTTAATTATGTCTCTAATCGTCATCCCCGAAACAGTGGACATATGTCATTAAAACGCTCATATCTTGAGCAAACGGAATCCAAATTACGCAAACTCAAATTTCAAATTTTTCTTATTTAATGGGGAACATTATCCAAGTGATAAATTCATGTTTAAACATTTTAAACAGGGTCGAAAAAATACCACAAGACATGGCTGCGAAAATTGAAATGCTAAAATCTTCACGAACCCAAACGAGCCCAAATCTTCGTAGGTTCATGGATCATATCCAAGACCTTCGTAAACCTGGCTCTGATACCACTTGAAGGATATGGGAGGATCCTTAAGCGCGTCATGGAAGCGTGATGATCGTATCATATACGATCTAGAGCGATTAGTCATACTAGTTGCTCGGTGCAGCGGGATTTTAAAAAATTTAAACGACGAAATCACATGATCCATAAACCATTTATGAATCATTTCGTCTAACCACATGGTAGATATAGGAATACGTGCTGTAGCGTGGTTGCTATGGAGCTTTTAAGAGAAGAAAACTCTTGT
Source organism: Ottelia alismoides (assembly GCA_037367405.1). Taxonomy (NCBI): domain Eukaryota; kingdom Viridiplantae; phylum Streptophyta; class Magnoliopsida; order Alismatales; family Hydrocharitaceae; genus Ottelia; species Ottelia alismoides. The sequence continues at coordinate 903,844 of JAZKJV010000779.1, forward strand.
CTCAAGTCCGACCTTCGGAGGAGATGCTTGCGAGCGCGGGGATGAGTCGCGGGGATCTCGCAATCCAAGTAGTTGTACAAGCAAGGGAACTCCTGATCTCGTCACACAAGATCGTATGTCTTCTTCGCGAGCGAGAAGCGCCAAAGAAGATGGAGTACCGAGAGTCGTCGAAGCAGAACGCAAATCGACGATGAGGATCTTCTTCCTTCTAGGGTAGGGTGGACGGCCACCCAAGAGAGAGGAGGAAGAGGGCAGGAGAGAATAAGAGAGAGAGAGAGAGAGAGAGAGAGTAGAGAGACTTCGTCAAGTCGGTGTATCTCGAAGAGCAAGGCATGCCTCTTCTTATATAGGGTTTTGGGAGTCCATGGATCCCAGTCCATGGACAATACACAATCAACGGATGAGATTGATTTGTGTTCCTTTCAACGGCTAGGATGTTGTTGGTATAACACAACAACAAGTGATTTAATTTAAATTAATTAATATTGATAAATCAATATAATTAATCTCAAATTAAATCATATTTGACTAGAGATAGGATAATGAGAAGACCATGGTCCACTCCTAAATAAGGGGGGATGGCTACTCTTCTTCACATGGAGAGTTGTAGCCGTCCTCTCTTGTTAGATAGGACTTGGTCAATCTCCTAATATATCAAGAGATCTTATTATCTCATGATATCTCCTATAACTCTTGTCGAAAATAATTTTCACAAAAAATAATTCCAAATTATCTTTTGGAAAATATCAATCAAGCCATTGAAAATTGTGAATCTCATTCACAACCCAAAACTAAGTGCAATTATATTTCCAATTAATTATTTAATGTGAATCACATTCACATTAACAATTAATCAACAAATATAAATCACACAAGTCTCTCTCTAATGTAGATTATAAATCGTATTTATAATATACATGGATAATTGGATAGTGCTATCCACATTATCCATATCCACATTAATTAAGTCACATTTAATTACATTGGATACTCATTCTCATGCATTCAGATAATGTGATTTGAATTCACATTATTCATGATAATTAAATCATATTTAATTATCTATTTCTCAATGCTCAAATATAATTCTACCTTGGAATTATTCTTGAACTCTTTCAAGAACAATACGCTTTCTCCGTAGATACTTGGAGATAAGGACAGGGTGATTGTATTGTTCCACATATAGTGACTTGGATATTGAGATCATATCTCAAATCTAGATCTCACGTATCCCTCAGAGATGCTTGATTTAATCAAGGCCGCAAATCTAATCTTCTCATTGCATCTGAATCTCATTCAGATCAATGTCCAATACTTGGACCAAGATCAAATTGCTTCTCTACTGAGAGGAGTCACTAAATCCATACCTATTTCATCACTCCCTCAGAATGGATGAGTCATGGTTATACAAATGATTATTGATCACATAACCCTCAGGTATTCCTAATACCTGTACATCCTGCATATTGGAAGACATGTGATCAAACCGAAGATATAGATCAATTTTACATTGTCATCTTCAGGGTTTCATCAACAAGTTTCTCAATCTTGGTCATTGAGATTTGGTATTGATCATATGCTTTCCAAAAACATATATCATGCCTACAAATTTGTGTCATGCTTCTAAAGCACGACGACCATGCATGGAATTTGATCGGTCCCAATACCTCATGAGTGAGCTCAAGTCTTACGGTTCAGAAGTGAACCTGTATGATCCCTTTGAGAGATCGTATTACTCATATGCCCTTATATGCACACCATCTCACCGGTGTATAGACCTTTGTTAGGTCATCAACCTATTGGTCTGCCAAATGTACGTACTCAAGCATATAGCAATACATCTGTCTCCAGTCAGAGGATGCGTGCCTATATGGTGACAGTATTCGATATAGGACTTTGGTTATCTCGATCTCGTTAAGTCAACCCTTTGACCTAACTAATCTGACACCTCCGAATCTCTATTCCTATGTAGAGGACCTGCATCAAGAGGTCGGTCAGATATCAACCTATATGAGAAAGGATTGCTATCTCCTACTCAGGCTGGAGATCATCTCTTAACAATCATTTGACGGTGTTTGATGAGTCCTCAATCTAACTCCTTAGATATTCATCCAAACACTAGTCTCTATGATTCAATTATTGAATCAACAGCTGTATGATTATTAAGATGGCCATGGTACATAACCCTAATTGTACAGAGGGACCTTATAGTGCATTCATTCACTTAATTTCATACAGGGAGTGAAATAAACCAATAACTTTTATTGATATATCAAACATCACAATAACATTTATTGAAGGAATGGTTCACCACTGGCTCACATTGCTAATAAGCATGAGATGTACCCAATCATTATCTCAGCAGATTTGAATGGAGAGCAAGAATCTCATTTAATGGAGGTTCTTGAAAAGAACCGCAAGGAAATAGGATGGAGTGTAGCTGATCTCTAGAGGATAAGTTCAGCCCTTTTCTCCCACCATATCTATCTTGAAGAGGATGCTAAGTCATCTCATAAGTTCCAGCGACGACTGAACTCGAATCTTCGAGAAGTGGTCATGAAAGAAATATCCAAATAGCAGAGCGCCGATTTTATCTACCCCATCTCCGACTCCAAGTGGGTTAGTCCATTGCATGTGGTGCCGAAAAAGACAGGCATCACTACAGTTCTGAGTGAGTCTGGAGAGGAGATATCTACCCGGGTACCCACTTCTTGGAGGGTCTGTGTGGACTACAGACGATTGAATCAGGCCACCAAGAAAGATCATTTCCCGCTGCCTTTTATTGATCATATTATTGAGAGGTTAGCTGGGAAGAGTCATAACTGCTTCCTTGATGGGTACTCCGATTACAATCAGGTGGCCATAGCGCCCGAAGACCAGGACAAAATGACATTCACCTGTCCGTTTAGGACTTATGCTTTCAGACGGATGCCCTTTGGTCTATGTAACACCCCGGTGACATTCCAAAGGTGCATGTTGTCCATCTTCTTGGACATGGTGGGTGATTGCTTAGAGGTCTTCATGGATGATTTCTCGATTTACGGTGATGGATTTGATGATTGTCTTGACTGCTTAGACCGCGTACTTCAGCGCTATATCGAGGCCCATCTTATTTTATCTTAGAAGAAGAGTCACTTCATGGTGACTCAGGGGAAAGTGCTTGGTCATATCATCTCTAACAGGGGCATGGAGGTTGATCCAGCCAAGGTGGATATCATCATGAAACTCAATCCACCATCCAACTTGCAACATTTGCGGTCTTTTCTGGGCATGTCGATTTCTACTGATGATTCATTCAAGATTTCAACAGGATTGCCTGACCGCTTACTGATCTCATGACGAAAGACACCGAGTTCATTGTAGATGATAAGTGTCTTGAATCATTCAAGACTCTCAAGAATATAGTTGTTGAGGCTCATGTCCTTCAGCTGCCCGATTTGTCTCTCCCATTCGAGATCATGATGAATGCTTCTGATTTTACCATAACGGTTGTGCTAGGACAGAGGAGGGATGGTTTACCTTATGCCATTCACTACGTTAGCCGTACATTGGATGCCGCCTAGCAAAATTATACAGTCACAAAGAAGGAGATGCTAGCTATAGTTTTTGCCCTAGATAAATTCAGATCTTATATTCTCGGATCAAAAGTGACTATTTTTACTGATCACACTGCCAATAGGTACTTCATGGAAAAGAAGGATGCCAAAGCAAGATTGACTAGATGGATCCTTCTACTCCAGGAGTTTGATGTTGAGATTAAGGATAAACCTGGAGTTAAGAATGTGGTAGCAGATCATCTCTCCCGATTGGAAATCTTGAGGAATCTGAGTAGATAGAGCCAATTACAGAGACCTTCCAAGATGAGGCGATCCTTGCTATCTCCTTGCCCCCATGGTACGTTGACATTGTGAACTATCTTGTTGCCAAGAAAGTTCCACGATGTTGGACCATGCAGCGACTTGAGACCTTCCTTGCGAAGGCCAAGTTGTACCATTGGGAGGATCCCATCCTTTATCATGAAGGAGGGGATAGTGTCTGGCATCGGTGCATTCCTCAAGAGGAGCAACATAGCGTCCTCACCTACTGCCACAAGCTTGAGGCAGGAGGACATCATTCTAGGAGGAGAACAACACAGAAAGTGCTCCAATTTGGCCTATGGTTGCCTACCCTCTTCAAGGATTCTGATGAATTCGTGAAGAGGTGTACTGACTGACAGAGGATGGGCACTTATGGACAGCGATATGATGTCGATGCAGCCCATTCATTACTGTGAAATTTTTGACGCATGGGGCATCAATTTCATAGGTCAATTCCCTAAGAGTCAGGGATTCGAGTACATTCTATTGGCTGTTGATTATGTGAGTCATTGGGTTGAGGCCATTCCAGCCCGAACCGTAGATACTAAGACTGTTTACCGATTTTTGAGGAAGAATATCATTTCACGGTTCAGGGTGCCTAGAGTTTTGATATCTAACGGGGGGTCTCATTTTATCAACGACAAGGTAAAGGCCCTTGCTAATGAGTTCAACATAGACCATCGAGTTGCCACTCCATATTACCCTCAAACCAATGGTCTTGTTGAAGTATCGAACATGGAGATCAAGACGATATTGCAGAAGGTTATCCATCCAGACCGAAAGGATTGGTCACAGCTTTTGGATCCGGTCTTGTAGGCACATCGGACTTCCTTCTAGACACCTTTGGGTAAGTCTCCCTTTCGTCTTGTTTATGGCAAGCCATGCCATTTACCTGTGGAGATAAAGCACAAGTCACTTTGAGATGTCACCGAGATATTATTGGATTCAGAGAGCATAGAAGATCAGAGAAATGCATAGTTGGCATACCTGGAGGAGCTTAGAGATACATCTTTTTCGAGTAGCCTACAGTATAAGGAGCGAGTGAAGATATGACATGATTCTCATATCAGCCATACGTAGTTTGAGTTGAACCAGAGAGTATGGTTATTCGATGCCAGGTTGAGATTATTTCCAGGGAAGTTGCAGAGCAAGTGGAAGGTACCATACTTGGTCCGAAAGGTGCATGACAATGGCAGCATTGATATATCTGAGATGTCATCTGAGTCCACCTTTCGAGTTAACGGTCAGCACCTGAAGCCATATCTAGACCATGATCCACTTATCGTTGATGTTGCTCCTATTCATTTTGCATGAGATGTGGTCTTTTGACTGACATCATTTGCATCTCATGCCTGATTATCACTTTCTCCCACAGCTGTATAGATCAAGATGCCCATATCGCACATTCTTTTGTCTAACACCCCATCTCCATCTTATGATTATGCTACACTTAGGGTGTACTTTATCATAAGTATAGAGGGTGTCAGACTTTTGATTTTTCTTTTGATTCTATTTACCTCTGTTTTTGTTGCCGATACTTAGGGATCTTTCACCCTAAGTATAGGGAAGGTAGACCATGTACATTCTATCCTTTGATTTTCCCCTTATGTACAGACTTCTATACTTAGGATTACTTGATCCTTGGTATAGGAGGATCACCGACTTCTACTGATTTTGTTCTTTTAATCATCGTTGTAGTATAGCCATTCTTTTCGCTTCCCAATACCAAGCATGAGTTATGTCTACTTCATCGCTCTTTGATCACTTTGAGGACATCATTCGAGTTAAGTATAGGGGGTGTCAGATATATTTTATATATACTTTATCCATAACTCGTTTTTTGTTCAAGTGTATTAATAAATAAAAGAGATAAAAACTACAAGCTAAAATCACAAAATTTTAAAATTCTTCCTTGTATATAAAATCCTTTCTTGCACATACATGTCTGTAAATAGCTATTTGTAAAAACTATTTTTATACAAATATTTGAAAAAATATTTTGCTTGTAAAAAGTTTGTAAATATTTTTGTATCAAAATTATGTATATGGTACAATTTTTTTGAAAAATGTTTGAAAAACAAAAGTTTGCAAAAATCTATTTGTAAATGTTTGTGAACATTTTGCAAAACTTATTCTTCTTTCTTGCACTCAAGCATTTTTAAAATTTTTTTGCATATTTTGAAAAATTGCATAAAAAGAGTTTTGTACATATTTTTGTATAGTCTTCTGAATCATAGTTGAATTTAAACTAGTCTGAAATTAAATTGGAAAATGGAGCTTGGTTAAGATCTTAATCCACCTAACTCTCACAGGAACCTTATAGGATTTGGGGTTGAGACTTTTCAGGTCCATTAGTGACTTAACTCTTTGAGTCCACTAGGCTATGTTTACATGTCGTCTTGATGAGCCTAAGTATAACACTTAACGCACACATGACTCTTACAGACAATGGCTTTACTTGGACCAATACCTTACACATAGCTCTCCACGGATGAAGTGATGAGAAGGCAGTTTTCTTTGGCTTAGAGTAGCATATGGGGGTAGTACTTCTAGGCGGAACCTCTCATCTTCCTTTAGGGAAGGATGTGTGTCTCAACTTGGTCTAATAGCATTGAGGTCTAAAGACATGATTTGTGGGTTGCAATAATGCTTCAAAAGAGGGATAGTCTACTGGCTCAAGAAGAAAAAGTCCTTATGTATATGCTGCACCATGTAGATATGTTGTACATATGCACATAAAAAAAGTGCAAAATCAAGAAAACTTCAAAAAAGTGGACAGACCTGATTGAAAATAAAATGTCAATCGGAGTATATGTATAATCAAATAAAGCAAAGCTTATGTATTACACCTCCTCATCTAATGAAACTTGCAGCAGGAGACTTGGCTACACTGGGTGGGCTCCCAGGATACGTGGCTACACTGGCCACGGTCCATTTTCTTCTTTCCCCCTCTTCTTGAGTTGGTTGTACTTGAAGTTAGAAGGGAAAACCCCACTCCTCGAGGAAAGAGCTGCTAGACTGAGGAATTAGAGTTACATTTTGAGGGAGGATGTTTCTTTGTCATTTCTGAGGGGGGGAGCTACATATCACTTACACCGCACAAGGAAAGATGCATAGTCATTAGAGTTTGCATATGTAGACTTGTTCTGATCTAGATTATTGAGGAGTCTTCACCATAGAATGGTGGAACTTAAAGGCTTGATGAATACTCATTCATCACTCTTTATTCTTATATTTTAGCTACAAAAACGTTTGCAAATGCATGTATATATTTGTAAATACCAATAATTACCAAAAGCATGCATGGTGTAAAAAGTAATAATTAGCATGTTTTTGAGCAAAAATAAAAAGAATAAAGATTAAAAAGAAAAAGAGGGAAATATTTAGAATAAATATTGAGCAACCTAATCCCAAGGGAGGGCTCAGCATGGGCCTGACCGTATAAAATCCAAAGTAGAGAGAGATAGGGGCTCATGTGTGTAAATATACCTGTAAATATAATAAAAATATTTTCCTCTAAAAATAGAATAAAAATGGTTTGTAAATACTTGTATATATTTATAAATATAAAATCAAGATAAAAATAAAAAAAACCAAAAAGAAAATAAAAATAGATCACTTGTACATAGTCACCATGTATATAGCTCATTTATCTCACCTTATACATAAATAAAATTAATTTTTATAAAATTTGTATATATTCTACTTTTTATGTTGTAAATAAATAAAATAAAAACCATTAAAATAAAAACAAAATAAAAAGAACAAAATTAAAAATCAAAATAATATTGTAAATATACCATGTACGAAGATGTATATACCTATTTATTTCACTATTGTATATAAATAATAAAAATAAAATAAAAACACCTTTTTATTCCTAATTTTATACTATAAATAAATAAAATATAAAATAGGAATAACAATGTATAAAAATAACAAATTAAAAATAAAAAATCCTATATTGTATATATACCTATATATAGCTATATAGTGTAAATACCTTATTTTATTTTTAAAAATTGATTAAAAATCACCAAAAAATAGAAAAAATTAAAACAAAAAAATTTCATGTTTTGAGTTTTAATTAAATCGGTCATTTGCTATTTTTAAATTAATTTCTAAATCTTTTCCAGGTGGCCCCTTCTCATTGGTCCACGGGGGAATGTTGACCCCCCGGTCAACTCCCCCTGTGGACCACTTCCCACGGATCTGTTTCGCGGACCCAACTTCCCCCATTTATCCCCTCTAGATCCGATCACCATTTCGCCTAACCCAGGGTCCTAATCACTCTCCTACAATCCGGGAACCTCGCCCGATCTTCTACCTAGGGATCCGTGCTCAATCGAGCCGGACCCGAGCCCTTCTTCCCGGACCTCCCACCATACATAAGCCGAGCTCCGCCACCCCATTTCCCGATCTTTGGTTCGTCATTTTTCCACCCATTGACCTCCAGTGCCCTCGCGAGAGTGACAGCTCGCTCCGGGCGTTGTTGTAGTGAGGAGGAGACGTCTCGACCATCGATCCGGCGAGCTAGCGCCGTCGTGCGCCACCTGGAGGTAGCGCCAGAGCCTCGGGCCACGACGTCCCACGAGGTAAGAACCCAGAGCACCAACTGCTCATCCCCAGTCGACTCGACCACCTAGGTACCCCTATTTCCCTTTCCTGTTCTTTATTTTTTGATTTCCCCCAAATCTCGCAGTCGCCGACCATCATCGATTCCGGCCATCTCCACCTTCCACTCGATCATCGGACCGCACCATCACACTCGCCTTCCTCCCGCGCACCTTCTCCGCCCCTCCGTTCAACCCAGCTCGCACAGGAGCTGGAGTTCGAACCCCTTTGCCGTCGCATCGCCGGGGTTCGCCCGCACCACCGCACCGTCCATCTTCACCACCGCTGATAGGGTCAAGGCAGTTTGCCCTCGACCCAGGAGCTCTTTGGTCACATTTTGCAGGTTCCAGGAAGGCTATCTGAGGTCTTCCCACTCGAGCGCCGGAGCTCCACCTCCGCGGGAGGCTAAGGCGAAGCTTCCCCGATCATCAGAAGCCCCCACGGAGGCTCGGAGCGCGCGTGCTGGGTCGACGAAGTTTGCCGGCCACTTGTTCTTCGAGGACCTCCAGCAGCCGTTGGATTGCCCTCCAGCTCCAGTTTCGATTTGAGCCATCCATTCCAGGAGCGCCAGCACCGCACGATCAAAGGAGGAGTTGATCCAGACCGTTCGATCCTGAGATGAGGCGCAATTGAGCAGTCACCGTCAGATCCTCCACGTGTCTTCGTCTCAGCCGTCCGATCACGCCAAGGGTTGCAGGAGCGAGGCGCCACCCGTTCTCGACCGTTCGATCCACCACGTGGCAGCCATCCGACCCTCGGATTTAATAAAGGGTAATTTATTCCTTAGGCCCTTAGATTTAGTGTAGTTTCCTTTTAGTCCTGTAAATATTTGTTGCATTTTATTTACGTTGGTACATTTGCACTTTGGACCCTATCTTGTTTGCCTATTGCATGTATGCCCCTGTGTGTAGTATGTCACGTGCATCGACACGTGTTTAGTTGGGCTATTTGCATGTTTCGCCTTATAGTTCCTGGATGTTACTTAATGGATGAATCTTTTTAAATAATTGCAATTCTACCCCTGTGCGTGGTTTATTTATGCATGTGCGTTTATTTGTGGGTAATTTACAGTAAGGTCCTCGGACTTTTGGTACCTGTTACCAATTAGTCCCAGAACCTTATTTTGTTTGCAAATAGGTCCCTGAGTGCCCCAGACACGCGCCTCGCGCGTGACTTCTTGGGAATTTTGCACCGGACCCCCTGGAGCTTTTGGTAATTACGTACAGGTCCCTGTGCACTGTACCTAGATTTTATTTTTGAATAAAATATCAAACTTACTCCAAATTCAATGAAAATTGGATACATGGCTCCTGACATGTTGTAAAATTTTCTAGAATGTTTGGAGACATTTCTGTTTTTATATGATATTTTTAAAAAATCAAAAACACCCTTTTTCGTTACTGTTTGATTTAAAAATTCACAAAAAAATATTAAAACTCATCTAAAAATTATAAAAAAATTAGGTATTGCGTATTTTTCTTGCTTGATTTTCTGACCAAATTTGGTCATTTTTCATTACATAAAACTCACAAAAAATATAAAACACTAAAAACCTCATAAAAATTCTAATAAATAATCTAAAAATCCAAAAATAATAACTCTGGTGCCTTAATTTTTCTTAGACTTTCTAGATTATAGGACAATTACCTTCAGGAGTTAAATAGGCCCTTTTGCATTTTAAATTGGCCTTTTACTCTTGAGTGGACAACAACTTCAGTTTCTTGCATTGTTTTATTTTTAGAAAATTAAATAAAAATCATAAAATTTCAAAAATTCACTAAAAACAGTAAAAATCATAAAAAGTATAAAAACATTTTTATTTGAATTTTTGAGTGATTTTTGATGCATTAAATAATTGCTTAAAGTTGGTTGTTTTTCTTGTTTCTTTATTTTCTTCATTAAATAAAAATCCAAAAAAATTAAAAATAATTAAAAATCCACCAAAAATACCTTTTATTTTATTTTAATTCTTTTTAAGACTACTTCGTAGGCCGCGAGGCCATCTCGTGCTCCTTGTGTTCGACCCTGGTCGCTATACCATGTTAAAATAATAGCAGGATCGCTATTTGATTTTGATTGATTTTATTCGATTTTGGTGGTCTCTTTTTCTCGATCGACCACGCTTGGTGACTTGGGTCGCAACGACCCTTGAGACCTTTTACCCTTGTTGCTTGGTGTGTCATCAGAATGGCGCCGTTGCCGGGGAGCACGGCTTAGTAGTTTTTATTTTTACTTTATTTCCTTTTTCGCGGCTTTCCGCGGCTCTTTCTAAGTCCGCGGCTTTTTGTTTTTCTTTTATTTTTGCTTTATTTTATTTTATTTTCTTTTCTTTTTGTTTTTGTTTTATTTTGTTTGTCTATTTTATTTGCACATATACCCTTGTTTCATTTCATTTGTTTTTCCTGCACTTATTTGATTATTTTATTCTTGGTTTGACCCTTTGTTTCTTTCTTGCGAGGGCCCGAGGACCGAGGCGGCGGCTTTCGAGAAGCCGGCGCAACCGTGGGACTTGGAGGCGGCTCCCTTCTACACGGAGCCGCAGGAGAGCATGAGAGAATAGACGAGCGGGCGAGGATTAGCTTAGTTTTTTATTTCTGTCATTAGATTAATTGTAATAATATAGGGACAGACTCAGACTGTGGACTTGGTTTGTGTAGCGGGTCTGTTTTGCCGAGCACCGGTGTGCTCGGGGGACCCTTAGGATTTTTCGCGGCTTTTTGCGGTTTTTGTTTTTCTTTGCTGCCTTTTACGGTTTTACGTGGTTTTTCTCGAGCCCCTAGATTTAGGATTTTCTGCTTGACTGTGTCGTAATTAGTAGGGTCCCCACACTTAATTGATTGCATGTTCCTATAGAGCGCTAATTGGATCTACTAATAACTCATTAATAAAAATAACTGACTCACTCCCTTCGTAGCCTATGTGCCGTAGCCTGCCCTGCCAAGCGCTGCTCCTGAACCCGATGTGTCGGGAGAAGTAGGGGTAGACCGAGACCGGACCTTTGGCTTGAAGGATCGGTGACCAGTTAGACGGTTCTTCGAGTAGAATTGCATGTTTAGGACTCGGTTTTCACCGCTGCACCATATAGGTAGTTTCTTTCAGTCTTTACATTTCTGTGCAGATCACTTTGCATGTAGAGTGTTGGAGACAGGTACGCATTTCTATCTTTGCAAGCATCATTGATTTCTTCGCGCATTGGCTTTTTCGTCTTCTCCCCTGGTTTTTGACTTAATAATCAGGAGAACCGAAAAATTCGTTAGGCCTTTTGTTTTTATTGAAAAATATTAAAAAAACAATAAAATTGGGACTACTAAAACTATTGACCCTAAAAGATACCTGATCTAAAAATTTGTCTTGAGGAGAGCAACCCCCTCATTGGTTGGTTTGATTGCGCGAGAGAGTGACCCGTACACTAGGTAGAGCCCTCCGGTGCTATTCCCGACTGATTACCGACTCTTTCGTGCGGGACAGTCGGTTGGGGTAGCATCGGGTATCCCAGCAGGTCACGTAATCACTCTAATAGATTGATTGTTCACCATAATAAAATAGACAAGATAATTTGACCGAGCTTTCACGGTCTTCAGCTCACATTACGTTGGTGAACAGAGGGGTTTGTTTGCTGATCATAGTTTCTCCAAATCCCATCCGCCTTACTCGCTAGATCACGATGATGAGTAGACGATCTCTTAGGCAGCCTCTGGCTGCACCGCTTTCAGGCGCATCTACCCGTTCATCTAGGTTGGCTCGCGAGAGCCGAGACCACCTCTCCGAGCCCGAGTATAATTCCGCTCTGTTCCCCCTCGACCCCCTTTCTTTCGGTTCCGAGAGACATAAGTCAGAGGAGAGATTAGCAGATTTATCGGCACCTGAAGTTTGGCTCATTTGGTTATGAAGACACCATGGCCGACAGTTCAGAGGATCGTTCCCGAGGTCCACAGCCTGAGCACTTTGTGTTGGACCAGGGCGCGATCAACTCCACCCTGATCGCCTCCCTCGAGACAGTTCAGCAGCAGTTGAGGGATCAGGGAGCGTTCATGCTAGATATGAGGAGAGAGATGGAACAGATGAGAGCAGAGAGAGAGCACATGAAAGACGGGCCGAGGATCCCGGATGATGCAGCCGCAGCAGCCGCCACCGCAGCGGCAGCCGCCGCGGCAGGTGGAGGAGAGCCACTGAGACCGATGCGGGTGTTGCACAACCCTGGATCGACGCTGATGCACCACTAGGTCGTACTTCCAGCGATCGTGGGGGACTTCAAGTTCCCCCCGAACACCTTGCAGTTACTCCCCCGCTTCCACAGGCTCGCCACTGAGGAGCCCCATCTCCACCTCCTGGAGTTTCTCATGATCTGCAGTACTGTTCACGATTGTCAGGTGGACCACGATACGATTTGGATGATCGCCTTCCCCTTTTCCTTGGCAGATAGAGCAGCCACCTGGCTGAATCATTTGGGGAAGTTTGTTTACACTTGGGAGCAGCTCCGCACCGAGTACTTACACAAGTACTATCCACTCGGGCGGACCAATGCAGCGAGAGCCCTTATCAGCAACTTCTTCATGCTCCCCAACGAGTAGTTCCATGAGGCATGGGAGAGGTTCCGAGAGTTGACTGATCGATGCCCGCACCACGACATTTCCAAGCCCAACCTCGTGTAGAGCTTCTTCAGCGGGCTGACACCAGAGCTCCAGGGCTTGGTGAACGCTTCTTGTGGCGGGTCTTACTTCGCCAAGGTTCACGACCAGGTCTGGGCAATCTACGAGGAGATGGCCGAGAACTATATGGTGATGTCCCAGACCCAGTTGTACACTCAGGGCAGACCCCAGCAGCCAGGACCCGTGCAGTACCAGAGGATAGCACGGGTCGACGTCGGTTCTTCTAGTTCATCCGTAGTGGCAGCAGCACAGGCAGAGTCATCAGCTGCGGATATGGGTATCATCAGCGAGAAGTTGGATCGGATGGAGCTGATAGAGAAAAAGCAGTGCCAGGGCATCACTCAGATGGAGCAGATGGCACAGACTCTGAGCAACATGAAGACCCAGCTCATGTGTCTCCAGGAGGCACAGACGACTCCCCAACCCCGTCTTCAGTCCCGAGGCGATCACGGCAGCAGCAGCAGCTCGTCCCAGCGCTCCAGCACACACCAGTAGCCTAGACAGGTTCACCTTGTACAGGCGGAGCCGTACCAGCAGCCGCAGCCCACCTACCAGTCACCACCATCTCCAGACTTGCATATGGTGGTATACCAGCCGGATCAGCCTCTGGCAGTACTCCCTCCAGCCCAGTACGATGCAGAGCGTTGATGGACGTCAACGGGATTTGGTATGACCGCCCTCAGCCTGGTATCCGACGGGACCATCCCGGATTCAGGTGGGGGAACGGAGGTACCCAGCCCCAGCAGCAGCCATCTGGTCAGGGAGGCCAGTACAGTCAGCAGAGAGACCACCAGCCGCAGCAGCAGCCCTCAGTGCACCCACCACCACAGCAGCAGCAGTCATCCTATGGTCCTCGTCCCTACCAGCAGGGACAGTCTTGGAGGCGTGAGCAGCCTCATCAGCCACAACAGCAGCATCCACCCACTTACCCCTCTCACCAGCAGCAGCACCAGTTCCAGCAGCCTCATTACCAGAGAGGCTACCCATCGGGCTCCCATGGTCCACCATACGAGAGCCCCGCCTTGGACGATATAGCCTGCCTCCTCACGGATCAGCAGGCTACTTTCAGATGGGAGATGGACGAGTTCCGCCAGGAGATGTGGGACATTGTGAGAGGGATGGCCGCCATCCCTGCCCAGATCGAGCCGAACCCCAACAGCCTGAAGCGGAAGTCTGAGCAGTTAGCTTTCACTGAGTATGCCACTCCTAGTGATCCCTTTGATGATATGTCTACAGACCTTTTTGATGCTGATTTTGTCACACTTAGGAGCGGTAGGACACCAGCAGGCGGCGGCGTCTCGTCTGAGCGACACCACGAGGACACACCTAGGGCACCAGATGAGGAGCAGGAGAGCGGTACTGAGGCCGCTCAAGATGATGACGGTGATACTGATGCCACCAAGGATGCTGATTCCACCGGTGGTGCTGAGGCCGCCAATTCACCAGTTGGAGGAGGTGGTACTGACGCCACCCTTGATGCCGAGCCAGAGCACGGTACTGAGGCCGCGAGACGTCCGGATGATCCAGCCGATGGTGGTACTGAGGCCACCAGAGTTCATATAGAGAGATCTGTTGTTTTTCCTTCGCATGATGTATCTCGGAACCATGTTGTGAATAAAGGAAAAGGTTTGGTTTTTTTCTGGTCCCACTGTGGTGCTTGATGTATGTGCGGATCTGGCCGTCGAGCCATCTAGACCTTTTCCTAGTCCTTCATCTGAGAAGGACCCAGTGATCCCCTTCCCTAGAGCCCTTCAGATGGGGAAGGGGAAGAAAAAGGAAAATCCAAAAAAGAGAGATCAGGAAGAGTTCGGCCAGCAGATGATAGATCGTTTCCATATCCAGCTGACTCTTCAGGAGGCTTTGCAGCACATCCCCCTTCTTCAGAGTTCGTTGAGAGACAGGACTACAGTCATGAGGAAGAGGAGGAACCACCATTCAGAGATCCATGTGCTGACGAAAGCCACGTGCTTCGCGATTCAGAACCGTCTACCGGCCAAGAGGCCAGATTCAGGAGCCCCTTATGTCAGATGTCACATTAGAGAGCAGAGGTTTGACCGGACTCTATTAGATAGTGGATCGTCTATCAACCTCCTTCCGGCAACCCTTCTCGACTGCTTCGAGTTGGGCACTCTTAGACAGAGCAGGACAGTCCTTCAGTTTGCTGATCGATCTGTCAAGAGGCCGAAGGGGTTGTTACGAGACGTTGTCGTCACTATTCAGGGCCTGCAATTCCCCGTGGACTTCGTAGTGTTGGACATGGAGATCCCTGATTCAGTGACCGATACCCCCATCATTCTCGGTCATCCGTTCTTGGCTACAGCCAAGGCGGTGACTGACCATGATAGCGGGAGGGTATACTTTCGCGTCGAGGGCGAGAGTGTACAAATAGAGACGGTCGAGGACAACAGAGCCAGAGACAGATCATGCTCAGAGACCACTTCAGATACAGAGCAGCTGACAGATGCCGGGCTAGACATCCACCGGGACTGTGACTTTGTGATCACAAACGATGAGGCAGTATGGGTAGACCCAACAGCACATGCCATCCTCTCATTTTCAGACAATGCTGATGCCGAGATGACAGCAGAGGAGAGCTTGGAGAGCACATTCCTGGTTCAGGATACTTCAGTGGCAGCAGAGCAGGTTCTTGACCGCGGCACGAATTTTTGTGATGATGGTGGTACTGATGCCACCTTGTTTGATGCAGATCCCTCGGATTCATAGTCTGATTGGGCAGATTGCGAGGATTACATGCCAGACCTGAGTTCCACTGAGCCTACAGTTGAGGAGGAGGTAGATGCTGAGCAGATCAGAGACAGTTCAGTTGAGCAGCCTTCTTCAGATCCAGTTTGCGAGAGTACGTTCTCATTCTCCCAGGCAGATTTGGCAGCATACATGCGGCTTCTTTCGAAGCCAGATTTGCCAGCACCCAGCTGTCCAGAGCTGAAGCCGCTCCCTACTTCGCTGAAGTATCGATTCCTTGCGGGTGAGCTTGAGATGTACCTAGTCATCATCTCCGCTGATCTGACTGGAGAGCAAGAATCCCGTTTGATGGGGGTTCTTTAAAAGAACCGCAAGGCAATCGGATGGAGCGTAGCAGATCTCCAAGGGATTAGTCCAGCCTTGTGCTCCCACCATATCTATCTCGAGGATGGGGCGAAGCCGTCGCGTGAGTTCCAGCGACGGCTGAACCCGAATCTGAGAGAGGTTGTCATGAAGGAAATTTCGAAATGGTGGAGCGTCGATTTTATCTATCCCATCTCTGACTCCAAGTGGGTCAGCCCCTTGCATGTGGTGCCCAAGAAGACGGGCATCATGACTGTGATCAGTGAGTCGGGAGAGGAGATTGCTACACGAGTACCCACTTCTTGGCGGGTCTGCATTGACTACAGGAGACTCAAACAGGCCACCAAGAAGGATCATTTTCCCCTGCCTTTTATTGACCAGATCATTGAGAGACTGGCAGGGAAGAGCCATTATTGTTTTCTGGATGGGTACTCGGGCTAAACCAGGTGGCCATCGCTCCTGAGGACCAAGAGAAGACCACCTTTACCTGTCCCTTCGGCACATACACCTTCCGACGCATGCAATTTGGGCTATGCAATGCCCCTGCAACATTTCAGAGATGCATGCTGTCGATCTTTTCGGACATGGTAGGGGAGTGTTTGGAGGTCTTCATGGACGATTTCTCAGTTTACGGCGACAGATTCGACTCCTGTCTTGACTGCCTAGACCGAGTACTCCAGCGATGTATTGAGGTCCATTTGGTGTTGTCTTGGGAGAAGATTCACTTCATGGTGACTCAAGAGACGGTGCTTGGCCACATCATCTCCAACAGGGGCATGGAGGTTGATCCGGCCAAGGTAGATGTCATTAGAAAACTCGCATCGCCGTCCAATCTGAGGCAGTTACGGTCATTCCTTGGGCACGTCGGTTTCTACCGACGATTCATACATGATTTCAGCAGGATTGCCCGGCCGTTGACTGACCTACTGACAAAAGACACCGAGTTCCTTGTCGATGACAAGTGTCTTTCGTCCTTTGAGACTCTCAAGCAGAGCGTTATTGAGGCTCTTGTTCTCCAGCCACCTGATTGGTCTCTCCCATTCGAGATCATGACGGATGCCTCCGATTTTGCCGTGGGGGCCGTGCTGGTACAGAGGAGGGATGGAGTCCCCTTTGCTATCTACTACGCTAGCCGCACATTGGATTCCACGCAGCGGAATTATACAGTCACAGAGAAGGAGATGCTAGCTGTAGTTTTCGCCCTAGATAAGTTCAGATCTTACATCATTAGATCTAGAGTGACCCTGTATACTGATCACACCGCCATCCGATACCTCATGGCAAAGAAGGATGCCAAGGCCAGACTGACTAGATGGATCCTTCTACTCCAGGAGTTTGACATTGAGATCAAGGATAAGCCTGGAGTCAAGAATGTGGTGGCGGATCATCTCTCCCATTTAGAGCAGCCTGAGGAGTCCGAGCATTTTGATCCCATTTGTGAGACCTTCCCAGATGAGGTGATCCTTGCTATCACCTCACTCCCGTGGTATGCCGATATTGTGAACTTTCTCGTTGCTGGGAAAGTCCCACAAGATTGGCCCAGGTAGAGGCTTGAGACCTTCCTTGCGAAGGCCAAGTCCTACCACTGGGAGGATCCCATCCTTTACCACGAAGGAGGGGACAACGTCTGGCGTAGGTGCATTCCTCAGGAGGAGCACCATAGCGTCCTCATTTACTGCCACAAGCTTGAGGCAGGAGGACATCATTCTGGGAGGAGAACGGCACAGAAAGTGCTCCAATCCGGCTTGTGGTGGCCGACCCTCTTCAAGGACTCTGATGAGTTCGTGAAGAGGTGTACTGACTGTCAGAGGATGGGCACTTGTGGACAGCGTGATATGATGCCGATGCAGCCCATTCACTTCTGTGAGGTTTTTGACGCATGGGGCATCGATTTCATGGGTCCATTCCCTAAGAGTCAGGGATTTGAGTACATTCGGTTGGCCGTAGATTATGTTAGTCGTTGGGTTGAGGCTATCCCCGCCCGAGCCTCTGATGCGAGGACAGTTTGTAGATTTTTGAGGAAGCACATCATCATGCGGTTCGGGGTACCCCGAGTATTGATTTCAGATGGTGGGTCTCATTTCATCAACAACCAGGTGAAGGCCCTTGCTAGCGAGTTTGATATAGACCATCGTGTTGCTACACCTTACCATCCACAGACGAATGGTCTAGCCGAGGTGTCGAACAAGGAGATCAAGACTATATTGCAGAAAGTCGTCCGCCCTGACTGAAAGGATTGGTCACAGCTTTTGGACTCGGTC
Organism: Ottelia alismoides; assembly: GCA_037367405.1. NCBI lineage: Eukaryota > Viridiplantae > Streptophyta > Magnoliopsida > Alismatales > Hydrocharitaceae > Ottelia > Ottelia alismoides. The sequence goes on from JAZKJV010000779.1 coordinate 922,291, forward strand.
TTGTGGGCATATAGGACGTCTTTCAAGACACCATTGGCCACATCTCCCTTTCGCCTCGTATATGGCAAGCCGTGCCATTTTCCTGTTGAGCTGAGACACAGGTCACTTTGGGCAGTCACTGAGATACTTATGGATCCAGATGGTGTAGGAGACCAGAGGAGGGAAGAGTTAGCAGCCCTGGAGGAGCTTAGAGATACCGCCTTCTCAAACAGCCTACATTATAAGGAGAGAGTGAAGGAGTGGCATGATTCTCACATCAGCCACAAGCATTTTGAGCCTGGACAGAGAGTATGGTTGTTTGATGCGAGGCTTCGTTTATTTCCAGGGAAGTTACAGAGCAAGTGGAAGGGACCCTACTTGGTGAGAAAGGTACACGACAACGGTAGCATTGATATATCCGAGTTGTCTTCTGAGAGTACCTTTCGAGTGAACGGCCAGCGGCTCAAGCCATTTCTAGATCATGAGCCGCGGGTCGTTGATGTTGCCCCGATTCATTTTGCGTGAGATGTGGTCTTTTGACTCACATCTATTGCATCTCACGCCTGATTTTCACAGATCTTCCGACTTGTATAGATCCAGATGTCCTTATCATCACATTCTTTAGTCCCACATCCCTTTATTCATCCTTTGATTATGCTATACTTAGGGTGTACTTTACCCTAAGTATAAGGGGGATGTAGGACCTTAGGGTATTTCTTTTGTTTCTCTCTACCCCTGATTTTGCTGCCTATACTTAGGGATATTTCACCCTAAGTATGGGGGGGTAGACCCTGTACATTCTCCACTCGGTTTTCCCTTAGTATACAGCCTGCTATACTTAGGATTACTTGATCCTAAGTATAGGGGGAAAAGCCGAGAGTCTCTTGATATTCTATTCATTCGTCTTTGTATATAGCCTTCCTTTTCACTTCCCTATACCTAGCACGAGTTATGTCTTCTTCATCGCTCTTGACTCTGAGGACATCGTTCGAGCTAAGTATAGGGGGGTGTATATATTTCATATATACTTTAGCCATAACTCGTACTTTGTGTGAGTGTGTTAATAAATAAAAATGGCTAAAAACCCTAAAAATCACAAAAATTATAAAATTTTCATGTATATAAACATTCTTTTATTTGCACATAAATAGCTAGTGTACAAATTATTTTTGTAAAAATGTTTTCAAAAACCTTTTGTGTAAAGCTTATGTAAATATTTTCTTATCAAAATTATGTATATAGTAAAATTTTTCCAAAATGTTTTGAAAATCAAAAGTTTGCAAAAATGTTGTGTCAATGTGTGTAAATACTTTTGCAAAACTTTCACTTCATGCATCATCCATTCATGATTTCAAAACATTTTTTCAAAAATTTTGCATGATTGAAAATTTTTTGTAAATAGCATCTTTTGTGCATATGTATATAGTTTTTCTGGATTATAGTTGACATTTAAACTAGCCTGGAATCAAATTGAGAAATGGAGCTTGATTAAGATCTTAATCCTCCTAATTTATAAGAGGAACCTTATAGGGCTTAGGTTTAAGGCTTTTCAGGTCCATGGTGACTTAATTCTTTGAGTCCACTAGGCTATGATCACATGTCATCTCAATGAGCCTAAGTAGAGCACTTAACAACAACACATGACTCATATAGACAATGGATTTACTTGGACACCAGCACTTAGCACCGAGCTCTCTACGGATGAGGTGGTGAGGAGGCAGTCTTCCTTGACTTGGGGTAGCATATGAGGGTAGTACTTCTAGGCGGAACCTCTCGTCTTCTTTTAGTGAAGGAAGTGCGTCTCAACTTGGTCTGATTGCCATGAGGTCTAACGACGGGAGTTGTGGGTTGCGATAAAGCTTCAAAAGAGGGATAGTCTACTGGCTCAAGAGGAAAAACTCCTTGTATATAAGCTGCACATGTTTATGTTGTATAGATGCACTTGAAAAAAATGCAAAAAGAAAATAACTCCAAAAAAGTGGTGGGTCTGATAGAAAATGATAATCCCACCGGAGTATGTATATAGAGTGCAATAAGCAAAGCTTGAGATTCATGTACCACCTTATGTAGCTTGCAGCAGGGAGACTTGGCTACATTGGTCAAGCTCCCAAGGATACATGGCTACACCGGCCATGGTCCATTCTCTTCTTCCTCCTCTTCTTGAGCCGGTTGAACTTGAACTTAGAAGGGAATACCCCGCTCCTCGAGGAAAGAGTGGCCAGATTGAGGTCATAGAGTTACCATGTTGGGGAGGGATGTCAAGTTTCCATTTCTGAGGTGGAGAGCTTATACCTCACATTCACAGGACGAGGAAAGATTCATGGTCTTCAGGGTTTGTGGTTGATGACTTGTTCTGATCTGGATTATTGAGGAGTCCTGGTTATAGATTAGTGGAACTTAGAGACTGTTGAGTTTTAAGATTAAGTCCAAATAAGGTTCCGACACATTAATAATCCAAAGATCTGATCGAGCTCCATACCTCAATTTAATGAAGGCAAGTTTAATACTCAACCTTGATCCATGTACATTCTTCTCTTTTTTTTTCTTTCTTCTTTTTCACTTCTTTTTCAAATAAGTGTTTGCTAAGGGACTAGCAAAGTTAAGTATATGGGGGTGATGAATACTCATTCATCACTCTTTATTCTTATATTTTAGCTACAAAAACCTTTGCAAATGCATGTATATATTTGTAAATACCAATAATTACCAAAATCATGCATGGTGTAAAAAGTGATAATTAGCATGTTTTTGTGCAAAAATAAAAGAATAAAGATTAAAAAGAAAAAGAGGGAAATATTTAGAATAAATATTGAGCAACCTAATCCCAAGGGAGGGCTCAGCATGGGCCTGACCGCATAAAATCCAAAGTAGAGAGAGATAGGGGCTCATGCGTGTAAATATACCTGTAAATATAATAAAAATATTTTCCTCTAAAAATAGAATAAAAATGGTTTGTAAATACTTGTATATATTTATAAATATAAAATTTAAGATAAAAATAAAAAAATCAAAAAGAAAATAAAAATAGATCACTTGTACATAGTCACCATGTACATAGCTCATTTATCTCACCTTATACATAAATAAAATTAATTTTTAGAAAATTTGTATATATTCTACTTTTTATGTTGTAAATAAATAAAATAAAAACCATTAAAACAAAAACAAAATAAAAAGAACAAAATTAAAAATCGAAAATAATATTGTAAATATACCATGTACATAGATGTATATACCTATTTATTTCACTATTGTATATAAAAAATAAAAATAAAAATACCCTTTTATTCCTAACTTTATACTATAAATAAAAAATATAAAATAGGAATAAAAATTTATAAAAATAACAAATTAAAAATCAAAAATCCTATATTGTATATATACCTATATATAGCTATATAGTGTAAATACCTTATTTTATTTTGAAAAATTGATTAAAAATCACCAAAAAATAGAAAAAATAAAACAAAAATATCTCATGTTTTGAGTTTTAATTAAATCGGCCATTTGCTATTTTTAAATTAATTTCTAAATCTTTTCCAGGTGGCCCCTTCTCATTGGTCCACGGGGGAATGTTGACCCCCCGATCAACTCCCCCCTGTGGACCACTTCCCACGGATCTGTTTCGCGGACCCAACTTCCCCCATTTATCCCCTCCAGATCTGATCACCATTTCGCCTAACCCAGGGTCCTAATCACTCTCCTACAATCCGAGAACCTCGCCCGATCTTCTGCCTAGGGATTCATGCTCAATCGAGCCGGACCCGAGCCCTTCTTCCCGGACCTCCGACCATACATAAGCTGAGCTCCGCCACCCCATTTCCCGATCTTTGGTTCGTCATTTTTCCACCCAGTGACCTCCAATGCCCTCGCGAGAGTGACAGCTCGCTCCAGGCGTTGTTGCAGTGAGGAGGAGACGTCTCGACCATCGATCCGGCGAGCTAGCGCCGCCGTGCGCCGCTTGGAGGTAGCGCCAGAGCCTCGGGCCACGACGTCCCGTGAGGCAAGAACCCAAAGCACCAGCTGCTCATCCCCAGTCGACTCGACCACCTAGGTAGCCCTATTTCCCTTTCCTGTTCTTTAATTTTTTATTTCCCCCAAATCTCGCCGTCGCCGACCATCATCGATTCCGGCCATCTCCACCTTCCACTCGATCATCGGACCGCACCATCACACTCGCCTTCCTCCCGCGCACCTTCTCCGCCCCTCCGTTTAACCCAGCTCGCACAGGAGCTGGGGTTCGAACCCCTTCGCCGTCGCATCGCCGGGGTTCACCCGCACCACCGCACCGTCCATCTTCACCACCGCTGACGGGGTCGAGGCAGTTTTCCCTCGACCCATGATTTCTTTGGTCACATTTTTTAGGTTCCAGGAAGGGTATCTGAGGTCTTCCCACTCGAGCACCGTAGCTCCACCTCCGCTGGAGTCGACAGAGCTCTCCGGAGCTCTGTTGATTCATCGGAGACATCCCATAGACGCGGGAGGCTAAGGCGAAGCTTCCCCGATCATCAGAAGCCCCCGCGGAGGCTCGGAGCGCGCGTGCTGTAACGACCGTCCTCCCGAGGACCTTAGGTTACCCGTCAAACACGTCATTTGCACACTTAATAAGCTTAAGTTAATCTCATGCTATGAAAACCTGGGGAAATTTTTTTCGCTTTTTAAACATGACATTCACAAGATTTAAATTTGGCTAAGCAAGCAACCACAAAAAAACTAAAAGCGGAAGTAAGTAGTGCCAGAACTGAACAACAACATATCCATTCAATTTCATTTCATTCATATACATGTCGAAGTTTCGCAACATTCAATATACATGTATGTATCCAAAAATAACACTACAGAGGAGAACACAACAAACAACTGTCTAATGAGCTCCAAAAGATTACATGCTCTGTAAGTGTCAGCACCAAAAGAACAACAACAACCCCAAGTACGTCGGCTACTCGATCGCAGGCCCTTTGCCTGCCATAGTAGAAAAAGGACAAGCAAGTATCTGTCACAAAGTTGTAGAGTACAAATTCTACACAGTTCTACTAAAGAAAGTAGTAAGCAAAGACTAGCACATCTAGAAAAACAGTAAGGTAACTGTAGTGGACAAAAGAAGCTAGCAAGTAAAGTGGGTTAATAGATTCTTTTAAATTATTTACTTGCTTTCAGAAGTCTAACAAGAACACACTCGCTCACTACCACACTGTGTCTCCCTCGAACAATGGAACTAACCAACAACAACTCAAGTCTAGAAGTAAGTCTGTGGTCTTGGTCCGGTTAGGAACTCGATATCCGGGTAGGACTTCAAAGTCCAGGTTGAACCTCACACTATGACTCTGAGGTATGGTGTACGCCTCAGGGTTGGGGTGCCTCCGTAGGCATGCGATGGTGTCTTGCATCCTAACTAAGTTCCCAACACTCCTTCTAGCTTGTTCTCTCAACTCACATTGATCCTCGGTCGACACATGTGATAGCTCGCTCCCGAAGGTGTACGTGTACTCACAACTCTCTCTCAGCATTCACTCCTTGTTAGTCTCGACTAACGGTACTGTCGTCATTAGTCTCATAGCGGAAGAGTCTAATGATCACATATCTCTTACCCCATCACGAGGTCATAAACCTGATAGAAAGGTATTGATGAAGTTTTTAGTGTTTGTTACCCACTACCCCATCACCAGTGCACGAAATGGTGGAAAGGTAATAATGAAGTCATCAGTGTCTGCTAACCACTACCCCATCACCAGTGCACGACATAGCGGAAAGGTACAAATGGTGACATTGATGTCTACTGACCACTACCCCATCACCAGTGCACGACATAGTGGAAAGGTATATATGGGACATCAATGTCTACTGATGAAACTTCATCTTAACTGGGCAAATGGTGAAATATCACAAGTCTGTTAATCATAATCCCATCACCAGAGCACAACTTAGTGGAAGAGTAATAATTATAGCGGTGAGGAGACCCCCGAAGGGATTCGTCTGCTCTCACCAATCCCAGTGGAAGTGTGGTCCAAGGGAAAGGCAGTGGTAGTACGACTACGACGCCACTGGAAGCAGGATAGAGAAGAGGTAAGCCTGCCGGACCCGACTTCCTCTCTCGTTGCTCAACTCCCGAAGGAGAAGAGCTAAGTAAAAACCAGACGAGCTCGTAACTAACCGCAGAGAACCCCCAACCTAGGCTCTCAAAGAAAAACCAACGGGTCAGTGGAATGGTCTAGACAACTCGTGGATCCTAATGAAGCGTAAAAACCGAGCCGTCTCGAAGAAAACACGTAAAAAGACTAGGATCCTAGACCCATGCTCTCAATGTCCGCTACCCAAGCTTGAGCGACCTCATCTCCTGCTCAGGTGAGGGTCACCGCGCCCTCGCACAGTCGGAGCACCATTCTCCATGACTGATCATATGTGACATCACCATTTCTTTTTCATGTTACGCCCTAAGCATCTATGGTTTCTTTGATTTGTTTCACATCTACAAGTTATCGGTCCTAGACCCGAACTTGTTCTATAATAACCTCAACTGATCCTAGGTCAGGGATACTGACCTGTTACGATAGTCTCTCTCTAAATTCTTACTGAAGAAACATCTATCTTATGATCTTGGCTATCTTAACGGAAAACATATTCTTTTCCTATGCCCCCAAAAGATTCACAAACACCTACATGGATCGGGCTACTCTTAGAGTAAGACTTGCTTCAAGGCAAGTGTATATAGTCTTGTTTTCCTGTAAGGTACTATATATATATATATATATATATGTATCCTTAAGGTCATCCCCAAATTTCTAAATATCATAATAGGTGTTTCAAGCCCACCTTTATAAGTAGTAATTATCCTAAGGCATGCTCTAAAATGATTACAAATAGAGATTTACCCTATTCACTTTTTGATCACCCCAAAACATTGTCATTGTGTGTGTATACTTCATAACAATCCTAGGCATCTAGTCCTTTTAAGTTCACACCCAACTTCATGACTTTAAAGATGTTATTTAGGCGTTTAATTTACTTTAAGGTCTAACATTTAAATGGGGTCTGTTAGAGAGCATCCCATGCTCCAATCATGTATCTATTCCACTCATAGACCTATGTGTATAATAAGCTCATGGCTGCAAACATAAGGAAACTTATCCTATCTTAATTCCTCTCCTGAATGGGATTAAATCACTAATTTATTTCTCATTTCAATATAGGAAAACAAAGGGACTTGGTGTTTTTAAAACTTATTAATGAATGCCTAAAAATTTGTTAGGCATACATTTAACAATGGAATTTGGCCACTGTTTTGTTCATGGACAGCAACCGAATTTGTCTCCAAAATCCTCATCAAAACCAATCCAATTACATGGATTTCATGTGTATTACACTCCCTAAATATCTATAGTCAAATACACCAAAGAATGTATAAGGATATTGTCAAAATCATGTATGTTCTTAGTCCTAAGGCAACCATCTCCAATCTGAACATTCAGTGGAGATATAATATAGGTAGTCAATGATTCCTCAAAAACTCCTCATTTTTCTAAAACAAACCCATAGACTAGAGGTTGATATGAAAGAGTATATATTAACCAGTAATTACACTCAAGGAAACATTTAGAAACTCCCCAAATGCATCCTAAAACTCTAATTTAAAATGCATGGACAGATCTGGACATTCAATGACATCTATGAATATAGGTAGTCAACAACTCTTGAAAACTCCTTATTTTTCTAAAACAACTCCATGGACTAAAGCTTAATATGAAAGATTATATATCTAAAAGTAATTTCACTCAAGGAAACATGAAGAAACTCCTCAAATGCATCTAAAAACACTAACCTAAAGTTCATGGACAGATCTGGACACATTCAGTTACATGCATATGATAACATCCAAAACATTTCTAATCACCTAAATTTCCAAATTAAAAACCAAGAATCATAAGCCAATTTATTGGGGTCATAATCAGTGAGTAAATCTATCAAGTAAACTTAATTAAAACTCCCAAATAATGCAAGTTATTGGCCAACATTTAACAACAACAAATCTGAAAATTTCAGTATGACCATTCATATATAGCCTCTTTATGATGATATAATCACATGAATTTCGTATCTAAACCCATGGATTTAAGTATACCTTAATTGAGTATTAGTAAACATATGATTCTACCCAATAGAACCCAAGAAAGATCCCAAAATACATGTCTAACTTGGATTAAAAGGAAGACACACAGATTCTGGCCACAATAAAAACCGTGCACATATAGTCTATTTTTCTCAATTTTTTGCAACCAAAAACCCCAAAACTAAGGCTTGATTTTAGATCTGGAATATAAGTGGTAAAAACTCTACATTTGGCAGCAAGAGAAGGGCTAAATTTGTACCTCAAATCAAGCTTTCAAAAGCTTGAAAAAGAACTCTCCAAGAAAATGTTGGGCTGTCCACACCTTGAGCTTCAAGCTTGGATTCCTCCTCTTCTTTGGACCTTGATCTTACATGAAATGTAAGATCCAAGATCCTCTCCTTCCCAGCTTTGATTTGAGCCCAAGAACTCGAATTTTGGTGGAGAAATGAGGGAGAAAACTAAAAAAGAAGATGGAGATCCATGGATTTTTCAGCCATGGAGAAAAGAGCTCCAAGATTTCAAGAGGAAGAAGATGAAGTGGGAGGAAGGGGTGACACCTATGGGGGGTTATATACATGGGAAAATTGCAACATAAACCCCACCAACTCCTCCTAATTGAAACCAAGGCCCACCCATGAATAGTAATCACATTACTAATCATACTTAGCCACTTAATCACCTCTAGCTACAATTATCACAATTAGCCACTAATGGCATCTCTAATTTCCATCAAGCTCACTAATGATTCACCATCTTGGCTTAATTAGTCATTAGGATTTAAGGATGTTACAATCATAAAAACCTCAAGGAGAGTCTCGTCCTCGAGACTCCACTTCTAAGTTGGGTTCATCGATCTGCCATAAAAACCTCAAAAGGTTTTTAACCCATAAAAACCTCAAAGAAGGTTTTTACCCAGAAAGTGAAATGATTTGCCATACAGAGAACTGATAAACTAAACTGCGAAAGTACCTGAGAAGAGTCACGGGTATCTCTCTCGCATAGCTGCTTCGGTCTCCCATGTCGCCTCCTCAACACCCTGTCGGTGCCATAGGATCTTGACCAAGGGAATCTCCTTGTTCCGAAGCCTCCTGACAGCAAAATCAAGTATCTGCACTGGCTCCTCCTCATATGTCAACTCTGGCTCTATGTCAAGGCTCTCATAGCTGATGATGTGCCGAGGATCGTGCACGTACTTCCTCAAGTTCGACACATGGAATATGTCGTGTATAGCCGCCAAACGTGGGGGAAGTGCCAGTCTGTATGCCACATTCCCGACACGAGAAAGTATCTCAAATGGCCCAACAAAACGTGGCGCCAGCTTGCCACGAACTCCGAACCGTTGTATCCCCTTCATGGGCGATACACGCAGGAACACAAAATCCCCAACCTGAAACTCCAAGTGTCGGCGTCGTCGATCTGCGTAGCTCTTCTGGCGACTATGTGTCGTCAAGAGCTTCCTCCTCACCAAGTCAACAACCCTCGCAGTCTCCTCCAAGAGATCCACGGTATACAACGCATGATCGCCTACCTCACGCCAACTGATTGGCGTAAGGCATCTCCGCCCGTAAAGAGCCTCGAATGGCGCCATGCCGATGCTCGAATGATGGCTATTGTTATAAGTGAACTCAATAAGAGGTAAATGATCCTTCCAGGATCCCTTCCACTCTAGAGAACAGGCGCGTAAAAGATCCTCCAAGGTCTGTATCGTACGCTCGCTCTGTCCGTCCGTCTGAGGGTGATATGCTGAACTCATCTTCAGCTCGGTCTGTAAAACTGACATGAACTGATGCCAGTAATGGGAAGTGAACCTCGAGTCTCTGTCAGACACTACCTCTCGGGGTATGCCATGTAACCTCACAATGTGCTGTATGTACAATCTGGCCAGCTGAGAAGGTGTATAAGTCATGCTAACAGGTATAAAATGGGCTGACTTCGTCAACCTATCAACAATGACCCAAATGGAATCATGGCCTCCCGGTGTCCTTGGCAATCCTGTAACAAAGTCCATCGAAATGCTCTCCCACTTCCACTCAGGAATGGGGAGAGGCTGCAGTAATCTAGGTGGTCGTCTATGCTCTGCCTTCACCATCTGGCAAGTCAAACACCTGCTGACATGCCCAGCTACGTCCCTCTTCATCCCGTCCCACCAGAAATGTCGGCGAAGGTCGTGGTACATCTTTGTACTGCCGGGATGAATGGAAAGATGCGAACAATGTGCCTCGTCAAGTATGTCTTTTTGTAGTTGCTCATCGTTGGGAACCACTACCCGACCTGCCTTCAACAGAATAGACTCTGCAACAACAAAATCATCAAACTCTTCCTTCACTGCCCGCATGTATCTGTCGTAAATCCACAGGTCTGTCTGTTGACCTGACACTATACGGTCCCAAAGGCTGCTGTACCTAGGAGGTACAGAGATGAGAGAAGACGCACTGTCCTGCGGATGCCAATCCGTCAGTGCTGCAAGTAAGTCCTAAGTGTATATCCAGTTCATCGTACCCTCCGTGTGCGCTCTCCTGCTAAGGGCGTCTGCAACCACGTTTCCCTTACCGGGATGGTAAGAGATCGTGCAATCGTAGTCCTTCAGCAGCTCTAACCATTTGCGCTGCCTCATGTTCAGCTCCTTCTGATCAAATATGTACTTCAGACTCTTGTGGTCTGTGAAGAGCTCAAAGTTAACCCCGTACAAGTAGTGATGCCAGGTCTTCAAAGCGAAGACCACTGCCGCCAACTCAAGATCGTGTGTGGGGTAATTCCGCTCATGCGGTCTCAACTATCTCGAAGCATAGGCAATCACATGCCCCCTCTGCATCAGCACTGCTCCCAAACCATCACCTGACGCGTCTGTGTAAACTGCGTAGTCCTGTGTACCTGATGGTAAAGAAAGAATCGGAGCTGTAGTAAGTCTCTCCTTCAGTGTCCTGAAGGCATGTTCGCACGAACTATCCCAAACAAAAGGTACTCCCTTCTGCGTCAAACGCGTCAAAGGTAGTACGATCCGCGAAAAGTTGCTGACAAAGCGTCTGTAATAGCCTGCCAACCCAAGAAAACTACGGATCTGTGTCACTGTCTTGGGCTGCTCCCAAGACATCACAGCATCTATCTTCGCAGGGTCCACTGCGACTCCTGCTCCTGAGATGACGTGTCCCAAGAATGAGACCTGGGGTAGCCAAAACTCACACTTACTCAACTTGGCATACAATCTATGCTCTCTCAAGGTACCAAGCACTGCTCTCAAGTCATTCTCATGGTCCCATTCATTCTTTGAGTAAACCAACACATCATCTATGAACACCACAACAAACTTGTCCAAGTAAGGACGGAATACTCTGTTCATCATGTCCATGAATGTCGCGGGGGCATTCGTCAGTCCGAATGGAATCACTACAAATTCGTAGTGTCCATACCGTGTCCGAAAGGCTATCTTCGGGACGTCTGTCTCCCGAATCCTCAACTGATGGTAACCCGAGCAGAGGTCGATCTTCAAGAACACCGAAGATCCCTGTAGCTGATCAAATAGATCATCAATGCGTGGCAGAGGATAACGGTTCTTCACCGTCCTCTTATTCAGCTGTCTATAATCAATGCATAACCGCATGGTTCCATCCTTTTTCCGAACAAAGAGTACAGGAGCGCCCCAAGGTGAAGTGCTCGGCCTCACAAAGCCTAAGTCAAGCAACTCTTGTAGCTGCACCTTCAGCTCTCTCAGCTCTGCGGGTGCCATGCGATACGGAGCCATGGAGATTGGCTGCGTATCGGGAAGTAGCGAGATCTCAAACTCGATCTCTCTAACTGGAGGTAGTCCTGGTAACTCCTCAGGAAACACATCGGGATACTCTGACACAACTCTAATGTCTTGAGCCTTCGGCTCTCTATCTGCAACCTCTTGAACAAAGGCCAGAAAAGCGTCACATCCCTGATCAACCAGTCGTTGTGCTCTCAGCACTGAAATATACTCCATTCTAGAGTCCTGCAATGTCCCCTCAAAAGTGAACTCTGTCAAGCCAGGGATCTTGAAGACAACAGTCTTCTTGTAACAGTCGACTAAGGCGTGATGTGTAGACAACCAATCCATGCCCAAAATCATGTCTAACTCAACAAGCTGTAGTAGAAGGCAGTCCGCAGTCATCTCGTGACCGCCTATGGACACTGGTAACCCTCTAACTATCTCTGAAATCACGAACAACTGTCCGCCAGGCCCTCGAATGTGAAATGGAGGATCTACGTCCTCCGCGACTCTACCCAATGTGTCTAGAAGCCTCACAGCAAGAAACGAATGGGTAGCACCAGAATCAAACAGCACGTGAAAAGGATGGCTCGAAACTGAAACCATACCTTTCACAACCGTGGCCGCGGACCGTGCCTGCTCAGCTGTAACTATGTGAATCTGTCCCTGACGTATAGATCCGGCACTGGATCCTGCTATGCTCTGAGCTGGTCTCTACTGACCTCTGTACTGGGAGCTCCTCCCGGTAGCTCTCAAACGCGGTGGAGGTGGAGGTGGTGGAGTCTGTAGCTGTGGACACTGGGACCTGATATGTCCCACCTGCTGGCACTGGTAGCACCTGATCGCCCTGCTCGGCGTAGAAGATGGACCGGCACTCTCTGCGGGTCTCGCGCTCTGTGCTCAAAACCTCTGCGACCCAGATGGCCGCGCTGCCTCAAAACCTCTACTACCCAGTGCTCCTCCCAAAGTAGTCGTGGGGGTCGAGCGAACACTGCCAGAAGAAGCCGTCCCTGTCGGATGAAAGCATCGTGCTGACTGATGTGGCTGGAACTGCCGCCGAATAGGCCCATACGACCTCGGTGGTACTGGTGGCGGTCTAAAGGTACTCCCAAAACGTCTCTCGCGGACGTCCTCAATCCGCTCTGCTGCGTCAGTCACCTCAGCAATGGTAGTCAGTCTCAGCCCTACCAACTTCTCCTGAACGTCCTCCCTCATGCCACGAACAAACTTTTCCAGATTCTCCTCTGGAAAAGCAGCTGCAGAAGATGTGTGGTGTGACAACTCGGTTTAGCGCACAAAGTACTCTCGCGCTGTCATCCTGCCCTGTCTCAGCTCTGCAAACAACCTGTGTTGTGTCTCCTTCCACTTCCCTGAGAAGAAGTGGCCTCTAAAGTGGGTCTCAAAGTCTGTCCAAGTCGGCACACATCCCATCTCAAACACAGTAGCCTCCCACCAGCGCTCTGCAAACCCAGTAAGGGAGAACTCAGCAAAAGGTAACCACGACTCTAGTGGTGCCTGAATCATCCTGAATACCTTCATCACTGTCCTGAGCCACTGCTCAGCCTCGTCAGATGTACCCGTGCCCTGGAATCTAGGTACTCCAGCTCTCTGGTAGGATGTGAAAACATCATGATGTCTCGGTGCAGTAGGAAGAATGACCCCTGTGACCTCTACTCCTGTTGTTGGCCCTTGGCCTACCTCAGCTCTATCGGCTCCTGACTCCCTCAGAATATCTGCCTCGGAATGCTGGGGAATCTCCTCAGAGAATAGATGCTCGGCTCTAGCGGACTCATCCCTGGATGGGTGGTACGAGGAGTCAGGCAGCTCCTCCATCCTCAGCTCCATCCCAGTCTGGCGCTCAGCCAACTCAGTCTGCTGGGCAAGTATCTGATCCTGTCTCTGTCGCAGATCAGCAAGTGCAGCTAGTACATGTGCCATCTCTCTTGGCTGATCGCGAGCTACTCGGGGTGCCATGTTGATCCTTCCTGTATTGGATCATAGCATAGTTAAGCACACTTTAGGAAATAATCAGTTGTACTATTTCTCCTCTTGGGATACTTATATGAATGAAATGTTCTGGTGACTTGTGGTTACATAAATCTTTTGAATGTCAAAAAAAAAATTTCCCATTCGGCTTCACGAGAAATCATAAGACTCTCGATATTAAGTTATGCGAATGCGTGTATCGGGGTAACTCTGCTCTGATACCAAACCTGTAACGACCGTCCTCTCGAGGACCTTAGGTTACCCGTCAAACACGTCATTTGCACACTTAATAAGCTTAAGTTAATCTCATGCTATGAAAACCTGGGGAAATTTTTTTCGCTTTTTAAACATGACATTCACAAGATTTAAATTTGGCTAAGCAAGCAACCACAAAAAAACTAAAAGCGGAAGTAAGTAGTGCCAGAACTGAACAACAACATATCCATTCATTTTCATTTCATTCATATACATGCTGAAGTTTCGCAACATAGAATATACATGTATGTATCCAAAAATAAAACTACAGAGGAGAACACAACAAACAACTGTCTAATGAGCTCCAAAAGATTACCTGCTCTGTAAGTGTCAACACCAAAAGAACAACAACAGCCCCAAGTACGTCGGCTACTCGATCGCATGCCCTTTGCCTGCCATAGTAGAAAAAGGACAAGCAAGTATCTGTCACAAAGTTGTAGAGTACAAATTCTACACAGTTCAACTAAAGAAAGTAGTAAGCAAAGACTAGCACAGCTAGAAAAACAGTAAGGTAACTGTAGTGGACAAAAGAAGCTAGAAAGTAAAGTGGGTTAATAGATTCTTTTAATTTGTTTACTTGCTTTCAGAAGTCTAACAAGAACACACTCGCTCACTACCGCACTGTGTCTCCCTCGATCAATGGAACTAACCAACAATAACTCAAGCCTAGAAGTAAGTCTGTGGTCTTGGTCTGGTTAGGACCTCGATATCCGGGTAGGACTTCAAAGTCCAGGTTGAACCTCACACTATGACTCTGAGGTATGGTGTACGCCTCAGGGTTGGGTTGCCTCCGTAGGCATGCGATGGTGTCTTGCATCCTAACTAAGTTCCCAACACTCCTTCTAGCTTGTTCTCTCAACTCACATTGATCATCGGTCGACACATGTGATAGCTCGCTCCCGAAGGTGTACGTGTACTCACAACTCTCTCTCAGCATTCACTCCTTGTTAGTCTCGACTAACGGTACTGTCGTCATTAGTCTCATAGCGGAAGAGTCTAAAGATCACATATCTCTTACCCCATCACGAGGTCATAAACCTGATAGAAAGGTATTGATGAAGTCTTTAGTGTTTGTTACCCACTACCCCATCACCAGTGCACGACATGGTGGAAAGGTAATAATGAAGTCATCAGTGTCTGCTAACCACTACCCCATCACCAGTGCACGACATAGCGGAAAGGTACAAATGGTGACATTGATGTCTACTGACCACTACCCCATCACCAGTGCACGACATAGTGGAAAGGTATTTATGGGACATCAATGTCTACTGATGAAACTTTATCTTAACTGGGCAAATGGTGAAATGTCACAAGTCTGTTAATCATAATCCCATCACCAGAGCACAACTTGGTGGAAGAGTAATAATTATAGCGGTGAGGAAACCCCCGAAGGGATTCGTCTGCTCTCACCAATCCCAGTGGAAGTGTGGTCCAAGGGAAAGGCAGTGGTAGTACGACTACTACGCCACTGGAGGCAGGAAAGAAAAGAGGTAAGCCTGTCGGACCCGACTTCCTCTCTCGTTGCTCAACTCCCGGAGGAGAAGAGCTAAGTAAAAACCAGACGAGCTCGTAACTAACCGCAGAGAACCCCCAACCTAGGCTCTCAAAGAAAAACCAACGGGTCAGCGGAATGGTCTAGACAACTCGTGGATCCCAACGAAGCGTAAAAACCGAGCCAGCTCGAAGAAAACACGTAAAAAGACTGGGATCCTAGACCCATGCTCTCAATGTCCGCTACCCAAGCCTGAGCGACCTTATCTCCTGCTCAGGTGAGGGTCACCGCGCCCTCGCACAGTCGGAGCACCATTCTCCATGACTGATCATATGTGACATCACTGTTTCTTTTTCATGTTACGCCCTAATCGTCTATGGTTTCTTTGATTTGTTTCACATCTACAAGTTATCGGTCCTAGATCTGAACTTGTTCTATAAGAACCTCAACTGATACTAGGTCAGGGATACTGACCTGTTACGATAGTCTCTCTCTAAATTCTTACTGAAGAAACATCTATCTTATGATCTTGGCTATCTTAACGGAAAACATATTCTTTTCCTATGCCCCCAAAAGATTCACAAACACCTACAAGGATCGGGCTACTCTTAGAGTAAAACTTGCTTCAAGGCAAGTGCATATAGTCTTGTTTTCCTGTAAGGTACTATATATATATGTGTATCCTTAAGGTCATCCCCAAATTTCTAAATATCATAATAGGTGTTTCAAGCCCACCTTTAAAAGTAGTAATTATCCTAAGGCATGCTCTAAAATGATTACAAATAGAGATTTACCCTATTCACTTTTTGATCACCCCAAAACATTGTCATTGTGTGTGTATACTTCATAACAATCCAAGGCATCTAGTCCTTTTAAGTTCACACCCAACTCATGACTTTAAAGATGTTATTTAGGTGTTTAATTTACTTTAAGGTCTAACATTTAAATGGGGTCAGTTAGAGAGCATCCCATGCTCCAATCATGTATCTATTCCACTCATAGACTTATGTGTATAATAAGCCCATGGCTGCAAACATAAGAAAACTTATCCTATTTTAATCCCTCTCCTGAATGGGATTAAATCACTAATTGATTTCTCATTTCAATATAGGAAAACAAGGGGACTTTGTGTTTTTAAAACTTATTAATGAATGCCTAAAAATTTGTTAGACATACATTTAAAAATGGAATTTGGCCACTGTTTTGTTCATGGACAGCAACCGAATTTGTCTCCAAAATCCTCATCAAAACCAATCCAATTACATGGATTTCATGTGTATTACACTCCATAAATATCTATAGTCAAATCCACCAAAGGATGTCTAAGGATATTGTCAAAATCATGTATGTTCTTAGTCCTAGGGCAACCATCTCCGATCTGAACATTCAGTGGAGATATAATATAGGTAGTCAATAATTCCTCAAAAACTCCTCATTTTTCTAAAACAAACCCATGGACTAAAGGTTGCTATGAAAGAGTATATATTAACCAGTAATTACACTCAAGGAAACATTTAGAAACTCCCCAAATGCATCCTAAAACTCTAATTTAAAATGCATGGACAGATCTGGACATTCAATGACATCTATGATATAGGTAGTCAACAACTCTTGAAAACTCCTTATTTTTCTAAAACAACTCCATGGACTAAAGGTTAATATGAAAGATTATATATCTAAAAGTAATTGCACTCAAGGAAACATGAAGAAACTCCTCAAATGCATCTAAAAACACTAACCTAAAGTTCATGGACAGATCTGGACACATTCAGTTACATGCATATGACAACATCCAAAACATTTCTAATCACCTAAATTTCCAAATTAAAAAGCAAGAATCATAAGCCAATTTATTGGGGTCATAATCAGTGAGTAAATCTACTCAAGGAAACTTAATTAAAACTCCCAAATCATGCAAGTTATTGGCCAACATTTAACAACAACAAATCTGAAGATTTCAGTATGACCGTTCATATATAGCCTCTTTATGATGTTATAATCACATGAATTTCGTATCTAACCCCATGGATTTAAGTCTACCTTAATTGAGTATTAGTCAACATATGATTCTACCCAATAGAACCCAATAAAGATCCCAAAATACATGTCTAACTTGGATTAAAAGGAAGACACACAGATTCTGGCCACAATAAAAACCGTGCACATATAGTCTATTTTTCTCAATTTTTTGCAACCAAAAACCCAAAAACTAAGGCTTGATTTTAGATCTGGGATATAAGTGGTAAAAACTCTACATATGGCAGCAAGAGAAGGGCGAAATTTGTACCTCAAATCAAGCTTTCAAAAGCTTGAAAAAGAACTCTCCAAGAAAATGTTGGGCTGTCCACACCTTGAGCTTCAAGCTTGGATTCCTCCTCTTCTTTGGCCCTTGATCTTACATGCAATGTAAGATCCAAGATCCTCTCCCTCCCAGCTTTGATTTGAGCCCAAGAACTCGAATTTTGGTGGAGAAATGAGGGAGAAAACTAAAAAAGAAGATGGAGATCCATGGATTTTTCAGCCATGGAGAAAAGAGCTCCAAGATTTCAAGAGGAAGAAGATGAAGTGGGAGGAAGGGGTGACGCCTATGGGGGGTTATATCCATGGGAAAATTGCAACATAAACCCCACCAACTCCTCCTAATTGCAAACAAGGCCCACCCATGAATAGTAATCACATTACTAATCATACTTAGCCACTTAATCACCTCTAGCTACAATTATCACAATTAGCCACTAATGGCATCTCTAATTTCCATCAAGCTCACTAATGATTCACCATCTTGGCTTAATTAGTCATTAGGATTTAAGGATGTTACACGTGCTGGGCCGGCGAAGTTCGCCGGCTACTTGTTCTTCAAGGACCTCCAGCAGCCGTTGGATTGCCCTCCAGCTCCAGTTTCGATCTGAGTCATCCATTCTAGGAGCGCCAGCTCCGCACGGTCAAAGGAGGAGTTGATCCAGACCGTTCGATCCTGAGATGAGGCGCAATTGAGCAGTCACCGTCAGATCCTCCATGTGTCTTCGTCTCAGCCGTCCGATCACGCCAAGGATTGCAGGAGCGAGGCGCCACCCGTTCTCGACCATTCGATCCACCACGTGGCAGCCATCCGACCCTCGGATTTAATAAAGGGTAATTTATTCCTTAGGCCCTTAGATTTAGTGTAGTTTCCTTTTAGACCTGTAAATATTTGTTGCATTTTATTTACGTTGGTACATTTGCACTTTGGACCCTATCTTGTTTGCCTATTGCATGTATGCCCCTGTGTGTAGTATGTCACGTGCATCGACACGTGTTTAGTTGGGCTATTTGCATGTTTCGCCTTGTAGTTCCTGGATGTTACTTAATGGATGAATCTTTTTAAATAATTGCAATTCTACCCCTGTGCGTGGTTTATTTATGCATGCGCGTTTATTTGTGGGTAATTTACAGTAAGGTCCTCGGACTTTTGGTACCTGTTACCAATTAGTCCCAGAACCTTATTTTATTTGCAAATAGGTCCCTAAGTGCCCCAGACACGTTCCTCGTGCGTGACTTCTTGGGAATTTTGCACCGGACCCCCTGGAGCTTTTGGTAATTACGTACAGGTGCTTGTGCACTGTACCTAGATTTTATTTTTGAATAAAATATCAAACTTACTCCAAATTCAATGAAAATTGGACACATGGCTCCTGCCATGTTGTAAAATTTTCTAGAATGTTTGGGGACATTTCTGTTTTTATTTGATATTTTTAAAAAATCAAAAACACCCTTTTTCGTTACTGTTTGATTTAAAAATTCACAAAAAAATATTAAAACTCATCTAAAAATTATAAAAAAATTTAGATATTGTGTCTTTTGTCTTGATTGATTTTCTGACCAAATTTGGTCATTTTTCATTACATAAAACTCACAAAAATTATAAAACACTAAAAACCTCATAAAAATTCTAATAAATAATCTAAAAATACAAAAATAATAATTCTGGTGCCTTAATTTTCCTTAGACTTTCTAGTTTATAGGAAAATTACTTCCAGAAGCTAAGTAGGCCCTTTTGCATTTTAAATTGACCTTTTACTCCTGACTGCACAGCACCTTCAGTTTCTTGCATTATTTTATTTTTAAAAAATTAAATAAAAATCAGAAAAATACCAAAAATTCACTAAAAACAGTAAAAAACATAAAAAAATATAAAAACATTTTTATTTGAATTTTTGAGTGACTTTTGATGCATTAAATAGTTGCTTGAAGTTGGTTGTTTTTCTTGTTTCTTTATTTTCTTCATTAAATGAAAATCCAAAAAAATTAAAAATAATTAAAAATCCACCAAAAATACCTTTTATTTTATTTTAATTCTTTTTGAGACTACTTCGTAGGCCGCGAGGCCATCTCGTGCTCCTTGTGTTCGACCCTGATCACTATACCAGGTTAAAATAATAGCAGGACCGCTATTTGATTTTGATTGATTTTATTCGATTTTGGTGGTCTCTTTTTCTCGATCGACCACGCTTGGTGACTTGGGTCGCAACGACCCTTGAGACCTTTTATCCTTGTTGCTTGGCGTGTCATCAAGGCTGTTGAGTCTTAAACCTATGTCCAATAAGGTTCCGACAAACTCATAATCCAAAGGTCTGACTGAGCTCCATACTTCAATTTAATGAAGATAAGTTTAATAATCAACCTTGATTCTCCTTCTTTTTCTTTTATTTTCTTTTTCACTTCTTTTTCAAATAAGTGTTTGCTAAGGGACTAGCAAAGGTAAAGTATAGGGGGGTGATGAATCCCTGATTCTCACTCTTTATTATTTTATTTTAGCTATTTATCTTAGCAAAGCATTATGTAAATACTTGTAAATATAATAACTTAGCATTCAGCATGCATCTGTTAATATTGCATAATTAACATGTTTTCTTGCAAAAATAAAAGAATAAAAGAATAAGGAAGGATGTATTTAGAATAAATACACTGTGACCCGAACCCCAAGAGAAGGTCAAGCCTGACCCGGTCGGAAGATAAAATAAGTAGAGAGAGATAGGGTCTACTTTGTGTTGTACATATCACCTATATATATAAATAATTATTTTTGACAAAATTCAATTAAATTAAATATTTACTCCCTTGTTTGTACTCCTAAAAACAATATAAGAACAAAATAACAATCATTAAATAAAAATAAAATCTTCCTCTCATTTGTACAAAACACATGTATGTACCTCACATTCACTATTTATTATATACATGTAAATAATTTGTAAAAAAATAATAACAATTATTTTGTATCCCTAGAAACATGTTGAAGATAAATAAAATATAAAAGTGGGGTATTTGTTAATAGCAAAAATAAAAATACTTGTACATAATGCATAGGTATATTATACATGTATATAATACTATATATTGTATATACACTAATTTATTTTTCATAAAAAATAATTAAAAATTACAAAAAAAATCCTTGAAAAATAATAAACATTTTTCATTTTATTCATTTTTAATTTAAAACCACTTATTAATTTTAATTTAATTATCTTTATTTTTACCCTTATTTTGTCTTGTAACGTCTTTTGTCCGTATCCGCGGCCCCTTCTGATTGGGCCATCTCGGGATGTTGACGAGGTCAACTGGTCCCCCCCTCTTCTCTTTCGCTGAATCAGATTTTGCCTGATTTTCTCCCATTTTTAGTGATCCGAACTGACCACCATTCCAACCGATCCTTCACCCCGAATCGAGAGCGTGAATCCCTAATCTTCGCTCGCTTCTTTCCTCTTCGATCTGCACCTCAGTTTGCGAGCCACACCTCTTCTTTGTCGGACCTGGAGCACTATATATCCTAGCCCCTCCTCTCTTTTCCGGCACCGCTGGCTGCGCCACCACCTCCTACGTACCTGTCCATCTTTTCCAGAGTGACAACAAGTGAGAGAGAGGGTGAGGCACCCCTTTTGGAGCGTGAAGCCCCGGAGTCCGGTGAGGTTCTTCCTCAGCTCCATCGTGAGGAGCTAAGCCTCTAGCAATCACCGACTATCGAGGCCATTACCCTATTGATCGTCGTCCGCACTCCCAGGCATCTTCCTCCATCCTCAGGTACTTCTTTATCTCCTATTTCCCATTGAATCGATCAGTTCTCCGAGAAACATAGCCCCTCCGACGATGACCTACTCTTACTCTGTTTCGTTGTGTGTCGACCTTACTCTGCCTCGCTCCGACCTCCCCTTGCTTCTTCATCTTGCTCCGCGACCCCATCTAACTCCAGCCATCGGGTTGGAGTCCCTTATAGGTAGATTCCCTCATCTAGTGTGCGACCTGGCCCATCCACCCTCCGCCTCTGTTTCTGATAATGGTGCGCTCTAACCTTGGCCGGAGCATCATCTCCGAGCAAAACCTTTCTCCTGCAGGGTAGAAGCACGACCAAACCTCATCTGGGATTCTCGAATAGTCCCAGGAAGCTCCAGAAACACCACGATTCCCCAGGACCCTTCTCTTGGTCTTGGGCCCTTCTGAGCCAACCAGCAACTACGGTGCACCTTCATCGACGAGTTCCTCATCTCAGCAGCTCACGAGGATGCCGGACCAGCACGCAATCATCGATTAAAACTAGCCTCAGGTGAGTTCTTCCCCGTTCATCCAGGCCTCTTCTCCATCGTTCGATCAAGCGTCCTCCCAGTTCTAATCGCAGTCGTTTATCATCGGGAGGCCCTTGACCGTAGGATCCATTTGAGAATCTCGTCTCCGCCATCCATCATCGAAGAGGTATCCGTGCATCTCAGTCGTCCATCCATAAGTAGAGCACCATTGGTAGTTGGATCACGCTTAATAAGGGGTAAATTGTTCTTAGTCCCCTTTTATGTTTTCTAGATAGTACTTTAAATATTTGTCGTAGTTTAAAATAGTTTAGATATTTTGCAAGTGGACCCTTGTTACTTTTAGTATTTGCACTTTAGTTTGGCTTGTGTGAATTCACATGGCATACCACGTGCTTTTCTGGTGTATTTGCATGATATTCCCTAGATTTTACTTATGTTATGTTTTGACTGAAAACATTCTAATATTTGCTTTTATACCCTATGTGTGGTTTAATGAGCATGTGCGTTTATTCCCTGGACATTTTGCATTCTTCGTCCTAAGCTTTTCATCTGCGATAATTTTTGGCATGTGAACTTTATTTTAATTACAAGTAAGTCCTCACAATCTGTGTATCTTGTATTTAATTAAATAAATATCAAGCTAAGTCCAAAAATTCTATAAAAATTAATGTTTGCTCCTGTTAACACGTAATATTTATTGTAATTTTTGAAATTAATTTTGTATTGTATTTTTTTCTAAAAATAAAAAACCCATAAAAAGTTTACTATCTGTTTTAGAAAATATGTAAAAATTAGAAAAATCTCTTTAACAATTCCAAAAAAAATCATGAGTGTGTTTTTTGGTGTGATTTACTTCCAGTAGCATTTTTGCTTGAAAAATTTGTATAAAAACTCAAAAAAAAACACAAAAGACTCAAAAACCTCTAAAAATCAGGAAAATCTAGAAAAATTAGAAAAATACAATTTCAGTTCATGTTTCTAGCTCTTTTTATCTAGTTTAACATAAAATTGCTCTTGAGGACATTGGGGTATTAATTATTTTTAATTTGCAATATTATCCTGGATGTACACTGTTTAGATTTTAGCCCTTATTTTATTTTCATAAGATTCCAAAACATAAGAAAAACCCTAGAAAATTACCAAAAATAGCTTAATATTTGAAAAAGTGAAAATATTTTTATTCCTATTTTTGAGTATTTTAGTTCTGAATAAAAATTAAAAAGGATTGCTTGTGTGTCTAGTTTCCTTATTTGCTTATTTTTCTCCCTTAATTAAAAATTCAAAAAATGCCAAGCTAAAAATCAATAAGAATATGCATTTTAGTTTTTGAATTCCGACTACTTCGTAAGATTTCTCGTGCTCCTTGTGTTCGACCCTAGTTGCTATACCAGGTTAAAATAAATAACAGAGACCACTGACATGTTTTCGTGCCGTGATTGATTTATCTTTTGATTGTGTCTCTCTCTCTCTTTTTCTTGATTGAGCTTGGCCTTGTGATCCGGGTCGCAACTACCCTTTGATTATTTGATTCCCTAACCCATGTCGCTCGGCTCACCTCATCATCAAGCTACGTGGCTCAACAAGAAAGAGCCATGTGACCCAACCATAAAAAAGATAAATGGGAAAATAAAGTAGAATGAAAATAAGATAACAAATGAAGTTGAATTGATAAGTATTTTACATGAAACTTGTGCATTTTTAAAGATCTACAAGTTTCATGTAGAACTCAAAACTAAAATACATTATATATATACATGTTTTTTGCAAGTATTTTTATTATATAAAAATACCACATTTATTTGTTTTGTTTTGTTTTTGTATTTTTGAGTAAAAAATAATATACAATATATTATTTACAATATTACACTAATTTTAGGGGATTTTTAGTACCAAGAAAACACATAAAATAATAAGAAAAAATAAGCTCATATATATATTAGAGACTTTTTTTATTTACATTAATTAGCCTTAATATTTACAGAGTGTATAATGTTAATTATATTTAATTAATTGTTAAATTAATTGAATAGTCTAAGATAGAGGGTTAAATTATAAGAATATAGTTGATGAATATGAGATTCATCGACAATGAAGACCCGTGTCATTGAGATTGTATTAGCCTGATCTCTTTCGATTCTGGTTGAATCAACCTTAAACTGACTCTAGAAGCTTCATCTAATAATTTTGCAATGGATGAGTCTCGAATCGAGAATAGAGATGAAGTATGGGTAGAACTAGGAGTCCGATGGTGTGAACCTGCAAATGGAGCTAATATGCTCCTAGATACAAGTATGTCTAATGCTCTATGACTCCGATGAAGAGGTATAAATGATAATAGTAACATCTTCTCTATTTCACCCAAGATGAAGCTCTGAATCAATGATCAAAGTGTTGTACCAATGGAACTTCCTCACAGACACTACACCCTTCGTTTCATGTCCTAAAGCCCTACAGATGATTCTACAACTCAAGGCAATGTTCCTCAGTCCAATATTAGAGAAACACAATGATTGGGGGCTAAAATAGATATGAGGGACAAAAAGCCCTAGCTCTGACCACCATGCATGGCCGGAGGTGATAGATTGTGGATGAAAAAGAAGTAGCGAGGAGGAGTGAAGGAGGGTGGTGGTGATTCGAGTGAAAACACAAAGAATTGATAAATGTTTAGAACATGAATATAGAGAGAAGAAGAGGAACAACATAGATGGAGGATCATAGGAGAAATCGAAGAATTAGAAAAGATATCTAACTTGGAAAATCAGCTAGGGATTATCACGTGATCGATTTGTTGATTCTAACCGATGATTGTCTGGACGTGTGATGGAGGACCAAAGGCTAAGCTTGTCAGAGGAGGATGAGTAGCGGAGATGGAATCCATCTATAGACCTTTCTTAGATCGTCACCAAACATATCACTATGGCGAGCCGTCACCCAGGAGTTGTTACCTTCTATGGTAAATGCTCAGAGCTCACTCACATCGGTGGAAATGGCAAAACACATTTCATAAAGAAAATAAATTAATTTTTAGTGATCTTTTTATGATAAATAAAATAATACAAATTCTACTTAGTATACATATATGCAATGCTTTTATTTTCTAGGTTTTCATAAATTATGGACACTATCTCTCCCTACTTTACTCTCTTGTCGAACAAGTCAGTGTCAACCTGATTTCCGATGTTAAAATCAATTTGTATCTATGGTACATATATAAATCCTTCTTTTTTCTATTTTTCATACTTTATTCATGTATTTTAGTGTAAATAAGTGTTAATTATACATTATTAACAAATGATGTTAGGTTGTTAAAAGATGAGAATTAATGAATATTTACGTGTATTTTGCCAAGAATTTTAGTCAAAATGACAGGATAAAATTAAAGAATTAGGATATAATTTGTTCTCATTCTGGAAAAAAATCATCAATGAAGATGAAAAAATAAAGTGCACCACCTATAGATATAACCATCAAAGGATAAAATAAAATTGTGTGAACCAACTTCCGTACTTTTGCTCTCTTGGAGGGCAAGTTACTTTTAAATGTAAGTTTTGTTTGCTTTCTGAGCAAGCAATGAGGTATCTCTCTATCATATATTTCTTCATGATTTAAAGAAGATTCCTCAAGATCATGATGTATATGCTCTTCTTGCTCATATGGTTTAACTTCACATACCACAACTCAATTAAATTTCCACCATGGGTCGTATTCAGTATAATCTTGAAAATTGATGTAGGCATAACATGGAGGTTTTTATTACACTTCTTCTCTTGAACCACAAGCAAAGTACCTTTAGTAAGCTTCCATTATCCACCACAAAATATGTTACAATAACCTTCATTATCATCCTTTTTATTCAATACCAAGTTCAGAACATATCATGAGCATGCGTCATATCATTTAACATCAAAATGACTTTGTTAGCATTCTGCAAACTGGCATCACCTTGTTAATAAATAACACTAGATAAAGGATAGTTACACAACTAAAGAAATGTCAAAATCACTAGAAGTATAAGTGTAAAATGTCCCTATTGGAGGTCACATATAAGGATTAACGACTGTCGACTAGACAAGAAGCATTGTTTCTAACAACATTCATCATACCCATGTCAGACACAATGAGCAAATCATGCTCAACAACAATGACAACGATATTCTAATCTTTGTTATTACTTACTTGCTTCTCCCTCTTTTCTTTCTTTTTAGTTGGACAAAATTTATCTTGATATCTCCTTTCTTACCATAATGGTCACACTTTAAATCCTTGTATTTGAATCTGAACTTGCTTCTTCATTTATACCTTCCTTCATCTTCTTGAATTTAATTCTCCTATTTTCCATGACCAAAATCTCTGACTGTGATGAAGAATATTGAGATTTTCTTCTCATCTCTTTGTTCAGAAAATAAGATTATATGGTCGTCAAGGAAGCAATTCATCATGTGTAGAATTGGTGAGAGAACTTTGAAAAATCTCCTAACTATTAGAAGAGTAGCAATTAGTATCAGGTCTAGAACTTCATCTTCAAATTTTATTCTTATGTTTGAAAGTTGATGATGGAACAATATTTCATGCATCCAAGAATCGGAAATTGAGATATTTTTCTTAGCAAATACGTTCATGCATGCTCTAATATGTATTTATTATAAATCATACTTGTAAAATAAAAGTCTCTTTTTATCACCCTGAAAATACATAAAAATATGCAAAAGAAAAATCCAAAAAGAAATACAAATTTATACTCAGTTGTACATAAAATAATAATAATACAAATATGCATATATACTTAGATACTTCAAATATTTATAAGTAGTTGTATACGTGTCTGATTTAATTGATTTCTTTTGCATTAATTGAAAAAATATAAAAATATGAAAATTTCATAAAAAATGTCACTGTAAATAATTAACAAATAGGACCGCTTCACTTTTTCCAATATACATGAAATTCATCTTTTATATCTGGAGAATATGAACTCTGATTTATTCTAGCTCACTTTTAAAGTTCATCATTTAAAATACTTTAAATTGTAAAAATACTTCGAAAGTGGTGGGGGTTCATTTGTGAGAAATTAATTCTAGGACCCATTTTACAATGTTTTACAGCCTTTTCTTTCTTTTGTACAGAGCTTGATTTAAGTACTTTTCTTTTATTTCTATTTTATTTTTATAATTGTATATGCTTTCCAGTCTTAATATAAAATCAACTAAAAAGGTAAAATTAAATAGAAACAAAAATAGGTCTTTTCTATACAAGTCAACTTGATTGTATTCTATCTTTAGTTATTTACATCTTTTTTATTTTACAAACTCAAAAATCATCAAAAATATGTTTAATTAGCTTATAATTTATATCATCATTGTTATAAAATATAGTATGATAGTACTATTAACAAAAAACAAAATTTATAATCATAATACCCCATGATTGGTATTTTATACATAAAAATAAGTTTCTAATGCATATCTTTTATTGTAAATATTTTTTGAAAAAAACTTTAGCTTTTAATTTATATTTTGTATTCTAAATATTTTTTGAAAAAACTTTCTTCTATGATGTTTTAGGTAAATCTATTTTAAGAGAGTTTTGTTTTTTGAAGTTTAAAATTTGAGGCTTTCTACTGTTTATTTAGAAAAGCCTCTTGTTTTTATTGGTCTGGGCCAAATTGACATCCACTAGGAGACAAAAAAATTCAAAAAGAGCCAACTTCCCATTGTCCAGTATACATTCATCTCATTTTGGAGTGTTGACCCGAGGTCAACTATTTGACCTTGTCCTTCTCCATTCCAAACCTACACAACGCCCCACCAACCACCTGCCATCTCTAACTTCTTCGGTCACCCTGACGACTACCTCGATGGCCGCAATCAGCTGATGATCTCCTCCTCGTGTATATTGTTGGATTCTTAACTTGATGGGCATTACCATGATACAAAAGTAGATAATTCAGAACAAGAGTACGACTTTCAGTTTTCTATTTGTTTACACATACTTGTCTAGATCAACAAGGTAATTATGAGATTCTCACAATATCAAAGCTACTAATAAAAGACATTGATCAAATATTTAAGATGACAATAAAGGCAACATGCTGAAAAAATAAGAGAGTATATGAATGAAAAGAAAGTGCAATAATATGAACATATAAACGAGAATGACATGTATAAGAATGGTACAATATAGAGCTGCATTTAAAACCATGCGTGCCATGCACTTTTAATGAATAAAAGTTTCCATGTTTTGTCCATAGAAAAATAAAACGAATCTACAAAAGCATACAAGAGAAGGAAACACATGTAGAATATACTAACCGGATTGAAGGGCAGCCATTAAACAAAAAAGGGATCGGATCTTATAAAGGAGAAGCCAAACCTCCAACCTTTAATCTTCATAACCTCTCTATATCTCTCTCTGATGAGAAAGCTCAACATTGAAAAGAGGGATATCCGTAACTTCCCTTTTTGAGATGGGGATTCAAAAAGAGATGTGCGTTGGGGTGGTTTCCTTTGGGGACCATGACCCATTCTCAAACTACCTTGATAATTTTCAGTTCTACCCATCATAGATCTGAAATTATCCCTTAGGTCTCTATATATTGAAATCCCATGCAACCAAAATACACTTATACCCAAAAAGAATTCCTGAACTTTATTTGATCACTTCTTTATAATTGATCATAATTAAAGTTGACAGTATAACTAATTACAAATATATACATGTATAAGTCCATCGTTGGATGTTAAATCTAACAATCTCCCACTTGGACTATACGTGTAAATATTATAATTACACAATATCTGAATCAGCTCAACCTTTCTGTCATCACTTTAAAGTGTATCCACAAAATATGTCTACAAGTTGTATCAATCTTAGGATCAAAATTACTATGTTACATTCATAGTAACTTAACCTTCAATGGTCACGTATATCAATACAACTTAATAACAATGATAAGAACATAGGTATGTAGCATGAAAATCATATGTAATGTGATCTTAACATATCAATTTCCAACTGGTCCGCTGAATTGAGATCATACTTGATGAGTAATATAGTGAACATAAAAAAATTGTTTTAACAAAATAATAACCATAATGTCCAAACTGAAAACACTAAGATACCAAATAGAACTGTTTACAAGCATTTTCAAAATTACAAACTCCCACTAAAATTGAATATCTTTAACTGAAACGACACCCATATTCATGGTATGATCATGAAATACATTGGGTGGCAATCCTTTATTAAGCGGATCCACAATCATGGAGTTCGTACCGATATGCTCAATAGATAATTGTCCACTTTGTACTCTTTCTTTAACAATCAGGAATTTGATGTCTATATGCTTAGACTTTATCAAACTCCTGTTGTTATTGGAATATAAGATTGTTGATTTATTGTCACAAAATAACTTTAATGGTCTTTCAATACCATCAACCATACGCAGCCCAGTGACAAAATTACGCAGCCAAATCCCGTGATTGGATGCCTCGTAACAAGCTATGAATTCTGCCGCCATAGTGGAAGAGGCTATAAGAGACTGCTTAGCACTCTTCCAAGAAATAGCACCCCCAGCAAGTAGATAGATGTAGCCTGATGTAGACTTTATACTATCTTGACATTCAGCAAAATCGGAGTCGCTATAACAAATGATCTCAAGTTGGTCCGACCTCCTATATGTGAGCATATATTCTTTTGTTCTTTGTAGATATCTCAGGACCCTTTTAGCTTCTTTCCAATGATCTTGTCCTGGATTGCTCAAATATCTGCCCAACATCCCTATAATATATGCCAAGTTTGGACGAATACAAACTTGCGCATACATTAGACTTCCAATTGCTGATGCATAAGGAATTCTTTGCATCTCCCTTTTCTCAAAATCATTCTTAGGGCACTGATTTACACTGAACTTGTCTCCCTTAGCCACGGGGGTATCAGATGGTCTACAATCTTGCATGCCATATCTTTTGAGAACATTTTCAATATAGCTCTTTTGAGATAAACCAAGGATATGCTGAGAACGATCTCGATATATCTCAATACCCAAAACAAAAGAAGCATCACCAAGATCTTTCATATGAAAATTCTTTGAAAGAAATTTCTTGGTATCTGATGACCGAAATTTGCTCAATCAGTCCGGGATCAGGTATAAATAATCACTCTCGGGTCGTTGCGACCCGGATCGAGAGAGAAAATCGGTCAATCAAGAAAAATAAAGAGCAGACCACCAAACAAAAAGATAAAATCAATAAAAATAAGATAAAGGTCCTGGCTATGAGATTAGCCTGGTGTAGCACCCAGGGTCGGACTCAGGGAGCATGAGTTGGCCTCGCAGCCTACGAAGTAGTCTAAACAAAATAAAACAAAAACGAGTATTTTTGGTGTATTTTTTAATGATTTTTTATATTTTTTGGATTTTTATTAATAAAGGAAAATAATAAAAAGATAAAATAAGGCAACTTCAACAAATAAAACAAACACTCAAAAAGACTCCAAAAATTCAAACAAAAATATTTTTATCTTTTTTATATTTTTTACTATTTTTGGTGAATTTTTCATATTTTTCAATTTTTATAGAATATTCTAAAAATCAAAGAAGGCAAAAACAGGAATAAATTATCCAGCCAGATTACAAGGACCCATAAAAAAATCAAATTGGCCCTTCACAGCCTGGAGGTAATTTTTATGAGAAGTATAAAAAACAAGGAAAATTCAAAAAAAGAGTTTGTGATTTTTTGGGTTTTCTACAATGTTTTAGAATTTTTATAAGTTTTTAAGTGTTTTTAATTTTTAAGGTTTTTCAATATCCAAAAATAGCAAAAAAATCACAGAAAATCAAACACACAAAAACAAACAAAACTTGATTTTTTTTGGAATTTTTAAAACAGTTTTTATATTTTTTTATGATTTTTTAATCTGGACATACACAAAAACAGCAGTTTTTGAATTTTTAAAATACTAAAAAGCCTCAAAAATGTACCCAAAATTAAGGAAATTTTTACACAGTCGCAGGAGCCATGTATCCAAATTTCACACGATTTGGGTTGAATTTGCTATTTTATTCAATTAAAAAGAAGGCTCACAGTGCATAGGGACCTAAATGTAATAAAAACAAGTCGCAGGGGCCAAACAATAACACGGCAGAAAGCTCAGGGGCTAAACATGCAAAAAGCCCAAGAAATCACACGCAAGGCACGTGGTCCAGACACGGAGGGGTATACTTGTAATTCTTATTTATAAAATGTCATTCAGTAACACAAAAGAAACGCAAGGTATAAAATACAAAATGACCAGATTCTCGCGTGTCGACGCACGTGGTTACCATATACAAGGACTGATATGCAAATAAAGGAAACATGAAGGTCCTCAATGTAATTTTTACATAATAAAAACAACTAAGTAAACTATTTACAGGACTAAATAAGAAATGCAAAAACAGGAGGGGCCTAAGAGTAAATTACCCCTCTTATTATCGGAGGGCTAAAAGGCGACTACATGTGAGATCGAACGGTTGTGGAACGAGGGCTCCTCTTCAGCTGATGGATGGTCCAGATCAAGCCTCAGATGATCGAACGATGGGCTGCTGCTCCTCAAATAGACGACCTGGATCAAAACTGGAGCTCGAGGCTGAACAAATGACGGAGGAGGGTCCTCCAAGAACTCGATGCCGGCGAACATCGCCGGCCCAATGCACGTGGTGGAGACCGACTCCTGAGCTGCTGGAATGTGGAATAGCTTCGTCTCAATGCTCCGCAACAGATGGGATCCTCCGATGACGCTGGGGACCACCAGAGCAGCCCGGCGACGGCGGAGGGAGGAAGCTTCTGGGCTTGAACCTTGGACCTCCATATGAGGTCCCTTTGACCTGCAAAAGAGCCTAGAAAGCTTCCTGGGTCGAGGGCAAACTTCCTCGACCCGGTTAGAGGTGGAATGGTGGTCGGGCGCGTCGAGATGGGTGACCTCCGGCGAGGCGACGGCGGTAGAGGTCGGGGCTTGGTTCCGGGGCGAACCAAGGGGAGTGGCTGGGTGGAGAACGTGGAGGGGAGTCTGACGAAGATGTTGGTCAGGTCGGATGATGAAATGGATGATCGGAGTGGCCGGAATCGATGAGAGATGGCGGCGGAGCGAATTGGGCGTAACGAGAAATTAAGGAAAACTAGGAAGAATTAGGTCTACCTGGAGGATGTAATCGACTGGGGACGAGCTCAGCGAGCTCTGGGGGTCCTTGCCTCGAGGAAATGTCGGGTTTCGAGGCTCAATGCACCTCATGGCAGCGCATGGCGGCAGGAGTCGCCGGATCGATGGCTAACGACGTCCTCTCCTCTCTGCGACACAACCCTCGCGAAGCTGTCACTCAATGGAAGGAGATGGAGGTCCTGGGACGAAGGAGCAGCACCAAGGATGGCATGAAAAGAACGGCGGAGGTTTGGCTATATACATCTACAGGTCCAAAAAGAGGTCGGGCAGAGTTCCTGAAGCACGGATCCCTAGGCGGACGCTCTAGCGTCGATCTCGGATCATTTGGGATCAATTAGGACCTGGGATTTAGGTAAATGGAGCTCGGATCTGATTTAGAAAATTAGGTAAAATCGGGTTGCACACACAGATCCGAGTTGACTGGTCCAGGGGGAGAGTTGACCGGGGATCAACAATCCCCCGTGGACTAATCACCGGCCGCCAAGCAATAAAGATTTGGAAATTCATTTTAAAATAATAAATGACTTATTTTCGAAAAACTCAAAACATGAAAAATGTTTATTTATTTTTAAATTATTTTTAGTGATTTTTATTTATTTTTTTGAAATAAAAATTATGTATTTACAATATAGTATTATTATATATAAGTATATACATTTATTTATTTTTTATTTTAATTTTTAATTGTTTTTATACAATTTATTCTAATTTTATATTTTATTTATTTATAGAATAAAATTTTAATTAAAAAGGTATTTTATTTGATTTTTATTATTTATTTATAGAGGTTAAATAAATAGATATATATACATATTTACATGGTATATACAAGGTTGATTTTGATTTTTATTTTGTTTATTTTTATTGTATTTTTATTTTTATGATTTTTATTTTATTTATTTACATAATGGAATATTGAATATGTACATATTTTTATGGGATTTTAATTATTTATTTATAAGGAGACATAAATAGATAAGTTATTTCTATAGACATGGTTTATGTACAATGAAGAAGGGAATTTTATTTATTTTTATTTTTCTTTTATTTTTTTCATTTTAATTTTGTATTTACAATCATGTATAAATAAATCAACACCCATTTTTATTTTTATTAAGAGGAAAATAATTTTATTTATATACAGGTATATGTACACACAATTGAGCTTCCCTATCTCTCTCTACTTGTATTCTTTTGCGGTCAGGCCCATGCTAAGCCCTCCCTTGGGATTAAGTCGCTCAATATTTATTCTAAATATCTTTCTCTTTTTCTTTTATTTCTTTATTCTTTTATTTATGCACAAAAACATGCTAATTGTTGTAATTTACACAATGCATGTTGATTGGTAATTTATTCTATTTACACTTATCTACATGTGTTTTGCATAGGTTTTGTAGCTTAAATAAAAGAATAAAGAGTGATGAATGGGTATTCATCAGTATCTTGTAAAAGGTTCATATCATTACTAGCAAGCAAGATGTCGTCAACATATAATACTAAGAAAATAGGTTTACTCCCACTAAATTTATGGTATATACATTCATCATCCAAATTCATCTCAAAACCAAAAGAGATGATCACATGATGAAATTTGAAATACCATTGTCTTGAAGCCTATTTGAGTCCGTAGATGGATTTCTTGAGTTTGCAAACTATATTCTTTGGGTCTCCCGACACAGTTTTCTGGTTGCACCATATATATTGTTTCGTCAATGTCACCATTGAGAAATGCTGTTCTAAATTAAAGAATGCAACTAATGTCATTATAATCCTGAAAGAGTCTTTGGAAGAAACTGGAGAGAAAGTCTCTTTATAATCAATGCCTTCTTTTTGTGTAAATCCTTTTGCAACAAGGCGGGCTTTGTATCTTTCCACATCACCTTTTGAATCCCTCTTGGTTTTAAATATCCATTTGCAACCAATGGGTTTCACACCTTCAGGTAATGGGACAAGTTCCCACACATTGTTATCCTTCATGGATTTAATTTCCTCATTCATGGCATCTATCCACTTTAGAGAGTTAACACTTCGCATGGCTTGATGAAAGGTGATTGGATCATCTTCCATCACTCCAATATTTACATCTTGTTCTTCGAGAAATACAATATACTCACCTGATATTGCACTTCTTCTCTCTCTAGTAGATCTTCTTAATGGCAAAGATTCTTGAGGTGTTGACGTTTGTTCCTCTATAATTTCATTTTAGGTTGATTTAGTAACATTGTCTTGAATATTTGTGTCATCAGAAATGATAGGAATGTGTTCCCCATCAATTCTAACTACACCTGAGGGAATGTCAACATATTCCTCTTCAAAGACAAAGTCTTTACCTTTATCTCCCCTCGTAAACTCAACATCCTCAAAAAATCTAGCATTACCAGACTAAAAAATGGACTTAATTGTGGGATCATAAAATTTGTACCCCCTTGATCTTTCAGAGTATCCAATAAAATAACAACTAATTGTTCTTGCATCCAGTTTCTTTTCATTTGGCTTGTAAGGCCATGCCTCAGCTGGACATCCCCAAACATGAAAATGGTTTAGACTGGGCTTCCTGCCCGTCCAAATTTCATATGGGGTTTTATTAGTTGCCTTAGTTGGAACTCTATTTAGGATATATGTTGCAGTCTTGAGTGCTTCTCCCCAAAAGGGAATCTGGCAAGGTAGAATGACAAATCATACTCCTCACCATATCCTTAAGTGTTATGTTTCGTCTTTCAGCTACACCATTCATGGTCGGTGACCCTAGCATGGTATATTGTGGGACGATACCGCATTCTTCGAGGTATCTTGCAAAAGGTCCTGAACGTTGTTCACCTGAACCGTCATATATTCCATAGTATTCACCACCACGGTCAGATCTAACGCTTTTAATCCTTTTACCGAGTTGATTTTCAACTTCGGTCTTAAAATTTTTGAACATATCCAAGGATTGAGATTTTTCATGAATGAGATATATGTAGCCATATCTAGAAAAATCGTCTATGAATGTTATAAGATATTTTTGTCCATTCCAAGCAACCGTAGGGAATGGACTACAAATATCTGTATGTATAAGTTCTAAGACGTCTAATGACCTGTTGGCTTCAATCTACTTTTATTGGGTTGTTTTCCTTTTATGCAGTTCACGCATATATCAAAATCTGTGAAATCTAAAGAACTAAGAATTTCAGTTGACACAAGTCTTTCTATCCTTGACCTGGATATGTGCCCTAATCGTTTGTGCCATAATGATGCTGAATCTGTATCTGTAGATTTTCTTTTCATACCTCATGTTGTAGAAAGAAATGATTCACTATAAGAGGCAACCATATTCAAGCAATAAAGACGATCAAATTCAGATAAGAAACAAGAACCAATGAGGATAGAATTTTGAAATAGACTGAGTTTTCCATCACCAATAGAAATAGAATAACCAGCTTTGTCCAAAAGATAAATTGAAATTAAATTTCTACGAAAAGAAGGAGCAACAAAAGTTCCATCTAGATCAAGATAAAAGCCACTCTTCAGCAATAATCTGAATTTTCCTATTGCTTCGACATCTACTGATTCACCATTCCCCACGTAGAGGTACTTTACAGCTTGACTGGGTTTTCGGTAGCTCAGGCAGTCCTGCATGGAGACACTAACATGAGTAGTAGCTCCAGAGTCTAGCCACCAAGTATACTGTAGTACTGAAGTCAAATTAATTTCTGAACAAACCAAACTATGAAGCATACCTTTCTTAGCACGCCAAGCGTGATAATTTGTGCACTGCTTCTTCCTGTGTCCTTCAGCTCCACAAAAGAAACAAACCGTAGCAGATGGTTCCTTATTTTTTTTGTTTCTTATGAGGTACTGTGACCGCAGCTTCCTTTTCCTACTTCCTTTTCTTGCCCTTTCCCTTAGAGGTGGAGGCAAGATGATCACTTTCTGTCTTATCTTGCGTTAGCCTTTCCTCTTCTTGAACATAGTATGAGATGAGCTCATTCAGAGATCAAGTTTCTTTCTGACAGTTATAGCTCACCTTAAACTGATTGAATGAAAGAGGAAGAGATATCAGAACCAAATGCACCAACAAGTCCTCAGAGAGTTCAAGTTTGAGTGCTTTTAACTTAGAAGCAAGATGAGACATCTCCATGATGTACTCCCTGATGTTACCTTTTCCCTTATACCGCATTGAAATCAGACTTGCCAAGAGTGTACCAATTTCAACCTTTTTCATTCTTGGCAAATCATTTTTTAATATCAGCAAGGAATTCTTTAGCAGTACTTATTTTCTCAGACATAGTGCCCCTGAATGCTTCCGGAATGGCTCTTTTCATTATCATCAAGCACATGCGATTTGATCTCTCCCACTTTTCTTTATCCCTCTTTTCATCAGAGGTACTGTTATCGGTGGAGGAGAGTCAATCCTTATCGCAAAGTCAAGATCCATGACCCCGAGAACTATCAACAAGTTCTCCTGCCATGACTTAAAATTGGAGCCATTTAACATTGGAATCGAATTGATGGTAGCAGTTATATTGGAGGAATTCATATCTGAAAAAAATAACATAGATGCTCACATAACTGCAAATAAAAAAATGAATATAGGTAAAATCCCATCTCAAGATATCTACCACTGCATTATACTTTTATCTTTGGACAAGAATATAACTTGTGAACGATTCTTGACGTAGTAATAAATATTGATGATAATAATGTATCAAATAGAAATCTACCTTTGGGTGGATTTAATATTTGCACGATAACCAAATAATCATCACATATTTAATACTAAATCATATGCATAATTTCCAATGGATGTCAATTTTCCTTTGGGTAAATATCATCCATATAAATTAATAAAGCATATCTGTTTATATTTCATCACACATTAATTTCAACAACATTGGCCACTTTGGAGACATATTGTTTAAATAAATGTATATCGAAATATGTAAAATCCATCCCTATATTCAAAATCGTTATTAAATTTTAACAACAAAAATTTCCCTAATGGGAAACTGTGGGCCCATAACCCATTGTTGGATTCTTAACTTGATGGGTATTACCATGATACAAAAGTAGATAATTCATAACAAAAGTATGACTTCAGTTTTCTATTTGTTTACACATACATGTCTAGATCAACAAGGTAATTATGAGATTCTCACAATATCAAAGCTACTAATAAAAGACATTGATCAAGTATTTAAGATGACAATAAAGGCTACATGCTGAAAAAATAAGAGAGTATATGAATGAAAAGAAAGTGCAATAATATGAATGAGAATGGCATGTATAAGAATGGTACAATATAGAACTGCATTTAAAACCATGCATGCCATGCACTTTTAATGAATAAAAGTTTCCATGTTTTGTCCATAGAAAAATAAAACGAATCTACAAAAGCATACAAGAGAAGGAAACACATGTAGAATATACTAACCGGATTGAAGGGCGACCATTAAACAAAAAAAAGGGATCGGATCTTCCAAAGGAGAAACCAAGCCTCCAACCTTTAATCTTCCTAACCTCTCTATATCTCTCTCTGATGAGAAAGCTCAGTAACTTCCCTTTTTGAGATGGGGATTTAAAAAGAGATGTGTGTTGGGGTGGTTTCCTTTGGGGACCATAACCCATTCTCAAACCACCTTGATAATTTTCAGTTCTACCCATCATAGATCTGAAATTATCCCTTAGGTCTCTAATATTGAAATCCCATGCAACCAAAATACACTTATACCCAAAAGAATTCCTGAACTTTATTTGATCACTTCTTATAATTGATCATAATTAAAGTTGACATTATAACTAATTACAAATATATACATGTATAAATCCATCGTTGGATGTTAATTCCAACATAGACCACCCTCCAATCACCTTCTTCCTCCTTGAAAACCTCTCCAATAAAAAAAGAACCCATGGACCTCATTTCAAACCATGTCCCATTTATCCAAGGTCCCCTCTAGGTCTCCTGACATCGTCGCCAGCCATCAGCTCGTTTATCAAGTTTGCAGGTTGCCAGAGATGGAGCATCCATGCCCTCTCACCTCACCATCCACCGCCAAGTCATCATCCCCTCGCACGGAGCCCCGCGCCTCGCTGCCCCTCGGTCGTCCTTCCTCGTGCTGCAGCAGAACAGAACGAGAAAAAGGAGGAGGTGCAAGCTACAGCCTTCGTTCCCGCCACCCCCTTCTCATCTCGACCGTCCGAAAATGGAGAACATCAGCACTCCGATCTTCACGCCCTTCCCATACAGCGCACATGACGCTGCCACGTTCTCACCCATCAGATCGCGCTCGAGCTGCTCCAGATCCAAACCGCCCCGCGAGCATACTGCCGACATCATCGGCAGCTGTCCTCCATGTTGACGGGGGCTATTTGCATAACACCATCCGCGTTTTTTTGGCTACTCCGAAGACGTCCCCAGCGACTTGATCGGCTGGTTTCATCAACATCACGTGCAGAACATGTGTGTGGGCCATTCTGCATCCAGACCCGCGCGAGCTTTGGTATTTACAGGAAGTGATTTCTGAGCAAATTTAAACTGAGGTTTTCATTATACTATTTGCATATGTATTCCTGACTTGTAACGCTTGCCAAGCTTTCATTTGAACTTAATTTTTTTTTAAATTTACGTTGCTGGATTCTTCACTTAATGTTCCACAATAAAACAAAGGTTCATAATAATTTGACAAACGGTTAATTAATGATGAATTTTTGAAGTCATGGTATCATTTTAATTTATTTAATTAATAACTCTTGGATTATGTGTTATCTTTTGCACATTATCTGATATGTTGTAGAAATTTATCAAGCCAAAAATATTCCAATTTTTTACTTAAAAATATTATCATTTGCAGCATGTGGAAGTTTAACATTACTTT
The DNA here is from genome assembly GCA_037367405.1 of Ottelia alismoides. NCBI lineage: Eukaryota > Viridiplantae > Streptophyta > Magnoliopsida > Alismatales > Hydrocharitaceae > Ottelia > Ottelia alismoides. The sequence continues at coordinate 961,448 of JAZKJV010000779.1, forward strand.
GACTAATTGATTTATTTCAGTAACGCACCTCATCTATTTTAAAATCTAAAAATTGGACATGTACCCTTGATTTTTCTTTACAGTAGGAAATTCGTTTGATTTTTCTGCTGGGTTAAATATTTTAAAAATAAAAAAATCATTTCAACCTTCTTGTGGTCCTTCATTTTTAGTTTACTCATATTGCTTCAGACAAATACCAAAAGGTAGATGACTCTCACCAAGATACTCATCATATCCAAAAATATTTTGACAGGTATTGTGTTTGCTTCTAAAAATTACAAAAAGGGACAAATACTTTTAGAAAATCAATAAATATTCATAAAAATTAAAATACAAAAAAGTTGTTTCGGATTCTTTTTAAAAATATTTTTGAGGTAAAAATGACCATGAGACGTTCAGCCCTATTTTTCAGCCAAAACTTTATTTTCAAAGATAGAATCAACTGCATTATTTTATAATTCAACTTTTTACTTTGATTGATTTTATTTTATCTCTTTATTTTCTTTAAAAATATATAAACAATATTTGAAAAATAAAAAAATAAAAACATTTTATTTATAGTTTTACCATTTTTATATATTTATTCCATTTGAAACCCTTCCTTTTCCATTTTTCTATATATTAATATTATCAAATCATTTTCTTTTTATTTATTTTTTATTTAAATTAATTTCTAGATTTAAATTTAAATTTTATAAAATTAAATCAATTAAAAATTAAATATTTAAAATAAAATAAAAAATAAAAATGCATCAAAAACACAAAAACAAGTAAAGAAATTAAACATAGGATCGAGTGTTTGAGATTCCGATATGATTAGCAAGTATGCCTCCTTGTGTTCGACCAAAGGTACACTTATCTGGTTAATTAGAAGTGTTGAATAAATTTATTTGATCAATTACTTAAGTTAGGTACTACAGTTCAACATTATTATTAGACTGATTTAGGTGGTTAATTATCAAAATGTTGACTAATTGTACCTTGAAATTTGTTTAGAAGATCTAAATTAGAAGTATCATCTTTGAATTTCAACTGCGTCAATCTTCTAAGAAGAAACAACTTGTTGTTCAATATCTTTAAAGCACGGGGACTCTTTAACTTGGACTAAAGTGTGTGTGTGTGTGTGTGTGTGTGTGTGTGTGTGACGAACTGCTAAATCGCCCTCTTATTGTTTGAAATTAACACTCGAGTCTCGTTGCAGTCAGACAAAATCGGATCGATCAAAAACCGCTAACTCAATTTTTCAATTAAATACAAGCGATCAAATTTATTTACTTGGGCAAGCCCAAGGTAAAACTCAGGGACACGAGCCTCTTAAGTGATTATTCATATTCTCATTAATCATATTAATCGATGAATAAAGAACTCATAGGCCAACATACAAGGACACATGATGCAGACAGGTGAAAACACTTTTTATTTGATTTTTATAAGGCAATGTGATGCAAGTATAAAAATAAACACATAAGCCCTATTTAGATGAAATCAATGAGACATATAAGAATAGTCAACTTCAGGTTCAATTGATGAAGCAAATTTAATTGATGAACTAATAAAAGGCATGAGAAATAATTAAACAAGTGACACTATATTACTAGAATTAATCATCAAAGTTTCAAGTGTCAAATCAGGAAACAAAACATGCCATAAGATATGCAATGAAATAAGCTTCAAAATGAAACTCAAATCAACTAAAACGGAGATCGTATGCTCAAGATATTCACAAAAGAGTCCAAGGGCATAAATGTAAAGAAAACTTCAAAATAAATAGAGAAAGCATTACAATCAGGTCTCCGGAAGGGCATAAATGTCATTCAGAAAAGTCGTGAGATCTTCCTTTTAAATTTTCCATACATATAGGGACTAAATTGCAATTATTAAAACCAGGAGGGGATTGAATGCAATTTGCTCCAGACGTGCATGCTCTGCACATGCTCGGAGGTCATATTTACACTTTGGAGAAGTTGACGGGGCAACCCTGCAATTTTCCCAGCCCTCACATGACTAGAGCACGTGAGGCTAGGCTCGGACGAAGACTCGGGCTCTGGTGCGAGGCTCGGGTGCATGCTTGGAGGCTTGGGACACGTGGGAGGATCTGGCGCTTCAGGCACTGGCTTGGACCGCTCGGACCTCCAAGCCTCTGAGGCGTCGACGTGGTTGCTTGTGTGCCACTGGATGAGCATCGGGGGGTTGCCATCCAACGACAAATATATGTTCTGGAGTATCCTCCTCAATCGCTGGCTAGCGGTGCTATTGGGCCTCCAGCATGCCTGTACAAGCTCCACCACCGTACTCCGCACTCTCTGGAGATTCAGGAAGGACCCTGAAAGCATGGCGATCAAGCTGGAGGCACAGGGAAGTCTCCGGGTGACCTAGAGGGGGTTGTCGATGAACCCACGCCGGACGCGGAGCTTAAGAACTCAGCTCCGCCCGAAGTCCGACCATTGAAGACGAACACCTGTAGAAAGGTTAGGGGAGATAGCCGAAGCATGCAGGTTAGGTGCACGAGTGAAGTGAGATGAAGTGGGAGCCTTTGCGGGTAGAAAAGGTGGAGGCTCACCGGATTCCTCCGCCATGAAAGGTGGAGCAAATGGGTGGCGTTGTTGAAGTTCTGGCGGAGAGGAGAAGGTAGATGAAGTGTAGCGCGAGGATGAGCAAAGTGTGAGGAAGCTTGGGCGATGGTGAATTGCGGGTGAAAATGTGAGCAAGTGCATACTTAAATTAGAGAAATCAGAAGGAAAAGCAAGAAGTCTTACCTGGAGATCAAGGTGGAGGAGGGTGGTCTGGGATGAGCTCCAAGGGAGGCTCTGGTCTTCGCTGGACTTCGACGACTAGCTGGAGCAGATCGCCAGTGGGTTTAAGGTCGGAGGCATGGCCTACCATGGCAAGGGTCAACACTAGGGCCACAGAGGTTGTCGCGTCGTCGATCTGACCTCCCCTTGTCACGGGGAGACAGAGAGACGATGGGTTGTGGCCCTTGTAAAGGTGGACAAGGTGAATGTGGGGCAGAGCCAGTTTATTTGAAGGAGGAAGGTTCGAGGTGCTGATGGTGGAGGTCGTGGTTTGCGGCATAATATGGAGCGAGAGAGAGGGGGATGTGATGAGCTACGTGGTCCACGAGGATGACGGAGGAGTGATCTTGGATGTGGCGTGTTCAGCGAGTGGTGGGAGAGGTCATCGCGTTGTTGTAGTCGGGCAATCAGGATCGATGAAAACTTAAACCGCACAAATCAATAAATTAATTAATATGCAGTTTTATGTATTTTTGACCTGGGCAAGACCCAGGGTCGACTAAAGGAGGCAAAGGAACAACTTCAGATCAACTTAGAGGAATTAGCTTAAGTTTTTCCAAGCGTAATTTTTTATATTTTTTATGCAAGATAAATACCAATGCAAATATGCAGATGAATTAAGTTATAAAGAAAACTAGTAACTTAACCAAATTAATTTAATGTGAAATTAATCTAAATTAGTCAAGTTATATTTTTCCTGAAAACCTAATCCAATGATAAATGCAAAATATATTTTTTGGAATTTTTGGGTTTAAAATGAAATAATAAAAAATTCAGATTTTTTAGAGATTTTTAAGCAATTTTTCATGCAAACAAAATGCAAAAACTATGAAACTTTTACTAGAACTTAAACATGATGAAATGAAGGTACACTATTTTTTTGGACTTTTTTGAGAATATATGATTTTTTATGATTTTTTTACTAAAAATAGAATTACTATGAGTTTTTAATTTCTAATAAATACACAAAATCAAATTATATAGAGAGCGATTTATCTCAAATAGATATTTAAATGAGCAATCTAGGAGACTTAAAATTTCGCAAAAATGTTATACATGGATTTAACTAAAAATCAATTAAAAAATTAGTCAACATATTATTTTAGGCAAAAGATAGTTCCAATTTAGATGAAATTTAGGTAGAAATTAAAGCACAACTAGAGGCATCAGATTTGATTTTTCATAATTTTGGAGTAATATTTAATTAAATATGAATTTTAGACTATAAAATGGGTAAAAGATCAAAATTTTCACCAAACTAATTTTAATTAATTATCCAATGCTAAAAAACTAATTAAAAAGCCAAAATGTATAGAATTAATTTCTCAACAAAATGTTATTTTTGTGTTAAAAATTGATATGAAATGAATGTTCAAATTAATGCATAAATACATGGGTGTCTGCAACATAGAAATTAAAATAAACAACCAAACTGTGCCTAAGGGCACTGTTGCAAATAGACAAAATTAATAGACTTAATATGTAATTTATCCAAAGAATAAAAAAATAAATTGGACCTTTGAGCATGGGCTCCCAAAGTTGGAACCTACATCTAGGGCAGCAGGAAGGCGCGACGAGTGGCGGGGCGGTTGCTGCCGCTGGCGGAGGGTGAGATGTGGCAGGCGGCACGTCTGGTGGCGGTCAAGGGGTGTGGATGTGGCACCAGTGGTGAGGGTCGCGCAGCCAGGGAGCGGGTAAGAGGCGACTTGGTAGGAGGTGACGCGGGCTGTCACGGGTGGTGCGGAGCGGACGCGCGGCAGAAGGGAGGTCGAGGTTGAGGAGGGCGCGCATGGAGGGTGCGATGGCGGCTAGTGGCTTCTGGTGGTGCATCACGGAAGGATGCAACAGCCACGTGAAGGCTGCTCTACGCGCGGTTGTGGCGGCCAGGGGTGGTGGTTGTGCGGTGGAACGCAGGAGCTTGGTTAGACGTGAGGGCGCAGGGGCCGCGCGGTTGGGAGGAAGATGGCGCGGCGGTGGCACGCGCTTGGGGGCTGGTCGAGGCACGCGCTCGGGGCGGAGGTGGAAGCTATTGGAGCGGCGCGGGCTGTCGTGGGTGGTGTGTGGGCGGCTGGAGGCGCGAAGGGTGCTAGGGCCGCAACTGGAGGCAGACGACGGACTGCGGCTAAAGGAGGAGGAGGAGGGAGAAAGGGGCGGTGGTTGCTGATGTTGCTTCCCCTTCTCTCTCTTTTTTAATTTTTTGTAATTTCTTTGTATTTTTTAACATGAACTAAAATATAGAAATAAAAAAGTGGTGATGATGATGATTGTGATGGTGGTTGTTTTATGAAAATGTTCTGGTGATGAAAAAAGGAAACAAAATTGTTAGATAAAATAAAATGGGAAGATGAGGATAAGGATTACTTACCTGTAATTCGTCGGATTTTATGGAGCAGCTATGTTGGACTCCGATCGTCGCCTCGATCAGCTCCGAGTGGAGTCGAAGCAGAGAAGATGGATGAGCTTCAAAACTCGTGATGGTGGTGCGGACCACCAGATCTCACCTTCGACTCGTCATCGCTCGACGTCGAAGAAGGATCTGTCACCTCACGGTTTCGACAGGGCTAGAACCTCTCTCGCTTGTAGAATGGCGGATGATGAGAAATGAAGAGGAGTTGGGAATAAAAATAATGAGAGGGAAGTTAGAAAAGATGTGGATAAAGTGGGGAGAATGTGGAGTTGGTGACTTGGAGTGGGGAAAGTGAAGGGAGAAAAAATAAAAAATAAATAAAATAAATAAAATAAGTATGCTATTGAAAATAATGAAGAGAAAAGAAAATGAAATGGAAGAGAGAAAAATAAAAAATTAAATTAAAAAGAAATTAAAATAATTAATTAATTACAAAATAATAAATAATAAATATTAAATAATAATGAAAATAATAAAAAATAGGGTGACACGTGGCGGCTCCAGGAGCTACCACGTGTCGCTCACAGAAAAATCACAACTTAAATGTAAATAAAAATAAAAAAGAAATAACAAAGGGGTCAAATCAAAAGTGATTAACATGAAAGTTGCTTGTCTTGATGAGATCTGCAACTTTTGTGAAGGACCGAAAATCAAAATAAGCCATATGTACAAAGTTGATTTTTGGGTGGTATTTTATAGGTACAAAAAAATATTTTTTTGTTTTACATTTTTTTATTATTTTAAATAAGATAAAAGTCAAAATAAAATAGAGAAAATATAAAAGAATTATTTAAAATTAATCTATTTTTTTGATTTTTAATAATTAAGAAAATAAAAAGATAAAATGAAAAGCATTTTAGTCAATATGTACAATATACAATAGGGGCCCAAAATCCAAGTTCCACATACGAACTCCGATTTTTATGAAATGGTCTTATTTTGAAGGTCTTTGAATGCATATTACTTTAAAAGTGAGTAGACCTAAATTGGACATTGTATGAGAGAGATATGCTCATTTTAAGATTCTTAATCTCAAACTAGGGCTCATGTTTTGTTGGTTGATTTTACAAGTTAGTATTTTTTTATTATTTTTCCTTTATTAGTGTTAGTAGTATAAACACTATAGAGTTGATTTTATTGGATTTCTAATTAGTATAAAATAAATACAAATAGGAGAAATATGATAATATACAAGTGATTATGTACAAGTGAATTTGGCTTCTTATTTAATGCGCATATGAATGCTAAAATGCGAACATTAATTCTAAATGCATGAATGCGAATAATGCATAATAAATAGAAATATGCAGCTAATTTCTCAGGAACGAAGCTCTATTTTCAACGTTTATAGTGATGAATCACAGATTCATCAATGAGCATGAGTTCATTCCATATGTGATTGTACACATTCTCATCCACAAACTATCGAATAAATATAGAAACATGCTCGTGCTCGAATTTTCACTTTTTGTTGCCCTTAGATTTAGGTTTCCAATTGGCGAAACCAGATGGTACATGACCTTTCCAAATAGTAAGTCCATCTTGTTTTCCCATAAATTGTAGTTGGTGTTGTTCAGGATAATCATCCTACAGGTATTGCAGCATACATAACCAACCATAATACCTCTTGCTGGGGTAATTTTTCTCGTATGGATCGAATTGTTACTGCACAAAGTTGATAAAAGGTTCATATGTAATAGGTCAAATTCGAGACAATCACAACCACGGTTAAAATCCAATCACAGAAAAATCAACCATAGATGTATAGAGAATTTTTAACATGGAAAACCTCCAATATAATAGTAAAAGTTAGGGGATGATCGCAAATCAAAATCAAATACTTTAATCAAAGATGTAACTACTGAGCAACTGCTTATACGAAGCCGACCTTTTCTACAATAGCATAATTTATCGATGAAAAATAAACATAGTTTTATCACAGATATCATCCTTGGATTGACACGTTGAAACAATAGATGTTTATAACTCTGAAAATGTGGATGTGCTTCGAACTCTTATCGCGTGACAAGATGGGCCAACGAGCAACTCTTATCTTCTTGCTAGCTTTCTTTCTTACATTTCTCTCTCATGCTAGATGCCTTTAACTAAGGTGTCAAGCATTATTTAGATAAGGATAAATATTTTTTTTTGAGATGAAAGAGGGTGAAATCCCGAGATGGGACTCACCGCCAGAAAGTAATTATTATAAAAAGAAGATAAAGAGTTACATCACCTTGTGGACCAGAATCGAAAGAGGGAAAGACAACTAGCGACTACATTTTCTGAATAAAACCTCTGATTATTAAAGATTAAATCATTTCTTCCTCTCCATATGGCCCAAAGGACAGCAAACGGCTGAGAAACGTCGTCCGTCGAGTTCATCCCCACCGATCTAATCGATCTCCAGAAGTCGATGGCATCACCATGGAGTACCCATGGCACCCCCACCTCCTTCCAAACCTGTTCTGACAACGGGCACCTGAAAAAAAGATGATCCACATCCTCCATTTGCGCACCACATCTATCACACTGGACATCCAGAATCCCAAGCAGCCTTCCCCTTCTAGCTTTGTCCCAAATCCTACCTCTTCTAAGGCACCAAAGAAAGACCTCCACTCTGCAAGGGATCCTACTCGCCCAGATAATCTTCATGTCATGTTTTAGGTCCAAATCAAGCCCCTCCACACTCCCTCGAAACACTATGTAAGCCTATTTCACTGAGAATCTTTCCCCTTCCCAAATAAAGTGATCTCTTCCCTGCGATATGCAATTAGGAGAAGGTAATTCAGACAACATTCTGCCCAACTCCTCCCTTCTTCGCCCCGACAGCTCATATACGAACCTAGGTATCCACAGACCAAAGCCACCGACCTCCGCCACGGACTCGCCTCTGCTTGCAGCCAAACTAAAAAGTCTTGGGAACCTATTGCAAAGCTCCCCCTCCCCCGTCCAGTTGTCTTGCCAAAATCGAAAGACCTCCCCGGCCCCCAACTTTGGCGTCAATCTCGACCTTAGCTGAGGTAAAATATCACGAACGCCACTCCAAAGAGAGGACTCAAAACGCATTTTCTCTGCTTCAAGGGAGCTGTTGACCCCGTAGATGTTACGTACGAGCTGGATAGCCAATCTATCTGTATTCCCCCAAATCTGCACCAGCCATTTCACCAAAAGTGCTTTATTCATACAACTCACGTCCCGAATTCCAAGACCCCCTTCATTTTTCTGCCTCGTTAGTTCATCCCAGCCTACAAGATGAATACCTGGTCTTTGCTGCTTCCCATCTGACCAAAAAAATCTTCTCATCATAACCTCAATCTTCTTCTTTACGCCAACCGGCATCAGCCGAGTTGAAAAGAAGAAAATAGGGATCGCCGACAACACATGCTTCAACAGAATTAGCTTACCACCCTTAGATAAGGTGACCGCTTTCCATCCTGCAAGCCTCTGTTCAAATCTCCTAAGGACCACATCCCAATCTTCTTTCCTGAGCCTACCTGCCACCAAAGGAAGCCCAAGGTAAGTGATGGGTAGCTTCCCAAGCGGGCATCCCAAAAGCACAGCCCTCGAATCGCTCTCCTCCTCACCCATCCCAAACTGGATCACCACAGATTTCTCTCTATTGATCTTGAGACCCGATATGATGCTGAAGATCTCCATTAGTTGCCACGTTCTTCTGTGCATATCATCCGTGCCACCCAAGAAAATGACTGTGTCGTCTGCATATTGTAACAAAGGAATAGAGATGTCTCCCTTTTGGAACCCCTCAACCCACCCATCGTCGACTGCTCTCTTGAACATTGCTGCCAAAGCGTCCGCCACCAAAATGAAAAGCATTGGTGCTAGCGGACATCCCTACCGAACGCCCCTTTGTGGCTGGAAAAAACCTCCTTCTGGTCTTCCATTCACCAGAATTGTAAAGGACGAGGTCGTGACACACCTCTTCATCCAGGATATCCAGAGGTCAGTGAAGCCGCGCCTTCGGAGTGACTCCCACAAGAAGTTCCAATCCACGTAGTCGTAGGCCTTCTCGAAGTCAATTTTCCAAACCAGTCCCTTCATATTATCACGACGCCACTGTAGGCAGATCTCAGATGCCATAATCAGCCCGTCCGCCATCTGTCTACCCGGAATAAAAGCAGTCTGATTCTGTAGGATTACATCATCCAGCACATGTCTGAGTCTATTTGCTAGAACCTTGGCTATAATCAAATAAATTGCATTAGATAGCGCAATTGGTCTGTAGTCCTCCACCCGGATTGGGTTCTCTTTCTTGGGAAGAAGGAAAAGCATTGCCCAATTAACCTTCTCGATTCCTCTGTTTCCATCTCTAAACTAATTTAGTACTGCCATAACATCATCCTTTAGCAGATCCCAAAATTCCTTATAGAAGAACCCGAAAAACCGTCCGGTCCAGGTGCCCCATCTGCATTCAACCCCCACACCGCACCTTTGACTTCCTCCTCCGTAAAAGGAACCTCCAGCTCGGATGCCTGCACCCCTGTTAATGACTTTACCCCTGCTCCACGCCACCCCCAACCCTCATGCATCCTTCTCCTTGACATCCCCACAAAATGATCTATGAGAGCTCTTCCCAAGCAAGCATCACCCACTACCATATCCTCGCCCACTTGAAGACTATGAATAAAATTCTTCCTTCTTCTACCAGAGGCCATCGAATGAAAGAATCTTGTGTTCGTGTCCCCCTCACGCAGCCACTTCTGCCTTGATCTCCGCCTCCATTCCACTTCTTCTTTCATGTCCTCAAATAATAGTTCTTCTAGGAGCCTTGCCCGCTCCATCACCTCGTCCTTGTCCAGGTCCCTTTGATCTTCCAACCCATCAAGATGGACTACTCCCTGCTGAGCCTGCTGCCTTCGCTCCCTCCTTTGCGTCCTCACCCGTCGTCTGAAATCTAGCAGGAATCTTTTGAGCAACAACAACTTAGACACGAGGCGTACTACAGCCGATCCCTCCACCTCCCAGCTTCTCCACATCGTGACCACCTCCTCCTTGAAACCCTCTTCCAACAACCAAGCTTGCTCGAATCTGAAAAGGGTTCGGGGCCGCTTCTGTTCTTCCGAAGACCATAAGATTGGCGTATGGTCAGACTAAGCACGTGGCAGCGACCATGCCCGAGAGAGGGGGAAAAAGTCCACCCCCTCAGGTGAAAGGAGAAATATAAATTGTCTCGATCTTGATCTAGTATTCCGCCAAGTGTAGGCACATCATGCTGCATCAATCACTGTGAGCCCCAAGGTGTGCACTTGATTCCTGAAATCTTCTGAACCCGTATCTCGCCCTCCCCCCCTCAACGGCCTGTCATCTGGCATCAAAGTCAAATTTAAGTCACCACCAATCAACCAAATGCCTTCATCTCTGTGCGCTCCCACCTCTGAGATATCTGCAGCTAAGGAACCCGCCATTGAACTCGTAGGTCCATAGACATTGGTCACAGTAAACGTGACCTCATCTGCCTTCCGTTTCAGCTGTACTGAAAGCAAGAACAAAGATCGTCTCTCTGCAAGCTTCTCGAAATCCTGCCTTCTCCACCCTGTTAGGAGCCCTCCAGCCGCTCCCTGAGCCTCAACCTCAGCGAAGTCAAACAGAGAACCACCTCCCAAATCTCGCCAAGCCTCTCCTCCTACCCTTGAAAACTTCGTCTCTTGTAACAACACAATGTCCGCATGAGCTTCTCCAATTATATTCATGACTCGCAGTCGCTTCTCGGGTCGACCCAACCTCCTCACATTCCATGAAAGAACCTTTATTTGGTAACCTTCTTGGACACCCCTCGTGGCAGAACCACACCCAAACTCTCCGCGAAACCTCTATCAAGTAGACTGAAGAAGCTTGGTCTTCCAATGGGTGAATCTGGACCTTCGGTCTCTCCAGTTTTGCCTACCACATCAGTATCCCCCAGACTTAACGCTGACTCCATCAACAACCTCCTCCTTTCCCTTTTCCTCCAAGCTCGTGATTTTCTCTCAAAGCACCAACCAGCCCGCTCCCCTCCACCAACCTTCATTGTTCCCCCAGCCCCTTGCACCTTTTCTGATCCCTTTGATAGCTCGCCCTCTCTTTCCAACCCACCCACCGAAAAATTTATCCCACGCATACTGTCCACTCCCTTCTCGGTCGCATGCACGGTCTCGCCCAACTCTCCTTCCAAACCCCCTCTCCCCCGAGAGTCGTCACCTGCTGAGGAGAAAACTTGGCTATCTCCTCCTCCCTCTCCTCGCGAGGAGCCCACCATCAGAGAATCGACGGTCCTCCCCTCAACCCCCCCCCCCCCCCCCCCCCCCGCATCGTCTCCCAAAATCACCGCCAGCCCTGGTGTCCTCTTGGCACCCACCTCCAGCCGACCTGAACTGCACTCAAGCCCCGAAGCCGGCTCCTGAACACCCTCCCTTGCAGCCGTCTGACGGAGGTCCACAATCAAGTTGATAGGAGCCTCCTGTCCCGCAACGCCGCCCACCATCTGATCCATGATGTTAACTTGACCGAGGTGCGAAGATACACCCCCTCCTCCTTGCACGGAATTCTCCTTCGAATCAGGTTGGGGCACATGTAGTCTCGAGCCCTTGAATGGGAATAGAGGAGGTCGTCCGGAAGATTGCAAAGTTGACCCCCAGAAATTTCAACCTTCTCCTTATGGTCCAACACCACGCGCGCTTTTCCAGAGCCTCGACTAAAACTATCTCTCGGATTTTTTTTGAAAGGTAAGTAAGTATATTAAAAGTGGAAAATATTGATTACAGTAGGAGTTATCTCTTTAACCTCCACACAAAAACCCAATAAAAGGGGGGAGGTAGTTGTATAGAACAAACAGTAAAGCCAAAAGAGAAACAGAACCCCAACAGCGGGCATTAGCAAAAAATTAATTGAAGATGATCGTTAGGTCTTCCAGAATCCGGTTAGCCGTCACTCTAGCCGTCGAAAAAGAAGTTTTTGTCCAGCGGAGGTTGCGCTCCCGCCAGATCCACCAAGCAGAAGTCGCAATAGCAGAACTGACTTTGATAGCGAGATCAGCGTCTAACCCATGCATCCGCTTCACCCAATCCAGAATATCAGTGATAGCATAATCAGGACCCAGGGGAGGCAGACGAAGCGGCCCGGCGATGAGAAACCAGATTTCCATGGAGTAGGGGCACACCCAAAAGTTATGGTCCCTGGATTCACGGAGGTGATCACACAGTAAGCAGTTGGCATCCACGCCCAAACCCCACTTCAGGAGCCTGTCACGAGTGGGTAACCGATTACGAGCCACTCTAAACAGGCAACATCTGTGTTTAGGGGGTGCCTTTGAACCCCAAACTTCCTTCCAATGGCAGAAGATCGGTCCACGAGAGCGTACAAGATCAAAACACGAACGAAAGCAGAAGCCCGTCGGAGAGAGAGCCCACTTATAAGGGGGACCAAGCTGAGCAAGAGCAGGTGCAATAAAGTCTCTTTTCCGCAGGAGAGCCTTCCAAAACATAGAAGCGGATAATCCGTTGCCCACATTTTGCATGTGCATTGATTGCATGTGCATGTGCATTGATTGCAACAGAACAACGTTTGGAGACCCACATTTTTGAAAGAAGCGGATTAGCCGAATGATTTGGATTATTAATGGGGGCATCCACACTCCGCGACATCAAAATTGGAAGGCCAACCGTCGCCTTTTCACGTCCGAAGATCACGTTGCCGGGCGAAACTGACGATTTTGAACGCTGGGAATTGGTCGTTATTGAATGATTCGAAATTTCCTTGGTAGCCTGCGCAATCCGTGGTTATGAATGCGGAATGCCAATCGACTTCACACCAGGCCCGAAGAGCACGCGGTCATGCGAAACGGACGCCGTGATTTGCAGAAGCACCGCCGCCGTCGACCCTCCCACCACCGCCTTGTCGCACTGCTGTCGAACCTCCTCCCAACCCAGCCTCGATTCTGCGGACGAGATCTCTAACTGTATCCGTCGTCCCTCCACTTTCATCGTCCACCATCCCAGCATCCGAGGGTGCAGTCGACGCACCCAGATCAACGGGTCGACCTTCTCCCTTGGTAGCATCCCAGTGGTTGCCAAACCTATCACCTCTGCAACTCCCGCCAGCAACTGCCTGATCCGGTATAGGTTCCGCCACAGAAATGGTACTCCCCTCACCCTTATCAGATTCAACCTCTCCTGAGAAAGCCTGCCGTCATCAGCCCTCTCACACCTCCACTTGAGCACCGACCTCCTCGCCCTCGTCAAAGACATCAGGGCCTCCGCCTCGTCCCCTGCCAACCCCCTAACCAAAACCCTCCAAGGAGATAAAGCAATCAAATCCCCCTTGAAGGCTCCCCCCGTAGCCACCCCTACGTCGGAAGAGCCCTTTACCAGAGCCCCGCCACCTCCTCCTTCCCCCACCAGGACCCCCCGCTGCCTCAGCACACGAAGCTTCGTCCTTCCTCGATCGGCCACCTCCGTTGCAGGTTCGGCTGCGGTGTGCATACCCCCAAGCACTTGAAGCAGCGCATTGGCTCTCGACACTGACGCGCCCAATGCTCCAGCGAGCCACACCGGTAACAACCTCGCCCAAAAGGATGATCCCTCCCCGCGCTACAAAGAACACCCTGACTAGCTTCACGTAAGTGCGGCCACCCTCCCTCCTTCCTCGAGCGACCTCTCCGTCGGACTTGAACCCATCCCTCCTCTCCATCTTCCGCACTCTCCATCCACATATAAGATTACCTGAACGTGAAGAGCGGATTTACAAGGTCCTGAGAAGGCCGTTTGGCTGATGAGGTAGGTCTTGCCTGCTGGGATTATGAGATTTGGATAACCACTATCCCCACAGGTAGCTTCCCACGCTTTCAGGAATGCCTGCGAGTCATCTGTTTTGCCATCACCAACTGCACCAAAATCGTCGACAACGTACACCCCTGCCCCAGCCGCCTGCGCCACAATCCACAGAAAAGCCCAAATTCTTTTGCAGTTGCGTGGTGCGCACAGAGCGAACTATTCTTTCGCCTTTTACTAAAAATAAGGATAGATATGAGAAGATAAGGAGGCATAAAGTCTCGAGATAGTGCCTTCTTATTCCCAAATGGGTTTTGGTTTCTTTATTTTGATATGACCCATAGCAAATAGGACTACTTATCAACCCAACTTAACCTACAATCAGTTAGGAATGTATCAAATACATGGCCAAACACATACGCGAGAAGTAAATACAATATCTTTGCAAGGATTAGATGATATCTTAAATGAGGCTCAACGATAGAGCATCCATTCCATTGTGGTTAGCAAAGAATATACAAAAGCTAAAAGTATCCAAATACCATAAAAAGATAAACATATAAATCACATGATACCTTCCTTAGAAGATCTACAACAACAAAATGGATCTAGATTGATTTTCTTTCTAAAATCGGCCACGACATCGTCCATTGTTAAATATATAACAATGATATTGGATGTTGCCAAATTATTTATACATGATATTAGAGATGAATATAATATACATTGATATATTATTAGCGATTGTTCATAAGGCGATGCTTATACATTGTTATTTTTCAAAATTTTAGCTAATTGTCATTAAATTCTGAACCAAAAAATAACGATGATTATCTATAATTTTAAAAAATAACAACAGATAAGCATCATTATATGCATCATCGCTAATGATATATCAACGGATATTACATGCATAGTTAATTCCAGGTGTAAAAAATAATTCCGCAATGTAACAACTGATGATATGGTGGTAGATTTTTAGAAAAAACGTCACTGTAAATTCATTTTGATGTAGTGATTGCATAGATACCGAGGTAGTCTTCTAGATAATTAAGCATTTCAAAATAGAATATTTGAATTTCGTTCAATGGTTCTCTCAAGTATAGAAAATTTATTTGTTGTATCTCCTTGTATGATAAAGCATCCAACCTTATATTACCTTCGCCTAGGCATAATCTACCCAGAGCGGACCCTCTGCTGTTACAACAGGTGCTGTAAGGTAGAGGAGCCGCTAGATCACCATCGGGATGCGCACCAGCCATCTCCGCCCCATCCGAGGGCTGTCCGATGATGATCCAGCGGCTCCCTAACGTTACAGCAGCACCTGTTGTAAGAGCAGAGGATCCGCCTCCTAATCGATCACCCTTTATTTGCTAGTCCATTCAAACACATTGGCTAATGTTAACAGCAAAACGACACAAGGATCCCCATATATACTATTTCGGTCTCTAATTTGCAATAATATTTTTTTTTTGATAAAAAGGTTCAAGTTCAATCATCGTTAAAGCAGTTTGACACAGAGTTTAAAGCTTAATACAGACCAGAAGGCAGTAATGTCAATCTGCCATCAAAAAAACATGAAAGTATAGAAGCAGAAGTCACATGTTTTCCTTCGTCCCAAAAACAACCCAAGGCAGATCAGCGGGTAGTAGCTTCAGCAAAACACCCCAAAAAAAACCCTGCAAACATTCAGAGCAGCAACATCCAGATAGCATCAAAGCCCATCATCACCCGAGCACTGGTTAGGAGGCCAACCATCTACCAGGCGATTCATCCGATGAAGCAGCACCTGCATGAAACATAAATTGGGGGGATCGAGTATTGGAGTAAAAATCGAGCAGATAGCGTAAAGGCATTTAGTTAATCAATGCTGCTTGCAGAGGAGAAGAAACTCAAATCCGAGAAACAGAAGATTTAGAATAAAATTAAGCCGTTTCGAATAGAGCAGATTTGGATTGTTTCTTTAATAATAAAGTTTGGATCTGTCGAAACTCCCTCAAAAGCCAATTTACACCGATGTTTCCAAATTAGCCACCAAGCTGTGAAGTTTAGTTGCCATCCCCACCAAGCATCATCGGAAAATTTTTTTCCCCCCATCCAAGTAATAACGAATTAAAGGTATCAAAAGCTGATTCAATAGCGCAGGCTTCGAAAATCCTTTTAGAAAATGGGCAATCCTTAAACAAGTGGAAGTAATTTTCAAGGTCATTTTTGCAAAGATAGCATCTGTTGGCAGAGTGAATTTTCAGTCTCCCTAGAAGATCTTGAGTGAGAATTTTGTTGTGAGCCAACAACCAGATGAAGTAATAGACTCTAGGGTCAAGCGCTTTTTTCTTGAAAAGCATTGCAACCGTTGATCGGATCCCCCCATCCCCCAAAATAGAATATAATATTTTGGTAACAGAAGTATTTCTTTCCGGTGGCCAGGACGGGTAGATTGTTATATCCTTAGTATTTAGTAGTAAATCACCCTCAATACGATCTAAAAAGTGTTGAATCGCACTGGCTCTAGACCACAACCCGATAGGGAGGGTTAACTTCAATCCTTTAAACCAATTGAAACGAGCTCGCCAGTTTTGTAGTCCCTTTTCCACCGAGATATCTTTGTTTTTAACAAAAGGACGTAGAGGTCGATGGGTTTTGAGGATTGGATCAAAACCATTCAGCTTGTCATTCCACAAAGATGAATGTGCTCCGTTACCCAGTTTCTTATTTAAAATTGGCTGAAGCAAAGTTGAACCATTGATGATATTTTTCCAAATAACGGAGTGAGATCGTTTTGTTTTTTCCAGATAGGTGATGGGTCCTCCCCTGAAATGAGTAGCGCTAATCAACTTTGAAACCCAAGGTCTTTTACAATCAATGATATCAATGGCATGTTTTGTAAGAAGCGCATTATTGAAAAGGGATAAATTTAGGATGCCCCATCCATCATTTACAGTAGGTCATCCTAAATTGCAATAATATAAGTATCCTTCAGGGGTAATTAACCTCGAGATAAACCTGCGAAACCAAACCAAACCAAACCCCGGATCTCTCCAGCTCACTTCTTCATCTCCACCATGACTGACCCATTACAGCAGTTGCTTTCGACCTTCTCAGCTTCGGGTTTTCTATTCACATTGCTCCGAACAAGTACTTCATTCGATCCATTCTTCTTTTTGTAAATAGCGTAGAGGATGAGCTGCATTGCACCCAAGAAGCTTCCCACTCCATTCGGCACCTACAAGGATATACTACCAAGTTCGACCAATTTAACGAAGTTAAGTACCTGAAAATAGACAATTAATAAATAAGATTAACTATATCGGATCGGGACGCACCGCGACGAAAGGATCGTGCCCTAGTAGTCCATAGATGAACCATGACGTCCCGCATAAGAACACGAAGAGAGATAGTAGGAATGGCATGTACTCAACACTCTTCGTCCTGACCACCAACCTCTTCAAATTCACAACGTTTAAAAAGGCTCCACGATCAGTACGAAACGTAGTCATCCTATTATCAACTAGATGTATGAACAGCTAAATTTGAGACTGAATCTCTTGATATGGGCAATATTCCAATGTTGATCTGTAGGAGTCGCACACGATATGCTTATACTCCTCAGAACTTTGTGAAATTCCACCAGAGGCTAATCTAAAGAACAAAAATTTAGAACCATTCTTACCATAATGGACAATGGCGAGGCGTACATGCAGATGGAGAAGATGGCTGCAGCGAAGCCGCAAAATAGCTTCCTCAGTTTGCCGTGGAGAGCAAAGAGGGACACCAAAACTACCACCGCGAATACTCCGAGCACGAGGACGAGCAGCGCCGCCATCTTAGTCCTCACCTTTGGTGGTGCAAACATTAGGAAGACGAGGATGTACAATCCCTCCAGCACCGCTCCGGTGCCGTTTATGGTGCTCATTAGTAAGTTGTTGGGTGACACGAATGGAAGGCCATACCTGTTCGAAGACGACATCTGCAATTTTACAAAATATTTTGTTTCTAAACAAATATAAGATCGGTTTTTACTACGTGGAGAAGAAGAAAATAGAGGATATAAAAAATAATAACCATAGACGGTTTATATACTAATCCAGTTAAGGTAAGTTATGGTGGCATGGGACTGCATCAAAACGGTTATTCAATATAGATCAGATGGTTAGAATTCAAGGTATATCAACAGAAACAGTGCTGCACCATTAGAAAAGGTATAGATATGGCAGCATATATATTCTTCTTGGCCATCCTTTTCTATTTTATTTTTTATTCATTAGTTGAAAAAAATAAAAATTATATCCTCAGTTTGCCGTGATATATTACCAAGCAGAGAGAAGGCAGTTGAGCATTGTCATGTTGTAAGGAACACCGGAGAACTGCTCAGTTGATCTGCTCTTTACTATCCTCCTGAACGTAACCCTAAAACAACACGTCCGTCAGAATTCATCGTTACCAACACTTTTGTTAGGTAGAATGGTTGATATGAAATCAGATTATTGTTCTAAGCAGGAGCATAAGATGCTAGATCTAATAACCTGATAGATCTATAAACTTAATCAAGAAAATCTAAGATACTTAAAAGTTACCGGAATCCATCGCAGCGGAAGTGAAGCAATGAAATTGGGATTTCCTTCTCCTTCTCAACAATTGCCTAACATGCTTGAGTAATGGATCCTCTTGCATTCATTAGTTGAGGGAGAGGGGACCCCAATACATATTTATAAAACATGATGGTTACCTATCCATTAAGGTAACCACCAAAAGCAACCTCCCAATGATGCATCCTTTCATCATTAATCATGAGCCACAAAAATAAGAAATAAAATTAAAGTTGGCAACTACCATATATGGTAGTTGCATTTACATAATTTCTTACATTCTCCCACTTGGCTCATGTAGAAAATTTGTTGCTTTACATTTGTCAAGTTAAACTCTATTAATATGAATCTTGGCGGTAGATACCTTTCAAGCAGATATATCCTTCCAAGTATTACAATACTAATAGTTTATTTAACATGACAAATCTTTATGTGTTAATATCCAGATATTAACACGGGTCCTTTCTTTATGTCTGTTCATTAATTGCATGCAACTGAAATATAACAGACAATAAACAACGAGATCATTATACCAAAACTTAAGGTGTACACACATGGATGTATTGATATTATTACAAGGTACTAGATAGGCCCATTTCAGTTACATGATTGATGAATAAACTAGGCGGCAAACCCTTTGTCATAGGATCCGCAATCATGTACTTAGTACCTATATGTTCAATCAATACTAAATGATCTCTAACTTTCTCTTTAACAACAAGATATTTAATGTCAATTCTCATTCCGGCACGCGTATACTTGTTGTTGTTGGCGAAAAATACGGCTGCAGAATTATCACAATGAATCTTTAATGGTCTTGAGATTGAATCCACTATCTTAAGACCTGCAATGAAATTCTTTAGCCAAAGTGCTTGTGTAGTACCCTCGTGACATGCTACGAATTCGGCTTACATGGTACTTGATGTGACAAGTGATTGTTTCACACTTCTCCATGAAATAGCACCTCCAGCAAGCAGAAAAATGTATCCAGAGGTAGATTTTCTATCCTCCTTACTTCCTGCATAATCCAAATCCGAATAGCCAATAACTTCTAAGGAATCTGAATGACGGTAGATTAGCATAAAATCCTTAGTTCCTTGCAAATATCGCAAGACCTTCTTTGCCGCTATCCAATGGTCCATGCCTGGATTACTTTGATGTCTACCCAACATTCCAACTGCAAAACATATATCTGGTCTAGTGCATGTTTGTGCATACATTAGACTCCCAATGATAGATGTATATGGAATGTCTTTCATCTGTTCCTTTTCTAAATTATTTTGGGGACATTTGAATGAAAAAATTTTATCTCCTTTTACCAAAGGTGCTGGAGTAGGAGAACAATATTTCATTTCAAATCTCTCTAATAATTTTTCAATATAGGTCTTTTGAGACAATCCAAGTACTCTATGAGATCTGTCTCTATGAATTTCAATGCCAATGACATATTTAGCATCGCCCATATCTTTCATTTCAAAATTATTAGAAAGGAACATCTTTGTATCTCGCAACATCCCAAGATCATTACAAGCAAGTAAAATGTCGTCTACATAAAGGACTAGAAAAGCATATTTACTCCCACTCGTCTTAAGATATATACAATTATCAACAATGTTCTCAACAAAACCAAATGAAGTTATTGCATTGTTGAACTTAATGTACCATTGACGAGATGCTTGTTTTAGTCCATATATAGACTTCCTTAATTTACAAACCAAATGCTTGTTATTATCTAAAATAAAACCCTCAGGTTGTCGCATGTAAACATGTTCATCTAAGTCCCCATTAAGAAAAGCTGTTTTCACATACATTTGGTGTAACTCTAAATCATAATGAGCTACTAATGCCATGATTATTCGTAATGAGTCCTTTCGTGATACCGGAGCGAAAGTCTCATGGTAATCTATGCACTCCTTTTGAGTGAAACCTTTAGCCACAAGTCTGGCCTTATATCTCTCAATGTTGCCTAATGAGTCTTTCTTAGTTTTAAAGACCCATTTACAACCAATAGATTTCGCTCCTTTGGGTAGCTCTACCAAGTCCCATACTTGGTTTGCACTCATAGAATCCATCTCCTCCCTCATGGCATTATATCATTTAGTAGAATTAATTCCACTCATGGCATGTGAAAATGATATTGGATCCTCTGAAATTCCTGTATCGTAATCACATTCTTGTAGGTATGTTATGAAATCTGATGAGATTGTAGATTTTATTACCCGACCAGATCTAGTTGTAACAACACCTTGTTGAACAGTTGGTGTTATTTCAACTTAATTTTCAGGTAGTGGAGGATTCATCATTGGTTCAACCAAAGGAATATCTTGGACTTGAGGGACAACAATATCTTGATGTTGTGTCTCATCCATGATATCATGTTGAATATTTTGCTCCTCCCTTTCTAGTGGTATAACAAGATCCGGTAATTCATCAAGTATGATGTCTTTAATTACCATCCTGCTCCCACTTTTCTCGCTATTTTCCAAAAATATAGCATTCCTTGATTCTACAATACTCGATTCCCTATTTGGACAATAGAATCTATAACCTTTAGAGCCTTCTGGATAACCAATGAAGTATCCACTTGTATTCTTCATATCCAATTTTTTCTCATGTGGGTTATAGATTCTAATCTCAGCTTGACAACTCCAAATGTGTATGTGTTCCAATCTTGGTTTCCATCCCTTCCAAAGCTCAAATGGAGTGGATGGAACCGCTTTTGATGGAACTCTATTTAATATATACACGGCTGTCTTTAGAGCTTCACTCCAAAAGGATAAAGGCAATGAGGAGTTACTCATCATACTTCGAACCATATCCATTAACGTACGATTCCGTCTTTCGACAACACCGTTTTGATCCGGTTCACCGGGCATTGAAAATTGATGTTCAATGCCTTCATCCTTAAGAAATCGCGCAAATGGTCCAAGTTTTTGTTCTCCTCCAACATACCTACCATAATACTCACCACCCCTATCTGATCTCACAATTTTAATTTTCTTTTCTAATTGTCTCTCTACTTTTATTTGATAATCCTTAAAAGCATTTATAGCTTCTGATTTTTCAAATAAAAGATAAAGATACATGTAACGTGAGAAATCATCTATGAATGTGATGAAATATTTTTGACCACTAAAACATTCCACAGGAAATGGACCACATATGTCAGTATGTATAATTTATAAAAGATTAGTACTTCTCCTTAACCCTTTAGCATGTTTGTTGGTATGTTTTCCCTTAATACATTCCACACAAACACTAGAATCAGTAAAATCTAGAGTATCAATTACTCCATCATTTACTAATTTCTTGATCCTTTTAATGGAGATGTGACCTAATCTTTTATGCCAAAGCATTGATGACCGATCACTATTACGTTTTCGCTTTTTACCAACTACATTGCAAACAAGGAGATTATTTTCAAAATGTGGATCTAAATGTAATTTATATAAATAGTCCACTAAGCCACCTGTACCAATCAACTTGTCATTCTTAAACATTTGGAAAGATGTACTTTCAAATGAAAATTTGTATCCAAGATTACAAAGTCTAGATATTGAAATTAAATTTCTAGAGAACTTGGGTACAAAAAATACATTTTCCAAATCAAGTACATGGCCAGTTTCCAAAATGAGCCGTTGCGTTCCAATCGCTTCAACATGTGAAGTCATGCGATTTCCCATATAAACGCTTTGCTCATTTTTTAGTGGCATCTTTGTTTTCAGAAAGCCTTGGATGGAGTTGGAAATATGGATTGAAGTACCAGAATCAATCCACCAAGTATTAATTGGAACATCAATGAAATTAGACTCATGACATACATGACATTCAAGAATCAAAACAGAATTTATAACATTGAATTGAGTAGACATGAAAGCTGAACTATCTGCAATAAATTATAACGAGACAACCACAATAAGCAAATAACTCAAGCATAAAACTTAATTCAAAATACTAACTTATTTAATATTTTGAGAAATCAATGTACTATCATTACAAGACTTGCTGTGGCTAAAGAATTGTAATATACAATTGATTTTTCTTAATAAATGAGACAAATAAATTTCGAATATTTATTAGAAATTCCGTACCTGTGGGCATTAGAATAACTAACAAAAAATTTATTTTTCTCATTCCAAAGAAATGTCCAATTAACTCCGTCACTTAATGTCAATATTGGCATTGTTATCCTAGATGCTGTGGCTACTCTTGGATAACTAACCAATAATTACTCATTACAAGAAATAATATGTATAATATGAACCGATCAGATGCTGTGGCTACTCCTCCCGATTCAATTATACATACTTATTTGAATGACTTTAAAGGGAGTTAATCAAGTTATTACCATCATGTAGATGTGATATGATGCCATTAGTTCAAATAATTGAACTTTAGCACTTAATGCAATTATTGAGATTGTTATCCAAGATGCTGTGGCTACTCTTGGATAACTAACCAATAACTATTCAATGTCAAGAATAAATATGTATAAAATGAATCGATCGGATGCTGTGGCTATTCCTCTAATTCAGTTATACAAATCATGCCAAAAAGACATCAAACGGCTTAATAAAGTAATGAAGAATGATAGTAAATGTATGGTTAGTACACAAGATGTTATCAACAAGTCCAAATAAGTGACTGGTATAATAATGGTATAAACCACATACACATCATACATTTTTGTGTACTAACAACGTGTATACAGTAACCAAATGGTATACACTTCGTACAAGTCCTTAATAAATAACGTCACATTATATATACAAATCCAAGTTTCAAGATCCCAAAGAAAACGTGATATCAAAATCTCAACAGCAATACTTAACAAGGATGCTTGGTCTATCACCATCAATGTCCATTTTTAACCTTTGAAACACAGATTTGTTGTTGTATCCGAAAAAAAATTCCAGAGTTTGATAATATAAAAAATATGCGTATGAATCAAAACACACGGGTGCCATGGAGTAGTTGGTTAGCATGTCTATCTTATGCACAAGAGGTCTGCAGTTCGAAACTTGCCAACACCAATTTTTTTTTAATAATAAGCATATGCGTATAAATTAAGCATATGCGTATGAATTAACACGCATGGTGGTTGTGGTGTAGTCGGTTATTATGCAATCTTATAAATGGAAGATCCCCAATTCAAACCGGGGTAGTGGCTCTTTTTTTTTGTTTTTTTTTAATAAAAAACGTACCATCCGTAAGGACAAACAACAAAAAAAATAACACAAACAACAAAAAAAATGCAAAAGGACAATCCGTAGACCAAAAAAGGTCTATTTAGATAGGCTTTTCAACTTTTATTAAGGAGCATTTGTACCCCATAAAAAGATCGTACAAGATTTCTATATTTTTTTTTACCATGCATTTGAACCAATAAAAAAAATTCTTAAATCTCAAGAGGTCATAAAGAGAAAGACATGCTTTTCTTATTCTTTACCCGTGTTGGGTGATTCTTAAAGAATAATTAGCACATAAATAAATAACCAATGTCTCCGATATAAAACCAATACAAAAGACTATTAATTTCGAAACACAAAACTTGTCGTTAAAAGAAATCCATAGCTCTGATACCAATTGCTAGATCTAATAACCTGATAGATCTATAAACTTAATCAAGAAAATCTAAGATACTTAAAAGTTACCGGAATCCATCGCAGCGGAAGTGAAGCAATGAAATTGGGATTTCCTTCTCCTTCTCAACAATTGCCTAACATGCTTGAGTAATGGATCCTCTTGCATTCATTAGTTGAGGGAGAGGGGACCCCAATACATATTTATAAAACATGATGGTTACCTATCCATTAAGGTAACCACCAAAAGTAACCTCCCAATGATGCATCCTTTCATCATTAATCATGAGCCACAAAAATAAGAAATAAAATTAAAGTTGGCAACTACCATATATGGTAGTTGCATTTACATAATTTCTTACATAAGAAACCAAAGTTGTGTGCGAGCAAGTGGAGTGGTGGATTTTACTCAAATTATAGAAGAAGTCGTACTATTTAGTCCCTGAAAGTGAAAGTAAATTAAGAATGTATTGACAAACGTCGACTGGAAACATTATAAAAGGGAACTTCAGAAGGGAAACAGCTCGCTAGCAATATATCAAGATGATCAAACTTAGAATTACTTGAGAAGAAAGCCAACAGTGCCTCTTCATATATTTTAAGTTTGAGAAAGAAACGACTGGTAAAGACTAGTACTCCCCCACAGTGTAGCTGCCAAAAGTGAGAAACTGGTGCTTGAGTTGAACAATTAGAAGGGAAAAAATAGGTCATTAATGATGTTTCTTTAAATCATACAAAAACTAGAGTTCCTCCAGTTTATCTATTAATAATTTCTGGAGTTCCTCTTCCATTAAAATGACAATAACTTAGTCCTGATTTCGTTCTTCACTATGATATACATAACAGTCCTTTACATGTCCAATAAAATGACAAAAACATTTGTTCTTTACATGTCCTGCATCAGATCAAGTCTGGAAGGAAATAGGTGCGACATGGTTAATGCATGGTGGTACGACTGATTTCTGGAGATCGATTAGGTCAGTGGGGATGAACTCGACGGATGACGTTTCTTTGCCTTTTGCAGCTCTTTGGGCCATCTGGGGGGGAAGAAATGACCTCATTTTTAATAATCAGAGGTTTTATTCTGAAAATGTAATCGCTTCATGTCTTTCCTTTTATCGTTTTTGGTCCACAAGGTAATGTATTTCTCTTAATTTTTATAAATAAAGTTTTCTAGCGGTGAATCCCAACTCGAGATTTCACCCTCTTTCCTCTCAAAAAAAAAACAGTCTGATTACCGGTACCAATTATCTGCATTGGTAATATTGCTCAGGTGATCAAAAAAGGTTTCTCAGTGAAAGGATTTGATTGAAGGATCCGCTTGGGATTATATCAAAATCAGATATTTTTGAGAAGCAATCAAGCAAGAAGAGAGAATGAAGCTGATTATACTCACAGAGGTGAGAGAAAGAGGAACAAACCGGTGGCGTTCCCTGTGTTTCGAACCCATTAGCAAAGGAAACACGAAGACAGAAAAATGAGAACAAAGCTATAATCGATTTTGTTACAGGAACTAATGTGCAAATAAATCACTGACCAAATATGCCAAACATGAAATGGAACACATTATCCATGCCCCTGCACTTGAAATCCTAAACTCCTGCAAAGAAAAAGTAATTGCTTCATATATGTATGTTCTTGATAGAGGCAAGAGAAGGGAGGGAGAGTGGATCCCGACCTGATCAGGTGGTGCAGCAAAAACAAGGATGTGTATATATCTGCCTCGCATGTGTTTACTTCAGGGGGTACTTATAGCACCAATTCAAAGACGTGGAGGTAGAGAGGGGTCGGGCGAACACCCTTACGGCATTCCCCTCTGGAAGATTATGCACGTGGAGGCATATGGCATAGAACGCTGCTCGTTTGTTTCTGGGCACCATTGGTGCTGTCATGCAACATAGTGGAACTTGTATGTTTGGAAGGCGGTTTACGTGTTGGCTGCAGGGATTGATTGAATCTGGACACAATTTTAATTGTTTCTAGGAATTATTGTTGCCATGTATTTAAGGCATTGTCACCTTAAATAAATGGCTGTGGAACTCCTGTTTGCATTAGCAAGTCAAAATTCATGATTCACGGTCAGTGTTTTGAAAACTGGACCGGACTGGTCAGTTTACCGGTTCGAACGGGCATGGACCGATCCAGATAACTGATTTGGACCTGTTCGGCCTGAACGTCAAATTACCAGTTAATTGGCTTTTTCAGACCCACTTTAACCTGGTTCAACCGCAATTGAAACTCAATTCTGTTGAATTTATTTCAAAATAAATGTTATTAATGGGAGTTGAACTTATGACTTTAATCAAACTCACATCAACCTCTAACCAACTACTTTTCCACAAGGTCTTGTATTAAATAGAATGTAAGTAGAACTTAAACTACTATCCTTTTATTGAGCATATTGTTTAAATATTTTATGTATCTATATGTATAACATTAACAATCGGTTCGATTCTATGATTCAATCCAATCCGACCTTTTCAATAAAATTTCCGATTCATTCTTTCGTTCGACCATTTAAACATAGTTAGCCACTAGGGGCCAAACAATACTCTCAATCAGCTGTGCTGAATATCACATCTAAGTCTAGAGAGAATGAGTTGAATATCAATTTTATGTGTTAAAAGAACATGCACCCAACTGCTAATTAATCAATACTGTAAAAGATTAAACACCAACGTTAGGCTGAATAATTATTAAGGTGAGAAATCTACGCATATAGGCCAATGTTCATAAACTCTTGGAATAACAAGTTCCCCTCAATTATCCCATGTATTTAATTTTTTAACAAAATAAATATACCACCGTTTATGCATATTGTATTAACATTGAGAACCGTCTCTTCCAATATTAACTTATATTTTAATATCTCTGAATCAAGGTTAGAATTTCACCACATGGAATATATATTTTTATTTTTACTTAAATTTAATAACTTCAAATCATGGTTAGATTTCTGCCACAAGAAATATGAGTAATTTTGCATCCATTTACAACATGATTAGACATAATCATTCGTATCGACTCGGAAAAAATTAGACCAAGCTTAATTTAGTGATCTTAGCGATCAAAGCAATTTTTTGAACCGATAAAGTTGGATACATATATATAAGTATCTATGCATATAACAATGAAATAATTGTTTAAAATGTTAAATATTCCAATAAAATAATATGATTGTCTATTTCGAGTAAAACTCTACAAAAATTAGCATATTTTCTAGCATTATATGTGAATACAATATTGTAACCATTTATGTATAGTTGCTTCTAGAAAACTACTCTAAGAAAGTAGGGGCACAATTGATATTCCCAAAAAAGAGAGCGGCATACAGAAGGTAAGAAGGGCACAAGTGATAAAAACCACTATTATTAATTATTTAAATCTTTACTTTTTGAAATTTACCAAACCATCAAAATTGTGACAATCTAGGTCAACGTGGTTTTACACCCTGAGTCAACCCTGTCCGACCAATGGTCGGATCCACTTTTCTATTTTTATCTTTTTTAGAATTAATTAATGAAATCGATCGAACTGACATGATCAAGGCAAGTTCCCAATCCAATCAATCCGATCCAGTTTTTTAAATCTGACGATGAACTATTTAGCTGTTTGGGTATTTGGAGGGTGGATTTGTTAGTGGATGGTTAACTATGATGCGACTTCAAAGGAGTTCCATAGAATGATGGGTTTTTTATTGTTTTATAATGAAAAATATCTATAAGTGATATTATTGTGTGGGGTGTGGTGTTCATAATGTGATTATTATATTTGTAATGGGTCGTTGGTTATGAGTTATATTTCGAATAATGTGTGTTTAATTTTATAATTAAGTTTTACATGCTAAATTTATTTTCATATTCAAGCCTCAAGTAAAATAAATAATTTATTTGCTTATGTATGGTTCCAATAATTTCGAACGAGATATTTTGATAAAATGAACATGTCACAGGTCTCAGGATTGCAACCTGACTCTGATACCAGTGAAGAAAACCATGTACGATGCCTCTGTATTCTTCTTCTGGAGAGAACGAGAGAGAGGGAAATAGAGGGAGGGATATGGTCGGATGGGCGCTCCCATTAGGCGAGCGAGTTTCGATTGATGGTGTTCCCTTCCTCCTAAGAGGATATTTATAGGCGTAACCCTTGCCACGTCCGCCCCCATCCTTCACGTCCCAAGTGATTTGGGTCTTCACGAGATCCGGCCTTGCTGCAACTGCCCGAGGCGGTTGCGTGACCACATCGGTCACGGCGGCTGTAATAACATATTTCACATATTTTTTGTATCATGTGTGGCACTACAAACGAAACAAGTTGTGGTCACAAAACTGTGCACACTGGTTTAGGGTTTGTGGTCACGGAATTTACTTTGGCCACAACAGTTCATGTCTTGTAAACATAGCTTCAAGTCTCGTTGCGGGAGCTCTCTGACCAAGAATATGACGTGACCACTACAAGTAACTACAGAAATTGACGTGGTCACGGTAACGTGTGAATGTCCTCCATATATCTTTGAAGGATTTGGCTATAGAATTACGGCTACATAAACTATTGGTCACACAATTATCGTAACCACAAGTTTCCATTTCCAAATTTTTGTGGTCAAAACTCATTTTCCTTCACAAAAATTCCATCTACTATGATCAAGAAGAAGCTCCAACAACATGACATAATGCATATACTCCCATATGTAGCTATGAGGTAAAGTGTTTAGATGGACACTTTTTTGTAACATTTAAGTATTAAACACTCTAGAAGGAAAATGAGTTGTGACCATAGAACTATGTCTACGGATCTAGGACTTGTCGCAACAGGATTGGCTCTAGTCACAGCACTTTGTGGCATGTAGTTATACCCACAAGTCTCATCACAAGAGTTTCCTGATCACGAATATATTGTGGTCACTACATGTAATTATTATATTTAGACTTAATGCAATTAAATTTTAATTTGGTAAACATGTGAAATTACACTGGATTATCAATTTGGTGTCAATTGAGAAATCAAATGATGATGGAGGGAAGGTGTGAATTCTTAAGAAACAATAGGAGTATTTGATGGAATTTTAGTACCATCTCTACTTGTTATAAAATTTTGGTGGACTTATTTAAGAGTTCACACCCCAAGCTCTTGTAGCAATAGTAGAGAGGGGGAATGTAGGATCACATATGCGTTTGCGTACTCCGCTCCGTCTCCGGCTCGAGCTCAAGCTCGGGAGAGTTAATTTGGATCTTGGATCTTGATGATTTTGCTTTGGATTTCATTTTACGAGTCGAGTAAATTAATCTTATGGATTAATTGAGATTTGATTGCTACGTGAATTCAACTTGACCCAACAGCTCTGACTTATCTGCTGTTTCAGAATCCGGAGAGGCGTCCGTTGAGGGGTATTTTTGGAAGATGAAAAGCTGCACAGTAAGCCTACTTATACCTATTTCTGGACGCTCGTTTTCTTCTCATGCCAGAAAACACATTCTCTCTCTATGTTCTTCCACCGTAACTGTGGCCCATTTCTTCCTCATTAGGTTGCAGTTTTCTAAGGTGTGCCTTCGAGAACGAACTCATCGGTGTGCGCAGACGACGATCATGTGCCTCCATATCCTGAGAGCGGATCGTCGATACTCTATGCACATGTATTGTGGAGGGTGATATCCTCTCTAAAGACAGTCCATTACATGAATGCTAACCTGATTTATATATTATTTTATTTGCCGTAATTTATTTATTACTTTATCTTTATTAGTTTTATGTATTGTGGAGGGTGATATACTCTTTATATATTATTTTATTTACCTTAATTTATTTATTACTTTACAGATGCACATCAAAAAAATGCAAAAAGAAAATAACTCCAAAAAAGTGGTGGGTCTGACAGAAAATGATAATCCCACCGGATTGTATATAGTGCAATAAGCAAAGCTTGAGACTCATGTTCCATCTTATGTAGCTTGCAGCAGAGAGACTTAGCTACACTGGTTGAGCTCCCATGGATACATGGCTATATTGGCCATGGTCCATTCTCTTCTTCCCCCTCTTCTTGAGCCGATTGAACTTGAACTTAAAAGGGAATACCCCGCTCCTCGAGGAAAGAGTGGCCAGACTAGGGTCATAGAGTTACCTTGTCGGGGAGGGTTGTTGTTTTGCTATTTTGAGGTGGAGATCTATACCTCACTTACACTGTACAAGGAAAGATTCATGGTCTTCAGAGTTTGTGTATATAGACTTGTTCTGATCTGGATTATTGAGGAGTCTTGACTATAGATTAGTGAATTTTAGAGGCTGTTAAGTTTTAAACCTAAGTCCAAATAAGGTTCCGATACATTAATAATCCAAAGATATGACCGAGCTCCATATTTCAATTTAATGAAGGCAAGTTTAATAATCAGCATTGATCCTTGCATTTCCTCTCTTTTTCTTTTTTTCTTTTTTCTTTTTCTTTTTCACTTCTTCTTTAAATAAGTGTTTGCTAAGGGACTAGCAAAGTTAAGTATAGGGGGGTGATGAATACCCATTCATCACTCTTTATTCTTTTATTTTAGCTAAAAACCTGTAAAAAACACCATGTATATTTGTGTAAATAGAATAAATTGTCAACATGCATGCATTGTGTAAATATTAATAATTAGCATGTTTTTGTGCATAAATAAAAGAATAAAGAAATAAAAGAAAAAGAGGGAAATATTTAGAATAAATATTGAGCGTCCTAATCCCAAGGGAGGGCTCAGCATGGGCATGACCGCAAAAGAAACCAAGTAGAGGGAGATAGGGTCAATCACACTTGTACATATACATGTATATAAATATATTTATTTTCCTCGAAATAAAAATAAAATGAGTTTTGGTTAATTTATACATATTTACAAAAATAAAATAAAAATCAGAAAAATAAAAATAAAAATAATAAAAATCATTCTCTACCGTGTACATATACCATGTAAATATGTATATAAAACTGTTTATTTAACCTATGTAAATAAATCATAAAAATAAAAAAAAATACTTTTTTATTCCAAATTTTATGTTATAAATAAATAAAATATAAAATTGGAAAAAAATTTAGAAAAAAAATAAAAATAAAAATAAAAAATACATATACGTATATACCTATATATAATAATAATATAATGTAAATACATAAATTATTTTTCAAAAAAATAAATAAATAATCACAAAAAATTTCTTTGAAAATAAATAAATATTTTTCATTTTGAAAATGTTTTGAAATAACATCATTTACTATTTTTTTATTTAATTTACAAATATTTATTAAATGGTCGTTCCTGATTGGTCCACGGGGAATGTTGACCTCCGGTTAACTTCCCCCTTGGACAACTTTCGCCCGCGGATCTTGCGCTCGACCCGACTTCTCCTAATTTTCCCCATCTAACCCGACCTCCATTCGCCTAAACCCCTGGGTCCTAATTACACTCGATACATTCGAGACCCTCGCCCGATCATCCTTCTAGGGATCTGAGCTCAGACCATCTCGCCCGATCTCCATCTAGCCGGACCCTTCCCAGTATAAAGCCTCACCTCCGCCGCACTTTCACGCCATCTTTGGCTCCGCCTTCCCATCCCAGGATCTCCACTACCTTCCCTAGAGTGACAGCTAGCCGAGGGCCGTGTCGCAGTGAGGAGGAGGTGTCTCCAACCACTGATCCGGCGAGCTCATCGTTGTGCGTCGTCGCAAGGTGCGCCAAGCCTCGAGACCCGATGACCCCTTGAGGCAAAGAACCCCAGAGCTTCGCCAGCACATCCACAGTCGACCTCACCCATCAGGTAGACCCGTTAGTCTTTTTTTCATCGCCCATTTCCGATTCTCGCATCTCAGCTCCGCCCACTCCGCCCTAGTGGCCGGAGCTCCGCCATCCCATCCTATCCGTACTGATACCTTCTCCGACTCATCTTCACCCTTCTCTAACGATCTGATCACCTCAATCTTGGCTACCAGAGCCAGGATCGAGTTGGGCTCCCTCCGCCGCCTTCGCCGGAGTCTTCCTCCGCTCAACCACGTCGCTTCCCTTTTTCTTTTTGCTAATAACCCCCGCCGGAGTGCTCCTCCGAATGAGAACTTTGTTTTGCAGGTGAATAAGAGCAGGTACCCCCCTTGGTTGCATTTCCACCCCTTTGTCGGAGCTCCTCCAGGTCTCTCTTCCCTCGTCGGAGGATCCGACCGTTAGAGGCTTCATCGGAGGCCACCACCCGACGTGGAGTGTCATCGCGAGGAAGACCCCCCCTTCCGATTGGTCATCAGCCTGCTGGATCGTCTCCGGTGTGCCGGGGAACTTCACCTGGGAGGTGTTCTTCCTCATCCTTTGCCCGCCGTTGGATTTCCCCGCCGCTCCAGTTTGCATATCCACCATCCACGCTCTGCCATGTCAGGTCGTTAGACCATGATCTAACGGACATGTTCCACCCACGTTTGTCATGCACCTCCACCGTTGGATCGTCTAGACGGTTGCACCAGGACCGCGCATCAGCAGCCAACCATGCCTCGACACCTGGCGCCTCACGTGCGCCCTCACGCGCCTCGGCTGGGTAATTGTACCCATACCCCCGCAGCTTTCAGTAGTTATAATTTAGTCTATTAAATAAGTTTGCACTCTTGGATATTTTACACATTGGACCTTAATGTTTATTTTATTTGCATTTTCGTCCCTACTTGTGTGAGACACGTGCTTCGTCACGTGATATGTTGGACAATTTACATAATTAGGGCTGTGGTTATTGCTGTGTTATGAAATGAAATTTTAATTCCCATATTTGCAGTTATACCCCTGTTTGTGGTTTTATTAAACATGTGCTGAATATCTGGGCTTTTTGTGCATTTTACCTTAAAGTTTCAGCACGTGTTACGTTTAAGCCCCTGGAACTATGTTTCTTTGCACTAGGTCCCTATGAGATGTGTACCTTATTTTTATTGAATAAAATAGCAAATTAAATCCAAATTAGGTGAAATTTGGATATGTGGCTCCTGCCACTGTGTAAAAATTTTCCTAAAACTTTGGGACATTTTTTAGGCTTTTTGATATTTTTAAAATTTCAAAAACATTGATTTTTGTTACTGTCTGAATTGAAAAATCAAAGAAAAATATTAAAAA
Source organism: Ottelia alismoides (assembly GCA_037367405.1). Taxonomy (NCBI): domain Eukaryota; kingdom Viridiplantae; phylum Streptophyta; class Magnoliopsida; order Alismatales; family Hydrocharitaceae; genus Ottelia; species Ottelia alismoides. The sequence goes on from JAZKJV010000779.1 coordinate 994,678, forward strand.
TTGTCTAAAAATTATAAAAAAATCAGGATTTGTTTGTTTTGCTGTGTTTGAGTTTCTATAAAATTTTTGTGCTTTTTGGATTTATAAAAACTAAAAAAATTAAAAAAAACACTAAAAATTTATAAAAATTCTAAAAAACTCTATAAAAATCAAAAAAATACAAACTCTTTTCCTGTAGCTTAGTTTTTATACATAGTTTTCATAAAAATTGCCTCAGACTTTTATAGATCAATTTTCTATTTTTAATTGATCATTCAAGTCTGGCTGCACATTGAGTATTGTTTTTCTTCTTTCTTGATTTTTAGAAAATCATATAAAATTCGAAAATTCTGAAAAATTCACCAAAAACACTAAAAAACATTAAAAAAACACAAAAACAATTTTATTTGAATTTTTGGATATTTTTTAGTGCTTAAATAAATTGTTGTGTTTGCTTGTTCTTACATTTTCTTATTTTTCCTTATTATCAAAAATACAAAAAATTTAAAAATCATTAAAATCCACCAAAAAAATATTTTATTCTTTATTTCTACTTTGACTACTTCGTTGGCCACAAGGCCAGCTCGTGCTCCTTGAGTCCGACCCTGGTCGCTATACCAGGTTAATAATATTAGCGAGGGCCGCTTCTTGATTTTGTTTGATTTTATCCTTTGATTTGGTGGTTCTACATTTTTCTTGTTGAGTCCGAGTTGAGAGGTTGAGGTCGCAACGACCATTGATACCTATCTCCCTTAGCTACTCGTTAATTTCGGCTCATCAGAATGGCGTCGTTGCCGGGGAGCACGGCTTAGTAGTCGTCGTTTCTTGATTTTTGTTTTCTTTTGTTTTTCACGGTTTTCCGCGGCTTTTCTTTCGTCCGCGGCTTTTCGCGGCTTTTTGTTTCTCGTTTGTTTTCATTTTATTTTATTTTATTTTGTTTTGTTTTTGTTTGTCTTGTGTGTTTATTTCTATTTTTTACATATATCTTGTTCTAGTTTATTTATCCTGTTTATTTTTAATCTGGTTTGACACTTCTATTTCTATTTCTTGCGACAGCCTGAGGATTGAGGCGGCTTCTTCGGAAGACAAAGCAACCGCGGGAGTCTGAGGCGGCTTCTTTCTCTACGAAGCTGCAGGAGAGCGCGAGGAGGAGGAGCCAAAGTTCGGGAACCGCGGAATAGCCACGAAATAACCGTAGATTAGTCGTAGACTTAGAGTAGTTTATTTTTCGCAGAATTATTTTATTGTAATAATACAGGGACCTGGACTAAGACTTGGTTGAGATCGGGGTCTGTTTCACCGAGCCGGTGTGCTCGGGGGACCTCACCGTGATTTTCTCCAGTTTTCCGAGTTTTGACCGTTTATTTACTACCATTTGATTTACACGGTTTTTAGCCCTAGCTTAGTATTTTCATTGATTGTGACGTAATAATTAGGGTCCACACACTTACTAATTTTCCTGTACCTATTAGATCGTAATTGAACCAAAATAAAATCAACAAGAAAAGGCAACTTGGTTACTTGAGGGGTACCGAGCCGCTAGAGGTCGTATACAGCGCTGGCAGGACCCGTTGTGGCAGGCACCGATTGGCATCCGAGACCGGACACCGACCCCTCCTGTTGACCACTTAGTTATATGTTCTTTCATGTAGAACTGCTTTGCTTAGGATTGATTTTCGCATGCATCATATAGGTAGTTTATATTCAGTCTTTTATTTATGCGCGAATCACCCTGCATGTAGACTGCAGGAGTCAGGTATGCATTTCTTACTCTGCATGCATCATTGATTCCCGTGCATCGGATTTTTCATCTTCTCCCCCTGATTTTTGGACTTAAAATAATCAGGAGAACCGAAAAATTCGTTAGGCGTTGTTTGATTTGAAAAATATCTAAAAAAATAAAAACCATAAAATTTGGGACTGCTAAACAAACTCGACCCTAAAAGACACCTAACCTGAAAAATCTGTCTTGGGGAGAGAAACCCCCTCATTGTCTGGTTTTTATGTGCGAGAGAGTGACCCGCACACTAGGCTAGAGCCACATCCGAGCCCTGATCAGACTACCGGCCTTTTATACGGGACAGTCTGTTTGGCGGATTGGATTCCTATCAAGTCACGTAACCGCTCTGCTATCCTGACAATGATCACCTAATAAAATCGACAAGATAATTGACCGAGCTCTTACGGTCTTCAGCTCAGCGTGGAGTAGGTGAACTCGGGGTTTGCTTGCTCATCTTGGTTGTTTTCCAGATCTCATCCGCCCCACTCGCCAGGTCAAGATGATGGGCAGGAGGTCTCTTAGGCAGCCACTGGCTACACCGCTTTTTAGCACTCCAACCCGTTTATCTAGGTTGGTTCGTGAGAGCCGAGACCCGCTCTCTGAACCCGAGTTCGATTCCGCCCTATTCCCCCTAGACTACCCTTCTTCTATTCCTGAGATGCCAGTGCCAGATGAGAGACAGTAGACAGATTTATCGGCACATTAGTTTGGGTCTTTTGCCTTTGCAGAGACCATGGCCGGCAGCAGCGATGACCGCACCGGAGGTCCCCGACCAGAGTAGACGTATGTCCTGGACTAAGGTGCGATCAACACCACCCCGATCGCCTCCCTCGATATGATGCAGCAGCAGATTAGGGATCTGGTGGCGTTCATGATAGAGATGAGGAGAGATGGAGCAGATGAGAGCCGACCGCGAGCAGCGCGGGCCCGGAGACGGACCACGGAGACCCGATGAGCCGGCAGCCGCAACAGTCGCAGCAGCAGCAGCCGCAACAGCAGAGCCGAGACCGATGCGGGAGTTGCACAACCACGTATCGACAATAACGCACCGGTGGGTGCTACTTCTAGCGATCGTGGGGGACTTCAAGTTCCCCCCGAACACACTTCAAGTCCTATCCTGCTTCCACGGGCTCGCCACTGAGGAACCCCATCTACATCTCCAGGAGCTCGAGATGATCTGCAGCACTGTCCACGATCGTCAGGTGGACGAGGACACTATTCGGATGATTGCTTTTCCCTTCTCCCTGGCCGACAGAGCAGCCAACTGGATGAAGCATTTAGGGAGATTTGTGTACACCTGGGAGCAGCTCCGCACTGAGTACTTGAACAAGTACTATCCACTCGGGAGGACCAATGCAGCGAGGGCCTTGATCAGTAACTTCTCCATGCTCCCCAACGAGTAGTTTCACGAGGCACGGGAGAGGTTCCGTGAGCTTACTGATAGATGCCCGCACCATGATATCACGAAGCCGAACCTAGTTCAGAGCTTCTTCTGCAGGTTGACACCAGAGCTGCAGGGCCTGGTGAATGCTTCTTGTGGCAGTTCCTACTTCGCCAAGGATGAGGACCAGGTTTGAGCCATCTACGAGGCGATGGCCGAGAACTATACAGTGATGTCCCAGACCCGTCTTTACACTCAGGGATGCCCATAGCTACAGCCACAGACCGTGCAGTACCAGAGGATAGCACGGGTCGATGTTGGTCCTTCTACTTCGTCCGCGGCAGCCGTACAGGTCGAGTCTATAACCGCAGACATGGGGATCATCAACGAGAAGATGGACCGGATCAAGCTGATAGAGAAGAAGCAGTGCCAGGGTATAACGTAGATGGATCAAATGGCACATACACTGAGTGACCTGAAGACACAGCTCATGTGTCTCCAAGAGGCACAGACGGCTTCTCAGCCCTGTCTTCAGGCACGAGGAGATCAGAGCAGTAGTGGTAGCTCGTCCCAGCGCTCCAGTCAGCCTAGACAGGTTCAGCTTGTATAGGCGGAGCCGTACCAGCAGCCACAGCCGTACTACCAGTTACCACCATCCCCAGACACTCAGATGGCGGTCTACCAGCCGGATCATCCCCTGGCAGTACTCCTGCCACCCCCTATGAGCCGGAGCCGTTGATGGATGTCAATGGGATTTGGTACGACCGACCCCAGCCTGGTATCCGACGAGACCATCCCGGATTCTGTTGGTCAACCTGAGGTGCCAGTTCTCAGCAGCAGCCTCCAGTTCAGGGTGGCCAGTTCGACCATCAGCGAGAGCACCAGCAGCCCCAACCCCTAGTACACCAGCAACAGCAGCGGCAATCATCCCAGCCACAACACCAGCAGTATGGTCCTCGTCCCTATCAGCAGGGACAACCTTGGAGGCGAGAGCAGCCTCAGCAGTATCATCCCTCGTACCCCTCTCACACGCACCAGCTGCAGCAGCCTCACTACCAGCGAGGCCACCCGTCAGGTTCTCATGGGCCAACCTATGAGAACCATGCCTTGGACGACCTAGCCCGCCTCATGACAGAGCAGCGGGCTACCTTTAGACGGGAGATGGATGAGTTCCGTCAGGAGATGCAGGAGATCGTGAGAGGGAAGGCCGCCATCCCTGCCCAGATTGAGCCAAACCCGAACAATCTGAAGAGGAAATCTGAGCAGGTAGATTTCACAGAGCTTGCCACTCCTAGTGATTCATTTGGTGATATGTCTGCATATATGTTTGATACTGATTTTGTTACACTTAGGAGCGGTAGGATGCCAGCATGCGGTGCCTCGTCTGAGAGACGATCCCATGCCACTTCTAGGGCACCAGGCGAGGAGGAGCACGGTACTGATGCCACGAGAGATTATGATGGCGGTGTTGATGCCACCATGGATGTTGATCCCGCCGACGGTACTGAGGCTGTCGCTTCACCAGTTGGAGGAGGTGATACTAACGCCACCACAGTTGCCGAGCCAGAGCGCGGTACTGATGCCACGAGTCGACATGCCGAGGGTGGTACTAAGGCCACCATTCCCAGTTCTGCTAGTCATGTTGTTTTTCTGTCTATACATGTATCTCAGGATGCTTCTGTGAATAAAGGAAAGGGTTTATTTTATTTTGATCCACCTGTGGTGCTTGATGATGTATGCGTGGATTCTGCCGTACTTGAGCAGCCTAGACCCTCTCCTAGTCCTTCATTTGAGAAGGACCCTGTAGTCCCCTTTCCTAGAGCACTCTATTTGGTAAGGGGAAGAAAAAAGAAAATCCCAAAAAGAATCAGCAGGTAGAGTTCAGCCAGCAGATGATCGATAGATTCCATATCCAACTGACTCTCCAGGAGGCCTTGAAGAACATCCCTCTACTCTAGAGATCACTCAGAGACAGGACCACAGTCAGGAGGAAGAGGAGGAACCATCAGTCTGAGATCCATGTGCTTACTCGAGCCACTTGTTCCGCGATACAGAACCGTCTGCCAGCCAAGAGGCCAGATTCAGGAGCCTTGTATGTCAGATGCCACATCCATGAGTAGAGGTTCGACCGCACTCTATTAGACAATGGTTCTTCGATCAACCTACTTCCGGTAGCCCTTCTCGACCGCTTTGAGTTGGGCACTCTACGACAGAGCAAGATGGTCCTTCAGTTTGCTGATCGATCTGTCAAGAGGCCGAAGGGGTTGCTGAAGGACGTTGTCGTCATGATTCAGGGCCTGAAATTCCCCGTGGACTTCGTTGTGTTGGACATGGAGATCCCTGAGTCTGTGACCGATACCCCGATCATTGTAGGACGCCCGTTCTTGACCACAGCCAAGGCGGTGACCGACCATGATAGCGGGAAGGTATACTTTCGCGTCGAGGGCGAGAGTATACAAATAGAGACGGTCGAGGAGACTAGAGCCAGAGATTTAGCTTGCTTAGAGCCGACTTCCGATTCAGAGCAGATGACAGAGGCATGGCGAGACATCCACCAGGACTGCGATTTTGTGATCATAGATGACGAGGATATTTGGACAGATCCAGTCGCACAGGCCATCCTCTCACCTTCAGAGTTTGCTGATGCAGAGACGCCAGCAGAGGAGAGCTTGTAGAGCGCATTCCTGGTCCAGGATACTTTTCAGGCAGCATAGATGGTTCCCGACCGCGAGACAGAGTTTGTTTGTGAGTATGATACAGATCCCTCGGAGTCAGATCTGGGAAGAGTTTGATGATTTTATACCGTTTCTGACTTCCATTGAGCCTACAACTAGGGAGGAGGTTGATGCCATGCAGAGCAGAGACAGTCCAGCAGAGCAGCCTTCTTCAAATGCTGATTGTGAGCGAGAGTTTCCGTTCTCCCATGCAGATTTAGCAGCACTCACTCAAACTTTTCAGAGGCCAGATCCACCAGCACCTACTTGTCCAGAGATGAAGCCGCTACCGTCATCGCTGAAATATAGGTTCCTTGCGGGTGAGCATGAGATGTACCCAGTCATTATCTCCGCCGATTTGACTGGAGAACAGGAATCCCGTCTGATGGAGGTTCTTGAAAAGAACCGCAAGGCGATAGGATGGAGTGTAGCCGATCTCCAGGGGATAAGTCGGGCTCTGTGCTCCCACCATATCTATCTCGAGGAGGATGTGAAGCCATCGTGTGAGTTCCAGCGGCGATTGAACCCGAATCTTCGAGAGGCTATCATGAAGGAGATCTCGAAATGGTGGAGCGTCGATTTTATCTACCCCATCTCCGACTCCAAGTGGGTCAGTCTGTTGCATGTGGTGCCCAAGAAGACGGGCATCACTACAGTTGTCAGCGAGTCTGGAGAGGAGATCGCTACTCGGGTACCCACTTCTTGGCGGGTATGCATAGATTACAGACGACTCAACGAGGCCACCAAGAAGGATCATTTCCCCTACCCTTTATTGATCAGATCATTGAGAGACTGGAAAGGAAGAGCCATTACTGCTTCTTGGATGGGTACTCCGGCTACAATTAGGTGGCCATCGCGCCCGAGGACCAGGACAAGACCACCTTCACCTGTCCCTTCGGGACATATGCTTTCAGAAGCATGCCATTTGGGTTGTGCAACGCTCCAGCGACATTTCAGAGATGCATGTTGTCTATCTTTTTGGACATGGTGGGGGAGTGCTTGGAGATCTTCATGGATGATTTTTCGGTCTACGGCGACGGATTCGACTCATGTCTTGACTGTCTAAACCGAGTCCTTCAGCGATGCATTGAGGTTCACCTTGTGTTGTCTTGGGAGAAGAGTCACTTCATGGTGACCCAGGGGACGGTGCTTGGCCATATCATTTCCAACAGGGGCATGGAGGTTGATTTGACCAAGGTAGATGTCATTAGGAAACTCAATCCACCATCCAACTTGCGGCAGTTACAGTCTTTTCTAGGGCACGTAGGTTTCTACCGACGCTTCATTCATGATTTTAGTAGGATTGCCCGACCGTTGACTGATCTGATGATGAAAGACACTGAGTTCCTTGTCAATGACAAGTGTCTATCGTCGTTTGAGACTCTCAAGAGTTGTGTTGTAGAGGCTCCTGTTCTCCAGCCGCCTGATTGGTCTCTCCTATTCGAGATCATGACGGATGCCTCCGATTTTGCCGTAGGGGCCGTGCTGGGACAGAGGAGGGATGGAGTCCCATTTGTTATTCACTACGCTAGCCGTACATTAGATGATGCACAGCTGAACTATACAGTCACTGAGAAGGAGATGCTAGTCGTAGTTTTCGCCCTAGATAAGTTCAAATCTTACATCATTGGATCTAGAGTGACCATCTGTACAGATCATACCGCCATCAGGTACCTCATGGCAAAGAAGGATGCCAAAGCCAGATTGACCAGATGGATCCTTCTACTCCAGGAGTTTGACATAGAGATTAAGGATAAGCCCGGAGTCAAGAATGTGGTGGCGGATCATCTCTCCCGATTAGAGCATCTTGAGGATTCTGAGTAGACTGAGCCTATTTGTGAGACCTTCCCAGATGAGGCGATCCTTGCTATCGCCTCTCTCCCGTGGTACGTCGATATTGTGAACTTTCTTGTTGCCAAGAAAGTCCCACAGGATTGGCCCAGGCAGCGACTTGAGACCTTCCTCGCGAAGGCCAAGTTCTACCACTGGGAGGATCCCATCCTTTACCGTGATGGAGAGGATAGCGTCTGGCGTAGGTGCATTCCTCAGGAGGAGCACCACATCGTCCTCACTTACTGCCACAAGCTTGAGGTAGGAGGACATCACTCTGGGAGGAGAACGACACAGAAAGGTCTCCAATCCGGCCTATGGTGGCCTACCCTCTTCATGGACTCTGATGAGTTCGTGAAGAGGTGTACTGACTATCAGAGGATGGGCACTTGTGGACAACGTGATATGATGCCGATGCAGCCCATTCACTTCTGTGAGGTTTTTGACGCATGGGGCATCGATTTCATGGGTCCATTCCCTAGGAGTCAGGGATTTGAGTACATTTTGTTGGCCGTTGATTACGTGAGTCGTTGGGTTGAGGCCATCCCCGCCCGAACCGCAGATGCTAGGATTGTTTGCCGAATTTTGAGGAAGCATATCATTTCACGGTTCAGGGTACCTCGAGTGTTGATATCTGATGGGGGGGTCTCATTTCGTCAACGACAAGGTAAAGGCCCTTGCTAGCGAGTTCAGCATAGACCATTGAGTTGCCACTCCATACCACCCTAAAACGAATGGTCTTGCTGAAGTATCGAACAGGGAGATCAAGACTATATTGCAGAAAGTCATCCGCCCTGACCGAAAGGATTGGTCACAACTTTTGGACTCAGTCTTGTGGGCATATAGGACGTCTTTCAAGACACCTTTGGGTGCATCTCCCTTTCGCCTCGTTTATGGCAAGCCGTGCCATTTACCTGTTGAGCTGAGACATAGGTCACTTTGGGTTGTTATAGATATACTTTTGGATCCAGAGCGTGTAGGAGATCAGAGGAGGGCAGAGTTAGCAGCCTTGGAGGAGCTTCGTGATACCGCCTTTTCAAACAACCTACATTATAAGGAGAGAGTGAATGAGTGGCATGATTCTCATATCATCCACAAGCATTTTGAGCCAGGACAGAGAGTATGGTTGTTTGATGCTAGGCTTCGTCTATTTCTAGGGAAGCTACAGAGCAAATGGAAGGGATCGTATTTGGTGAGAAAGGTACATGACAATGGGAGTATAGATATATCTGAGTTGTCTTCTGAGAGTACCTTTTGTGTGAACGGCCAGCGGCTCAAGCCATATCCAGATCATGAGCCGCGGGTCGTTGATGTTGCCCCGATTCACTTTGCGTGAGATGTGGTCACTTGACTCACATCTATTGCATCTCACGCCTGATTATCACTGTTCTTCCAACTTGTATAGATCCAGTTGTCCATATCACTCTATTCTTTAGTCCCACACCTCTTTTCTCATCTTATGATTATGTTATACTTGGGGTGTACTTTACCCTAAGTATAGGGGGTGTAGGACTCTCGGGTATTCTATTTATTCATTTCTACCTCTGTTTTATTGCCTATACTTAGGGATATTTTACCCTAAGTATAGGGGAGATAGACCCTGTACATTCTCACTCGGATTTCCCTTTGTGCACAGCCTGCTATACTTAGGATTATTTGATCCTAAGTATAGGGGGAAATGTCGAGATCCTCTTGGATTTTTATTCTTTCATTCGTCTTTGTATATAGCCTTCCTTTTCACTTCCCTACACTAAGCACGAGTTATGTCTTCTTCATCGCTCTTGACTCCGAGGACATCGTTCGAGCTAAGTATAGGGGGTGTGTATATATTTCATATATACTTTAGCCATAACTCGTACTTTGTGTGAGTGTGTTAATAAATAAAATTGGCTAAAAACCTAAAAACCCAAAAACCCATAAAAACTAAGAATTTTCCTTGTAAATAAAAATTCTTTTATTGCACATACATAGCTAGTTGTACAAAATTATTTTTGTAAAAATGTTTGTAAAAACTTTTTGTGTAAATAGTGTGTAAATATTTTCTTATCAAAGTTATGTATATAGTACAAAATTTTTCTAAAATGTTTTGAAAATCAAAGTTTGCAAAAAACTTGTGTAAATTTGTGTACATATTTTGCAAAACTTGAATTCATGCATACATCCATGTTTTCAAAACATTTTTCAAAAATTTTGCACATGTGTAAATATTTTGTAAATAGCATCTTTGTAAATACTTGTATAGTTTTTCCTGGATTATAGTTGACATTTAAACAATCCTGGAATTAAATTGGAAAATGGAGCTTGCTTAAGATCTTAATCCACCTAATTATAAGAGGAACTTTATAGGGCTTAGGGTTGAGACTTTTCAGGTCCATGGTGACTTAATTCTTTGAGTCCACTAGGCTATGATCATATGTCATCTCGATGAGCCTAAGTAGAGCACTTAACAACACACACATGACTCGTATAGAAAATGACTTGACTTGGACCTGTACTTTACACCGAGCTCTCTACGGATGAGGTGGTGAGGAGGAAGTCTTCCTTGACTTGGGGTAGCATATGAGGTTAGTACTTCTAGGCGGAACCTCTCTTCTTCTTATAGTGAAGGAAGTGCGTCTCAACCTGGTCTGGTTGCCATGAGGTCTAACGACAGGAATTGTGGGTTGCAATAATGCTTCAAAAGAGGGATAGTCTACTGGCTCAAGAGGAAAACTCCTTATGTATATATGTTGCACCGTGTAAATATGTTGTACAGATGCACATCAAAAGAAAATGAAAAAAGAAAATAACTCCAAAAAAGTGGTGGGTCTGATAAAAAATGATAATCCCACCGGAGTGTATATAGTGCAATAAGCAAAGCTTGAGACTCATGTTCCATCTTATGTAGCTTGCAGCAGGGAGACTTAGCTACACCGGTTGAGCTCCCAAGGATACATGGCTACACTGGCCATGGTCCATTCTCTTCTTCCCCCTCTTCTTGAGCCGGTTGAACTTGAACTTAGAAGGGAATACCCCGCTCCTCGAGGAAAGAGTGGCCAGACTAGGGTCATAGAGTTACCTTGTCGGGGAGGGTTGTCGTTTTGCTACTTCTGAGGTGGAGAGCTATACCTCACTTACACTGTACAATGAAAGATTCATGGTCTTCAGAGTTTGTGTATGTAGACTTGTTCTGATCTGGATTATTGAGGAGTCTTGACTATAGATTAGTGGATCTTAGAGGTTGTTAAGTTTTAAACCTAAGTCCAAATAAGGTTCTGACACATTAATAATCCAAAGATCAGACCGAGCTCCATATTTCAATTTAATGAAGGCAAGTTTAATAATCAATATTGATCCTTGCATTTCCTCTCTTTTTCTTTTTTTTTCTTTTTTCCTTTTCTTTTTCACTTCTTCTTCAAATAAGTGTTTACTAAGGGACTAGCAAAGTTAAGTATAGGGGGGTGATGAATACCCATTCATCACTCTTTATTCTTTTATTTTAGCTAAAAACATGTGCAAAACACCATGTTTATTTGTGTAAATAGAATAAATTGTCAACGCGCATGCATTGTGTAAATATTAATAATTAGCATGTTTTCATGCATAAATAAAAGAATAAAGAAATAAAAGAAAAAGAGGGAGATATTTAGAATAAATATTGAGCGACATAATCCCAAGGGAGGGCTCAGCCTGGGCCTGACCGCAAAAGAAACCAAGTAGAGGGAGATAGGGTCAATCACACTTGTACATATACCTGTATATAAATAAATTTATTTTCCTCTAAAAAATAAAAAGTATGTTTTTATTAATTTATACATATTTATAAAAATAAAATAAAAATCAGAAAAATAAAAATAAAAATAATAAAAATCATTCTCTACCTTGTAAATATACCATGTAAATATGTATATAAAATTATTTATTTAACCTATGTAAATAAATCATAAAAATAAAATAAAAATACCTTTTATTCCAAATTTTATGTTATAAATAAATAAAATATAAAATTGGAAAAATTGCACCAAAATAAACAGTTAAAAATAAAAAAATACATATATGTATATACTTATATATAATAATAATATAATGTAAATACATAAATTATTTTTCAAATAAATAAATAAATATCACAAAAAAATCTTTGAAAATAAATAAATATTTTTCATTTTGAAAACATTTTGAAATAACATCATTTACTATTTTTTATTTAATTTACAAATATTTATTAAATGGTCGTTCCTGATTGGTCCACGGCAAATGTTGACCTCCAGTCAACTTCCCCCAGGACCACTTTCGCCCGCGACCCGACTTCTCCTAATTTTCCCCATCTAACCCGACCTCCATTCGCCTAAACCTCCGGTCCTAATTACACTCGATACATCCGAGACCCTCGCCCGATCATCCTTCTAGGGATCCAAGCTCAGACCATCTCGCCTGATCTCCATCTAGCCGGACCCTTCCCAGTATAAAGCCTCACCTCCGCCGCACTTTTCACACCATCTTTGGCTCTGTCTTCCCATCCCAGGATCTCCACTACCTTCCCTAGAGTGACAGCTAGCCGAGGGTCGTGTTGTAGTGAGAAGGAGGTGTCCCCAGCCACTGATCCGGCGAGCTCCTCGTCGTGGGCCGCCGTGAGGTGCGCCAAGCCTCGGGACATGACGACCCCTTGAGGAAAAGACCCCCAGAGCTCCGCCAGCTCATCCACAGTCGAACTCACCCATCAGGTAGACCCATTAGTCTTTCTTTCATCGTCCATTTCCGATTCTCGCATCTCATCTCCGCCCGCTCCGCCCTAGTGGCCGGAGCTCTGCCAGCCCATCATATCCGTACCGATACCTTCTCCGACTCATCGTCACCCTTCTCTCACGATATGATCACCTCAATCTTGGCTACCAGAGCCAGGATCGAGTTGGGCTCCCTCTGCCGCCTTCGCCGGAGCCTTCCTCCGCTCACCCACGTCGCTTCCCTTTTCCTTTTTTTAATAACCCCTGTCGGAGTGCTCCTCCGAGCGAGAACTTTGTTTTGCAGGTGAATAAGAGCAGGTACCACCCTTGGTTGCGTTTCCACCCCTTCGCCGGAGCTCCACCAGGACGCTCTTCCTTCACCGGAGGATCCGACCGTTGGAGGCTTCATCGGAGGCCACCACCCGACACGGAGGACCCCCCCCCTTCCGATTGTTCATCGGCCTGCTGGATCATCTCCGGTGTGCCGGGGAACTTCACCTGGGAGGTGTTCTTCCTCATCCTTTGCCCGCTGTTGGATTTCCCCACCGCTCCAGTTTGCATCTCCACCGTCCACGCTCTGCCATGTCAGGCCGTTAGACCATGATCTAACGGGCACGTTCCACCCACGTTCGTCACATGCCTCCACCATTGGATCGTCCAGACAGCTGCACCAGGACCGCGCATCAGCAGCCAACCACGCCTCAACACCTGGCGACTCATGTGCGCCCTCACGCGCCTCTGCTGGGTAATTGCACCCATACCCCTACAGCTTTCAATAGTTATAATTTAGTATATTATAAAAGTTTGCACTCTTGGATATTTTACACATTGGACCTTGATGTTTATTTTATTTGCATTTTCGTCCCTGCCTGTGTGAGACACGTGCTTCGTCACGTGATATGTTGGACAATTTGCATGATTAGGGCTGTGGTTATTGCTGTGTTGTGAAATGAAATTTTAATTTCCATATTTGCAGTTATACCCTTGTGCGTGGTTTTATTAAACATGTGATGAATATCTGGGCTTTTTGCACTTTTTACCTTAAAGTTTTAGCACGTGTTACGTTTAAGCCCCTGGAACTATGTTTCTTTTCATCTAGGTCCCTATGAGTTGTGTTCCTTATTTTTATTGAATAAAATAGCAAATTAAATCCAAATTAGGTGAAATTTGGACACGTGGCTCCTATCACTGTGTAAGAATTTCCCTAGAATTTTGGGACATTTTTAGGCTTTTTGATATTTTTAAAAATTTAAAAACATTGATTTTGTTACTGTCTGAATTGAAAAATCAAAGAAAATTATAAAAAATTGTCTAAAAATTATAAAAAAATCAGGATTTGTTTGTTTTGATGTGTTTGAGTTTCTATGAAAATTTTGTGCTTTTTGGAATTATAAAAACCAAAAAAAGTAAAAAACTCTGAAAATCTTATAAAAATTCTAAAAAATTCTATAAAAATCAAAAAAACTACAAATTCTTTTCCTGTAGCTTAGTTTTTATACATAGTTTTCATAAAAATTGCCTCCAGACTTTTATAGATCAATTTCCTATTTTTAATTGATCTTTCAATTCTGGCTGCACATTGAGTACTGTTTTTCTTCTTTCTTGATTTTTTGAAAATCATATATAAATTAGAAAATTCTGAAAAATTCACCAAAAAACACTAAAAAACACAAAAAAAACACAAAAACAATTTTATTTGAATTTTTTGAGTATTTTTGAGTTCTTAAATAAATTGTTGTGTTTGCTTGTTTTTACATTTTCTTATTTTTCCTTATTATCAAAAATACAAAAAAATTAAAAATCATTAAAATCCACCAAAAAATTTTATTCTTTATTTCGACTTTGACTACTTCGTAGGCTGCAAGGCCAGCTCGTGCTTCCTGAGTCCGACCCTGGTCGCTATACCAGGTTAATAATATTAGCGAGGACCGCTTCTTGATTTTGTTTGATTTTATCCTTTGATTTGGTGGTTCTACATTTTTCTTGTTGAGTCCGAGTCAAGAGGTTGAGGTCACAACAACCATTGATACCTATCTCCCTTAGCCACTCGTTAATGTTGTCTCACCACTGATCTGAAATGAAGAATAACTGATTTGCATAATAGGACCCTTAGTACAATTAGGATTATGTACCATGGCCATCTTAATAATCATACAACTTTTGATTCAACTATTTAATCATAGAGGCTGGTGCTTGGATGAATATCTAAAAGGTTAGATTGAGGACTCATCAAGCACCGTCAAATGATTGTTAAGAGATGATCTCTAGCCTGGGTAGGGGATGGCAATCCTTTCTCACATAGGGTGATATCTGATCGACCTCTTAATGCAGGTCCTCTGCATAGGAATAGAGATCCGGAGGTGTCAGATTAGTTAGGTCAAAGAGTTGACTTAACAAGATCGAGATAACCAAAGTCCTATATCGTATGCTGTCACGATACAGGCACACATCCTCTGACCGGAGACAGATGTGTTACTATATGTCTGAGTATGTACATTTGGCAGACCCATAGGTTGATGACCTAACCAAGGTCTATACACGGACGCACTGGTGTGCATATAAGGGCATATGAGTAATACGATCTCTCAAAGAGATCATACAGGTTCACTACTAAACCGGATGACATGAGCTCACTCATGAGATATTGGGAAGAATCAAATTCCATGCACGATCGTCTCGCTTTGGAAGCTTGACTGAATTTGTACGTTCGATATATACTTTTGGAAAGTATATGATCAAGACCTGGGTGTAATATATGCTTTTTGAATGTATACTATCGATACCAACTCCCAATGATCAAATGAGAAACTTACTGATAAAACCCTGAATTAGATAGTATAAAGTTGATCTAATACTTCGGGTTTATTTTGAGTCTTCCAGTATGTAGGATGTACAGGTAATGGGAATACCTGAGGGTGATGTAATCACGATTGTATAACCATGACGCTTCCATTCCTAGGGAGTGATGAAACAGATCTAGATTTTAGTGACTC
The DNA here is from genome assembly GCA_037367405.1 of Ottelia alismoides. Lineage (NCBI taxonomy): Eukaryota > Viridiplantae > Streptophyta > Magnoliopsida > Alismatales > Hydrocharitaceae > Ottelia > Ottelia alismoides. The sequence goes on from JAZKJV010000779.1 coordinate 1,010,058, forward strand.
CTCTCAGTAGAGAAGTAATATGATCTTGGTACAAATGTTGGACATTGATCTGAATGTGATTCGGATGCAATAAGAAGATTAGATTTGCGGTCTTGATTTAATCAAGCATCTATGGGAGGTCCGAGATTTGGATTTGAGATGTGATCTCAATATCCAAGCACTATACGTGGAACAATACAATCGCCATGTCCTTATCTCCAAGTACCTGTGGAGAATACGTATTATTCTTGAAAGAGTTCAGAATGATTCCAAAGTTGTATTATATCCAAGCATCGAGAAAAATTGATAATTAAATGTGATTTAATTATCATAGATAATATGAATTTGATTCATATTATAAAGAGATATCTAAGATAATTAAATGTGATTTAATTATCAAAGATATGAATAATGTGAATGTGATTCATATTATTTGGGAACATGAGAAAATAAATCCAAGATGATTAAATGTGATTTAATTATCATGGATATGAATAATATGGATAGCACTGTCCATATTAATCATATACATTATAAATGTGATTTATAATATATAAGAGAGAGAGAGAGAGACATATTGTGTTTTATATTTGTTGATTAATTGTTAATGTGAATGGGATTCACATTGAATGATTAATTGAAATTATAATTACATTTAGTTTTGGGTTGTGAATGAGATTCACATTTTTTCAATGGCTTGATTGATATTTTCTAAAAGATAATTTGGAATTATTTTTTGTGAAAATTATTTCGATAAGAGTTACAGGAGATATCATGAGATAATGAGAATTTATGATATATCAATGAGATTGACCAAGTCCCCTCTAATAAGAGAGGATGGCTACAACTCCTCTAGAGGAGTAGAGTAGCCGTCTCCCCCTTTTAGGAGAGGACCATGGTCTTCTCATTATCCTATCTCTAGTCAAAAGTGATTTAATTTGAGATTAATTATATTGATTTATCAATGATAATTAATTTGAATTAAATCACTTATTGTTGTGTTTTACCAACAACAATCCTAGCCGTTGAAAGGGACACAATCAATCTCATCCGTTGATAGTGTGTTGTCCATGGATTGGGATCCATGGACTCCCAAAACCCTATATAAGAAGAGGCATGCCTTGCTCTTCGACTTACACACTGACTCGACAAGAGTCTCTCTGCTTTCTCTCTCTCATTCTCGCGTGCCCTCTTCCCTTCTCTCTTGGGTGGCCGTCCACCCTCCTCCAGAAGGAAGAAGGCTCCATCGTCGGCTCGTGTTGCTTCAACGACTCTTGGCGCTTCATCTTCTTCGGTTCTCCCGATCGAGCAACTAGTGCGACTAGTCGATGCGATCACATTCGATGCAATCCACACGCTGCTCTGATACCACTTGAAGGATTAAGGATACGGTAAAAATCCTCAAGCGCATCACGGAAGCGTGTGGATCGCATCGAATTTGATCGGGAGTGACTAGTCGCACTAGTTGTTCGATGCATCGGAAATTTAAAACTTGAAGGATACAGGAAAAATCCTCAAGCACATCACGGAAGTGTGTGGATCACATCGAATGCGATCGGGAGCAACTATTCGCACTAGTCGCTCGATGCAACAGAAATTAAAAAAAATCTATGTGACGAAACCACGTGATCCAAGAACACTTCTCGAATCGTTTCGTCTAAACACAAACAAGTAATAGGATTACCTCTTGAAGTGTGGTTGTGATCAAGTCTCTAAACAAAGAGACCTCTTGTCTCAAGTCCGACCTTCGGAGGAGACGCTTGCGAGCGTGGGGATGAGTCGCGGTGATATCACAATCTAAGTAGTTGTCCAAGCAAAGGAACTCCTGATCTCGTCTTACGAGATCGTGTATCTTCTTCACGAGCGAGTAGCACCAAAGAAGATGGAGCACCAAGAGTTGTCGAAGCAACACGAGCCGACGATGGAGCCTTCTTCCTTCTAGAGGAGGGTCGATGGCCACCCAAGAGAGAAGGGAAGAGGGCACGTGAGAATGAGAGAGAGAGAGAAAGCAGAGACACTCTTGTCGAGTCGGTGTGTAAGTCGAAGATTAAGGCATGCCTCCTCTTATATAGGGTTTTGGGAGTCCATGGATCTTAATCCATGGACAACACACAATCAACAGATGAGATTGATTGTGTCCCTTTCAATGGCTAGGATTGTTGTTAGTAAAACACAACAAGTGATTTAATTCAAATTAATTATCATTGATAAATCAATATAATTAATCTCAAATTAAATCACTTTTGACTAGAGATAGGATGATGAGAAGACCATGGTCCTCTCCTAAAAAGGGGTGGACAACTACTCTACTCCTCTAGAGGAGTTGTAGTCGTCCTCTCGTATTAGAGGGGACTTGATCAATCTCATTGATATATCATGAGATCTCATTATCTCATGATATCTCCTATAACTATTATCGAAATAATTTTCACAAAAAATAATTCCAAATTATCTTTTGGAAAATATCAATCAAGCTATTGAAAAAATATGAATCTCATTCACAACCCAAAACTAAATGTAATTATAATTTCAATTAATCATTCAATGTGAATCCCATTCACATTAATAATTAATCAACAAATATAAAACACATTATGGCTCTCTCTCTCTCTCTTATATTATAAATCACATTTATAATATATATGATTAATATGGATAGTGTTATCCATATTATTCATATCCATGATAATTAAATCATATTTAATCATCTTGGATTTCTTTTCTCATGTGCCCAAATAATATGAATCACATTCACATTATTCATATCTTTCATAATTAAATCACATTTAATTATCTTAGATATCTCTTTATAATATGAATCAAATTCATATTATCGATTATAATTAAATCACATTTAATTATCAATTTTTCTTGATGCTTGGATATAATTCAACTTTGGAATCATTCTTGAACTCTTTCAAGAATAATGCGTATTCTCTGCAGGTACTTGGAGATAAGGACAGGGCGATTGTATTGTTCCACGTATAGTGACTTGGATATTGAGATCACATCTAAAATCCAGATCTCGGACCTCCCATACATGCTTAATTAAATCAAGATCGCAAATCTAATCTTCTCATTGCATCCGAATCACATTCAGATAAATGTCCAACATTTGGATCAAGATCAGATTACTTCTCTACTGAGAGGAGTCACTAAAATCCAGACCCGTTTCATCACTCCCAAGGAATGGAAGCATCATGACTATACAATTGTTTATGATCACATCACCCTCAGGTATTCCCAATACCTGTACATCCTGCATACTGGAAGACTCAGAATAAACCCGAAGTATTACATCAACTTTATATTGTCTACTTCAGGATTTTATCAGTAAGTTTCTCCTTTGATCATTGGCAGTTGGCATCGATCATATACTTTCCAAAAGCATATATCACACCTAGGTCTTGATCATATACTTTCCAAAAGTATATATCAAACCTACAAATTCAGTCAAGCTTCCAAAGCGAGACGACTGTGCACGGAATTTGATTCTTCCCAATATCTCATGAGTGAGCTCATGTTTTCCGGTTCAGTAGTGAACCTGTATGATCCCTTTGAGAGATTGTATTACTCATATGCTCTTATATGCACACCAGCGCGCCGGTGTATAAACCTTGGTTAGATCATCAACCTATTGGTCTGCCAAATGTACATACTCAGACATATAGTAACACATCTGTCTCCGGTCAGAGGATGTGTGCCTGTATCGTGACAGCATACGATATAGGACTTTGGTTATCTTGATCTTATTAAGTCAACTCTTTGACCTAACTAATCAGACACCTCCGAATCTTTATTCCTATGCAGAGGACCTGCATCAAGAGGTCGGTCAGATATCAGCCTATGTGAGAATGGATTGCCATCTCCTACTCAGGTTGGAGATCATCTCCTAACAATCATTTGACGGTTCTTGATGAGTCCTCAATCTAACCCTTTAGATATTCATCCAAGCACCAGCCTCTATGATTCAATAGATGAATCAACAGTTGTATGATTATTAAGATGGCCATGGTACATAGCCCTAATTATACTAAGGGACCTATTATGCAAATTAGTTATTCTTCATTTCAGATCAGGGAATGATATCTGCAATAACATTTATTGCATAATGGCTCATTGTGGGCTCGCATGTCCAACAATCTCCCACTAGCCCAAAGAGCCATTAATGGGCTAATCATTTAAACCCACACTCATGTGACAATCATAGGCTATTTAGAAAATAACTAGGTAAGCTGATCAGTCACTCTGTTCCCGTGAGACTACGCCAAGTCCTTTTACGGCACTTGCATATCCCCAGTAATAGTGCTCCCATCTAATGCAAATGTTACATCTTATGCAACCAATACTCAATCTAGTCAAAGCAGTTATAGTGTCCTTGACACCATTGCTCAATAATTATTATAACCAGTATTTCCATAATCCTTATTGAAATACCTTTATTCCTGGAGATCTTTATCTCCTAAGGCATCTACAGTTAAGACCTTCTAGATCTCTATCTATAAAGTCTTAAGTTTTTGAAGATAAGACTTTGAGATCACTATCTCAAAAAATCTTGTCATCTATGAAGATTTTATATTACTGCAACCAAGTGTTTTGTCTCCATAGTAGGATTAACAACACTTTACTACTCCCACTGCATGGCAGATATCTGGCTTTTGTACACATCTAGCATACACTTTGATTCTCGTAACTGATGCACAAGTGCAAGTAGTTCTAGCATTCACTTCCTCAACTCTTTGAGGTGCTATCTCTTTAGATAGGTCACTATCACATCATAAGGGAAGGAAGGCTTTCTTGGAATTTTCTAGAAAATAGAATTTGTCCAAGGTGTAACTACTATTAAGATGGTCCCAATACCCTCTTTCAGAACTGATATCTAAGAGGTATCCTTGAAATCATATTTCAAGAAATGGAACAACCAGATTATAAAACACTTATTATCATCCTTATATCATTCCAAGATATTATCTATATTTAGCACGATGAACATAATGGCAGTCCCACAAAGCTTCTCATGGTACATCAAGATTCTATTTGAAATCATAACATTTATGATTTCATCAAATCTTATGTTCCAACTATAAGAAGTTTATTTGAGTCCATAGATGGAGTTTCTTTAGCTTGCACACCTTGCTTTCCTCAACCATGAAGCCCTGGGGCTACTTCATGTGAATATCCTTAAAGAGGTATTCATGGAGATGCAATCTTGACTTCCATCTCGAAGATGTCAAAGTCAAGTTGTACGGCTTATAGTTAGCAATATTCTGATGAGTCTAAGCATGGTCACCGAAGAGCAAGTCTTATCGCAAGCAACGTCTTCTCTTTTGGTGTGTAGCTCATGGCTATGAACCGAGCTTTGAAGGTCTCTACCTAATCATCGGGTTCCCTTTCTCTTGAAGATCCATTTACACCTTTATAGGTCTTACCCTTATAGGTGGATCCTCGAGGGTCCATATACAACACTTGTATATCAAGTCTACCTTAGACTTTTATTGTTAACATCCATCTTTCCATGTCATGATCCTCAGGAGCTTCATCACATGAAGTCCGATCATTGTCATACTTAACCGACATGTGAAATACATCCTCAAACTCATTTAAAGAGGTATTAATGTTTCATCTTTAATTATCCTTTTTGTTTCCAATTTCAGGAACCACATTATCATCTCAAGATTAAATGAGTTTCTTTACTTCATTTTCATCTTGATTCTCAAGAGTGTCATCCTCTAAGAATCACATTCTCAGAGATGAGATCTTTTAGAAATCTCAAGGTTATAAAGTAGGTATCCAATACCATACTTTATTTTCCTAATGAAGCAGCACTCTCTAGTGCTCAATTCCAGCTTACTTGCATGGAATTTTATTAAGGATATATAATGTAGTCTCTACTACATATATACCAGGAAACTAAGAGGAAATTATGCTAAAATTTATCATTGATCAAATCATGTCACGCATGATCCAATTGTATCTCTCTACAACTCTATTAAGTTTGGGTTTATCAGGAGGAGTGAGATAGAAATGATATTCATATCTCCATAAGGTATTGTTTGAGTATATCTAACAGGTACAAGCTACCTAGGTTAGATCAAATTCATTTCATCTTTCTTCAAACTTTGGTTCTAAACCAAAATTGTGAAATCTTTGAACACTTCAAAGTTTTCTTAGGTGAAAAGAAGAAATCTCATATCATGCATAATCATCAATAGATATCACATATCCATAATGTTTACTATGATATAGATGATTCGCTTACATCAATATTTATGAGATCCTGAATACCTCGATATCTAACATTATTCTCAGAGAAGGGTGTATTGGACATTTTACTTTGAATACAATATTCACAAGTATGTAAGATTTGAAATTTTATACATTCTAAAGTTTCATATCTTACTAGTCCATTGATCTCATCAACAAACATATGTCCAAAACTTCATGCCAGATCATTGTTAAATGATCTTCATCCTCCTATTGATCTTTTAAGGTCCAATTTAAATATTAGAAATCTTAATGAAACATTCATTAATTTTCTAATTTTGTGCAGTCCACTAGATGTTAGACTACTATCTGAAATATATCCATCGTAACTCTTTATGATAGGTTTATTCAAGAATTCATGTTTATTTCCAACACTTAGAAACAAACAATGAGTGTATTCTAATATCTAGTTCATAGAAACATTCTCTAAGACTAAGGGCTTTCCCACTGAGAATATGAAGTCCATCTATCCAATAGAGATTGTTGCAACAATTACATCAAAATCCATGTAGATGACTATTAAACCTGAAGATCAAATTCTCCAGTCTTCTAAAACATATGCAACCCATTGCAAGTGTTGTTAGAAGATTGAGATACAATTATAAGACTTTATCTTATGAAATAAGCAAGTTAAATTCAATGATTATATGTAGATTATTTTGATGCTCTATCTGAGTCCTTCACTAAGGATTTTAGACAGACTTGATAGTCATACTATCAACACATCAACTTACTGCAGTATTGGCATTCATCCAACTATTTGGACGCCATATAGAAGTCACAGAAGTAGGTCAACTCTTTGACTTTCCTTCTTACTCGGGTCTGACCCATACTTCAACTGCACTCCCTTCATCTATAAACAACCATTGCTTAAGACAAAGGATCTCTTATGTTAAATTCAAAAGAATTCAATGTAAGAGCATTTCAACATTTATACATGCTTCATTAAATTCATACAATATGAATATTATGAAGCTTCATGAATGACTAGAGTATAGACAGTAGAATGATGACACTCATCATGTCTACATCCATATAGACTCTTAAATCATTGGTTCAGGTAGGTATTCAAACATTTTGAATACCATCTCTTATAGAGCTACCATTCTGCATGATGCTGTGAAACATGTCATCCATGATTAAAATGTCGAGAGCACGTATGTATGCCAGAACATCTTCTTAGAATTTTATAAGGATTAATTGACAATTACGATCATCATCAACATGTCACTTCTAAAGTACACTCGATGAAAGATCAAGACTATAGAGACATACAAACGCTAAGGTGATGTCTTATTGTCTTATTTCATTGTCACTCCTTTTGAGAGATCGTATTACTCATATGCCCTTATATGCACACTAGCACGTCGGTGTATAGACCTTGGTTAGGTCATCAATCTATTGGTTTGCCAAATGTACATACTCAGACATATAGTAACACATCTGTCTCCGGTCAGAGGATGTGTGTCTGTATCGTGACAACAAACGATATAGGACTTAGGTTATCTCGATCTTGTTAAGTCAATGACCTAACTAATCTGACACCTCCAAATCTCTATTCCTATGCAGAGGAACTACATCAAGAGGTCAGTCAGATATCAGTCTATGTGAGAAAGTATTGCCATCATCTACTCAGGCTGGAGATCATCTCTTAACAATCATTTGACGGTGCTTGATGAGTCCTCAATCTAACCCTTTAGATATTCATCCAAGCACCAACCTCTATGATTCAATAGTTGAATCAACAGCTGTATGATTATTAAGATGGCCATGGTACATAATCTTAATTGTACTAAGGGATCTATTATGCAATTAATTATTCTTCATTTCAGAACAGGGAATGATATCTGCAATAACATTTATTGCATAATGGCTCGTCGTGGGCTCGCATGCCCAACAATCTCCTACTAGCCCAAAGAGCCATTAATGGGTTAATCATTTAAACCCACAATCATGTAACAATCATAGGCTATTTATAAAATAGCTAGGTAAGCTGATCGGTCACTTTGTTCCCGTGAGACTACGTCAAGTCCTTTTACGGCACTTGCATATCCCCTGTAACAGTGCTCGCATCTAATGCGAATGTTGAGTCTTATGCAACCAATACTCAATCTAGTCAAAGCAGTTATAGTGTCCTTGACACCATTGCTCAATAATTATTATAACTAGTATTTCCATAATCCTTATTAGAATACATTTATTCCTGGAGATCTCTATCTCCTAAGGCATCTACAGTTAAGACCTTTTAGATCTCTATCTATAAAGTCTTAAGTTTTTGAAGATAAGACTTTGAGATCACTATCTCAAAAAATCTTATCATCTATGTAGATTTTATTATTACTGCAATCAAGTGTTTTCTCTCCATAGTAGGATTAGCAACACTTTACTACTCCCACTGCATGGCATATATCTGGCTTTTGTACACATCTAGCATACACTTAGCTTCTCGTAACTGATGCACAAGTGCAAGTAGTTCTAGCATTCACTTCCTCAACTCTTTGAGGTGATATCCCTTTAGATAGGTCATTACCACATCTAAGGGAAGGAAGCCTTTCTTGGAATTTTCCAGAGAACGGAATATGTCCAAGGTGTACTACTAATGTGATGGTCCCAATACCCTCTTCTCTTTGCTTCTGAACAACTTCAAAACTAATATCTAAGAGGTATCCTTGAAATCATATATCAAGAAATGGAACAACCAGATTATAAAACACTTATTATCATCCTTATATCATTCCAGGATATTATCTATATTTAGCACGATGAACACAATGGCAGTCCCACTAAGCTTCTCATGTTACATCAAGATTCTGTCTAAAATTATAACATTTATGATTTCATCAATCTTATGTTCCAACTACAAGAAGCTTATTTGAGTCCATAGATGGAGTTTCTTTAGCTTGCACACCTTGCTTTCCTCAACTATGAAGCCCTGGGGCTACTTCATGTGAATATCCTCAAAGAGGTATTCATGGAGGAATGCAATCTTGACTTCCATCTCGAAGATGTCAAAGTCAAGTTGTGCGGCTTATAGTTAGCAATATTCTAATGGGTCGAAGCATGGTCATCGAAGAGCAAGTCTTATCGCAAGCAATGTCTTCTCTTTTGGTGTGTAGCTCATGGCTACGAACCGAGCTTTGAAGGTATCTACCTTATCATCAGGTTCCTTTCTCTTGAAGATCCCTTTACATCTTTATGGGTCTTACCCTTATAGGTGGATCCTCGAGGGTTCATATACAACGCTTGTGTATGAAGTCTACCTTAGAATTTTATTGCTAACATCCATCTTTCCATGTCATGATCCTCAGGAGCTTCATCACATGAAGTATGATCATTGTCAGACTTAACCGACATATGGAATACATCCTCAAACTCATTTGAAGAGGTATTAATGTTTCATCTTTAATTATCCTTTTAGTTTCCAATTTCAAGAGCCTCATTATCATCTCAATATTAAATAAGTTCCTTTACTTCATTTTCATCTTGATTCTCAAGAGAGTCATCCTCTAAGAATCACATTGTCAGATATGAGATCTTTTAAGAATTTCAATGTTATAAAGTAGGTATCCAATACCATCCTTTATTTTCTTAATGAAGTAGCACTATCTAGTGCTCAATTCCAACTTACTTGCATGGAATCTTATTAAGGATATATAATGTAGTATCTACTACATATATACCAGGAAACTAAGAGGAAATTATGCTAAAATTTATCATTGATCAAATCATGTCACACATGATCCAGTTGTATCTCCCTACAACTCTATTGAGCTTAAGTTTATCAAGAGGAGTGAGATAGAAATGATATTCATATGTCCATAAGGTATTCTTTGAGTTTATCTAACAGGTACAGGCTACCTAGGTTAGATCAAACTCATTTCATCTTTCTTCAAACTTTGGTTCTAAACCAAAATTATGAAATCTTTGAACACTTCAAAGGTTTCTTAGGTGAAGAGAAGAAATCTCATATCATACATAATCATCAATAGATATCACATATCCATAATGTTTATTATGATATGGATGATTCACTTACATCAATATGTATGAGATCCTGAATACCTCGACATCTAACATCATTCCCAGAGAAGGGTGTATTGGACATTTTATTTTGAATACAATATTCACAAATATGTAAGATTTGAAATTTTAGACATTCTAAAGTTTCATATCTTACTAATCCATTGATCTCATCAACAAACATATGTCCAAAACTTCATGCCAGATCATTATCAAGTGATCTTCATCCTCCTATTGATCTTTTAAGGCTCAATTTCAATATTAGAAATCTTAATGAACCATTCATTAATTTTCTAATATTGTGGAATCTACTAGATGTTAGATTACTATCTGAAATATATCCATCATAACTCTTTATGATAGGTTTATTCAAGAATTCATGTTTATTTCCATCACTTAGAAACAAACAATGAGTGTATTCTAATATCTAGTCATAGAAACATTCTCTAAGACTAAGGGCTCGACCATTGAGAATATGAAGTCCATCTATCCAATAGAGATTGTTGCAACAATTGCATCAAAATCCTTGTAGATGACTATTAAACCTGAAGATCAAATTCTCCATTCTTCTAAAACATATGCAACCCATTGCAAGTGTTGTTAGAAGATTGAGATACAATTATAAGACTTTATCTTATGAAATAAGCAAGTCAAAGTCAATGATTATATGTAGATTATTCTTATGCACTATACGAGTCCTTCACTAAGGATTTTAGACAGACTAGAAAGTCATACTATCAACACATCATCTTATTGTAGTATTGGCATTCATCCAACTCTTTGGATGTCATATGGAATTCATAGAAGTACGATCAACTCTTTGACTATCCTTCTCATCTTGGGTCTGACCCATGCTTCCACTGTGCTCCCTTTATCTATAAACAATCATTGCTTAAGACTAAGGATCTCTTATGTTAAATTCAAAAGAATTCAATGTAAGAGCATTTCAACATTTATCATGCTTCATTAAATTCATACAATATGAATATTATGAAGCTTCATGAATGACTAGAGTATAGACAGTAGAATGATGACACTCATCATGTCTACATCCATTTAGACTCTTAAAACATTGGTTCATGTAGGTATTCAAACATTTTGAATACATCGTCTCTTATAGAGATACCATTCTGCATGATGTTGCGAACCATGTCATCCATGATTAAAATGTCGAGAGCACGCATGTATGCCATAACATCTTCTTAGGGTTTTATAAGGATTAATTGACAATTATGATCATCATCGACATGTCACTTTCAAAGTACATTTGATGATATCAAGACTATATAGACATACAAACCCTAGGGTTGTAGTCCTATTATCTATTTAATTATCACTCCTCATTATTATGAGGAAACTTGCACATTGCAACCACATACAATACGTGTCCAACTGCAAGTACAATATCTAGATCATGAGTCCAATTCATGATATTTTACTAGTTATTATTGAGTATAACATTGAGTGGGTTTAATGAAGGTTTAAATGTAATAAGAACTTTGTATAAGTGTATATATATTTTTATATACATATTTTACTTTAATTTAGGAATTTTTATATCAAAGTTGTCTTGCCTTGTCAACAATGAAAGTTCATTCCCTTAATCACTTTAAATGAAAGATATATTCTTACCATTATATCTCTAGCAAGATATGGGATCTCCATTCCTATCTTTGTCACATCCCAATAATATGAAAACTTGTGACTCTGATAAAAAAGCGGGAACACATTCCACCTTGCAAGTCCAACTTGCATCTCCCGATTTGGTCTTTAACACCTGGGCCCACCACCCCTAAGGTGATGTTGACCCGTCATTAATTGAACCAACCATCAACAGGCTTAATACTCGTTATACGCAATCCAATATCGCCCCAATAATATGAGGACTCGATATTGGGGTCACTACGTATACAGCCTTACTCTTTCGAGAAGCGAAGAGTCCGATCCAAATGGATTGTATGCAGGAGCTGTCACTTCGTACAGATGTCTCCTACATACAATATCTGGCGACGGAACCCTTCGCCTTGATGGGAGACCATAGATGTCACTTATGTAATCCTCCGTATCATATTCTAATTAATCATTATGAATCATATTCATTACGATTAATTCTTCCAAGGGAAATAACACATCTATTCATAATAGAGTGCTTTTAATAGGATATAATTAATTTAGTCACATTAAATTAATTATCAATCCAATTTTCAATCAACAAACTTGATTATTACTTAAATAGTAGGCATAATATCAAAGTATGTATTATTCGAATTTTAATAATTAAAAAAATACACTTTGATTTCTCCAGCATTATCGAGTCCCAACCGGCTGTCATGGCCAGCACCGACAGGATTGGAATGGACCATAACCGGTGCAACCCGCTACCCCAATGCTCCCCAACTAGACACCATATCCACCTTGGGAAAGGATAATGCTAGATAGATCATTGTGTACTTTGAGATGCTCATCGGTTTTTCAACCGAAATTATACCATATAATATTCATCAAAACTATTTTGATAATATTATAAGAAGATTTGCTAAATAAATCTCCAATCCTATTCAATCAACAAGGTTTTGCATGTAAAAGTTATCCTACAATTATTGTAGGATAAACTGGAGTTTTTCATGAAAACAATGTTTGTTGGAAATTTCATATTAACCAATTGTGATCAAGATCAATTGTCTTATCATTTTTTGTTAATGCAATGTCATTCAAGGAAATAATTATAATATTTAAATATTTCACAAATATTTATAAATAATCATTTCAGAAAATTAACAATTAGTTTCCCTTAATTTATTTAAATGACAATCACAAGGTTTTGGATAATCATTTAATTTCCCGCAGTGACCCTCACTAACTAAAAATAACATATCACATTCTCTTTAAATCCAAATTAAGCAAAATCAATTTTCAAAGATTGATAACTTGATTTAAAAACGAAACCATGTGATAAATACGCATTTCCATATGTTTTAAAACCGTAATTAACATCTTAATTACGTCTGTAATTGCCATCCCCAAAACAGTGGCCATATGGTTAATAAAACGACCATATCTTGAGCAAACGGAATCCAAATTACGCAAACTCAAATTTCACATTTTTCTTATTTAATGGGAAACATTATCTAAGTGATAAATTCATGTTTAAATATTTTAAATAGGGCCGAAAAATTATCACAAGACAGGACTGCGAAAATTGAAATGCTAAAATATTCACGAACCCAATCGAGACCAAATCTTCGTAGGTTCATGGATCTCATCCAAAACCTTCGACAAAACCAAATTGCCATTCGTGCATTCTCATGTGTATTTTTTTTTTGAAATGTTCACTTTTTAACTAAATTTAGTTGATTCTTGTTTTTGAGTTTTCTTTAAAAGAGGATTTACTAGAAAATTTCATCAAAGCTTTAGTTAATTAAAGTTTTTTTTTGCAAATCCTAGATCACTTTATAGTATTGGCCATTAAAATAATTTATTTTGTTTTAGTTTTTTTGAAAACAAGAAATAGGTGGAATTACTTGGATGATAGGCCGTGGATAATTGCGTGTGTGTTTTTTTTGGTACGTGTTCCCTATCATTTTTTAAGGGACCCTTTGTTTGAACATGAGTTTTTGAGGGGATTTATTCCCGTTATTTTATAAAGTCTTTTTATTTTTGTTGTAAATAATGAGTTACCGTTAATAATTTATATTGTTAACGTGAGTTTTTTTGTTTATGTTTTTTTATATTTTGTTCTCATAAAAAATAATTAAATGTTCTATTCAAAATTATATTTTTTTGAAAGTTTTTTTTGCAATAATGTTCTTAAGTTGACATTTTTTAAGTCGAAATTCCTTTATAGAGGAGAACTGTTAAGTGCTAATTACCATTCAATCGTTATTTCACAATTTCTTTAAAATTGTATTGCTTAAATTCAGTAAAATAGGACTTTAGTCAAACTTGAATCAAAACCTAATAGGAACCTTGTTGCTTATTTTCTTTTATCAACTTCAAACAAAAACTATATTTTAATTACTCTTGTAAAATTACGCAATCTCATACAAATTTATATTTATTTCATTAGATCCAAAAATGACAAGCACGACAATTGCCACTGAGGTGGGAAAAATAGAGTACCTTAACGGTACTAATTACGAATTATGGACTAGCAAAATCTATTATGGCCAGCTGCACGATAGCATACACTCCATCATAGACAAACCCGACCCAACCTTATCTGAGAATCCTACTATAGAGGAAATTAGATCCCGCGAGCAGTGGGAGAAAAGGGATAATAGGGCTAGGAGCTTTATGCTGACCCACATGGATCTGAACCTGATTCGGGTCTTTGAGACATGCAAATCAGCTTACGAGCTCTGTACCGGGGTTAAGGAGAAATATCACTCCAAATCCGAAGTGAGCATCGAGCTTCTTCTACACAAGTACAACTTGTGTAGAATGAAGGAATCTAAAAGCTTCCTCGAGCACGTGAACTAGATGATTGTGATGGCCAAAGATCTAGCGGCTGCTGATTGCGCAATTCCAGAGAGGATGCAGATCGCAGCCATACTGGGAAGTCTCCCTCCGTCATTCGACATGGTTACCACATCTCTGCGGATGAATGGAAACATTAAGTCCGTGACATACCTACTTGCACAGTTGGAAATTGAGCAGGATCTCTCTAAATAAAGATCGAAAGCTGAGATCTTTGAGGTCGAGGAAGAAGAAGAAGCAAATGTCGTACATGCGAAGAAAAGGCCGGGCCCCTCCAAGATGAATTTCAAGAGAAAGAGTGGGAAATACCCATGTGGCTCTTGCTACAGTTGTGGTAAATATGGCCATTTCAAGGTCAATTGCCCCAACAAGAAGAAGCCAGGAAATTCTAAAGTGCCTGAAAATAAAGGCAAAAAGAAAATGGAATCCGCGGCTGTCGTGGAATGCAACTCCATCATCACGGACAGTGATGGATGGTGGATCGACTCTAGAGCAACCAGACACATTGCCAAGTTGAAGCAAGGCTTGGTGGACTTCAAGGAGCTGAGCAAAGGAGAACATGGGATCTTCATGGGAAACAACGCCTACTTGGACGTAGAAGGTGTTGGGACATACAGACTTGACCGGGGGGATAGCATTATGGTACTGAATGATGTACTGTATGCCCCATGGATACGTTGGAACCTGATCTCTGTCCCAGTGCTGCTCAAGAAGGATTTTGAAGTCCGCTTTTATAATAAGTGTGTTTTTATTAGCAAGAATAAGAAGGTTTATGCGATGGAAAAGCTTATGCCCGAGCATGACCTATTTTGTCTTCCTGTAATAAATTCTAGTGAATCAATGAATGTCGCTTCTGAGTATTCCTTGTGTTGTTTGTCTGATTATGACTTGTGGCACTGATAAATACCCATTCATCACTCTTTATTCTTTTATTTTAGCTATTTATCTTTGCAAAACACCATGTAGATAGTTGTAAATACAATAAGCTATCAATTAGGCATGCTTGTTTAAATATCAATAATTAGCATGTTTTTATGCAAAAATAAAAGAATAAAGAAATAAAGAAAAAGAGGGAAATATTTAGAATAAATATTGAGTGACCCGAACCCAAGGGAGGTCCAAGCATCGGCCTAACCGCAAAATAAAAATAGAGAGAGATTGGGTCATTCACCGTATATCCCTCGTTCATGTACATGTTTTATTTTCATAAAAACAGTAATAAAATGGGTATTTATTAATTTGTATATTTCTCACAATAAAATAAAAATTAGAAAAATAAAATTAAAACAAAAAGAAAATAATTTCTCTCTCCTCACATTATACACACCATGTATATATGTACCTATATCTATTTATTTTAATTTTGTAAATATTCAATAAAAATAAAATAAAAATTATTTTATATCCCAAATTTTATGTTGTACATAAATAAATTATAAAATTAGGATAATTTTACAAAAATAAACTAATAAAAATAAAAATTGAAAATACATATGTATTTTATACCTGTATATATACATTAATTTATTTTCAAAAAATAAATAAAAATCACTAAAAAATACTTTGAAAATAAATAAACATTTTCATTTTGTAAATATTTTTAAATAAAATTTTTTTCTATTTTATTTTGAATTTATAAATAATTTCGGGACTGGAATTTTCTTATTGGTCCACGGGGGATTGTTGACCCCTGGTCAACCCCTCCCCCCCCCACCCGGACCACATCTCTGCGGATCTCGGTTTTGACCCGATTTCTCCAAATTTTCATGTTGCGATCCGATCTCCATTTTCTCAAACCTCGGGCTCCGATTGTTGAGCAAAGATCCATGATTCACGCCTAATCTTCTTGTTAGGTATCCATGCCTCACGATGCTCGCCCGACTCCAATCTTTTCGGACCTTCACTCATATAAAGCTTCGACCTCAGCCACCATTTCAATCATCTTTGGCGACCATCTTCGACCCCTGTGACCTCCATTCCCTTGCCTTGAGTGACAGCGAGCTTGAGGGAGTGTTGTAGCGAGGAACGAAGCGCTCTAGCCCTAGATCCGGCGACCCACATCGTCGCACTCCGCCACCGGTGAGCTCGAGCCTCTGGAGGCATCGCTCCATTGAGACGAAGACCCTAGGAGGAAGATGACCTCCAGTCCAGACGTTTTCACCCATCAGGTACCTGCGATAGCCTTTAGACCTCCATAGATTTCCATTTTTCAAATTCCGACCGCTGACGTTCACCGCCCATTTCCCTACGCTCCGATCATCTATCTGCCCATCTGATCACATTATCATCTTCGTGAGACTCCTCCCCACCTTCTTCGCCCCTTCATCCACCCTAGTTCGCCACGGAACCGGGTTACGACTCTCCTCTGTCGCCGCTCGCTGGAGAGCATCGCTCTGACTCCTCCGATCACCCATTTCGCCCGTAACCGGGTCAAGACACTTTGCCCTTGACCCAGTGAGCTTCCTGTACAGGTTTGAAGCCCAACGGACCTCATCTGGAGGTCCAAACGTCGAAGAACAGGAGCTCCAGGTCTCCTTCATCGCCTGAGCACCCTGATCGCTCCCGGCCTCATCGGAGACCTCCACTAGCTGCGGACGACTGAGAGCTTTCTTTTCCCCATCTCAGCAACACTGGAGGAGTCCTCAGGCGCGCGTAATGACCGGACGAACTTTGCCGGTGACCAGTTCATCCAGAGGTCTCTTCCACTGTTCGATCGAGACATCCGCCAGTTCTGATCTTAGCCGTCAATCTGCGGAGAGTTTCTAATTGTTCGATCCATCTGAGGATCTCATATGGAGCATCGATCATCGAAGGGGTATCCATGAATCACAGTTGTCCGATCATATGTGGAGCCTCCTCCAGCTGTTGGATCATAATAAAAGGGTATATTTCACTTAGGCCCTTCTTAGTTTAGCATTTACGTTTCAGTCCTGTAAATATTTGTCGTCGTTGTTTTTAATTTAAATAAATTGCACTTTGGACTTCAGACTTTTAGTATTTGCATTTTAGTCCCTCCATTTGTGGTGCACGTGCTTCGTCACATGATATTTGTGGGACATTTGCATGTATGGGCTTGGGTTAGAGAATGTTATTATTTGAAGTTTTAGTTTAAATATTTGCATTTGTGCCCCTGTGCGTGATGGATTAGAACATGTGCTGATTTTAATGTGAAATTTACATTGAGCCCACTACAGTTTTCGCATGTGTTACATTTAAGCCCTTGGAATGAATTTTCTTTGCACTTTGGTCCTTGTGTGTTGTGCCTCTTTTAGTGGTTGAATAAAATAATAAATCAACTCCAAAAATGATGAAATTTGGATAAGTGCCCCTACCACTATATAAAGATTTCACTAATTTTTTGGGACATTTTTGTGGTCATTTTATATTTTTAAAAATTCAAAAACCCATGTTTTCTCTACTGTCTAGTTTAAAAAATCTATTAAAAATATTTAAAAACTCTCAAAAATTCTAAAAAATTTAATTTGTGTTTGTTTTTTACCTTTTTATTTCTATGCAATTTTTGTGGCTTTTTGATTTACAAAATCTTTAGAAATATAAAAACCCTAGAAACCTTAGAAAAATCATTAAAAATTCAGAACAAATCAAAAAAATGCAATTTCTTATTTTTGTAGTTAGGATTTTATTTGTAGTTTTTCATAAAATTGTTGCTAGATTTTTAGAGGCTATTTTTATATTTTAAATAGCCTTTAAAATCTGGTTGCACAGTAATTTCCATTTTCTATCCTATTTCATTTTTAGAAACTCAACCAAAAATCATAAAAATCTGAGAAAATTACCAAAAACACTTAAAAATCCATAAAATCTATAAATATTTTTATTGCAATTTTCTCACCTGTTTTGATGCGTTGAATCATTCCTTGGTTGTGCCTTTTTCATTTTCTTTTACATTTTCTTCATAATTAAAAATAACTAAAAAAATTAAAAACCCATAAAATGCACCAAAAATATTTGTTTTATTCTATTTTCTATTTTAGACTACTTTGTAGGCCTCATGCCAATCCGTGCTTCTTGAGTTCGACCCTGGTCGCTATACCAGGTTAAATAAAATAGCGAGACCGTTATTCGACTTTATTGATTGATTATTCTATTTGGTGGTCTTAGTTTTCTTGTTGAGTCCGACTCGAGAGGGTGAGGTCGCAACGACCCTTGATACCTATCTCACTTAGTCTCTTGGTTTTTCGGCTCATCGGGCACATGCGACTAGGTCATCCAGGAAATTCTAAAATGGATCAAATGATGAAGGCAAATCTGTTGCCTAAGATCACAGGTGCAAGAACATTGCTCTGCGAACACTGTCTGACCGATAAAATGATGAGAAGACCATTCTCAACCAGAACTTGATCTACAAAGTTAGTAGGTTTGATCCATTCAGACATATGTGGACCACTGAGCGTCAGCACACATAGAAATAAGGAATACTTTATAACATTCATTGATGACTACTTGAAGTTATCCTATGTCTATCTCTTAGGAAGAAAGTCGAAAGCACTTGAAATATTTAAGAGATATAAGACGAAGTGGAGACAAGATTGGGAAAACCAATCAAGATTCTTAGGACGGATAGAGGTGGAGAATATACCTCAAAGGAGTTTGAGGATTACTGTATTCAGACAAGCATTCGTAGGCAGACTACAATGCCCTATACACCACAACAGAATGGTGTAGCAGAAAGAAAAAATCGAACTTTGATGAATGCAGTAAGGTGTATGCTTTCACATTCAGGACTCTCCAAGAAATTTTAGGGAGAGGCGGTGTTGACCACGAACTATATATAGAACATGATTCCCACAAAGTCCATAGAATCAACGCCATATAAAATATGGAATGGCAGAAAGCCCGAGTTGGGCCATCTCTGAAAATGGGGATGTGTTGCACATGTTCTGGTACCAAGTCAGCTTAGAGATAAGCTAGACTTCAGGACATTAAAGTGCAAGTTTATTGAATATAGTGAGAATTTTAAAGGATATAGGTTCTTTCACGAAACTAAAGGTCTAATCGAAAGTCGTGATGCGACTTTTCTTTAAATTCATCAAGGAGCATGAAGTAGAGGAATCAGATCCTTTAATTACCCTACAGGACAATGAAAACGACTTGAGCATTAGACAAGAACTTGAGGATGATATCGATCATCCAAATGTAGAGAATGAACCTATGGAACATGATGATTCTTTAGAGGAAGTGAGTGGACCCACACAACCTACGAGTATAATTGGAAACAAGAGACCTAGAACACAGTCCGCATGGATGGAAGATTATCATTTCTATGGATGTGAGGCGTCATACTACACTGTTGATGAGGATGTTGCGGATTGTACAGATCTCATTTCCTTTGATGAATCTATGGCTTCATCTGAGTCGGAATCATGGTCGGCCGCCATGAGAGATGAGTTGGACTCAATCAAGCGAAACGGTGTTTGGGATTATGTGATTTGCCAAAAGGTAGGCAATCCATAGGATGTAAGTGGGTATTCAAGAAAAAGTATCGAGTTGACGGTACTGTTGACAAATACAAAGCTAGATTAGTTGCCAAGGGTTATACTCAGCAAGCTGGAATAGATTTTCAGGAAAACTATTCTTCAGTGGCTAAGTTTGCATCCATTCGGATGATCTTAGCCATAGTCGCATATATGGATTTGGTATTGTTCCAAATAGATGTGAAGACGACCTTCCTTAATGGAGAATTAAAGGAGGAGATTTATATGTGACAACCTGATGGTTCTCAGGTTGAAGGTCAGGAGAAAAGGGTTTACAAGTTAAGAAAGACATTATATGGCTTAAAGCAGTCTTCACGGTAATGGTATCTCAAATTTCCTGAGAAAGTTATTCAATTTGGATTTGTTTCAAATAAATTGGATAATTGTGTGTATGTCATGAAGAGTGGGAGCAGGTTTGCAATCATGTCATTGTATGTAGATGACATTCTGCTTGCAGGTAGTGACATACAAATGCTCAACGAAATCAAACAGAAATTGAGGAATGAATTTGAGATGAAGGATATGGGCGAAGCATCCAATGTTCTTAGAATTCAAATAACAAGAGACAGGGACTCGAGGACATTAAGCCTTAGTCATGAAAGATATTTGCATACTGTATTAAGGAGATTTGGAATGCAGAACAACACTCCAGCTCCAATATCACTTGTGATGAGAAAAAGACTCAGTAAGAGTCAGTGTCGCGGAAAGAGGCAGAAACCTTTAGATGTACCATATGCACAAGCGGTGGGAAGTTTAATGTATGCAATGATGTGTACTCGGCCTTATTTAGCTTATTTAGTAAGCTTAGTCAGTAGATATCAAAGCAATCCCGGTCCAGCGCATTGGGAAGCTGTAAAGAGGATTCTTCGATATCTGAAAGGGACAGTGCATCTGAAGCATGTGTATCAAGCAGAATCACTTGAAGTGGTAGGCTACTCTGATATCGATTTCGAAGGGGATGTGGATGATAGAAAATCCACATCAAGTTACCTGTTCATGTTTGGTGGTGCAGCCGTTTCTTGGGATAGCAAGAAATAAGGATGTGTATCTCGACATACACAGGAGGCTGAGTACATTGCATGCAGCATGGACACCGCTCATGCTGTGTGGATCGGACGTTTTCTAGATAATCTAAGCCTCGAATAGGTCAAAGGGCCAATTGAAATGTATTGTGACAATCAAGCTGCGATAAGCTTGATTAATATTGGGGCTAATAGTTCTAAAGGAAAACACATTGGGATCCAATACCACTATATACAAGATATAGTAGCGAAGCAAAAAATCACGGTAACCTACACACCTACTAGTGACATGTTGGCTGACTCTCTAACCAAGGGAATACCAACAAGAACATACATTAAACATGTTGGTTTAATAGAACTCAGGAATATATGAGTCAAGAAAGAGGTTTCATAGATAATGATCCCCACATGATAAATCTCTCTCTCTCTCTCTCTCTCTCTCTCTATATATATATATATATACTACACGAATAGTGGGAGTATATATGTTTTGACCACTTCGGTCAAGTGGGAGATGTAGAATAGATTTGCCCAACATGGTCATGAACCTTCGTCAGCGGTTACGGAGCCGGCGGTTGCGGCAAAACTGAGTCTCACAGGGAAACCGTTTCCGATGGGCGTGGGAATGAGGGTGGACTGTGTGAGGGGCATTCACGCCCTATAAATACACACCTCCTCCGGGAGGGGAGATCCATCTCGCTCTCCCTCGCACTAGGGAGCCCTCTCCCATCTCTCCATCCCTATCTTCTCTCTTGTTCTCTCTCGAAGCATTGTAAGGGCAACATACCCCATCTCTACACATGCTTCTAAATAAGAAGCTAGAATTAATACTCAAAAACACACAAAATTGTGCAAAAAGAAAACCCAATAATCAATAAAGAAGAAAACATGATGCATCAATGTGAGTAAAGATTGGTCAAAGAAACTTGAATAAATAGGCATGCAAATAGTGTTGGCTATTGAGTGACGACTCGATGAGTCAGGCTCGGACTCGATTTGATAAGGGTTCGTGAGCCTGATTCATTAGTCTGTTGAGCCAAGACCAAACTAGAATTTGGAATCGATATCTTAACGAGTCAAGCCCGAACCGAGCCCCGCTCAGCTCGATAACTCAATAAAGGACTCGATAAAGAATATATATTATATTTATCTATTTATATAATACAAACAAAACAAAGCAATCCTTTTGCAATCCCCCCTTTGCCCCTCCCACGGTCCCATGACTCCCACCCATGCATCTGCCTCTCTTCCATTCGCGATTTTCTTTGCAAGTTTGCCCCCCTCCTAGGCTCTTGGCTCCTCCACATGATAGATAATGTAACACCCCAACCCCAAACATAGTGCCATACCTTAAACTCACAAAGTGTGGGTGTGGTATATAAGTGGTGGGGATTACTACTTGACAACTTGGGCTTAAGCATTTTGGGTGGTTGCCAACGGGTCCATCTGGGCATGAACCCAACAAGTTGTCAGGGCCAGTTTTCCCCGGGTTCGTATGGGCCCGATCCCAAGAGGTTGTCAGGGTCAGTAATGCTCCAATAACGGACCGGGGACCTAAGCTCGGGACGTTACAGATAAAACCCTAAAATGAAACCTCATGTGCCATCACGCACCTGCATTGTCACCTGCTGCCTTGCACAACCGCGCTTGTCCCCCTCCTCCGTCAACTATACTGCATTGTTGGTGCACTGCACCGCCGCCCCTCCTTCCAGCGATCACCAAGTGTGTCACCGCACCCGTACCTCAGCCATGCACTTGCCCCCCTCCTCCATCAACTACATTGCACCGCAGCACCGGCACAACTACCCCTCCTCCCTGCGACCACTAGGCATGTTGCCGCACCTGCCCAGGCGCCCCTCCTCCATTTTATAATTAGAAAAAAAGTATTTTTTTCTTTTTTATTATCAAACAGAATGTTACAGTATATATATTTTAATTAATCTTGTGTATACAACTCGGATAGTGACCTATTGGTAAGGAAGACGGTCTTCAAAGAAGAGATTGTGGTTTGAGCCTAGGCAAAACACTTTTCCACCAAAAATACATATTCTCCTGAACGAGTCTGACTAAGCTCGAGCTCAAATCATGCTCAATAAGGGGCTCAACTCGAGCCCGAATTAGCTCGATAAGAGGTCCGGGCTCATCGAGCCCGAGCCAGCTCGGCTGGGCTCGAACAACCCCCAAATCAGGGCCTGGCTCGACTTGTTGGGCCCGATAGCCAATCCTACCTACAAAGTATATTTATGACCATCACCTAAAAATGAGGTTGTAGGTCTCCAATCATGTCAACAAAGATGGTCATTATGCATCTTTCGAAAGTTACAGGTGCATAGACAAATCAAAAGGCATATGTCTTAACAGATTAATGGTAGATAGACAAGTGAAAATGATTTTGTCCTAATCTGATGGGCAAATAACCACTTGGTTACTAAACAGAGAAAGCAAAAGTACCCTTTATCATCAAATCTCTCGGTAATCTAGTCAATGAAAGATAACGGAAATGGTTATTCTTGGTGGATGGATTGAGCCATTGGCAGTCTATAGATACTCTTTTTAGTGTAGCTATGTAAGTTGAGATCCACTCTCATTTAATATTTATTTATAAAAATTGAGTATCCATGATTTCTTGGGTAATAGAAACAAAAGATTAACCGATCAATAGAGTCTGAAATATGAGGAACGTAGTTGATCCCTTTACCATTTACATGTCCGTTTCTCCATTATTTATGCTGATGGTACTGATGAAATTTTCCGGTTGTACTAAATACAGGACATATGTGATGTTTGAATCTTTGGTGCCGTCGCGTCCCTTTTGATTAATGATTTCTTATCTTTTTTCGTAAAAAAATTATAGATCCCTTACTCGAATGCATCTTTTATATTAGGGTTCAGTATGCATTGTCTCTCAAAGGGTTTGGCGTCTTTTCAATGAAAGTGTGTTATGTGCAAAAGGTAAGGTTAACCCCATGAAAATCATTGATAATTCAGTCTATCGCTCTTTTCTTTTACTAGATGTCCAATCAGTATTCATTATCGCAAGGTGAGCTTGAATTTCATCCTTTGGGGGCGTTCGATTCGAGAATAAGCAAGAATATAGATGGAGAATAAAGGTCTATTCTCTGTTCAGCTAGAAAGATAGGTATAAGGAGAATAAAGTGTAATAAAGATAGGAATGAAGATGGAATAATGTGAAATAATGTGATGTGAACGGAAATAGCCGTATTCTTGGGACCGTGTCGGGTAGGGAATTGACCCCTTATTCCAGTGCTTATTCTCGAAACGAACAAAGCCTTAAAGAAGGAATGTTTTAGATCTTAAGGTAGTCGCTTCAGTTCTTATGGAAAATATTATATATGGACAGGATTATTAGTAACGATGAGGTTTTTATTTAGGTGCCCACCTAACAGATGGTCTTATCAAAAAATAATATAATTTAACAACGAATAATATTGATTGTTATATCTTTAACATTGAAATATACAAATAATATTCACATTGCATTGGATCAATCTTGTTGTGGTGTTTCTAAACACGTTGTATAAGGTTTTGATCTTTAAAAGATGGTTTGAACTCAACCTTTGGATTAAAATTATCATGCTAATATTAGTTGGTGAGAAAATTCACATCTTGAGGAAGAAAAAGAAAAAAAAAGGTGCAGTGTAACTTAGTATAAATTGGTTTTTTTTCAAATATAGATTACAGTGAAGAAGTTCGGAGGTTAGACTTTCAAAATATGATATTTTTAAAAAATAAACAACTTTGATAAGTTTAAACTGATGTAATTGTATGCCATATCATTTTTTGGGAAAAAGTTTAATTCATACGTCATAAAAGAAACGTTCTTAACAAAGACAAGTGCCACATCGGTGGAGCTATCAGATAGACCAAAATAACAGCACATAAAAGCAAAAATAATAATGTTAAAAAGTGTGTTATTTTCCCATAAAAATAGAGATTTTTATCTCATGAACTCTATAAATTTTGTAAATTACCTTCTCGATCTTTGAAACAACAGAATTCCCCACTCAACCTCATAAACTTGTTAACTCTTACCCCATGAACCCTATAGTTAATATGTTTGAAGCTCGTGGGGATTATTGGAATAGTTTACGAGATCGATGGGTTAATTACATTGTACAAAAGGTCATAGAAGTAATTTAATATAATTTTAAGGTTCGTGAGGTAAAAATCCCAAAATAATAATGTTGGAAAAAAGATCGCAACTTTCCCATTCGTCGACTAAAGACAAATGCCGCCTTATTTTTAAGGCTTTCAACCGATTAAATCTAACCTCCAATGTGTGAAAAGCATCGAGAATTATTTTTTTAACAAATTACAAAAGGGCATTAACTATGCATCGATTTCTAACTATAGGTCTCATTTTTCAAATATAACAGAGAAGGGCCTGAAATTTGGTTTAGGGTTAACATAAAGGTGGCAGATATTTACATGCATGTATTTGAGACCAAAAAAAAAGATCAAGCCTCTCTTCTGTCTTTTCTTATATGTTTACTTTCTACCTTTCTGCTTCAGAAAAGTACAGGTCTACAGACTAGTAACAAAAGGAGCAGGATTGAAATTCTCCTATATATGGTACACATGTTCAATCTTTACAAAAAAAGGGAAAATAAATGTAAAAGATGAAAAGAATAAACACAGAAGACACAATTGAGCAGCGCATATCAGAATTTTGTCTGCGTGCACGCTGGCAAAATCGAGATCTCTCCCACCTGCTTGCAACTGTTACAGCTTCAACTCCTGATCGCAGCAAGGTCAAGATCCCTCCCACATGCCTGTAATTGTTGCAGTTTTGTGACAAGAACGTATTTTCCTCATATGGAAGAAGCCATCGACTGGATCCTGAAGAACATGTTTCCCTCATCTGGAAGAATCCAGCAGCAGGATCCCTCAGAACCTGATGCCTTCTTTGGTGCGGCAGATGCATTCAGGAAACGGGTTTTCATAGAATGATTCTTCTGTTCTGAAACGACCTCGTCCTTTTATCCCAGCCGGAGAGCCATATCGTTCCCTTGGGGCGCCTTGCCTGTTTGCAATAAGAGCTGCTTCTCTTAAAAACTCGGATATGATACAAGTATGTGAATCACCAAATCTACATTAGATCTTCCAGAACACATGAACCGGGTCGTTTATGCCACCAACTAATGAAATAACTAAAATGGGCTCCAGAAAACTATCACATAAAGAAATGGGAAGGCATTTGTATAAAACTTGGCTAGGATTGAAATATTTTGTGATTGTTTGGACACGGGGTTGGAATTCCTTAAACTTGAAGCCTCCATAGACCCAATCTTAGCACAAAATGGAGAATCTGATTGCACATTTGCAATGAAGACGAGGAGGAATTTGCTTAGCTCTGAAAACATAAGCATGCCAACAAGTAAAACCATGAGTATCTTCTGTGTGAAGCACTCAAGTTTCCAAAGGCAAATAGCGACGACTAATTTCTTTATATGGAGGCCGAGATGTCAGAAAGTCCAAGAGAATTACTCCAACCTTAAGCACAGTCCGCAGTTTCATGGTCTGAAGAATAAACAAAGGTTGAAGTGTTCAATATGTGTGGAAGGGGCATTGTCATTCTTCTTTCGCTGATCTAGAATTTAATGCCTACTAATATATTGTAGTTGCAAAGCAAAGTTGTGATACATTAGAAAAAGAATTCCCCTTAAGATATTCCACATTCATCTGCAACAACAAAGGGCCAGTAATCACATACCTGTGTTTATGCATTTCAACGATGCGTGAGGACAATGAAGACATGCTCAATTTTCCCCTTTCCATCTTGTCAATGACTTCAACCAATCCTTTCCTGTAAAAAAATTAATCAAAAACTGTAATAATTAAATCTAGTGTACATTTTCTAGGAGTTGTATATTGCTTTAACTTCCAACATCGAAAATTCATTACAGCCACATTCAGAAATCCAGTCCATTGTATCATCATCCTTTTTTTGTTACAGCATGGATAGGAATGTATGATAGCCACCATCAACAATTACAGCAAGTAAAAACTAGAAACACTACCAAATTAGCGTATCTTACAACTTAATGTTTTACCTTTGCTGAGTTATTCGAGTAATACATTTTTTGTGCAGTTATGAACTTTAAGGCATAGCTAAATAATTACTTCCTGCAAAAAAAATTCTGTACAAGGTAAAGGATGCCTTGTCACTATTTTTATCCAATATATTCCTCCTAACATGTTCAGGCTTTTGATAGACAATCCAGGATGGAGGCACCAAGGAAAGGGCATAGGATGCCCGACGAAGTCACCGGCTTTGGATGCAGGGATCTGGGACACAGGAGGGAGTACGAGGACCCCTTACGGTGACTAATTTGTAGGGGAGCTGCTCACCGTGTCCAAGAGTAGAGATGTCAGGGGGAGTGCCAGGTGTCCGGAGTCAACACGGGCGAAGGAACCCTCAGGACCTGTTTGGTTATTGGGTTGGGCTGGGTTGGATTGGGGTATCCTCCTGTGAATAGTAGCTGTTTGGAGGGTTGGATGGTTGGAATGATAATTGTGATGTAACATGGCATTGATTATGTGTTATATTAACATTTTTTTGATGATTATAATATGTTTTTTACGTTAATAAGTGTATTTGAATAAGAGGGAGCGCCAGGTTGTCCGGAGTCAAACAGGGCGAAGGAACCCTCAGTTTGGGATAGCAGACGGGCAGGACCTTCCCATGGTCCGGTCTCCTTGAGACTGTCGCCCCTATGCTTGACGAGGCTTGGCGAATGCTCTCACGGCTCCAAAGGTGGGATTTTGGCGTGTCTTTCTTCAAGAAAAATGGGAAAGGGATTTCTAAAATAAAGATCCCCTGTTATCATTTGGGGAAAAAAGATGATTGATGTATTTGGATTATGTTGATACAATCAAATAATTAAACAATTTACACGTATTAAACTGAATTTATTATCATAACCTGAATTTTTGTGGACTTGTCAAAAATGAATTTATTTAAGGGATATTTACACTCATAACCTTGAGTAACTTCATAATTAACCCGGATACGCTCTATAATCACGAATTACACCCAGAACCCTGAATAATGCTTAACATTTACATGTCATAATCATGCGTCAAGTTTCATCATAATTATCCGTTAACTTTGACGGAAAAAGTTACAGGTTGACAATTTTGCCTTTCAAAAGACATCATATTTATAACATGATGCCATTGTGCAGATGAAACAAAATGAAACCCCACCCCCCCCCTCGCCCGCACGACCTCCGATCGGAGCTTCCCCTACGTGCACCTCCACCCGCAAGCTCCCCTCTCCCGTCGTTCGCTCCAGCACCCCCCGCCCCACGCCTCCGACCTGCAGACCCACCCCACGCAACCGCGTACGGCTCCGCCCAGCAGCCCCACCCCCTGCCCCGCGCGCCTCTGCCCTGGCTGCAAACCGTGCCCCCCACCAGCACCCCTCCCTGCCCCCCGCCCTCGGAACCACTCCCGCCACTTGCCTGCAAGCTCCCCCCCCCCCCCCCCGCACTCCTCCGCCAACCCCTGCCCCCACGTGAGCCTGTGCCCCCCCCCTCCCGCAACCTCCAGCCCACTCTCGCCGCTCGCCTGCCTCCCCCACCCCCATGCGCCTCCACCCTGCAACCCCTACCACCGCGCGCCCCTCCGCCACCCCCACCCCCCCAACCTCCAGCCTACTCCCGACGCTCGCCTGCAAGCTCCCCCCACTCGCCCTCAAGTTTCAGCGCCCCCCCCCCCCCACCCCCATCCGAGCCCGCAAACCCCATCCTCGCAAGCCCGAGGCCCCGCCCCCTTGCCTCCCTCCCGCCACTCGCCCGCAAGCTCCAGCACCTCCAGCCCTTCCCTCCCGCCGCTCGCCCCCAAGCTCCAACAGCTCCCTTGCCAGCCACTCTAGGCTCTGCTCTAAGCCAAGCCCCAGGTCGTACCTCTGCTGAAAGCTCCAACACTTGAACCCACCTCCTTTTATCCTTCCTTTCTTTTTCGATTAATCTCAGTCGTTGATCATTGATTGGGTTAGATTAACTCAGTCATCTGGTTGAGTTACTGAACTAAAGTAAAGGAAGGTTATGAAGGTAAAACGGAGTGGTTATTCAGGGTCTTGGGTGTAATTCATGATTACAAAGAGTATCCAGGGTAATTACAAAGTTACTCAGGGTTATGGGTGTAAATATCCCTTTATTTTAACCATGTTCATGAGCAAGTGCATAGATATAATTTTGAATTTTATTGGAGGTTGGGAAACAATTGAGTTTCTATATGATCCATCTTATTGACAGGGTTTATCGTTACTCTAGAGACTTTAGTAGCTTCGCCAGATACTCGAGATTCATGATTATTTTATTTCACGATTTTAGCAATGTGGATGTCATAAGCATCTATACTATAAAATCGATTCAACGTAATGAAAATGGCATATCTAATAGAATCGTAGCCATAGAATGCAAACCTAATCAAACAAAATACATACAAAAAGAAATTAAAATCATTTTTTCTTGAGCCGTATGAGGAGAAAGACTCTCATACATTTCTGGGGGTAGCGTTGTTTATCTATATCTATCCCAGTGAGCCATTTATCGAACCATTGTAGTTGATGTTCGATTCCAAAGAGAAGGGATCTTCGGAATAAGATGCTTCAGTTCACTAGGATGTTTCTTGCATGTCCATGGATTCAGCAGCATTTTGAAAGGTTGACCTATTCGGGAATCTCCAAATCTATGCTTATTTTTAACTCCCGAAGCACTTCGTCGCTTACTACGTCCTTCCTTGTCTTTGGGTGCCTAGGTATCCATCGTAAGACTTTCCTCATTTGAACATCACCATTTAATAAGGCTATGTCATCCTAAGGTGTTGCTAAATGGGAGGATCTTATCAACATCCATGAATGATAAATATTGTTCTTAGAATTATAAATTCTAAATGAAAAATAAAAGAATGACATGATTTATCATGCCTTATTTTTATAAAACTTTTTTTATCTTCATTCATATATTTTTCATTCATATATATTATTATAACATATTTAAGTGTAGTATAAAAATTATATGTAAATCATAGCCTCAAATTTCAGCGAAATTCGGTCGAATTTCTGTCGAATATCGATATCCAGTCGAAATCGAAATTCGACCGAAATGACCGAAATGACCGAAATATGGGGGTCCTAGTACAAAAAATGACCGAAATGACCGAAATTTCGGTCGAAATTCCACCGAAATTCCATCGAAATTCTGTTTTGGTTGATATCGAAATGGTGACCGAAACCGACATTTAAGGCCTTGATGTAAATAAATAAACTATTATAAGATAAGCAAAGCTTTTAATTGTATTTATTACCTATTGAAATATAAATATGGAAGCGAATCGATAATCAGAATAATAAAATAAAGAAATAGAAACATGGAATGCTCAGATTTATGAGGAACCCTACACTGTGAGGAGCTGGATGAAACCACAGGAGAATGTCTCAAAGGGCCAGATCGTTTATCGCAATCTCTCAATGAGTTCAAAGGGCATGGGATTTTTATTTATCTCCACAGACAGACCGAAGTCCAACTGATAGTAGATGTGGGACTAAAACATGTGTGGGGGTAATTAGATCGGGGAGAGATCTATTGATTTACTGTATATCCCGCGGACACCGGATGATGGTACGGGTGGATAGAACTAGATGGCATGAATCTGCAAATAATAAACTCAAACAACCACATTGTTATGTAGCACTTTCAGACACAGATAAACAATCAAACCACAAGTGCATAAGGATTTAACGTGGAAACCTTCCTGGATAAAAATCACGACCTAAGTATCCTGACTCGGACTTTTAACCTGACCCATACGGGCCTTCCAGTAATCTGAGTTATTTACGCGAGCAACCCAAATATATTACAACATAAGTTAATTACGCGACCAGCTCAATCGTATACAATTAAAACAATGCTAATAACCTCAATATCAAGATAAATCTGCAACGAATGATATGAGGTAAAATTAAAACAATCTTACAAAGCGAGGAGTGTTTTCGTAAGAATCGATCGCAGAGAACCAGAGTTGTTGGAATGAAGAATGCAGCAGAAAATAGCTCATGAATCTTCTATCAAAATATAGACTGGAAAGTACAGAGATGGGAGCTTGTTGCTCTTGTTGTGTTTTGTAAAATGAGGTATGGGATCCTATTTATAGGTCTAAAGTTTCCATAGACATTGATTTTGAAAAAAGTAGCCGTTGTAAACAAATCGGGAATGAAATCACCTTTAAAATTCTTCCTCAGACGGAATATGATCGATCAGGATACAAAGGATGATCGATCTGAATCAAATGATCGATCAGGTGGATATTGATGATCGATCAGAATCACAATATAATCGATCAAAGATCAAAAGTGATCAATCAGAAATATAACCGACGTAATTCAAATAATGATTGATTAGGGATCGATTAGGTGTAATCAATCAAGTATGAATGGTTGATCGATCAGCTTGACTCTTTGGCATGTAAGTCGAATGCAATGCATGATTAGAGGACTTTTACAATCTACGATAATTACATAATGCAGGACTCAATAAAAAAATATGGATCTTTTTTCTTGAGATTGAGATCCTATCTTGAGCTTGAGCTGAAGTTCCTTAGCTATGAACTCCTTTGAGCTTCTTAGCTTCTTCTTCACCTAAGCATGAGCTACTCAGTCTTGAGCTTGTTCTTGATCCAGTAGCTTTCCTGATCTTGACCTAGCGATAAGTTAATTGCACAAACTTCGACTAACAACACAAGTTTTGTCATCATCAAAATATGCATGCTCACATATTAACAATCTCCCCACTTATGCACACACTCACAAGATCCAATTATCCATCTATTACATACTCTTACACTCTTCCTCAAGTTGTAGCTGAGAAAGTTGCATCTTGCAATAAGAGAAAATATACAATGCATCTTCACTGGTTACATCTGAGAGAGATGTGGATAGAGATACCCCACTTGGATGGGGATAGAGATACCTCGTTTGAAGTAGCTGATGCAAGTAGAAAACCTCGCTCGAGGACAGATCTACGATGATCAGGTCACTTGGAAAGAACATCAGGCATGCATGTAGTAGTCGCTGCGACAATCAGGTCGTGTCTGAAGTAGAGTCATTGTAAAGGAAGAAGTCCAACGCAAAGTAGTAGAGACACCCCTACGAAGTAATCGATGCTCGGTGATGATGTATGATAGTATAATAGTCTTGAGTGTTGGTCTGTTAATCGTGGACGAGCATTAGAAGTCATGTGGATACATCTCAAGAAGAAGAATTTATACCTTATCTAACTCATCATTTCTCTCATACTTGATAGAATGAGAGCGTGGGTCATCAAGTTGGGAGAAACCAAAAATAAAGCATGTATTTTTTTCCTTTTTTCGTACTTTTGTACGATAGCCTTTTTTTCAAAAAAAACACTTTTTAACCGTTCATCTTTCTACTCTTCATTTCTCCTTTATTTCAAAACCAGCAACCCAATTGGGCTAAGAACAACTCGAGGTCCCTCTTCTTTTTAGCGGGTTCTTGGGCTCAAAAATAGGAGACAAAACATGCCTTTTGAACAAAAGATAGCATAGTTGTCCCAATTTCTTTTCGATTAGGGCAACCAATAGGGAACCCATCACATGGGCTCCATTGATGCACCATCGCCACAAGGATCGATCGCCCGGAATGAAAAGCATCACCTCCCTGATTTGGGTGGCTCTTGCACCCTCTCTGCCTGAGATGGAGTGTGGTGTGTAAGGCTGAAAAAGGAGGTTACGCCCTCTAGTGTTCAGGAAAGCGACTGAGTAAATCGCATACTCGGCTGCATACTCGTACTCGGTAGCCTTGCCGCTCCGACTATGGTGAAACGACCATGTATGCGGGTTGACCCGCATACTCGGCCGAGTATACCCCTTATGTGACCGCCTACTCGGACGCTTTTCTAATAAATATTTTTTTAATATCTGCATAATAACATAAAACTGCATACTCCCCGCATAAAACCGCATACTCTCACGCATAAAACCACATACTCCCCGCATACTCTCTCGACTGAGGATATTAACATAATATTAAATTTTTATTTATTTTTTTAATAATAGAATTACGAAACTGCATAAAACCGCATACTCTCTGCATACTCTCCTGCATACTGCATACTCTCTATGCAGTGACCCCTTCGACTGAATAGCGCATAACACTTTCCTAAACATTGGCGCCCTCCGCCGAAGGGACTAGCACATGTTGGTGTTGCTTGGAGAAGTAGCAACAAAGGCCTGGAGAGGTAGAGCACCACCTACACGAGGGAAGGGTTCGCAGCATGATGTGCCAGGATGTACAAGGAAAAGGGCAAAGCCGAGCAGGGGCATTGCCATAGGATCATCGCGTACGAGGCCCTGATCATCGCGTACGAGGCCCTGAAAGCTACTTCTTCTCTTTTTCTTCTTCCTCTTTTGTTTTTTACATGGCCCCATAGATGGATGATATTTAGGATTGCCATCGTAGGAACCCTCCTTTCATCTCACCACCCCCGATTGGGGTTTCTGAAGATCGTGTATGCATGTGCGCCGCTAGGAGTTTGTAGGGATCACGCAAAAGGGGGATGATGATGGAGGGTGGCTCCGCCTAAAGCATGGTGGAGATGAATCCACCACGGAGGTGGGGTCGTGCTTTCTCGTCGCGGTAGAGGCGTGAATGTAGAGAAGATTCCCTCTAAGGCAGTGATGCCAAGAGTCGGAGTTGGCAATAGAAGCCAGCCTGGGGAGGTGTGGCTTCTTCTTCGACTGGAGGCAGACAAATAGCACCTAAGATCTAGGGTTCCGATGAACGATCCCTAGCCATTGTCGTCGGGCGTATCTTAGGGTTCCATCAGGAACCCTAGAACTCTTCTCGAACTTGAATAAATGAACATAATAATCTTCAAGAATAAAATTCACAATCGAAACTCAAGCCATAGAATCGAACTCCTCATACCATGTTGAAATATAAACGTGTAAGTGAATGATGCATAGGGGATTGAGATAACCAAGTCCATGTTGGGAAGCCAGTTCATTACAAAGGGGATTGAGATAACCAAGTCCATGTTCTGGTATATGTTGATGATCTGGTATATGTTGATGACATATTGGTTACTGGAGATGATGCACAGGGGATTGAGATAACCAAGTCCATGTTGGGAAGCCAGATCATTACAAAGGATCTAGGCACAATACGATATTTTCTGGGGATAGAGTTTGCAAGAAATGCACAAGGAATGGTGATGACTCAAAGAAAATATGTCACCGATTTGCTAGTTGAAACAGGAATGATTGGATGCAGACCTTCAAGTACACCTATGGACCCGAGCATGAAGCTGTACGATGATGATACCGAGGAGGTGGACAAGAGAAGGTACAGAGAAATGGTGGGTAAGCTCTTATACATCACTATAACTCGACCGGATATTGCCTTTGCAGTAAACCGGGTGAGTCAATTCATGGAGCAGCCGAGGCAAGTTCATATGGATGCCTTGTACATGATATTGAGATATCTGAAGTCTTCCCCAGGCACAGGGTTGCTATTCAAGAAAGATACAGATCTGTCTATTTCAGCTTGTGCAGATTATGCAGGATGTCCAAGGGATCGTAAGTCTACTTCTGGATTTGCTATCTTCATAGGAAGCTCTTTAGTCTCTTGGAAAAGCAAGAAGCAGACTGTTGTGGCGAGATCCAGTGCCGAATCCGAGTACAGAGCCATGGCACAGGCAAGCACAGAAATGATGTGGGTTAAAGCAGTCTTAGAAGATCTGAATGTCGATGTCCCCTTGCCTATGAACCTTCAATGTGATAATCAGGCAGCATTATTTATTGCCAACAATCCAGCCTTCCATGAGAGAACAAAACACATCGAGGTGGATTGTCATTATACTAGGGACATGATTCAGAAGGGCTTCATTTCCACGTCTCATGTCAGTTCAGAGGACCAGACTGCGGACATATTCACTAAGCCATTGCTCAAAGGACCTTTCCAGAGATGTTCTTCCAAGCTGAGCATGATAGATATCTATGCTCCATCTTGAGGGGGAGTGTAGAGACTTATTTATGTTGCGTACTGTTTCACAATTTCTATTTATATATTGTGCGTCACTGTAATTTACCCAAGGGCTCTCTCCCTATATAAGAGACCCGAGGGCTCTATGGAATAATCATCTGAGTATTCTTTTACCCTAACAATAATCAGAATAATAAAATAAAAAATGAAAACATGGAACGCTCGGGTTTTATGTAGAACGCTACTCCCACAGACTGACCAAAGTCCCATTG
This sequence comes from Ottelia alismoides, assembly GCA_037367405.1. Lineage (NCBI taxonomy): Eukaryota > Viridiplantae > Streptophyta > Magnoliopsida > Alismatales > Hydrocharitaceae > Ottelia > Ottelia alismoides. Next base: position 1,045,615 of record JAZKJV010000779.1, read on the forward strand.
ATAGTAGATGTGGGACTAAAACATGAGTGGCGTAATTGGATCTTGGAGAGATCAAATTACTCATCTATTACATACTCCAACAAATACTTTATTTTTAATTTTTTCTATAATTATTTTATTTATATTAGAATTCGGTGTTGCATATGATGATGTTGTTGAGGAAGCAAGGGAGAAAGGAGCTCGAAGCAGTTTGTGGTGAGACTTTTATCTTTAACAAAGGGTGTGGTTGTGGTAAAGGCGACAACACAAGGTTGACGTGGGTGTCGCTGCTATAAGGACAAAGATGAAGTTGGTGGAATTGCTTGGTTCTTGTTGGGAGAAAATAATAACTTGCGTATTCATGAGGCCCTAGGGTTCTCTTATATAGAGAGAGAGAGACATGTTGAGTAAATTACATAATGAAGACGGAAATAATACAAAATACATAAAAGAGATAAAATATAAATGATATCTCAATACTCCCCCTCAAGCTGGAACGTAGATATCAATTATGCTCAGCTTGGAACAACATATCTTGGTAAGGCCCTCTGGCTAGGGCCTTGGTAAGTACATATGTTGCCCGATCTCCTGAGCTAACATGAGTAGTGGAGATAAGGCCCTTTTGTATCATGTCTCGAATGTAGTGACAGTCTACCTCGATATGATTGGTCCTCTCATGGAAGGATGGGTTGTTGGCAATGAAGAGAACAGCCTAGTTGTCACATTGGAGGTGCATGGGAAGAGGCATCGCAACTGTTAGTTCAGTAAGAACAGATCTGACCCACATCATCTTTGTACTAGCATGTGTCATGACCATGTATTCTGATTCTGCACTGGATCGGGCAACCACGGTTTGCTTCTCTTCCCTATAAACACTACAAAGCCAGAGGTAGACTTCATGTCCTTGGGACACCCTGCATATTGCATCTGCACAAGGTGTAACGGCAAAGGTTAAACCTTTGCTTAATAGAAGATCGGTGCTAGGTGAGGCCTTCAGAAACCTCAAAATCATATGGATTGCATCCATATGTGCCTGTCTAGGTTGCTCCATGAACTGACTCATTTTGCTTATTGTAAAGGATATATTTGGTCTGGTGATGGTCACAAATAGGAGCTTCCCAACAAGCTCCGTGTACCTCCGCAGTGTCATCATCTTGTCTACCTCCTCAGTGTCATCATCATACAGCTTCATGCTCAAGTCCATGGGAGTAGTAGCATGTCTCAAAGAGAAGATCTATAACATACGTCCTTTGGGTCATCACAAGATCTCGTTGGTTCCTGGCAAACTCCAATCCAAGGAAGTAGCGTAGAATACTAAGGTCCTTGTCACAAACTGTTGACTTAAAAAGTCCTTAGCAGCCCGAATACCATGCTCATCATCCCATGTAACAATGATATCATCAACATAAGTAAGTACGGTAATTGTACATCTCTGAGTCCAGTGAACAAATAGTGAATGATCGACTGTCGATCTCATGAATTCTTGTTGCTCTATCAAGTCTGAAAGCTTCGGTAACCATGCTCTTGGACTCTTCTTAAGGCCATAGATCGCCTTGTGAAGCCAGCAAACCTTCTGACACTCCCCTTCAGCATCGAACCCATATGGTTGCTGCATGTAGACCTCATGTAGGTCACCATAGAGAAAAATGCATTCTTCACATCTAGCTAGTAGAGGGGTCAATCCTGTATCACTACAATAGAAAGAATAATACGCAGTGTAGAATGTCAGGCTAATGGAAAGAAAGTATCCAGATAGTCCACCCCATATGTCTTGGCGAACCTGCGTTCTGCAAGTCTCGCTTCGTAGCAATCTATACTGTCATATGCTTGGTGCTTCACCGTAAATATCCAATTGCATCCAACAACAGTTGTGTTAGAAAATAGGAAGCGGAAGCGTAAACATGGAATAAGAATAAAGAAAATAAGAATGCGGGATTTAACATGGAACCCTACTCCGTGAGGAGCGGGATGAAACCACGGGAGAAGCCCTCAAAGGGGCATATGCTTCATTGCTTTTTCTCAATGGATACAGGAGGTCTGGGGCTCCTTATATAGCCTCTCCAGAGCCTCCAAGTCCCACCACTAGACGATGTGGGACTAAACACATGGATGGGATAAATGGATCCTGGAGGTATCCATTTACCCATCTACAACTCATGGACGCATAACCAAATACTCTAACACTCCCCCTCAAGATGGAGCATGCAATTCTCAGCTTGGACAAATAGAATGAAACTCAACTCTACGCTACAAGACACTACGGACAATATCAACCCAACGCGCACATTGTTGCAGTCGAGGACATTGCTTCTCATGCAGTGCAGGTGAGGAGGACAAACGGGCTGGAGTGTGAGTCTGCTGAATCTCCTCGTCGGAGAGCATGCGCTCTGAACTGCGCCTGCCAGAGTCGCTGCAACTGGAAATGAGTCTCCTCGTTGAAGTACTCTGGTCCGCCACAATAATGTGGACAACTGCTCCATCTCTGAAAAAGGGTCGAACTGAAAAGGTCGTGGTTGTGCAATCCTCGTCGGAGTCCACGGTCGCTGGAAAATGGAGTCTGAAAATAGTCTCCTCATCGGAGAACTGGGTCCCTCCCATCTGGCTCAGAGAATGGTGCACTGCTCCGATGTACCTATGATACCACATGAAAAACCTTGCCAACATGACATAGGGAATGGTCCTCTACTCTAGAGTCCCTATGGATCACATGAAAACTCTGGCCTACAAAACAAGAAAGGATGGCGACCACGAACAAATGATGGCAACATATGCTCATCTGAAATAAGACTGCATCCTTGTGTGTGTCTGAAACTGAGGACTCGGAAGACAATCGTCGAGTCTGAATAATCTGCTGTAGAGTCTGAACGAATGGCTGGTCTGGAAATCTGCATCTGGTATCTGAATCTGGAACACAAGACCTGTGACTCTACATATACTCCCCCTTTCTCCCATACTTGTCGGAAAATGACATCGACAAAGTTGGGAGAAGACAAGATAAATTGGGGTACAAAACAAAACCACTTAGGTAATCAAACATTTGTCGGCTTCTCAAACATTCATCATTTTTTTGAAACATTTTTAACTTTAGCGTACGGCTTTTTACTTTGTACGCGCCTCTTTCTCTCTTTTTTTTCTCAAAAAATACTTGCGTACGTTTTTTTTTTTGCAAAACTGTGCGTACGGCTTTTTTTCCTTATACGTGTTTCTTTTTTCTTTTCTCTCTTTTTTTAAACAAGCACGGCCCACTTGGGCCATCACCTCCCTCTCCCCTTTTCTTACACAGCACAACCCACGTGCTTAAATAATTTTGTAAATGGAGCACGGGGCTTGTTAGGTTCCCATCGATTGGGAACCCCCTTTCGAAATGTCGCCCCGCGTGAGGAAATCTGGTGTCGCCGAAGACCTGGGGGTACAAGGGCTCCGGTCTCCTGAAGTGTTGCCTGATGTCGGGGTGCCGCCTGGGTTCTCGGAGGAGACGGCCTGGAGTTTCGCGTTGGGTTGCGAGGAGATGCGCGCAAGTCTTGCGAGAGGATGCTGCCTGGGGGCACCGCCGTCGCTGGAGGTTGCGTGAGGACTGTGGAGGATCTCACGGGTCTGGAGGGTCCGCCCGATGGAGGTGGTGGCCTTGCGCCTGGGAGAACTTTGTTGGGTGTCTTGTCGCGCGAAGGGCTAGGGCGCAACCGCCGGATGGAGGTCATCGAAGAGGGCTGCCTTGTGAGACGCGGCCAGGGGAAGCTTCCAGGAGCGCAGAAGACGATGAAAAATGTGTCCACCTTAGGGCTTGTCGTGCCGAGATGGGGAAGCCGAAGGTTCCGTCGTGAAGGAGATTTTGGAACAGCACCGCTTGGATGATGCGTGCAACCGCTCGCTGATGGAGCAGAAGAGGTCTGAATAACTTCTCAGATCGCGAAGGAGCCCTTGTGAGCTACGCACGAGAGATGAGGGCTCCGCCTCTTGGAGCCTTGGCGGCCAGGGAACGCTGTAGTTGCTTGGAAGACGAGGAGATCTCTGCAACGGAACCAAGATCTTGCTGCCTTATAACTAGGGTTTCTAAAAAACCCTTAACTTGAACTTGATCTAAAGTAAAATCTCAGCAAAATCTTCAAGAACATAATAACAAATCTCGAACAATAATAAAGAACACAAAATTCCTCGAGAATCGACCCGCTCTGATACCATGTTAGAAAATAGGAAGCGGAAGCGTAAACATGGAACAAGAATAAAGAAAATAAGAACGCAGGATTTAACGTGGAACCCTACTCCGTGAGGAGCGGGATGAAACCACGGGAGAAGCCCTCAAAGGGCATATGCTTCATTGCTTTTTCTCAATGGATACAGGAGGTTTGGGGCTCCTTATATAGCCTCTCCAGAGCCTCCAAGTCCCATACGATGTGGGACTAAACACATGGATGGGGTAAATGGATCCTAGAGGTATCCATTTATCCATCTACAACTCATGGGCGCATAACCAAATACTCTAACAAGATGCTCATGTAGGAGCTGCAACAATGCTCCAAGTGCCACGCTACTGTAGCGCAACCATCTCTTCCTCCATGGCAAGATGCCACTGACTATCTCATATGGTCTCCTGATATGTGTATGGTATTTCCACGATTGATAATACTACGTCAAATCTCCTAAAACCCTCTAAAGTTATGCTCAAGGAGACATGAGCTCAAGAGGATATGTAGCACAAGTACGTCTCAGCTTCCACAGAACAAAAGGCACATCTAGACCATCTTCCACTTCATGAACCTGTAAACTACCCTCCTAAGGGGGCACCTGCTCATCCTGTAAAGCATCGTGTTGCATAAACAACTCAATAGTACCATCATTAGAAACAATGTGCTCATTACATACCTGAGGCATGTTGGATGATGGGGAAGGCCCATGAGTAGGGGGAACAATATGAGACCTGTGAGTAAACACACATGGCAAAAATTACATCACAGTACTAGGTGGTGATCCAGGGGCAGCCACATGAGCAGGAGGAGGTATTGGAGGTGGTGGATAGAGTAAGTACTGGAGATGGTGGAGTCGTAGGAGGTGGCATGTATACCTCCTCACTAGAGTCAGATGGAGCCGACCTATCACCTATAAGATAAAAATACATAACTTAAAGAAGGTGACATCATCACTGGCAAAGTATTTCCGTCGAAGCAGATCAAAACAACAGTACCCCCTCTGGGTACGAAAGTAGCCAACAAAGACACACTTGACAGCTCTAGAGAGAGCTTGTCATGACCAGGTGTCAAATTGTGAACAAAGTCTACAAAGACAAACACTCGGGGTGTAAAGGAGAACATGTCCTTAGGTAATATAATCGAGAAAGGAACATTTTCCCCTAAAACAGAAGATGGCATACGATTTACCATGTAGCAAGCTGTGAGGACCGCACCACCCCAGTAAGAGTGAGGGGCAAGACTCCGAATCAAAAGAGTTCGGGTCACATCGAGAAAATAATGGTGTTTGCATTCGGCAACACCGTTCTGTTGGGATGTGTAGGGACATGAGGTTTGGTGTACGATGCTAAGAGATCTGAGGAACTCAGATAGCTGTAAAGTGCAGAACTCTAAGGTATTGTCAAATCACAAATACTTGACAGTAACAAAGAAAATATTCTTTATTTCATTAATAAAAATTTTAATGACAGACGCAAATTTAGGCTTATTTTTTAACGTAAAGTCGTATAGAATAGTCATCCACAGCAACAAGACCAAAGAAGTGTCCCTGGTGATCAGGAACACGACTCGGACCCCAAATATCTAAGTGAATAAGTTCAAATAATTGAGTACTTCTATGACTCTGATGACCAGGAAAAGAAGAACGGTGATGCTTCCCAAGCTGGCAAGCCTTGCACTGGAAAGAAGATTGCATGGAAATCTGTGAAGGATATGAAACAGATTCTCCAAAGGAAGGTGGCCAAAACAAAGATGCCACACGTACAGTGATACTGGTCTAGTAGGAATAGTAGAGGCACCAGCATGAGGACGTTGGACTAATCTGTAGAGCTCCTGCTGCTCACGACCACATCCAATCACCCTGCTCGCGAGTATGTCTTGAAACACAAGAGAAGAAAGGTCAAAAATGGCACGACAACAAAGATTTTTCATGATCTGACTAATAGAAAGCAAGTTCATCTCGAAATCAAGAGCAAATAAAACATTCTGTAGGTGCATGGATGGCATCAAATGCACCTCCCCATGTTCTGTGATGGGTAAGTAAACTCCATTCGCAATGATGATCATATACCGAGGGGTATAGAGCTGTAGGAATTGAATTGGGCTATGTCTCTGTTGGAGTATAAGTTGTATGTGTCAGTTATGAGGGAGATGGGTAAATGGATCCCTTCAGGATCTATTTACCCCATCCAACAGTTTAGTCCCACATTGTCCAGCAGTGGGACTTGGAGGCCCTGTGGAGGCTATATAAGGAGCCCCAGGCCTCCTGTATCAGATGAGAAAGTCAATAGACAAACATGGCCCTTTGAGGCCTTCTCCCGTGGTTTCATCTCGCTCCTCACGGAGTAGGGTTCCACGTAAAAATCCCGCATTCTTATTTTCTTTTTCTTTATCCATGTTTTCATTTCCGCTTCCTATTTTCTAACATGGTATCAGAGAGGGTCGATTCTCGAGGATTTCAAGTTCTTTATTTTTTTCGAGATTCGATTTTATGTAAATTATTGAAGATATGTTCTTGGAAGATTATTGCGGCAGATCACACTCTTTTCAAATATTGTTAATGATCCAGGGTTTCTGAACCCTAGATCGGTCGTTCTTCATGTAGCAGCGGCACTGGCGTGCTCATCACCAGGTTCCAGATTTTATTCTAAGGTTTCAGGATGAAACCCTAATGCCTGATTCCGCCTCCTATGCGGGCAAGAAGCCTCGGGGGAGTCCCTTCAATTCCAGTGCATCTCCAAGAAGACTAGGCGCGCAGGAGACAGTGCATCGTGCGCAACCAGCCTCGCACCTTCTCGCGCCCTGCCAGGCGCGCATAGGAAGTCACCTTCCTCCAAGGCATCTCCCCCTCTCGCGCAGGCAGTCACCTTCCTCCAAGGCATCTCCCCCTCTCGTGCAGGCAGTCACCTTCTCGCGCCCAGCCATGCGGCACAACCCGCGACCTCCAGCCTCATCGCGATATCCAGGTCGCTAGGCGATGCTCCTATGCGTGCGTGCTCCGTGATGGCCCCGTTGCTCCTCCCGTTCGCGCAGGCACGCGAAGTTCTCCTCCAGCGCCTCCAGGCGACGCAGCCGTGCCTCCAGGCAATCCACGTGCACCTCTTCTCGAGCGCGACTTCAAGGCAGCGTCGCGCCCCCACCCTCCGAGCCCGTGCGCCTCCTGCCATCCTTGATCCTCGCACATGAGGCGATAATCCACCAGGCGCATGTTTTATGCGGGGCGACGGCGGCGTTTGCGAATGAAAAAGAGGGTTCCCAGATGGGGAACCCTAAACCAAGGGGTCGTTTTAAAAAAATTGTGGGGGGACTGTCGTGCATGCGTTGAAAAAAAGGGGAGAAAGAATATTGGGTCCAATTGGGCTCGGAAAAAAATGCATGTTGTTGCGAAGAAAAAAAAGGGGCGCGTACAAGAAAAAGCCATACGCATATGTTAAAAAGAGAGAGGAAGAGAGATATTTCAAAAAAAGGTGAAAAGCCGTATAAAAAGGAGGGGGTTGAACGGCTTAAAAAAATTTGCAAAAAAAAAGGGAGAGAGAGCCAAAAAAATTGAAAGGGCTTTAAAAAAAAGGTGTGACGGCTTAAAAAAGAAGAAGAAGAAGAAGAAGAAGAAGAAAAACCGCAAGAAGTTTTAAGTGATGTTATGACCCCTATTTATCATGTCTTCTCCCAACTTTGTCGATCATTTTCCAACAAGTATGGGAGAAAGGAGGAGTATTATGTAGAGTCACAGGTCTTCTCCAGATTACAGATTCTTAGACCAGCCAACCAGCTGTTCAGACTCTACAATTTTCAGATGAAGATTTTCATGCGCAATTCCATACTCGAAGTTCAGATTCCGAGCCCGGTTTGATGCGTAGTTGTTCAAGACTCGACAGATTGGTCAGAGTCAAAGTTCGAGGCACTATAAGTAGAGAGGCCCATGTTCGAGTTCTCCAGAGAGAGACTCCAATTTCAGACACGCACGAGTACGCGATCTTTTCAGATGAGCACATGTATGCCATCAGTTCAGAGGTCCCCATCCTTTCTTGTTTTGCAGGACAGAATTTTCATGTGAGCCATAGGGACACTAGAGTAGAGGATCATTCCCTATGCCATGTTGGAAAGGGTTTTCATGTGGTATCATAGGGACACTAGAGCAGTATACCATTCTCTGAGCCAGATGAGAGAGACCAATATCTCCGATGAGGAGACTATTTTCAGACTCCATTCTCCAGCGACCGTGGGCTCGAACGAGGATTGCACAGCCACGGCCCTTATTCAGTTCGGCCCTTTTTAGAGATGGAGCAGTTGTCCACATTATTGTGATGGGCCAGAGTACTCCGACGAGGAGACTCATTTTCCAGTTGCAGTGACTCTGACAGGCGCAGTTCAAAGCACATGCTCTCCGACGAGGAGATTCAGCAGGCTCACACTCCAGCCCATTCGTCCTCACCTGCACGCAACGTCCTCGACAGCAGCAGTTGTGCGCGTTGGGTTGATGTTGACACGATTTTATGCGATTTAAAAAGTTGTTTTACCACGTCGTTGTTGTCCCACACAAAACCGCAATCAAACAAATAGTATTACAACTACGAGCACGATCAAAGTACAGAAAAAATGTACGCGGCAAGTAGAGGATCGAATCCACAGAGTCCAAGCAAATTTGCGATATTTGTTCTTTCAAGCTTAATTAGAATTTTAATCCATGGTGACGATAAAAAGATGTGAATTTTTGAAGAGACGATGCAATCTACAGTGAAAGTACTTCCAAGAACTTATAGTTAACGAATGAGGGTATGCATGCAACTAAATAAAACAACGGGAGCCGAATTGCAAATTAAGATGAAAGAAATAAGAGGTCACTTGCAATGTTTCAATAAAAAAAGTGGAATGTAAAACTTGCGATGAATTCATTCAAAGAAAACTTAGAGATGAAAAGAGACCTTACAAAATAAAAATGCTTTCAAGTTCAATTCTAACAAAACCAACTAGTGTAAAAATGCAAGAGAACTTATAACATAAGAGTTGTTTCCTTCCAACTTCAACTTAAACAGATTAACCAAGGGAATAAAAATGCAGGAGACAAGTAATAGGGAGGAGAAATGCTTCTCTATCCTGATGCGGAATGAAGACGATGTCAACGACGATGGAGACGGGAGCGTGAGCTGCTAGATGCGTGAGTAGGGAAGTGCGGGCTGAAGTGGCGGAGAACGGTGGTGCGTCGGTGACGTGCAGGCTTGGATGCACAGCTGCGGACTCCAACAAGGTGGCACTGGTGGATGAACGCGTGCGAGGAGGTCACAAGACAGCGGCCGAAGGCGTGGACTTGCACCCTCGCAAGGGTGACAGTAGCTGGGCGCAAAGAAGGATGCGCGCAAGATGCGGGGGCACCGGTGCGCGGTGTTGCTGTGCGTCGAGGTCGCGGGAGAGAAGCTTGAGCGAAGGAACAGTAGAGGTGTGGGTCAGGCTAGCCGTGGGCTGGAGAGGAGGACGCTCCCCACGCCAGGGGAGTAGTCGTTGGCCGCTGCACTTCTTGCCTGCATGAGAGAATAAGAGAGGGAGGAGAGGGGTGCGTGAATGAAAATGGATGGGAGGAGAGAGAGAGTGCGTGAGAAGAAAATAGAAAGGGGAGGAGAGGAGTGAGATAGAGTGCGAGAGAGAGCCCCCATGAATGAGTTTGCATGGGTTTTTATACTAGCCATATACGCCCCTTCAATATGGAATGAGGAGTCACATGCATGCATGACAAAATTAATAAATGCATTCATGTATGTATGGAAAGTTGCATGGAAAGGACGGCTCTTTTTTCATGGAGAATGGGAGAGATGCATGTACGTGAGTTACACTAGGCATGATATTAAAGAGAGGAGATTTTGCACTATCCCCCCTCTCCATTTCTTTCCAAAAAATGTTCAATGAAATGTAAGGCCATCAATGTGCTAGTTTGTTGATTAAACTCCATGACATTTTCAATTCTTTTGAGATATATTAGAGTAGAGGGAATTTCTTCACGGTGGTGTATTAGCAAGAGTGATCATCGACTTTGGTAAAATAATACTTCCCATCATATAACCATATAGTACATATTATTGAATAATTCATCTGGATGCAGAATCATGAATGTATTGATTTTATTCTGTATAATTAAGAGGTTTTCTCTTGATGTGTGCATGGAATAAATTAGACATAGATTATGCGACTTTAGAGTTTGTAAATCAAGAATTGATATTATCTTCCACATAATTTAAGCATGTTATCACAGTATATCAAGTAATCATCACACCCCCATACTTAAGTCTTGCTAGTCCCGAGCAAGAGTAAGATAACTAATAATGAAGGATAGGAAAATTAGCCAAGGTAGATCTGGTGAGGGTTTGAAGCAGACACTCCCACAAAGTCTTTGAGTTTTCAGTTCCTAACCGCACAAATACACAAACTTCAGTAGAGTCGACCCATGGATTAATGATTTGTTCGAATAGTCGACTTGACTCAAGTTTTATAGTTTCAACAGTCTCTCAGTTCCAACAAAATCAGACATGGTTTCAGAAGGTCGATCAAGTCAGCTCATCCCTAAAAAAACATGTATTCTCTTTAACCTTGAGTGGATATAAACAGTGTTAGTGATAGTTTTAGCTTTCGTAAGTCAAGAGAACGAGCTATCAACACAATCTATCGAGGTACCGAATGATTCCCTATACATATAGCCTCAGTCCTCACCTAGATTCAGGCATATTCTCCTTTCACCCAAGTATGTCACCATAGAAAAAATAGGTCATAGTTTATTGGAGAATAGGACTTAATTTCGGGGTTTTCCGTAGACCGATTTGGTCTGTTGCTCTCATTCTTTTCCTTTTGCAGAGCATAACCCTGGGCCTCTTTGGGCCTCTTTTAAAAATTTAGGTAGCATCATTGGGCTGCTACCACGGCTTTTTGGTGGAGAAGGGTTATTTGGTGGTCTTCTTTCCTTACTTTTGCTTCGTATATCTTTGCATGATTGGTGGTTTTTGGTATTTGTATTGTGATATGCCTTTTTGTGGTGTTTTTGTTTTGGATTTGGCATCAAAAGGTAGTATCGGCTTAATATTGACTTTGGAGGCATGATACTGGCTTAATTGCTGACATACTTAGACTAGAGAGATCATGTTTCCCCTGAGTCAAGTTCCTTCACTGACTATAGATAAGGTTCAGGCATTGGCACAACCAAGAGGACAACTCCTCACCTCAACTAGATTGTAAGTGTATCTCGTAAAATAAACTCAATCAAGCTAAGTGTAATGTGCAGTTGCTTAATATCCACTGAAGAGTTTAAGAGTGCTACTAGTTTCTAAGGTGATCTAATTAGATACAGAAATTCATTCACCAGTAGAGTTAATGGAACTGAGAGAATAAAGTCCATATGGACCTGAAGAAAGCTTAAAAACTCAGGCCTAGTATAATTCTGATGAAGTTAAGTGGATTAGGGTCAACTCAACCTCAGTCTATGATTTATGCAGTGAAGATCTGATTTCTCAAAATAGGATAAAACTAGGAAGGATGTATCTTTGGTGGTTTTCTTACTTTTGAAAATATTTTTAGGGGAATTTTTGCAAAAGAGAGTTTTTTTTGAAAGAGTATGCAATTTTGAAAAACTATGCAAACACCCCTGATACTTAACAGAAACCATGTCCTCATGGTGAAGACAATGTGCAATAGGAGGATCAGAAGGGATGTGAAATGTATTTTTGTTTTTTTTGTTTTGTTTTTTTTGGAATGTAATGCAGAGGGGTACCCCCATTCTTATCTAATGCAATGCAGTGAAAATAAACATGCGAGCTTTAAGATGAAAAGATACCTGTGAGGAGAGGTTCACGAGAGTGCATGATTTAACGCCTCAGCTTGGCGATTTGGTGGTTCATTTTTCCTGCAGAAGGTATGTTGTGCAGACATGCATAGGACCAGATGGTTCAACAACGGATTTTAGTCTTTGATCATTGACTCTGAAAGTGGCTTTAGTGTTTGGGTCAGAAATTTCTATCGAGCCATTATCGAATACTTGAGTTACAATGTATGGTCCTTTCCATTTCGATCTCAGTTTTCCTGGAAATAACTTCAGTTTTGCATCAAATAGCCATACTTTTTGATTTTCTTTGAATGTTTTCCTCGAAATGTTGGCATCATGCCACAATATGATTTTCTCTTTGTATAGCAGGTTGTTATCATAGGCTTGTGATCTCAGTTCTTCCAGTTCAGATAAGTCCAATAGTCTTTTCTTTCCAGCCTCATCATAATCCAAATGGCATTTCTTGATCGCCCAGAGTGACTTATGGTGGATCTCTACAGGTAGATGGCAAGGCTTTCCATAGACCAACCTATATGGGATCATTCCTAAGGGTGTATGGAAGGTTGTACGGTAGGCCCAAAGAGCAGTAGGTAAGTGTTGAGACCAGTCTTTACGATCAGAGCGGACAATTTTCTGGAGGGTGGTCTTGATTTCTCGATTCGACAGCTCGGCCATTCCATTAGTCTGTGGGTGATAGGCAGTTGAGACACGGTGTTCGACTCCATTTTTCTTGAGTAAATTCTTAACTGAAGCATTCAGATAGTGGGTGCCTCCATCACTAATGACCACCTTTGGCAATCCAAATCGAGAGAATAGGTCGTTCAAGAACTTGACAACGGTTGTGCTATCAGCAGCACGAGTGGGAATGGCTTCGACCCAACGAGAGACGTAATCAACAGCGAGAAGAATGTGTTGGTAACCATGTGATGTGGTGAAAGGTCTCATGAAGTCTATTCCCCAAGTATCAAAGATCTCAACTATATGTACGGGTTGGAGGGGCATCATGTTGCGGTGGGTCATCGTTCCATTAGTCTGACAGGCAGGACAAGATTGAGCAAAATGATGAGCATCTTTAAAGAGTGTGGGCCAGTAGAAACCACATTGTAAGACTTTAGCGGTTGTGCGCTTCCCTGAGTGGTCTGTGTAGATGATGATGTGGGATCCTAGGATGTAAGATCGAAATTTCTCTAAGGAAAATACCACAGCCAAAAGTTCTTTCTCAGTCACAGTGTAGTTCTTTTGAGCATCATCCAAAGTTTTACTGGCATAGTGAATGGCATAAGGTTTCCCATCTTTCCTTTGACCCAATACTGCCCCTACAGCATAATCAGATGCATCGCACATGATCTCAAATTCACAGTTCCAATCTGGGGTTGTAGGATGGGTGCTTCAGTGATGATTTTCTTTAGGGTTTTGAAAGATTCAAATGCGTCCTCAGTAAAAGTGAAGTCTTGATCTTTTTGCAGTAATTTCGTGAGAGGACGGGAAATTTTCGAAAAGTCCTTGATGAAGCGACGGTAAAAGCCGACATGACCTAGGAAGGACCGAACACCTTTGATGTTAACCGGAGGACTTAAATGGGTGATTGTCTCAATTTTTGATGGATCCACTTCCATCCCTTTCTTTGACACAACATGTCCTAACACAATCCCTTGTTTCACCATAAAATGTGATTTCTCCCAAGATAATATCAAGTTCACTTCAATGCATTTCTGGAGGACTCTATCCAAAAATCCCAGTGTTTCCTCAAAAGAGTCTCCAAAAATAGAGAAATCATCCATAAATACTTGCATAAAATCGCCGATCATATCAGTGAAAATTTCCATCATGCATCTTTGAAATGTTGCTGGGGCATTACATAGTCCGAAAGGCATGCGGCGGAAGGCATATGTTCCAAATGGACAAGTGAAAATGGTCTTGTCTTGATCTTCTGGTGCTATGGCTACTTGGTTATAACCGGAATATCCATCTAAAAAGCAGAAAAATTCTTTTCCGGCTAGCTTCTCAAAGACTTGGTCAATGAATGGTAATGGAAAATGATCTTTTCAAGTAGCCTTATTGAGTTTCCTATAATCTACACAGACTCTCCAAAGTGTAGCTACTCTGGTGGGTATGTCCTCGCCTTTCTCATTATTGACAATGGTTAATCCAGCCTTCTTGGGGACAACTTGGAGGGGACTAACCCAGGGGCTATCAGAGATAGGATAAATGATACCCGCACTTGCCCATTTATAGATCTCATTCTTCACAACCTCTCGCAGATTGGGATTTAACCGTCTTTGCATTTCTCGAGAGGGTTTACTATCATTTTCCAGATATATATGATGAGTGCAGAATGTGGGGCTTATTCCTTTTAGATCTGTTATCTTCCATCCAATGGCCCGAGAGTTCTTTTTCAAAACCTTCATTAGTTGGCTCTCTTGCATATGATTTAGGTTGGCATTGATAATGACTGGTAGAGTGTGAGCATCATCTAAGAAAGCATACTTCAGATCTTTGGTTAGTGGTTTTAATTCAACAGTGGTTGTTGATGGATTCAGAGTTGTAGTGTTTTCTGAGTCTATTACAGAAATAGTCTCAAATGGTGGTTCCATCATGGGCATGATCATGGTTGAGGTCAATGTGAGTTCAGAGTCTAATGTATCCCATCCATTATCAAGCTCATCAATTTCTTGTCCGGTGAGAGGGCATGGTGGAGCTTCTAGTCTAGTGCAAGATTCAGATTGTAGGTGGCAATTTCATGAGAAGTGTTTTTGTAAGTGGATCTAGAGGTGTTCAGACTAACCTCTAAAGGATCTTTGGTGAGATGGATGGGAGCAAAGTCATTTTGTATGTTGAGTACAGCACATTTTTCTATCCAACCACAGTCTTCAGTCTCAGAGTCAATAAAATTGGGTATGATCAGCTCAATAGGGACGGTTTTGCCATTGATTGAAAATTTGACTTTGCCCCCCTCATAATCAAAATGTGCCTTAGCTGTAGCTAGGAAGGGTCGTCCCAAAATGATGGGTGTTTCACTCAGTATGTTGGGGGAATCCATATCCATAACAACAAAATCCACAGGAAATTTATGTCCTTGCACTGTGACTATAACATCTTCAAGAAGTCCTATTGGTCTCTTCACAGTGTGATCCGCCATTTGTAAAATCATTGAAACAGGTTTCAATCTCCCTAAGTCAAAGTGTTCTAGGATGGCGGTAGGGAGAAGATTGATTGATGCCCCATTATCTAACAAGGTGCGCTCGAAGGTCAACTCACCAATCGTGCATTTAACCAAGGGTGCCCCTGGATCTTTTTTCTTAGGGGGCAGGAATTGGGAAATGGCATTTGATGTGGCTTGGGGAAGCACATACTTTTCTTCTTGGTTTTCCTTTGTCTTTTCTCTTGATTTCCTTTTTGGCGTGCATTTTTCCTTTAAGAAGCGGGAGAAGGTGGGGACTTGTTCGAGGGCTTTTAAGAGCGGGATTTCAATGACAATGTCCGAGAACAGTTTTTCTAACTCAGGATCGATGGTGGATGATCGAGGTTTTCTTCGGTGAAGAGCTCCGGGAAAGGGGATGGTTATGGTCGGGGAGGTAGGTGGGGGCATGGTTGTCTCAGTTACCATCTCTTCATCATTAATCTCTTCCTCAATTTCAATTTGATCCTCTAGCGGTCTGGTGAAGGCAGAAGTAGTTTTCCATTTCTCAGAGTGACCGCATTAGCAGATTGGTTTGGTCGGGATGGAGTTTTGAAATTTACATGATTTCTAGGTGCTTGTTGTGGGTTCCCTTGATTTGTCCTAGAAGATGTAAAAAATCCTTGACTCTGGTTTTGGAAACCAGGTGGTGAGGTGAAAGATCCGGCAGGTGGTGGAGTTTGAAGTATTCCAGATGAAGTAGCCTTGTTGGTGTTAGGATTGGGTAGCGGTTGAGGTGACAAGGCTGGGATGTATGACCTGATCTCGGCGAATTGACGGGCATTCTCAGAGTTGGCTTTTTGTTGAGCTTCAGTGGCCTGTTGTTGAGCTATAGCTAGTTGTTGTATTGCCTGAGCCAAGGCATCGAAGTTTACCACAGTGGTGGAGGGTTGAGTCACGGGCAGTGCTATCGGTTGTCTGGGTTGGGTGTGATTTTGGAAATGATAGTTGTTTTGTCTATTCCACCCAGAATTTGATTGTTCACTCCATGTGTTGTGGTTATTTGAATATGTTCCTCCTTGATTTCTCTGCACCCAATTCACAGTCTCAGAATTTATATCTTGATTATGGGTGAATGTGGTGTGGTCAACTTCATGGCTGGTGGGATTATTTATGGCCAATTTTTCTATGCCTTGAGTCATGAGGTTCATTTGTTTTGAGAGGGTTTCCCATTTGTCAGGATTTTCATTGCTAGATCTCTCATGATCAATGATATTGACTGTCCTCATGTTCCCACTGTATTGTTCAATTGAGGAACTATTCACCGAATTGTCAGCCATATTTTCAAATATAGTCCAAACAAAATGCTCATCACGGGTGATGTAATTTCCATCGCAGGAGCCATCAATCACTCTCTTAAATGATGTGTCTATGGCCTCATAAAATATCTGAACCAATTTCCATTTGGGGATTGCATGGTGAGGGCATTTCCTTTGTAATTCCTTAAAACGCTCCCAGGCTTCGTGGATGGGTTCTCTATTTTTTTGTGTGAAAGATGAAATAGCTTGTCTCAGGGCGTTGGTTTTTCCTATGGGAAAGTATTTCTTGATAAAAGCTTCCCTTAAGACATCCCATGAAGTGAGAGGGGTTCCGTAATTTCGAAGCCATTGGAGTGCTTTGTCTTTGAGTGAGTGGGTGAAGGCTTTCGTGTAGATGTATTCTTTTTCTACCCCAGGGATACTCATTGTGCCACAAGCAGATCGGAAATCTTGGATATGGAGAAAGGGATCTTCAGAGTCATTTTCATAGTATTTTGGGATTAAGGAGAGGGATGCGGGCTTAATTTCGAAGTCTCCTACTTCAGGCGGGATTTGGACCCAATAAACTAAGTCTTCTGCAGCCGGGTTGTAATGTGTGCTTATGGGCGGTGGTCGGATGAGAGGTGCTATGGTGTGGCGGATCGTCGTATTTTCCTCTCTCAATAGTTGCAGTTGATGCAGGATGAGGTCCATAGGACTTGGTCTTTCTTCTCCTATGTCTCCAAGGTCAGGTGAATTCTCAGTTGAAGGAGATGGGTTGGATTTTCTTCTATAAATCGGGTCGTACTCTAATGGTTGTTGCACTGGATTTTTCAGAGACCTATGACCTAGCATACATAGCACAATACACCAAACAATTTGTTGTTTCACTAACTCACACAAAAATTGCCGCAGAAGCGGTTATCTTTTCGATTTTAATTTAGTGATTCAACAAAAGTTTTCAGAGAAATTAGAGTCCTAAAGGATGATGTGGGTGTGGAAGATTGTGAGAAATCGATGTCCTAATCCGGCTGGGGGATCCAGGGTGCGGTACTCAGATCGAGGATCTTTTTCTTCCCACAAGAACCTGTGCCCAACGCGTCGAGGAGTTACGATCTCTCTCTGCAATTCCACGTAGCACCAGGGATTTTTGTCTCTATCCAAGGGTTCTATATGCTGGTGATTTTTGTGTCATACACGTGCATAAAACAAGCATTCAGAATTTTTCCGCTTTCTGCTCGGGCCACTGCGGTGGCCTTTCAAGCTTATCTTTTTAAATGATCAGTACACGATTTGATGGTCTTTGAATTAGATTATCAGAGGGAGAAGACTACAGAGATGATGCAATCAAGAAGTGTTTTTTAATTTTTTTTTCGATTTAAGTTCGGAGCGCAAACAAATGTAGGAAATTTTAAAAGCCTAAGATGCCTAAGAGAAAGATGGACTCACAGTGCCTGCACTTCTGCCGCTAATCCGTAATGTTTTGTCCTGCTGATGGCGAGCTTTTCCGAGAAGGGAGGGGGAAATTAAGATTACAAAAAAAAAATTCCAAATTACAAGTTTGCTAAAACAAAATGCATGAAAAGACAAGTAAATTTTTTCCTTTTTGAAGCCTAAGTACCTGCAAAACAAAAAAATGCACGGATTAGAAACTTGAAATTAAGTTAGAATGAAGAAGAAAAAATTGCAAACGTCGCTTAATCCCCGGCAACGGCGCCAAAATGTTGACACGATTTTATGCGGTTTAAAAAGTTGTTTTACCACGTCGTTGTTGTCCCAAATCAAACAAATAGTATTACAACTACGAGCACGATCAAAGTACAGAAAAATGTACGCGGCAAGTAGACGATCGAATCCACAGAGACCAAGCAAATTTGCGATATTTGTTCTTCTTTCAAGTTTAATTAGAATTTTAATCCATGGTGACGATAGAAAGATGTGAATTTTTGAAGAGACGATGCAATCTACGGTGAAAGTACTTCCAAGAACTTAAAGTTAACGAATGAGGGTATGCGTGCAACTAAATAAAACAACGGGGGCCGAATTGCAAATTAAGATGAAAGAAATAAGAGGTCACTTGCAATGTTTCAATAAAAAAGTGGAATGTAAAACTTGCGATGAATTTATTCAAAGAAAACTTAGAGATGAAAAGAGACCTTACAAAATAAAAATGCTTTCAAGTTCAATTCTAACAAAACCAACTAGTGTAAAAATGCAAGAGAACTTATAACATAAGAGTTGTTTCCTTCCAACTTCAACTTAAACAGATTAACCAAGGGAATAAAAATGCAGGAGACAAGTAATAGGGAGGAGAAATGCTTCTCTATCCGGATGCTGAATGAAGACGATGTCGACAACGATGGAGACGGGAGCGTGAGCCGCTAGATGCGTGAGTAGGGAAGTGCGGGCTGAAGTGGCGGAGAACGGTGGTGCGCCGGTGACGTGCAGGCTTGGATGCACAGCTGCGGACTCCAACAAGGTGGCACCGGTGGATGAACGCGCGCGAGGTCACAAGACAGCGGCCGGAGGCGTGGACTTGCACCCTCGCAAGGGTGACAGTAGCTGGGCGCAAAGAAGGATGCGCGCAAGATGCGGGGGCACCGGTGCACGGTGCTGTTGTGCGTCGAGGTCGCGGGAGAGAAGCTTGAGCGAAGGAACAGTAGAAGTGTGGGTCAGGCTAGCCATGGGCTGGAGAAGAGGACGCTCCCCATGCCAGGGGAGTGGTCGTTGGCCGCTGCACTTCTTGCCTGCATGAGAGAATAAGAGAGGGAGGAGAGGGGTGCGTGAATGAAAATGGATGGGAGGGGAGAGAGAGTGCGTGAGAAGAAAATAGAGGGGAGGAGAGGAGTGAGATAGAGTGCGAGAGAGAGCCCCCATGAATGAGTTTGCATGGGTTTTTATACTAGCCATATACGCCCCTTCAACATGGAATGAGGAGTCACATGCATGCATGACAAAATTAATAAATGCATTCATGTATGTATGGAAAGTTGCATGGAAAGGACGGCTCTTTTTTCATGGAGAATGAAAGAGATGCATGTACGTGAGTTACACTAGGCATGATATTAAAGAGAGGAGATTTTGCACTATCCCCCTCTCCATTTCTTTCCAAAAAATGTTCAAATGAAATGTAAGGCCATCAATGTGCTAGTTTGTTGATTAAACTCCATGACATTTTTAATTCTTTTGAAATATATTAGAGTAGAGGGAATTTCTTCACGGTGGTGTATTAGCAAGAGTGATCGTCGACTTTGGTAAAATAATACTTCCCATCATATGACCATATAGTAGATATTATTGAATAATTCATCTGGATGCAGAATCATGAATATGTTGATTTTATTCTGTATAATTAAGAGGTTTTCTCTTGATGTGTGCATGGAATAAATTAGACATAGATTATGCGACTTTAGAGTTTGTAAATCAAGAATTGATATTATCTTCCACATAATTTAAGCATGTTATCACAGTATATCAAGTAATCATCAGTTGATATTGTCCATAGTGTCTTATAGCGTGGGTTAAGTTTCTTTCTGTTTGTCCAAGCTGAGCATTGCATGATCCAACTTGAGGGGGAGTGTTGGAGTATAAGTTGTATGCGTCAGTTATGAGGGAGATTACCCCATCCAACAGTTTAGTTTATGACATATTTTGCCCGAGATTTTTCCCACATTGACCAGCAGTGGGACTTGGAGGCCCTGTGGAGGCTATATAAGGAGCCCCAGGCCTCCTGTATCAGATGAAAAAGTCAATAGACAAACACGGCCCTTTGAGGCCTTCTCCCGTGGTTTCATCCCGCTCCTCACGGAGTAGGGTTCTACGTAAAAATCACGCGTTCTTATTTTCTTTATCTTTATCTATGTTTTCGCTTCCGCTTCCTATTTTCTAACAGTCTCCACACAGATGGTGGGAAGCACCAGAGTCCACGATCCACTATGTCATATCTGCTCTGCTACAAGTGGTAAAAGCATATGTCATACCTGAGAAGCTTGAAGAGGCTTTAGCAGCAACTGCGACATCTGAGGAATTTGTAGTGGTGCAAGCAACATGAGTCATGATTTCCCGTATATAAGAGACAATATCATCAAGGCGTGGATCTGCCTGAGGAGCCGAAGTGTCTGAAGGCTTAATCTTCTATGTCCCTCAAGCAGATACGGGGTATCCATGCTTCTGATAGCATGTGTCTTTGAAGTGTCCTGGACGACAATACTAAGTGCAGGGGCTACGCTGACATCCACCTCCTCTGTGATGGGGACCACACCCTCTGAACTGCATAAAACCTCCCCTACCACGAGATGCATTCATTGTTGAGGTCTGTGTGGTGGCAACGGGTGGGACAAGAAGCATGTTAAGGCGACTGTAGGCCTCCTCCATGGGAGATATGGTCGTACATGTAAGGAGTTGTGCGTGTGCGGCTTCATACTCCAGATTCGGGGCTACTAAGAAAACTTCAACCATCGCAGAGTTTCTACATGCCATTTGTTGCTCCTTAGAAGTGGTGACATGCATGAAGCTGTGAAGTTTCTCAAACATGTCGCAAAGTGAAGAGCAGAACATATGTAGAGGACGGTCATTCTGCTTGGTCGTGTATATAACAAACTGTAGTTGAGAATCTTGGCCTTGTTCTACGCTTGGGCGTACATGGCTGCCAGAATATCCCACATCATCTTTACGGTGGGAAGGTTCACAATATCGTTGGCGATCTCTGTGGTGAGTGTCCCAAAGAGCCAAACATGAGCGTACGTGTCAACTTGCTTCAACGAAGCATTGTTCCTAGTCTTATCCGTCGGCTCGGATTTTTTCAGAATGTGCTCCTTCTGCGTGTAGACTCATACAACCATCCTCGTCAATCCTCGATCCGCTTTAGGGTCAAAAAACATGATTTAGAGGTCTGTAACCACATTTTTCTGTCAAAATCAGACTGTTTCATACCACAATTCAGTGTCGGATAGGAGATATAGTGACTCTGGGGATCCTATACAATCGGGAGGTGCGAGAGGTTGTGAGGGATTGCGCTACGGTGCACAGCAGCGGCGCAAAGGCGTTACGACGGTGTTGGAGTCGTTGTGGGCTGCGGCGGCAGCACTGAGGGGTGGCATGCGGAGCCCCGATGGTTGTTGTGATGGCGTACGAGGAGGTCGCGGGGGCGTTCGCGAAGGCTGGCAGGTGGGGTACTCGAACTCTGGTCTAGGATCGTCGCTCTGATACCATGTTGGGACAAAAGAATAACTTGCTTATTCATGAGGACCTAGGGTTCTCTTATATAGAGAACGGACCCGTTACGCAAATTACAAAATGAAGACGGAAAGAATAGAAAATACATAAAAGAGATAAAATATAAATGATATATTAGCCATGGGCTACAATTCCAAGAGCCTTCAAATCCAATGATTCGTTCTTTCAAGGCAATCTTGAGGTGGTCTTGTTCGGTCTTTTCAATGGGACGTGCCAACAACCCGGTTAAAGGTAGAGGTGCCAGCTGGGATGGAGTTCCCGTCAAAGGTGAAGGTGATGGGAAGGAGCTTCTGTTCACAACATCACAAACAACTCAAGCATCATAGATAGACTCCCTCCGTCGAACCATTGTTACCATCCACGATGAAAATGGTGTCATCAGTGTACTACAGGATCGGTACAAAAATATCTCCAACACTAAGACCATAGATGAAGCTACCCTCCACTATCAAGGTGACTACTCTCGGAAGGACATCCATCATAAGAACAAAGAGTAATGGCACCAGCGGACATCCCTGACGAACAATCTGTTGTGGTTGCACAATAACTGCAAAAGATCTGTAAGAATGTCAAGACAATACTTTCTCTAAGATAGATGTAATCCTTTGAAAGCATAAGTTCCTTAATCCCAAGAAACTATTGTAAATGAATACAGTCCCTAATGACAAACACCTTTTATAAAGTGACATAGGTCTAAAAAATGTATGCATCATCATCTCCAGTAATAATCATACCACCAACATATATAGCAACGACAACAGTATCTGAAGCATGTCTTGAGGCATATCTTCGAGCAAATATAGATGGCTAAGAAGAAGAAAGAGGGTTAAATCACCAGCCAAATGATTTGAAGCCCCTCAATCAATAATCCATTGATAAGTAGGAGTGAATGAAACATTAGCCCTGGTAGTGGCAAGCCAAATGATTTGAAGCCCCTCAATCAATAATCCATTGATAAGTAGGAGTGAATGAAACATTAGCCCTGGTAGTGGCAAGTCTGACACAGATATAATAGTAGTCATAGCATGAGATGAGTAAATAAAATATTAAGCCCTCATAGGGTCATTTTTTAGAAGTTGCATAAGATAACGATAATCTTCAATAGATAAGGATGCCAGAAGATAGAGTGAGATAGTAAAGGTAATAGATTTTACCTCTAGAAAGAGAGTTGAAGATTCAGTATTTATTATGCAGAGGTATAAACAAATAGCATGTAACTATATTGGAGCCCCACTGGAGGTGTGTAATCGATAGGCAATGGTGACACTGGAGGTAGAGGGAGGTGCGGACATCAACACTAAGAGGAGAGAGAGGGGTGTCAGGGTAGCAATTAGAGTTTTAGGCAAGAGTGGCCCATAGCTCGGACCTAGGATCCTATGATACCATGCATAAACAATGAAATGGATGTTAAAGGTTTCTAGTTTTGTAAGTTGGAAAGGATGTTGGGCCTCCACCATATAGGTGTATGCTCAAAAAACTTCACCATTTATCACCAAAATGTATTACAAGCCTATTGCATATACATTATAAAGAAACTTAAGAGTTTCAAACTCTCAGTCAGCGTCTTAGCATGCGCCACCACATTGCCATTGTAAAAATGCTCCTAAAGAAAAACCATATTGTTTCTAGCCAACCACAATGCCTAGATCATTGCCACGTACCCTGATCTCTCTCTCTCTATGCGTGTGTATCAATTCAGTCCGCTCCAATGGAACTCCAGAACTAGAAACATTATCGGTGCACACCCCATGATAACCATAGAGATTCATAGCCACCGTTGAACTCCCACAAGTGAAAAACAAGTGATCAGCATTTTCCACGTCCACCAAATACCATTGGCATGTTGGGTCTACCGCCTGAATGAAGCGCGCAAATCTGTTCGCTATCAGCAATTTACCCCTCCTAAATAACCAAAGGAATACCTTGATGCGAGTTAGAATTTTCCACTTCCATAGCCGCCTGCAGTCGGTCGCACAAGACCATGGATCAAAGGTCATAGGACCTTAACACTTTTAGTCATAGGAATCTCGCCTGTATGGTCCCGCTATCGCTCCAGTCATCTGTCCAGAAACGAAAACATGTCATCCCTAATGACAAGTCTTAAGAAAGGACGGATCTCCTGCATCATGCCGCAAATGCCTCACCATAAAAAAGAGGGTACAAAATCAAGATCATCGGGACTGAGAAAGGAAATGTCTGACCCATAGATCCTCTGAATCATGCTGCAACCAAACTATAGCAGTCACCCCAGATGTGGGCGACCCACTTGTCGAACAAGGCCTTGTTCATCTCCTCCTGGCTATGCAAACTAAGCCCTCCATCCTCCTTTGCACACGACACCGTCTTCCAATCCATCCAAGGAAACCCATTTGATCGCCCAGATGAGCAAAAGAAACATCGCATGATGGTCTCCAACCTCTTCTGGACCCAACCAGCATCATCTTAGAAGACATGAAGAAGATATGGATCGCAGAAGGAACTGAATGTAACAAAATCAGTCTACTACCTCTGGATAGACAGATAGACTTCCAACCCGCTAGTCTCTATTCCAGCTTCTCAATCACAGGTAGCCAATCAGCGGCCCGCAACCTCCCTGCTACCAAGGGTACCCTAAGGTAACTCAACGGCAGCTCCCTGCGTGGCGAACGCAGCTAGCCAGCGTGCAAGTCTATCTCTGTATCTCCCAAACTAAACGGGACAAACTCTGACTTATCTATGTTAAGTCTCAACTCGGATACCGCACCAAAATATCCAAAACCACTAATAATCCCCTACAACTGTCTGCACCACCCTCCACGAATAGTATCGTGCACTGTTGTAAAAGTCGGTCGACTAGTCGGTCCGACTATTCGAGTCGGGGGGTAGCCGACTCGACTAGGCCTAGTCGGACATCAGTCGGTCAACCTGACTAATAGGGCCAACTACTCGGGTGACTTTTACACATAATTCTTTTTTATTTTTTAAGTTTTTTGTTTTTTTCTAAAGCAAACTTATTCTATTATGCTTAATGATATATTTAAAGTCAATTACTTCGTTTGTTTCATTATGATAGTATAGAAAATATACAAATAATCTTTCAAAAAAAGAAAAAGTACAAATCTATGCAAATATATAAGAATATACGTATAAAAAATGATGTATATATTTAAAATAATTAAAAAATCAAAACCGACTAAATCTGATTAGTCGTCTGACTGTCGATTAATCCTTAGTCAGTGACCCCGCCGACCGAGTACTGACTAACGATTTCTGCAACCTTGGTATCGTGTCATCCATATATTGTAATATGGGAACATAAATCTCCTCCTTTGAATACCCCCTACAAAGCCTCTAGAAATTGCACGATTAACCATGATGGTTAAAGCATCAGTCCTAAGGACAAAAAGCAGTGGAGTCAGGGGCAGCCCTGACGCACCCCCACGCTACGTTGGAAGCACCCCCCCCTTTCAGTTACCCATTCCCAAGAATAGTGCATGATGTTGTCCTCACGCACCTCTTTATCCATGAAATCCATATGTTTGGAAAGCCATGTCAGTGTAATGCAGCCCAAATGAAGCGCCAGGCAACACAATTGTACGCCTTTGAGAAGTCTACCTTCCATAAAACACATATAACTTTCCTCGTCCGACAGTTTGCCACAATCTTACAGACCATGACCACACTGTCCATCATTTTTCTACCATGCAAAAGAGCACTCTGAGCTGGCGATACGAACTTGTTCAGCACTCCCATAAGACGGTTGGCCGAGAACTTTGCTAGAATCAGGTAGATCGCATTGGATAGCGCAATCGGTATGTACACCTCAATTCTTGTCGCAATATCCTTTTGGGGGGCAGAAAGATAAACGATCGATTGATCCGATCGAAATAAAGTTTCCCTCAGCAAATTCCGCCACCACCTCCATCACCTCCTCAGGAATCAGATCCCAGGACTCTCTCAAAAAGAAAAAAGGAAATCCATCTGGCTTAGAGCAGTCGTCTGGATTCAACCCAAATAGAGCTTCACGAACCTCCAGCAACTCGAACAGCCTAATCAAAGCCACCACGTCCTGGTCAGAAATGTTGCTAACCCCCTACCCCAACCAATGCGAACCAGAGTGTGGAAGACACCTGCTCATACCCTTGAAATGGTCCATCACTACCCTCGCCACCTCCCCTACCCATGGAATACCCCCCCTCCACCGAGTGAATCAGGTTTCTCCTACAAAATGGTACGTCACTTCCATCGCCACCTCACCTACCTCATGGAATACCCCCCCCACCTTCCACTGAGTGAACCAGGTTTCTCCTCCTAGAGTTCGACATCATGTGGAAGAATCTGGTATTGGCACCACCCTCCTTCAACCACATATGTCGTGATCTTTGCCTCCATACTCCCTCTTTCTGTCATCCTCTTCCAGAATCTCCTGCACAACGTTGTAGCTCATGAGCTCATCGTCGCCCAGCTCCCTAACATCCTCCAGCGAGTCCAACCTCACCGACTCATCCTACACCAGCTTTCTCCTGATCCCTCTCATTGTGTGCTCTCCTAAAAACCGTTAGCTTTTGCCGCAATGTGGCCAGCATCAATGTGAATCGTGTCGTAGCTGAGCCGTCAACCTCGATTGTCGACCAAAAAACTCTCATCATATCACTGAAGCCCTCATCCAGCATCCAACATCGCTTGAATCTGAAGTACTATGACGAAGCTCTGCCACTGTAGGAATCAAAACACAATGGGGTGAGATCCGATCTCGACCTAGGTAACGACAAAATGTTGGCCGGTTTAAACATCTCCAAAGCCTCTACAGAGAGTAGAAAACGATCTAATAGCGACGGCGCGCTCCTCCAAGAGTAACAACAGTTTGACGCATCCAGAATCTCTAATGCAAGCTCCTCCACAGCCTCAACAAAAAAGCTAGACCCGGGATCCTGCTCAACTCTTCCACCGATCTGTCCTCCGAATAAAGAATGACATTGAAGTCACCGCCTACCAACCACGCTATTTCCAGAAATCTGCGCTTAATCTCCTACAACTCCCTCCCACAACACCGCATTCGTGGACGCCCCAAAGACTCTATAAACCGGGATAACCACAAATCGTGAGAGATCAACCTTGTTCACCAGACCACTAAGACCGAATGCACCATGATCAACTCATCTACCCGGTCAAACAAGCCTCCATTCGAGGAACAACTATCACACATGAGCTACCATCGGTGATGCAAAATAGATTCGTGTGATGATAAAAATAAATAAATTTTGTTGGTGGAACCGTGGAAATTTCGGTGGAGAAAAAAATGGATGGGTTGAGAAGAGAAACTCGTCGGAAAAACGAGGGATTTTGGAGAAGAGAATCGTGAAGACCACGTTGAGAGAGAAAGAGAGAGACAGAGATAGAGAAAAATCTCAAATTTTATATAATTTGACCTGTCTAAACAAATAGCCTATCATCCCTTTATATAGAAGGGATGAGATTACAAAAATAGAAATTCAAATTCAAATTCAAACTACTTATTCTAATTCGACTCTAACCGACTAATTAATTGATTTGAAATAAATTTAAATCTCTAATTGACTCTAACTAACTAAATTGAGATCACATGTGATCTTTTTATTTAAATTAAAAAAAAATGTGAAGACTCAATAAAATGAGACTCTAATTATTGGACAAAACTAAATAAATGAAGCCCTATATTTCCGATCCACGCTGCATCAGTTCTCCTCCGCTTGAACAATTCGTCTCCCGACGAATTGCCGGATCTGCAGGCTTGGAGGTTGATAAAGTTAAATCAGCGTTCTCGGTCATCCCATAGAAGAATTGGTGTGGAGCAAATGGCAGAATCCATGTGTGCGCCGTGCGAATGTTGGAGCCGCTAACTTCGTGACGGAATAACATGTGGGGTGCGAAGGCAGGCGTCTACTCGGATGTCGTTTCCTTGATATGATGCTTGAAAAACTGATGTGGCATCTTCATATGGGACAACTTGACCTTTGGAGATTCCATAGCAAAGTGATAGCACAAATATAAAAGAGGAGGAGATGTGGCCAATAACTTAAGCCATGGGGCCTTTAAATAGGTGAAACACATGATCCTAATCCTAATTGGATAAGACAGCCACCCAAATTTCTTTCTTTCAGTCCTTCTTTTTAAATATTCCTGCTCCAGGGTGGTGGAATGCAATTTTCGTACCCCTTCAATCATATTATCTCCTCTTAAAGGCCCACTATCTTTACCCTTTTTGCAAAAGGTTTTAAAATTAGGTACATTTTTGCAATTTTTTGAGATTGCTCCCAAATCCCTAATTCCACGGGATAGGCTCCTGGGGAAGGGGCCAAAAGTTCGAAGGATGCATTCTTCCTCTCCGCGATATGGGCGGCGCCAAACCCTAGAATCCCGATGGCTTCTGCGGCTCGGGCGTTGGCGGCGGCATTGGGTAGGACCGGTGAAGGCATGGGTCGAGAGGGACAGCAATGGTGGGAAAAGGGTACTCGGCGGTGCGGGAAGTGCGGCGGCGGGTTTTCAAAGAGGAGATGACGAAGGCGCGGAGCCAAGAGGGGTTGGTAGCGGTATAGAAACCCGGGCTGCTGGGGTTACGGGGACAGCGAGGGGTGGTGGGGAAGGGAGGGGCGATGGGGGTGCAAGGTTGGTGACAAGAGGGGGTCTGGGGGCTGGGGGGTACATCGTAAGGGGTTCAGGGCCGGCAGGAGGGGGCGTTGGAGGGGGTGATGGGACAGGGGAGCTTGTGGGGTTTGCGGAAGGGGCTGCTTGCGTGGATAGAAGGGGTGCTGGGGGCGTAGGGTTTGCGGCAGGCGGAGGTTCTGGGGTTGTGGGAGGGGTTGCTGGAGTTGCGGGAGAGGGTGATTGCGACAGTGGTGGGTCCGTGGATGGGGGTGCGGATATCGCAGAAGGGTGTACGAGTGCAACGGGTGGGGCTGGTTGCGCGAGGGTGGCGCCGGGAGGTTGCGGAGGTGTTGGGGCTGCAGCGAGGGTCCGCGAGAGGGCTACGGGTGTGTTGTGTATCAATTTCTGGGGCGTTCGCAAGTCAGAATCTACCTGGACAGCAAGCAGATTGTTGTCTTTTCCTTCTGGAATGACCTGGACAGCGAGCAAATAGCCTCGAAATCAGCCATCATAGCTTGACATTCTGACTGAAAATCACGTATTGCGCTCATCTCCTTGTCATAAGCTTCTTTGGCTCGTCTTTTCTGCTCCGACGAATGATGGTATTTCGTCGCATGTCAGCGCGAATGTTTGGACGGATCGTCAGATTGTGAGGACGATCTGTAGGCCATGCTCTGACACCAATTGATGCAAAATAGATTCGCACAATGATAAAAATAAATAAATTTTGTTGGTGGAATTTTCGGTGGAGGAGAAAATGGAGGGGTTGAGAAGAGAAACTCGTCGGAAAAACGAGGGATTTTGGAGAAGAGGATCATGAAGACCACGTTGAGAGATAATGAGAGAGACAGAGATAGAGATAAATCTCAAATTTTATACAATCTGACATGTCTAAACAAATAGCCTATCATCCCTTTATATAGGAGGGATGAGATTACAAAAATAGGAATTCAAATTCAAATTTAAACTACTTATCCTAATTTGACTCTAACCGACTAACTAATTGATTTGAAATAAATTCAAATCTCTAATTGACTCTAACTAACTAAATTGAGATCGCATGTGATCTCTTTATTTAAATTTAAAAAAATGCGAAGACTCATAAAATGAGACTCTAATTATTGGACAAAATTAAATAAATGAAGCCCTATATTTCTAATCCACGCTGCATCAATCAGCCAATAATGCTCTTAAGTATGAGATGAGGATCAGAAGTAGAGTTCCATCTTACAGATTCCACGAATCAATCTTAGATTCATGTAGGCACGCCACGCCAATCTTCTACACAACCATCATGGAGCCCACTGCCAACTTGATGCAGCGTGGAGCAAATAAATAAGGTCCTATTTAATTTTCGTCCGTTAATTAGAGTCCAATTTTATTTACGATTAAATGAGACGTAGCAATTTTATTTCAAACAATGAGATCGTTTGTGATCTCAAATTAATTAGCTAGACAGTTAGAGTCAATCAGGATGAGATAAGATTTGAATTCTATTCAAATCAATTAGGTAGTCTGTTAAAGTTAATTTGAATTTTGAATTTGAATTTCTCTCTAATTTTGTAATCTCAACCCTCCTATATAAAGGGGATGGTAGTCCTTTATTAAAGACAGTTCAAGTTGAAATCAAATTGAGATTTATCTCATCTCACTCCCTATTTCTTCTCCCTCCACGCGATCTATGTGATTCTCTTCCCCAAATCTCTTGCATCCAGCGAGCCGTCTCTTCTCCCTCCTCCAATTTCTTCCACCATCAAAATTTATTTATCTTTTATCGTTGCAAAAATTCTGATTTGCATCAATTAGTATCAGAGCATGACTCGCAGAGCGTCTTCACGATCTGACGATTCGTCTAGAGGCTCGCGCAAACGTACAACCAAAGAATCTCGTTCAACGAACCAAGCATGACGTGGTGAGGTTAGAAAACACTATCTAATATGCTCCAAGTTTGTGTGGATATGCAAGCTTTGGCGAGAGAAATATGAGATAAGTGGAATGTTGTTGAAGCGTTGACATGACAACTAAAGGAAAATACCGTCAAAAACTAGGCAAAAGTTGTTGTCCAAGAGGTTTCGGAACCCCCGCCGCCATCTCTAATGGAAGAAGTTGTTGTCCAAGGCGAGTTCGAGGGCAATAACAAAGAAAATAAAAGAAAAGATCCCCCTGACTTGTTCGTAAAGATCATGAAGCTTCGTGCCTTCCCCCGATGTTATAGGTCAGTCATCCGTCGCCGCCCACCCCGTACTCCCCTCCTCCCGCACCACCAGCCCTCCTCTCCCCTTTCTCCGACGACTCCCCCGCACCCTAGGCAAACCCCCCTGCCCCACTGTCATCGTCTGTCCCCCCACCCCCTTTCGCCCCCACCATCCCCCTCCCTACCCATTGTCGCCCCCTCCAACTCGGTCTTGCACTGCCGCCATCTCCTCTTCCAACCCCCTTTCTCCCACCGACCCCGACCCACCCTCTTGTGGCCCTAATATCACCGCATCGCCCCCTCCACTGACAGGACCTACCTTGCTACCTCATCCCCCCCGGACCTCCTCCATCCCCACTGCTACCCTCCCGCCTCCCCCTACAACTACCTCTACTCCTACTCTGACCTCTCCTCCTCTAGCTCCCTCACCCTCGGTGCCTCCACCTTCAAGAACAACTCCTACGACTTCGAAACCCACTGCCTCCTCTTCGGTTGCTCCCGTAAATCCTCGGGTCCGAGCTTTCGCACATCGTCACCTGTTTGCAGCGTCCTCGGCCTTGACCGCGGATCCACCTCCTTCCCCATAGGCTACGTCGCGACCCTCCTCTCTACCCAACACCGATGCCCCTCTGAAGGCCACCGTTTTGTGTGCATCTGAAGAAATCACCACCACTAACTTTGCCTTGGACGATGCAGCCAATAGGTTTGGGAGGACCAAACCCTAAGAAGAAAAAAATCCAATTTGATCGGATGCTTTCTCTTCAAGAAAGAGGAATCAAATATCTACTAGACATATTATGCTCAAGCCCCCTACCAAAAAACCTTTTACAATAGGGTAAAGGCAAAGAATAAACAAAAGGAGAAGATTTTTTATGAATGGGTAGGAAAATTGTAGGTGCACCCCCCCCAATCGAAAAGAATTACACACGTAATTCGGAATTGAACAAGAAAGATAATAAATTGGAGCAAATCATTCAACGAATTCAACAAGGCTTCTCCAATACTGCAACCGAAGCAAATTCACTCATCAGGAGATGAGTTTTTCAAAGCAGCAAAGAGTTGATGCAGCGTGGAGCAAATAAATAGGGTCCTATTTAATTTTTGTTTGTTAACTAGAGTCTGATTTTATTTACGATTAATTGAGTCGTAGCAATTTTATTTCAAATAATGAGATTGTTTGTGATCTCAAATTAGGTAGTTAGTCAGTTAGAGTCAATCTGTATAAGTTTAGATTTGAAATTTATTCAAATCAATTAGGTAGTCGGTTAGAGTCAATTGAATTTTGAATATGAATTCCTTTCAAATTTTGTAATCTCACCCCTCCTATATAAAGGGGTGGTAGTCCTTTGTTAAAGACAATTCAAAATCAAAATGAGATTTATCTCATCTCTCTCTATCTCTCTCCCCCACGTGATCTTTGCGATTCTCTTCCTCAAATCCCTCGCATCCGATGAGCCGTCTCTTCTCCCTCCCTCCAATTTCTTCCACTGTCAAAATTTATTTATTTTTCATCGTTGCAAAAATTCTTATTTGCATCAAAACCACTTCTCTGATTGACGCAGGCCCTGCATATTCCACGACAAGAGCCTCATTGAGCAACCGAGGGGAGAACCCGGTCACCTTCACCCCCACTCTCTTTGCAATTACTCTCTCAAAAATCTGTATGTTCTTTTCGTTTACTATATCAATCGTGTCCGCCATTTCACCTTCTCCCAGTTCTCACTAAATGCATGCATCCGCTCTCCTTCGCCTCCTTCCAAATTCGTGAGGTGCCCCTCCTCCAGACCTCTGTTTTAGCGATATTGGCTTCATACAACTCATCTTCACGTTCATTTTCTAGCAACCTTATCTCCCAATCCAGGGTGCTTGCCCAACGATGCTTCCGGGAGAACGGTAACAAGTTTCTCGGCATCTCTTGTATGTTCCCTTCAATGATGGAACCCTCTAGGACGTACCACAGCAAGACAGTTCCCTCTAAGTAGCCACGCACCTTTGGCTGACGCGAGAGAGGCATCGCACCTCTGAAATATCACCTACGAACCTGGCCTGAAGCACTTGTGGCCACCCTCTCTGCCGTTGATGGCTACCCCCCCCCCTCGTAAGATGTAGATCAACTACAGCTGAAGCAATCAGCATCGATTTCGGGGAGGTCGCATCCATCTTTAGCTCGAAATCCACCGCCATGTTGACACCAACACCAAGACCGAAGGTTCCCGCCACCAGCTGCTGCAGGCCAAGAAACGAGGGTCACCAAGCCTTTGTTCAAGCTACCTCCAAATCGGGGATCCAAACTCAAGCCACACGGATCGGCTACCACATTCGGATCAAGAACAGAACCTGTGAAACGAACCAAGACATTGGGCACAGGAGAACCCAATAACCTTATATTCAGTTTCAGGTGAATAAAGCCCAAAAGCATACCCGGTCGTCAATCAAAATCAAGTTTAGCTATAAATCCGAAACCGAGGGCTCCTTCAAGTTGTCAGTTAATGACGAGACTGAAACGTTACTTGCGAAACTAGGGTTTCCTGAGGCGGCGCGGTTGTTTTGCTTCCCCAAACATGATGATTCCTGGGTTCCCCGCCTCCTTTTTCGTCTCTTGATCTTCCCTATCGACCACTGGATGCTTCGTCGGAGCATCATCAGAGCGCAGAAATCCACAACACCATCACCCTCCTTCTGATCCGCATCGAGGCTCGTGTGGGGGTGGATGGTCATGTCCCTTGCATCGAAACGACCACCTTTGAGCCCTCCCCCGGCCACAAGCTGGAGCTGCAAAGCTCCACTAAATCGTCGATCTGCTCCAAGGCTTCTCGCAGAAGTTCTACCTTCCTGCATCGGAGAGGAACACTCACCACTGTGAAATTGCAAACAGCTTCCTCAACCCTCGAACCTTCATCCAAGAAGCGCAACCTCTGCCAAGTAACCGCGCCTCTCAACTCCCACAGCTAACCAACCTCCAACATGTCGAAAAGTACTCTCTTCGCTCCCTCCGATGACAAGCCCCTAACGCATATCGACCCACCGTCAAAGCTTCCACATAGCCTTCCCCCATCACAAGTCCCTCCAGTGGATCTTCCGATTATGCACTGCTTGAAATCGTAGGAGGGAAGCCAGCCCGGTATCAGATAGGATCATAGGAGATCCTCGACCGGCATCTTTTTCTCAATGACGTTGCGTTCCGAGAACACCAGCTTCTTCTATCAGGTTCCCTCAGTGACGTGCTCCTTATGCCGATGACCAACGCGTCCACAGCAGAAGCACAGTTGCTTGGTTACCTTGCAAGCATACAAGAGATGATCCATCAAACCTCAACGGAAGCACCACTTCTTCCCCATGCTAGCAACCTTCGCAGGATGCTTCCTCGACTTTGGGAGGCTCCAAGGTTCCTACCCAGCCAGCTCATCCAACATTTCCATCTCCATGCCCTCCGGTGCATCGCTTGCGCTCCCTACATTGGTGGTGACCCTCCCATCATCCTGAACGACCGACTTGCCCCTCCTGTCGCCTTCCCTTTAACATCAAATGTTACTTCCAATTGGAAGAGGATCACCCATAACCCAGGCATCTTGTTCAAATTAGCAAGTATAAAAACTTCTTTTACAACATCGGTTACGCATTACAATATGAGGTCTAACAAAAACAACCTTACACATCACATATGTGCAAGGTTGAAAGCTTGAAGCACTAGTTTGCAAAACTTCTCTCTCACAAGGATTGAAGTTGCATCAAATGAGAGACACCTTTTCTTGCAATACTAGTAGGAGTGTAAGGCTTGAGTAAGCGTGAGAAAACAAGGTATTGGGGTCCCTTAAATAAGCCCTAAAAGGCACAAATTACGCACTTTATAAAAGATGCATCATTAACCATAAATTATCAGCAATTGTCATACTTAATTGTCTAGACTTTTGCGTCATCTGGAAATCATATTAGTCGACTGGAGAGAGAAAAATCATATTAGTCGATTGGAGAGAAGTGATAGTGGACTGAAATTAAATAGAAAAAATAAGAAATTACATAAAAGTAAATTAGTTGATTCGAACAACTTATGAGGTAGCAGAACAAAAGATTGCTCGATTGATCAAAAAGATCAGTTGGATAAACGGTTACCCAAAAGTAATGGTTGGGAATCTGTGTTGAGATGACCTTAGGACAGAATGTCTGATCAAAAGAGGTTAATTAACTAGTTAAATACATGTGTCAACTGCATATGGAATCAGTTGGCTAACAAGTCAATAATTCAACTGATTTGCTCTAGAGTTGCAAATGAAGTAGAGATGAATACTATGTATAAACAATCACAACATTCTTATAAAGTAAAAGTGCTAAACCTCTCAGAATCTCTTCATCTCCAACTTTTCTTAGACTTTTATCGGGTAACAAGTATTCATCTTGGCGTAGCTTATAGATGTATTCTTGAAACTCGTGTGTCCCATCAATCTATTGGTTTATCACAGCTTTTATCATCTTTAACTTGGACTTCATTACTACGCCTTTTATTCCTTGACTTCACAAATCTAAATAAGAGCCAATACAAAAGAACCTCTTTTATCATTGTTAGTAATGTATCCTACGGTTCTGAATCATTATTCTTGTAATCCCATTAAGGGCACTTATGTATTTTCTCCTCATTTGAGTTCTCTAGGATATTGTCCTATATAAGGACCCCTAGACCTTTGGAATAAGACATGCAATCTCATTCTTTCATCTTTCTCCACATGGTATCAGAGATTCAAAGCGGCGGTCCTAGATCGGTGCTCTGACCTAATTCCCACCGCCACCTCCAACCCCACGTGCACGAAGAGCAGCCAACGGCGCCGCACGCCTCTCCAGGCGCCCCCTCCGCATCTCCCGCGCCACCAGCGGCGTCGCTCGGCCATCCGTGTCTCCAACAGCGCCCTCCCGCACCTCCGGTGGTGCCGCCCGACCTTCCGCACCCCCAATGGTGCTACCCGGCACTCCATGCACCCCCTCTCGCGGATCCAGCGGCTCCGCTAGGCGCTCCAGATGCCTCTGCACCTCCAGCCAATGTCGTCTGGCTTCCAAGCGCTCCTCTCCCACGGTTCCAGCGCTTATCCGCCTCCGATCAGTACCGCCTGGCACATCTTGTCCCGCCCCTACCCTGGTGCCTCTGCGCCTCTGCCCTCTGCCCTCTGTGACTCCACACTGCACATCCAAGCCCTAAGAATTGCCCATGTATCTCATGGTCTCATCATCTTCCAACCTATCTCTTCGTCGATGCACTATTAAATCCCCATGATGTGTGATTGATCAAGACTATATAAACTTTCTAGGTCACTTTTTCTTGACATGTGCGACCACCATGGCTTCTGTTGAGACCAAGCCTCTGTACTCAACTTCCTCTGTAATGGTTCAGGGTACGTCTATCAAACTCAAAAGCTCATAGAACTATGTACTATGGTCTCGATCTTTCAAGGTTTTTATTGGTAGTCAGCGAAAGAACTATGTCCTCACTAAAGATCCGCCCAAGGAGACGAACAAGGACTATGACACCTGATACGTGGACAACTGTCAGGTGATCACGTGGATAACCAACCGTGTTGATCCGAATATAACTTCAAATCTTCTCTACAAGGAGACAGCAAAAGCAATGTGGGAGAGTCTTGAGAATACCTACTCCCAAAAGACAACCAAAACCAGGCTCTCAAATTTATACACACGGATTTGGTCTGCAAATCAGGGAGATGCATCCTTGATTGAGTACTATACAGCTAGTGAAGGATCAATTATTGATTGTTGCAGCTCTACCATCTCTTGATACCATCTTTGGTCGACTACAGGAACTTGAGTCTCGCTCAACCCCTCTGTCTGCTGAGACTATAGCACATTTAGCTAGAGGATGATCCAACTACCAAGGGGGGCGCGAACGTGCATTTGGTTGTGGTCGTGGCCATGAGTTTGGCCGACGTGACTCAGGACGTGGACGTGGGCGTGATCCCACTACTGCCCGCAATCCAGCATGCACTCATTGTGGACGCACAAATCATCCGTCAGAACATTGTTGGGCAAAGTTTGGCATACCTCCTGTTAGAAAATAGGAAGCGAAAGCGGAGAATAAAGAACAAAAAGATAAAACATGGAAGACAAAAATTTACGCGGAACCCTACTCCGTGAGGAGCGGGATGAAATCACAAGAGAACACCTCAAAGGGCTGGTGTGTCTATTGCACTTTTCTCAACTGGATACAATGGGTGTGGGGGTCAATATATAGCCCCCACTGACTCTCCATGTCTCCAAACTGGTAGATGTGGGACTAAACAATTGGATGGGTAAATGGATCCTGGAGGGATCCATTTACCCTCCTACAACTCATATGGCGCACAACCAAATGCTCTAACACTCCCTCTCAAGCCGGAGCATGCAATGCTCAGCTTGGACAAACAGAAAGAGACTCGACTCAACGCTACAGGACACTACGGACAATATCAACTCAACGCGCACAACGGTTTCTGTCGAGGGCGTTGCTTCTCATGCCGTGCAGGTGAGGAGGACGAACGGGCTGGAGTGTGAGTCTGTTGAATCTCCTCGTCCGAGAGCATGTGTTGTGACGCATGTCAGAGTCACTGCAAGTGGAAATGAGTCTCCTCGTCGAAGTACTCTGACCCGCCACAACATGTGGACAACTGCTCCATCTCTGAAAAGGGCCGAACTAAAAGGTCGTGGAAGTGTAATGCTCGTCGGAATCCACGATCGCTGGAGAATGGAGTCTGAAAGAAGTCCCTCGTCAGAGAACTGGGTCTCTCCCATCTGGCACAGAGAATGGTACTCTACTCTGGAGTCTCGATGATACCACATGAAAACCCTTGCCAACATGGCATAGGGAATGGTCCTCTACTCTGGAGTCACTATGGCTCACATGAAAACTCTAGCCGAAAACAAGAAAAGATGGGGACCACGACAAAAGATGGCATAAATGTGCACATCTGAAAAGACTGCATACATGTGCGTGTCTGAAACTGAAGACTTGGGAAAATATCTGACGTTGAGTCTAAACTACAAGATCATCTGTAGAGTCTGAACAATCTGCCTGGCCTGAAGAATCTGGATCTGAACTGGAATATGAAGAATCTGTGTCATGGTCGAAGAACTCTATAGTCTACACAATACTCCCCCTTTCCCCTATATTTGTAGGAAAATATGGGCGTCGACCAAGTTGGGAGAAGACAAAGAAATTGGGGAAAGAAAAACATCAAGTAGCCGATTTTGTTTTTTTCGGATTCTCAAATCAATTTTTTTTAAAATCATTTTTTTAAATCATTTTTTCAACATTTTTCTAAGCCGTTCACAATTTTTTTCACGGCTTTCCACTTCAAATTTTTTCCCGTGTACAATTTTTTTTCGCGCATCTTTTCTCTCCATTTTTTTTCGCAAGTCATGCCATCTTTTTTTCTCCAATAAATGCCCAACATCTGGGCCCATATTTTTTTTGGAATTTGAATCTTGGCCCAAACAAAGGCCAACCTCTTTCTCTTTCGTTTATGTAACTCACGGCCCATATAGGCAAAATAGACAGTTTTTTAAAGGCCATCGGGGCACCACTAGGGTTCCCACCGTGGGAACCCTCTCACAAAACACGGACCGTCGCTGCTCCTTGAGGGAGAGATGGAGAGACGCCTGGAGGTCTTCGAGAAGGCGGCGACTTGGAGGAGCACCACCCGGGGGTGGCGTGAAGAACCGCTGATGGAGCGTGAGCACAAGGGAACTGCGGCATATCTTCTCTCGCATCCCTCGAGCGCGACAGGGAGATGGCGATGGGCTCGCATCTGCGACAGGGTGATGTTCGCCTGGGCTTGAGGGGCAATCGCCTCTAGGGATTCAGAGCCTTGCGTCTAGAGGAAAGTTGTGCGATGTGGTTGCACCGTCAAGAGCAAGTGTGTGCAGGGTTGGCTTTGCTTGAAGCCCTCACGCAATATGGAGGTGCTGGACTTGTTGCACCGCCAGGAGAAGACATGATCGGAGCGCCGCCTCTGCTTGGGTGCGGCTGGAGCAACGTTGTTGTTGTAGATCGACACATACTCAATGCATCATGGATCTTGGATCTTGGCTCTGTAGGAAGAATCATGTGAGGGCTGATCATTGTCGCAGGAGATGCACGATTGAATCAGATGGAAGAGAAGACGATGCCGCATGGATCTATAGATGTGTCCTGGAAACTAAACTCCAGAATTTTCATGGAGATCGAAACTTCATAACTAGGACATGAAATAGGGTTCAGAAAACCCCTCAAATCATTGTCATAGATGATCTTCAGAACGAGCGGAAATCAACATGCTTTCGTGCAGATTTAGGGTTTTCAGGAGAAAACTAGAAGAATGAAGCTCTACTCTTAATAAATTCTTGGGGCGGACACCTCTGAGTGTTTCCCCCTTCCCTTGACTTCAAAAAAAATGAATCTCTACTCTTGAACAAATCACTAACATATTAATCTTCAAAAACAAATACCAAAATCGAATCTCGAACAAAATAAATAAAACATGATTCTTCGAGAATAAAACCCGCTGATACCATGTTAGAAAATAGGAAGCGGAAGCGGAATCGGAGAATAAAGAACAGAAAGATAAAACATGAAAGACAGATTTACGTGGAATCCTATTCCGTGAGGAGCGGGATGAAACCACGGGAGAACGCCTCAGAGGGTTGGTGTGTCTATTGCACTTTTCTCAACTGGATACAATGGGTGTGGGGATCTATATATAGCCCCCATTGAGTCTCCACATCTCTAAACTGGTAGATGTGGGACTAAATAACTGGATGGGGTAAATGGATCCTGGAGGGATTCATTTACCCTCTTATAACTCATATGGCGCACAACCAAATACTCCAACACCTCCCAATGCCAATAGCGCCAATGAGAACGCCTCAGAGGGTTGGTGTGTCTATTGCACTTTTCTCAACTGGATACAATGGGTGTGAGGGTCTATATATAGCCCCCATTGAGTCTCCACATCTCTAAACTGGTAGATGTGGGACTAAACAACTGGATGGGGTAAATGGATCCTGTAAGGATCCATTTACCCTCCTATAACTCATATGGCGCACAACCAAATACTCCAACGCATCCCAATGCCAATAGTGCCAATGATACTGCCTCATATGATAGCATCTACGATACTGCCGATGCCTCTCATGTTCAGCCTTCCGGTGATAGTCAGACCTCCTTTACCGCATCTGAGTATTCTCGCCTTCAACAGCTGTTGTAGAACTATGCTACTGACA
The DNA here is from genome assembly GCA_037367405.1 of Ottelia alismoides. NCBI lineage: Eukaryota > Viridiplantae > Streptophyta > Magnoliopsida > Alismatales > Hydrocharitaceae > Ottelia > Ottelia alismoides. Next base: position 1,085,258 of record JAZKJV010000779.1, read on the forward strand.
CTACTGCTTCTGCTCCTACGCCTTGTCTGGCCACTATGTCAGGTACTATTGCCAGCTTTGTCTCTACGTCTGCTCCTGCATGGATCATTGACTCGGGTGCCTCAACTCATCTGACGGAAGAAGGTAGTCTTCTCACCTCCTCACGGCCGTCTTCCAATATGAAGAATGTTCGTGTTGCCAATGGAGCTATTCACCTATTACTATTGTGGCATTATGGAGTTTTCCTCCAAACTCCAACTTACTGGAGTTCACTGCGCTCCCGACTTTCCTCTTAGTATATTATTTGTTCATAAGTCGTGCACTGAGCTTAATTGACGAGTTATATTTGAAGAGCTTTGTTGTTATTTCAGGACATCCGGACAAGATAGATTTTTGGAGTCACTCCTGATTGCATATGATGCGGTCTCCACGCTTCCGTGGTGCGCTTACAGATCTTCTCATATCCTTCAAGTGGTATCAGATCCAAGGATTCGGATATGATCCATAAACCTAAGATGATATGGGCATTTTTTTGGTTGTGCGAATTTTCATTGCTTTTTTTCATGTAACCATATTTTGTGTGATTCTTTGCCCTTTTTAAGTGCATTAAAACATGGTTTTATCACATTTATTACGTTTTCCATTACATTAGCAAACCATAGGACTTGAGTTTGTGTAATTTGGAATCCCTTTGCTTAAGTTATGATTGTTTTAGTAGACGTGTCCACTATTATGGGAATGGTATTTTAGAATATAATCAAGAGATAGTCACAATTTAAAATACCTAAAAATACAAGTCTATCACTTTAATTATGTTGCAAATCAAATTCAAAAACCACTCGTGCAATCAAATGTATCTTCCTTGGTTATTCTCGTACTCAAAAAGGTTAAGGTGTTATGATCCAACTGGCCATCGCTATTATATCTCTGAAGATGTAACCTTTTTTAGAAGACCAGATACTTCAATCAATATGTTATCGATGTCCTTCTGGATCTTTCACCTCCACCCATTGTGATGCAAATGGAAATTTGGGACGTTGGAAATAAATTTTGAACGGTGGATTTTTTGGTGGAGAAGAAATGGAGGGGTTGAGAGAAGAAAGCTCGTCGGAGAACGAGAGATTTGAGGAAGAAGAAGCGCGTAGACCGCGTTGAGGGAGAAGGAATAGAGAGAGAAAGAGGAGATAAAAATCTCGATTTCTTATAATCTGACTTGTATAAACAAATAGCATATCATCCCTTTATATAAATGGATGAGATTACAAAAATAGAAATTCAAATTTAAACTACTTATCCTAATTTGACTCTAACAGCCTAACTAATTGATTTGAAATAAATTCAAATCTCTAATTGACTCTAACTAACTAAATTGAGATCGCATGTGATCTCTTTATTTAAATTAAAAATATGCGAAGACTCAATAAAATGAGAATCTAATTATTGGACAAAATTAAATAAATGAAGTCCTATATTTCCGATTCACGCTGCATCAGTTCTCCTCCGCTTGAAAAATTCGTCTCCCGACAAATTGCTGGATCTGCAAGCTTGGAGGTTGATAATTTTAAATCAGCGTTCTTGATCATCCCATGGAAGAACTGGTGTGGAGCAAACGGCGGAATCCAGGCGTGTGTGGGGCGATGGTTGGAATCGTTGACTTCGTGACGGAAGAGCATGTGTGGCGCAAATGCCGGTGCCCACGCGGATTTTGCCCTGCTGATGTGGTGCTTGAAAATTTGGTAGGGCATCTTCATTTCGTGCTTCATCGCCTTTGGAGAACCCATAGCAAATGAATGGCACAAATTCAGGAGGAGAGGGGATGTGGGTAATGAACTAGACTATGGGGTCTTTAAATAGGTGATACCCACATTCCTAATCCTAGTTGGATAAGGAAGCCTCCCAAATTTCCTTCTTTCAGCACTCCTCTTTAAATATTGTTGCAGCGGGGGGTCGTTTGCAATTTTTGTACCCCTTCATTAAATTGCCTCCTCTTATATTCCCATTTACCTTAACCTTTATATCAAAGGTTTTAGGTCTAGGGAAGTTCCTGCAATTTTTCCAAATTAACTTCCAATCCCAAATTTCATGGGATTCGACTCCCGTGGATAAGGAGCCCCCTGTTAGGGTTCTTTTCCTTTGCATGCTCGGTAACGGCGGCACTACTCGCAAGGGCACAGGCGGACCTCGTGTTTGAGGGAGTTGCGGCACATATGGTGATGTGGAGGGGCTGTAGCGGGGTCGGGGTGGCGCCTGTTGGTGGCGGAGGTGTCGCGGAGCATAGCGGTGCAGGCGGCGGCTGTGCGTGAGGCGCACACGTTGGCGGCGGTGGCTTAGAGTCGCGGGTTGCGGCGCCGGATGCGGGATGTGCAGAGGATGTCGGTAGGGCTGCGGGATAGGGTCGGGGTAAAGGTTGCGGCGGCGGGCTGGTGGGGTGAGCAGGGGGCAACGTATCGGGTAGAGATGGGAAGGCTTGTGGGTGGAGGCGACACAGGGAGTCGCGCTGGGAGTGCGGATACAACGGGGGTAGCAGGAGGGGTTGAAGAGGCCGGGGGTTTTTCTGGGAGTGCACGGGTGGCGGAGGGGGTTGGTAGCGGGTATGGGTTTGACGTGGGTGTTAGGGGAGCAGGGGATGGGGTTGGGGGCTGTAGCGAGGGGGTTTGTAGCGGGGTTTGGGGTTCTTCTGGGGATGTAATGGCAGCAGGGGGGGCTGCGGAGGGTTTGGAATGACAGTTGAGGACGTGTGGGTGGCGCACAGGGCCCCCGTGAGGATTGCGGGTTGTGCTGGAACCGTCTTCTCCATCACGGGATGCTCTGAAGCTTGCGGGACAGCAAATGGAATGTTGTCGTTGGCCATTTTTTCTTGCGAAACGGGCTGGACAGCGAGCAGACCTTCAATAACAACATTATCTTCTTCTAAAACCGCCTGGACAGCAAGCAATTCCTTATCGACGGCGAGGTTTTCTTCGTCAAAGTTCTGGACAGCAGCTTCGGTAGTCGAAGATTTTGATGTGGCGGCGCATAGAGCTTCGAAATTAGCCATCATATCTCGACATTTGGACTGGAAATCTCGACATTTGGACTGGAAATCAAGCAGTGCGTCCATCTCCTTGTTGTAAGCTTCTTCGGCTCGTCGTTTCCGCTCCGACGAATGATGGTGTTTCGTCGCATGTCAGCGCGAATGTCTGGACGGATCTTCAGATCGTGAGGACGATCTGTAGGCCATGCTCTGTTACCAAATGATGCAAATGGAAATTTGGACGACGTTGGAAATAAATTTTGAACGGTGGATTTTTTGGTGGAGAAAAAATGGAGGGGTTGAGAGAAGAAAGCTCGTCGGAGAACGAGAGATTTGAGGAAGAAGAAGCGCGTAGACCGCGTTGAGGGAGAAGGAATAGAGAGAGGGAGGGGAGATAAAAATCTCGATTTCTTATAATCTGACATGTATAAACAAATAGCCTATCATCCCTTTATATAGGAGGGATGAGAACTGACTAACTAATTGATTTGAAATAAATTCAAATCTCTAATTGACTCTAACTAACTAAATTGAGATCGCATGTGATCTTTTTATTTAAATTAAAAAAAATGCGAAGACTCAATAAAATGAGACTCTAATTATTGGACAAAATTAAATAAATGAAGCCCTATATTTCCGATCCACACTGCATCACATTGTCGATAGACGCAGACAAATATCTCCACCATCAGATGTCCCATTACATGTTTCTTTATTGAAGGATGATATGCCCTCTGCAAGTATCCCCTCCAATGTTGCCACGGATGATCCACAAGAGCTTCCAATTTCTCTATGCAGAACTAAGAGGCAATGTACTTCTCATCTCATGTCCTATTTCACTTCTATTGCTAGCTTATCTTCCACTAACAGACGATATGCAAATGCTCTCGTGACTATTTCTATCTCGAGAGACTATCATAGTGCTTTGCAGGATTCAAGATGGCAAAAGGCCATGGATGAAGTGATGGATGCTCTTATTTCTAGAGGGACATGGGATCTAGTGCAGTGTCCCAAGGGGACTATGTAGAGATAGTTCTTAGTATTATTATCTCTTTATGTATCTTGTCGTTATTTCTTTATCTTTTATAGACCTATTTGTAATTTACCCTTAAGGTCTCTCCCTATATAAGAGAGCCTAGGGTTTTTCTGAATCATAATCGAAGACTCTTTTTCCAACATGGTATCAGAGCCGCCCTAGGGCTCTCCACACTCGTCGACCCCCTTCCCCACCCGCCGCCCTCTCCTTCCTCGCCCACCGCCCCTCCCGCCGCGGCTTCTACCCGCCGCCTTTCTCTCTCTCACACGCCGCCGACGTCCAGGCGGCCACCAGCCTGCCGCCCGAGGCTCTAGGCGGCATACCAGCCCACCGCAGAAGCCCCTAGGCGACCCCCAGCTTGCCGCCCTAGGCCCCAGGCGGCACCCAGCCCGCCGCCCGAGGCCCCCGGCGGCCCCCAGCCCGCCGCCTTAGGCCCCCGGCGGCACCCAGCCCGCCGCAGTCCTCCTAGGCGGCATCCCAAGTCGTTGTCGTCTCCTCCCAGGCGGTATCCTTGCCGCTACAAGGGTTGTAGGCCTTCTCTAAGGCGTGCCCTAGCCCTCTCTTCGTTCCATATATGGATTTGAGTGCGTAACGTCTACATACGCACTCAAATCCGATGCAGTTGGTGTAGACATTCATCATCTTGTCTACATACCCTAGTACTTCTCCAACGGCAGTATGTCAGAATCAAAGGTCGATATGCCCTCCACCGACGCATTCAAAGGTCCTGCGCCAATAGTGAAGATGGACGGGTCTAACTATGAGCTCTGGGCTATGCAGTTCATGAGCCTCATGAAGTCGAATGGTAAGAAGCACATTCTTACCAAGGATGAGCCCGCAGAGAAGACAGGGATATATGCCTCATGGGAGGCTGATGACTCCTACGCAAAGGTCTGGTTGTCTGGTACATTGACGATGGAGATTGCTAATGACGTCCTTCATCAGCCCACTGCCAAGGCAATGTGGGACATTCTTGCCGCTACGTATTCGCAGGTGCGAAATGAGACAAAGATGTTGCAGCTTCAGCATGACATTTTCACAATGAAGCAGAGCAGCAGACCTCTCCATTCCCTATACACATCCTAAGAGGGATGTTTGAGAAGTTATACAGTACCATTCCACTCACTGCTACTCCTGAACAGCAGAAGACGTTTCGGAACGCCACCATGGTGGGTGTTCTACTTGCGGCTCTTGATCCTGAATATGATGCCGCCCGGTCTCAGATCCTAGCTGATGCAGTCATTCCTCCAGTAGAGAATGTTTACAGAATGCTCAGTCGCATTCCAGTTTCCTCCAGCTCTTCTACTCCACCCCCATCAGCGATGGCAGTCTCGCGTGGGAGAGGTGGCCCGCCTTCTGGTCGTGGTCGTGGACGTGGTCGTGCACCCCAGGGAAGGGGTGGTCGCTTCAGTCAGACATGCTCCTATTGTCACCGCACAGGACACTCGGAGGAGACATGTTATTCTAAGCATGGGTTCCCAGCATCGGCACGTGTTGCAGAGCATTCTCAGTCTCCATTACCATCTACTGCAGATAATCGATTTGACGAACTAGTGGCACGTCTCCGAGATATTATGCCACATTCATCTGGTTATTCGTCTAGTGCTCCTTCAGATGTTGCTGCTACAGCCTCTGCCAGTTCATCAGTTGTTGCTAGTACCTCAGGTAGATCTACTACATTCACACCATCTCATGATATATCTGACTGGGTTATAGATTCAGGAGCCACACATCATCTTTGTCGAGATAGAGATAGATTACAGGCCTACAAGGACATTCCTCCCGGCCGTTCAGTGCAGATCGCAGATGGTACCCATTCGCCCCTTGTTGGACAGGGGGAGGTCTTCCTATCCTTCACTATGCAACTACAGAATGTCCTACATGCTCTTGAGTTCTCAATGAATATGTTATCTATTAGTCAGATTACGAAGGACTTACATTGTCGTGCTATATTTGACCCGTCTTCTCTCATTTTTCAGGACATACTCACGGGCAAGGTGATTGGTTGTGGCTCTGAGCAGAATGGTCTATATCGGCTGGTCCAGGATTCCTATGCTGGCGTCTCCTCTCATTCTGTCGGACCAGTCTCTCCGTACATCTGGCATCTCCGGTTTAGTCACCTTCCGCTCCAGAAAATGCGCCATCTTCTGCCCCAGATCTCTCCTTGTTCGTCTTTCCGCTGTGAAGCATGTCAGTTGGGAAAGCATCATAGGTCGAGCTTTCCAAGTCGTCAGAGTCGGAGCACTAGCTCCCTATTCGAGTTGTTACATATAGATATATGGGGTCCGAGTCGTGTTCCCGATCATCAGGGGCACAGATTTTATCTTGTGGTAGTGGATGATTTTTCTCGTGTGTCATGGGTCTTTCTTTTGAAGAATAAATCTGAAGCAGGAGATGTGATCAAGAATTTAATTAATGAAGTGCACAATGTTTTCTCTTCCTCAGTCAAATATGTTCGGACAGATAATGCCCTAGAATTTTGTACACGCTCACTTTCTCAGTTTCTTTCATCAAAGGGTATTATTCACCAAACCACTTGTGCATATACATCACAGCAAAATGGTATGGCGGAAAGAAAGCATCGCCATCTCTTGGATATTACTCGAACCCTGTTGATTCAGAGTTGTGCTCCTATTTCCTTCTGGGGGGACGCTGTTCTTACTGCATGTTATCTGGTCAATCGAATGCCATCCTCAGTTCTTGGTGAGAAGATACCTATCTCTCTTATTTTTCCAGACAAGGAGTTGTTCTCACTAACTCCACGTGTCTTTGGTACTGTGGCTTTCGTTCATCGTATATCTCTCGGACTTGACAAACTCTCTCCTAGAGCAGTCAAGTGCGTCTTTGTTGGTTATTCCAGGACTCAGAAGAGCTACCGGTGTTATGATCCTACGACTAAGAGGTACTTTGTGAGTGCTGATGTCACTTTCTTTGAGTCTGTCATGTATTTCTCTCCTGCAGGTGACAGACTGGTACCATCCACTACCACTGATGATGTCTATGTTCCTCCACCACCTACATGGAGTTCACCTGAGTCTTCCCCTGTGCCTGTCCCCACGCCAGCACCACCACCTCCTCCTCTACCCATTCCACGGCCTATCATTTCACCGCTACCTAAATTCTATACGCGTCGGTCAGGTCCTGCTCAGACCACACAGCAGCCACTCATCACACCTCAGGTATGTTCAGATGGCATTACTACTGACGGGTCAGGTTTAGTACATGTGCAAGATTCTTCAGTACAGGACGACACTAGCCCATCCAGTACAGCAGATGATGATCTTGATGTTCCGATGGCTATTCGGAAGCAGAGGCGGCAATGTGCCTCTTATCCATTTGCTTCACAGGTTTCCTTTCATCGTCTCACTGGTGATTTTCAGAGATTTGCCACAGCCTTGTCTTCTGAGGATATACCACGGACCTACCAGGAAGCTTTGAAGAATGATTGCTGGAGATTAGCTATGGAAGAAGAGATGAGAGCCTTGCAGTCCCGTGGCACATGATCGTTGGTCCCTGCACCTCTTGATGCATCCGTTGTGAGCTGTAATTGGGTCTTCACAGTTAAATATCATGCAGATGGCACGTTGGATCGATACAAAGCACGCTTCATTGCCCGTGGGTTTACACAAACCTATGGTGTGGATTACATGGAGACGTTCTCTCCAGTGGCGAGACACTCTACCCTTCGTATTCTCTTATCTGTTGATGTGGTTCGTGATTGGAGTATATCTCAACTAGATGTCAAGAATGCATTTCTGTACGGGGACTTACAGGAGGAAGTCTACATGCAGCAGCCACATGGGTTTACTGCTGAGGGGGAGAAGCAGATGGTCTGTAGACTTCACAAGGCGATATATGGCCTCAAACAGAGTCCGAGGGCATGGTTCCAGAAGTTGTCCAACCTAATTGAGCAACAGGGATTCAAGAGGTCAAATGCCGATCACTCGTTGTTTGTCCAGAAGTCATCGGCAGGTACGGTTGTCATTATGGTCAATGTGGATGATATTCTTGTTACAGGAGATGATGTTCAGGGCATAGAAAGGGCGAAGGCATTCCTAGGTCGTCAGTTTGTTACAAAGGATCTTGAAACCCTAAGATATTTTCTGGGGTTGGAATTTGCAAGGAATGCACAGGGCTTGGTGATGACCCACGGAAGTACATTACAGACTTCCTGATTGAGACTGGCATGGATGGATGCAAACCATCAAGTATTCCCATGGACCCAAGCATGAAGTTGTATGATGGTGATACTGATGAAGTAGATAAGAGGAGATATAGAGAAATGATGGGAAAACTCCTCTACATTACCATAACTCGTCCAGACATTGCATTTGCAGTTAGCAGGGTGAGTCAATTTATGGAGCAGCCAAGACAGGTTCACATGGATGCTATACACATGATACTGAGGTATCTGAAGTCTTCTCTAGGGTCAGGGCTGCTATTCAGATCGGGCACAGACTTATCCATCTCAGCGTGTGCAGACGCAGATTATGCAGGATGCCCTAAGGATAGAAAATCAACCTCAGGGTTCGCAGTGTTTGTTGGAGGCTCTCTGGTTTCTTGGAAAAGCAAGAAACAAACTATTGTGGCAAGGTCCAGTGCCGAATCCGAATATAGGGTCATGGCTCAAGCCAACACGAAAATGATGTGGGTTCGGTACGTACTAGAAGATCTACATGTAGCTATGCCCCTACCTATGAAGCTTCAGTGTGACAATCAGGCAGCATTATTCATTGCCAACAATCCAGCTTTCCATGAAAGGACCAAGCATATTGAAGTTGACTGCCATTACACTAGAGACTTGATCCAGAGAGGATTGATATCTACTGCACATGTGAGCTCAGGAGATCAGACTACGGATGTATTCACCAAGCCACTGCTCAGAGGACCTTTTCAGAGATGTTCATCCAAGCTGAGCATGATAGACATCTATGCTCCACCTTGAGGGGGAGTGTAGAGATAGTTCTTAGTATTATTATCTCTTTATGTATCTTGTCGTTATTTCTTTATCTTTTATAGACCTCTTTGTAATTTACCCTTAAGGTCTCTCCCTATATAAGAGAGCCTAGGGTTTTTCTGAATCATAATCGAAGACTCTTTTCCCAACAGAATAGACCTATGGCATGCAGGTGGATCTTTACGACCAAGCAGTCACCAGATGGGTCCATTGATAGATTGAAAGCTTGTCTTGTGACAAAGGGATTTACACAAGACAATGGAGTTGATTACTTTGATACATTCTCACCGGTTGCATGTATAGGGTCATTAAGGACTATACTTTCAGTTGTAGCTAATACGGCATGGCCTATCATTCAGTAAGATGTGAAAAATACTTTCAATATGGCGATCTTGACGAGAAGGTGTACATGATGCAGCCTCTAGGTTATAAAGTCGAGGGGGAGTGTGTATGTCGACTTCGCAAGGCCATATATGGTCTAAAACAGAGCCCAAGGGCATGATTAGGCAGACTTATTGCAGAATCAACACTATTGACTTCCAGAGAACAACCTCAGACTATTTTATGTTTGTCAAAAGACGAAGGTGCTATTATACTTGAAGTCTATGTGGATGATATAGTTGTCACATGTGATGATGATAAAAGGATACTAGAAACCAAGGCCTTCCTCCAGAAGGTGTTTATTACGAAGGACCATGGCCCATAACGCTATTTCTTGGACATAGAAGTACTATACACTACAGAGGGCCTTCATATCTTGCAAAGGAAATATTGTATAGACATCCTTACTGAAATCGAATTACTTTGATGCAAGCCCTCTGGTATTCCTGCAGATCCAAAGAAATATTTCTCATCCTCTGATCCTATCTCTGAAGATGTTACTAGATACAAAAGCCTAGTTGGCAAACTTCTTTACCTTGTTATCATCAGACCAGATATTTCTTAGGCAGTGAGTAGAGCTAGCCAACACATGGAGTAACCTTGTTACAGTCATTGGAAGGATGTTCTCCAGATTCTACGATACTTGACGGAATCACCAGGGCGTGGCCTCTTCTATGGGGCAAATGGGTACACCGATGTTATTGAATATGAGGATGTTGATTATGCAAGTTTGCCAAAGGATCGACGTTCCACCAAAAGATATGCTACGATGGTTGGAGGAAACCTTGTTACTTGGAGAAGCAAGAAGCACACTGTTGTATCCAGGTCCAGTGCAGAAGCATAATACAGGGCGATGGCTCAAGCTACTTGAGATCACGTGGTTATTAATTTTTTTGCACGAACTCGGTATTGTTGTCACTAATCCTATTCCACTATACTGTGACAGAAAATATGCTACATACGTTGTCACCCGTGTTCCATGAACGAACCAAGCATATAGAGGTTGACTGCCATTTTGTCAGTGATGCTGTCAAAATTGGAAGGATTGCTACTCGGGCGCATCGCTTGCGCTCCCTGCGTTGGTGGTGACCCTCTGATCATCCTGAACGACCGCCTTGCCCCTCCTGTCGCCTTCCCTTTAACATCAAATGTTACTTCGATCGGAAGAGGATCTCCCATAACCAGGCATCTTGTCCACTTTAGCAAGTATAAAAACTTCCTTTACAACATCGATTAAATACGCATTGCAATATGAGGTCTAACAAAAGCAATCTTTCACATCACATATGTGCAAGGTTGAAAGCTTGAAGCACTAGTTTGCAAAACTTCTCTCACAAGGATTGAAGTTGGATCAAGTGAGAGACTCCTTTTCTTGCTAGACTAGCAGAAGTGTAAGGCTTGAGTAAGCCTTACACTTTAAAAAATAATCCCTTCAAAGGCTGAAGCATAAGTGTAAGCGTGAGAAAACAAGGTATTGGGGTCCCTTAAATAATCCCTAAAAGGCACAAATTATGTACTTTAAAAAATGCATCATTTACCATAAATGATCCATTGTAATACTTAATTGTCTAGACTTTTGCGGGTGGATTCTGGAGGACTGTTATGACGCGTGCCTTATGATAACGGAGAGGATCATGCCCTTGAAGAGATGCTTCAGTGTTGTGAATGGGCTTGGAGCACCTTCTACCTCTTATATGGTCTTGCCAGCAGAGATGGCTAGGATATGCAAGCTTTAGATTCTGATAGAATGACTAGTCTGGGAAATGGGTATTGGTTGAGATCTTCCCCAGGTTGTTTACGAATGAGTTGGAGCATGCGATAGTGGCCAGGTCTTAGAATGGAGTTTTGTTGTACAAGTTTATCGCGGCATTGTCAAATGAGAGGATCATTGATTTCACATCATTGGTCCTACTGTTGGAAGGTGTGGCTCCAAAGTTTCAGATACGAGACTCGTAGGAGTGGCCAAGATAGGAATTTATCGTCTCCCAAGCATATAAGATGTTCAAGGTGTGGTTATCAGTCCCTGCATAAAAAATTTCACTGGACTGTAAACTATTGTGGGAACTGGGAAGACAAGGCAACGTTAAACGTAAAGGTGTATGCTTGGCTTGTGAGAAGAAAGAGATCGGTCACCGTGCTACTGAGGAGCAAGTGGACAGAATCAATCACTACATATCGTGTGTGGCAACGAGGATGAAGATGTGAGCACACATGTTCACATGTCTGTGCACATCTGCAGTTCGATGAGAGTTTCAGATCTGGAGCAGTGGGAAATGGAGATTAGGTGTACATGAGGCATCAGGATAGAGTGGCCACTTGTGGTTCTTTGGGTGATTTGGGGTGAAAGAAATGCATTAGTTTTCATGGGTAGGAGATATTGCAGTGAGAATGATGTGCATCGTGTGAGCATGTTTTATGTGCCTTGGGGGTGTCCTTGCATCTTTAAAAAGATGTTAAAGGGTTCTGCAATTACTTTGCTGTTGTAATTTGGTACTGTTACTTTGAATGGCAACCCAACTAGTTGGCAATCCATTGGCTTCTTGAGAAAATGTTCATGCTAATATTTCGTGACAGGTTATTAAATGGACCCGTTTTTATCTGATGACAGTATCACATATGAGATTTAGTGAGAATTATTTGAATCTGATGAAAGTAATACATGTATTTTCTAAAAAGAAACTTATTATGAGATGGTTTTTAATATTAACAACAAGAAAGGCAAAGATTAGGTCTGCCTAAATAAAGAAATTCCAAATGGAAATAGTAATAGTTTTTCAAACTTCATTGTACAAGCAATATATTAAGTAGATGCCTTTAACCCAAACTGATGGACCATTCTTTCCTTATTTTGAAAAAGGTTGAAAAGATCCTAGTTGGAAAGTTTGATTTTTCAACTTCATGCATCCACAACACATGTTTGCTTAATGCCACACTAAGTTTGTGACTGTTTTCACTGGGTCATAAATTAACGGGTAAAACTACCTATCTGGGGAGATCGTCTTCCGATGACCAAGAAACCTTCTATTTCCTTCAACAGCTCTCGCCATGTTACCAGTATAAGAAGGTATAAAAACAGTGCTCTCCACACAAATGATATAGTCTAGAGCTGCGTTTTGAGAAGCATGATCAGCAAAGATCTTTAGCTCCTCAGGTGTAACCAGATTCTCCTGGAATAACAAAATTATACGCAGATTTTTTTAATATATTGTAAGAAAGATTAGAGGATGAACTGCTCTAAGAAAAAGTACATAAACATATGAGATAATTAGAATCTGGCAAACCTTAAATACCAAATTTGGAAAGCGAGACCTCAGCTCAGAGAGTCGAGCATTGCCTCCAAATATTGCACCAGCAGCAATGTAGACCCAAGTTGAGGAAGGAAAACCTAGAGCTTGCAGAAAAATCCCCACCTCCTTGGGGGGTAGTGGGCAGTAACCTCCTAGCCTTTGTTCCGTTGAATTTATACTTTTCAACTTCCAGTGTTTCGTGTTCTCCCTGATAGTATATAAATAACCGATTATGAACAATTACTAAGGCGTCAGTTGATGTCCAAACACTAAAAAGGAAGGTTCACTTTTAATCACCTCATAATTCTTAGTTCATCGGCTTCTTCATCAGTCAGGCCATAAGTACAGCCCGTAAATGACAACATATCCTTTTCATATCGCAGGTGAAGGGCAATGTATTGCCCACGTGATTTCAGGCGATCCACTAACCTCTGTTGCATCAGCGTCATGTAGACTCAGAACCTAAGTTAAATGATACCCCAGGGGAGATCTCTTAAAGAACTACATTTTGAGGTCTGAAACTAGCTAGGTGATGGCTTTTGTAAGAATAAAAAAGGCCCAGGAATTACCTTTCCCAAGTTTTCTATTGAAGGAGAAAATTGGAGTGCTTGATATAATGCTCGGCATCGAAGCCTTTGTATGTCAAGAGGAAGGTCATTATTTGCCAAGCGTGAATCAGATTTAGGGACATGAATGACCTGCAGAGGTAGAAATTCAATTCATTGAATGGTCATAACGAGAAATAAGCACATAAAAAGGACAACACAGAGAACAAGAAAATATATCAAATGGAATTATACAGCAGTGGAGATTCCCCGATATTGCACCAACGCCCACTCAAAAGAGAAATCAAAGGACATCAAATACAGCACCATCCTATGTCATCAGTAAATACCCTCACATGCCTAGTCAGATATGTTTCACCTTATCATAGTACCTTGTGACCAACATAATGTTTGCTGCATCATAAAATAGCCCCATATGTATTTCTCCCTCAAGTCATATAGCATAAGAATGTATCCCGCAACCAAAAATGTTGCTCGTTCTTGAGCTTCTTCTCGGTAAATTGTATTGTTATAGACTTACTGAGGTGTTAGTCAAATCATCCACTCCCCCACCACCACCAATACAATCATCTACTGCCGACCATACATGCGGATCCTATTCCACCCACCAAACAACTTCTACTCAACTTAAGATGTGTGAGGTTGGATTATGGCCAAAATTCAGGAGATTAAAAAAAAGGTATTTCAAGCTACTTAGGATGAAACCACATATTCTAAAAATACGCCAGTGCAGAATCAAAAAAGAGGAAGAAACATGCCTCGTCTTGAAGGCCAATAATGAAGATGAGGTATATCAATTAGATTATTCTGAATTATTAGATGCCTTTAATAAACTCTTCGAATCTCTAAAATAATTAAGAATGAAAACAATAAATTCAAAAAGGAGAATAGTAAACTATTGGCTGAGAAACAAGGGTTAGAAATGACGCTAAGAGTATTCAGATAAACATTGACAAGCTAGAAACAGAAGTAACTAGTCTTAAGTTAAACAATTATAAATTAGTAATAGACCTCGCAACTTTTACCAATGGCACAAACAATCTAGATATATTATCAGGAATGAAAAATAATACTAAGAAAGAATGAACAGGTTTACACAACTCTATCATTCATCCAAAACCTAAGCTTAGCCAAATAAGTAGAAGGGTTTCTAACAAAGGTGAATCCAAGAGATAGGCACCATAGAAAATCTTGGAAAATTGTTCTGCAAAAGATATTAACGTAAAGACTTGGGCCTACTCTTTACCTAAGGAATGAATAAAGGTTGTAAGACCTCGTCCAAACTTAATTAGACTTATAGGAGAAAGATACACGAAGATGAATCAAGCCATGGCTTCAGGATGCTCCAAGCACATGACAGATGGAGGTGAAGTCATGTTCACAAACCTAGTGTTGAAATAAATAACGAGGAAGCAGAATCGATAATCAAGAAATAATAAGAATTGTTGAAATAAATAAAATAAATAAATAAGCATGCGCAAAATTGATAACCAGAATAAGAACATGAAAAATATAGAGCGGTAGAACGCTTAGGATTTTAAGTGGAATCCTATTCCGTGAGGAGCAGGATGAAACCATGGGTAAGGCCTTTAAGGGTCGGATCTTCTCTTGAAATCTCTCAATGAATACAGGAGGTGTAGAGCTCCTTATATAGCCCCAGAGATAGACCGGAGTCCCACAAATAGACGATGTGGGACTAAACATGAGAGGGAATCATTGGATCTTGGAAAGATCCGATTACCATACTATTACATTCTCTAACACTCCCCCTAAAGATGGTGATGAGAAAGCTATAGCTTGCAGCAAAAAAAAATATACACAACTCAGATTCACTCGATATATCTGAGAGAAACGGAAGGAGACTCGCTCGGAGTACTTTTTACTGGGAGAAGACCTTGCACGAGGACAGGTCTGCGACAATCATGTCATGACTATAGTAGCTGCGACAACCAGGTCATTTCTAGAGTAGAGTCGTTGTAGAAGTCCAACGCAGAGAAAAGTCAAACAATAGAATAAGCAGAGATAGTTGATGCTCTGTATAGACGGTTGATAGAAGTAGCAGTCTAGAGTGTTGGTCTTCATGTCATGAATGGGTAGCAGAAGACTGAAATGATCCCAGGTAGAGAAGATCATCTGGAGTAGATGTCAAAGTCGAACATTATAAGTAGAGGGGTCGTTCGCTATGCAGATTTCGGGAGTTGGGCCTCTCCTATATGTGAACCCTGAGAATGGATTCTCCCATTTTTCTTATGTGGACCTAGAGTCGGCTTGCTTTATATAGAGACCCTGGAGAAGATATTGATTTTGTTTAGAAGCCATAAGTTGATGATGATGGACACAATAGAAATCAAATAGAAACATCTCAAGAAAAAGAATATGGTGTACTACTTTCACTCTCCCCTTCTCCAATACTTGTTAGAATAAGAACAATTTAACAAGTTGGGAGAAACAACATATAACTTGCAAAAAAATGTTTTGTAAGCCATCCTTTTTTCGGCTTGCCTCTTCTTCTTTTTCCTTTTTTTCTTTTCGTATGGTTTTTTTGTACGATAGCCTTTTTCTCAATCTTTTTTTCAAATCAACCCTTTATTTTTCAAATCATGCATTCTTCCCCCTTCTTTTTGTTGTAGTCCTTTTTTTGTCAATCACGGACCTGCAACTCGGTGTGCCCATATACCATTTCCTTTTTTTCTCTCCCCTTATACTCATTTTCTCATTTTTTTTAAATGATGGGCCGAAGCCCAAAGACAATATAAGAACCATGGGTAGCCTCCTATTTAGGGGTTCTCATCGCCAACCAGGAACACATCTTGTGTAGGACTCACCGCCCTCCTTTTTCATCGTGTGAGATCGCCACTGCCATGGGTGGGCTCATGATGGGCAGCATTGGAGTTGATGGTGTTGCGGGATGGTGTCTAGATATAGTGTCGAAGGTGCTTTGGGGCATATGAGGTAGCGGCGAGCAGCAAGGCCTTAAATGTCAGTTTCGGTCACCATTTCGGTATCGACCAAAACAGAATTTCGATGGAATTTCGGTGGAATTTCGACCAAAATTTCGGTCATTTCGGTCATTTTTTGTACTAGGACCCCCATATTTCGGTCATTTCGGTCATTTCGATCGAATTTTGATTTCGACTGGATATCGATATTCAACAGAAATTCGACCGAATTTCGCTGAAATTTGAGGCCATGGCGAGCAGTCTCCTTCAAGCATCTATCGTCGCCGTCACCAGGGCACGTTCTGTCACAGTAGAGGGAGATCGATACCCATAAACATTTCTTCTTTAGATCCGCGCCAACTTTAGATCTTCGGGAGGAAGGATTTGTGTAGCCATCGGGTTCATCATGCAGCCATCGTATTCATACCTTCGTGGATATGGAGGTCTATTGGCTTCTCTTGGAGTTCTTGATCCATCATGCAAGGTTTAGGCCTGGAGAGATGCGCTTCGAGTTGGGTTCTTTGAAGGTGCGCTATAGATTAAGGTTGCGACCCCAGATGTTGGGCTGCCTGGAGAACAAGCAGGATATTGGGACCGATCGGCAGTGTTGGAGAAGAGGTATCGCGTTGATCTTGAGGAGAGGCTCCTTTTATTCGCGCATGGGACTTTCGCCACCAATCTGGAGGATCAAGATGAAGGATTCGTGGCTTCTTTCATCGCCATCAATTGTACGAGACCATGATATTTAGAACTTAAAAACAAATTGCTAGAATATTTTTTTAGAATCACCCCAAAGATAATAGCCGGAATAAAATTTGAAACCGAAAGACTTGATCTGCAAAATTGAATTGCTCTAATACCATGTGAAATAAACAAGCGGAAGCAAAATTGATAATCAGAACAAGAACATAAAATAATAGAACAGTAGAACACTCAGGATTTTACGTGGAACGCTACTCCGTGAGGAGCAGAATGAAATAACGAGAGAAGGTCGCTAAGACACGGATCTTCGATAGAAATTTCTAAATGAATATAGGGGGTATGGGGCTCCTTATATAGCCTCACATATAAACCGGAGTGTCACATATAGACGATGTAGGACTAAACATGGAAGGAGGTCTGTGTATTACATTCTCTAACAAGAACATTGAACACTTTGAATTTGCATGGAATCCTACTCCATGAGGAGTGGGATGAAACCACGGGACAAGGCCTCTAGGGTCAGTTATTGCATTATGAATCTCTCAAAGGTTATAGGGGTGTGGTGCTTCTTATATAGCCCTACAGACAGATTAGAGTCCTACTTATAGATGACATGGGACTAAATAAGAGAGCATGATAATTGGATCCTGGAGAAATACAAATATCCAATTACAAATCAATTACATATTCTAACATTCCCTCTCAAGCTAGAGCTGAGAAAGTTGAAGGTTGCAACAAAAGAAAATGTGCACAACAAATCTTCACTCAATACTAGTGTTCATGAAATCGACCACACGGGCCGCATATGCGACCGTGTATGCTCGTGTGGCATGCAGACCGAACCGATTTCATGAATCGGAGCATTATGCGCCCTTCCCGCATAAGTGGCCTGTATATGCCCCACGTATCCCGCATATGCCCCGCATAACGCTCAAGTGTCTCCAATTTTCCAATCCTCTCATTCAAGTGCTTAATTCCGTAGATTTGCCTCCTCCTCCATTCAATTGTAAGAATATGGCATGCATTTGTATACGATTGCAATGCATTATACCATTATATATGCAATGTTTATGTTTATCTCATATATTATTTTCATGAGTATATGTAATGTATCATCAAATATTTTATTATAGGCCGATTGAAGTTTTGTTCATGTAGTGCATGTATGTGTAATGAAGTTTTGTTATTATGAATCATCTAATATGTGAAGTTTTATGGCTAAATTTTTTTGTGATAAAATGTTAGGCAATTAAAAGCATATACTCAACCATATAACATGAAACGTTTTTCTTAGACCTTCTTTAACTCTACTTAGATACATAAATTAAATAGTAATGTTATTCATAGATATTTGTTTATTTTTAAATTAAAAATTAGAAAACCACATAGAACGACATGCCCTCGCATACCGCTTATTCAGTATTCAGTGGCATGTCCGAACGCATACGCATGTCGCTTTCCTGAACCTTGCTCGATACATCTGAGAGAGATGGGAGGAGACATGCTCAGAGTAGTCATTGCTGGGAGAAGACCTACTCGAGGACAGGTTTGCAACGATCATGACGTGTTTGTAGTAGTCATTGCGACGACCAAGATGTGCCTGGAGCAGAGTCACTCTAGGAGAAGACCAACGCAGAGAGTAGTCATACTAATAGGAGACTTGTGCAGAAGTAGTCAATGCTTGGTGAGATGGCTGGTATGCAGTAGTAGTCTGGAGTGTCGGTCTTCATGTTGTGGATGGCAATAGAAGTCTCAGATGATCCCAAGTAGTAGAAGTTCATCTGGAGTAGTTGAAGTCGATATCCAACACCAAAAGCAAAGTGGTCATCTCTCATACGCAGATCTCGAGACTTTGGCCTATCCTATACATAAATCACGTAAATGGCCTCTCAAATATCTTATGGGGTCCTGAGTCGATTCTATTATATAGGGACCCTGGATAAGAGAACTCTATCTGAGAAGCCACGAGTAGAAGATGGTGGACATGATAGAAATCATGTCGATACATCTCAACTAGAAGAATATGCCTTGATCTCTCTCCCCTTTCTCTCATCCTTGTCAGAATAAAGAACATAGATCATCAAGTTGGGAGAAATAATGAACATGCATTTTTTCCATCTTTTTGTTTGTTTTTTTCATAGGCCATCATTTTTTTAATAAGCTTTTTCTCGATTTTTCTTTCTTCCTTTTTTTATCCACATTTTTTGACCTCATTTTTTTCTCATGGCAGTGGCCCACTTACGCCCTTTTCTTCCTTTTCCTTTAATATTTCTTGTACAATAGTGACCCAATGGACCCCAAATGTTTACCCCCTCTTTCTATTTCTCGCTTTTTTTGATACAAATTGAAGCCCCTTACTTAGGAAGTCCCCCTTTTTCCACCCCTCTTTCTCTCTCGCTTTTTCAAATACAAATTAAAGTCCCTTACTTAGGAAGTCTCCCTTTTTTCCTGCAAATCATGCATGCCCTGGGATTCTCGGATGGGGAACCCAATACTGCCGCCACTCAAGGATCGCGGAAGAGGTGAGTTTGGAGAGAGGACGTACTAATAATGCTAGGAGGGTTCATCCCAGGAGAGGCTAGAGTCTCCTGGGAGTATTGCACGACCTTCTTCCCTTTTTTTCTCAACTTGCGTGCGAAAATGATCAGAGATTGTGTACGAGCAGTGTTCTTCATCGTCGTCTTCTCGGGCAAGAGGAGAGCATGGGTTATTCGATCTGAAGGTGCTACGTCTCGTTGTCGCCTTTAGGGTTTCCAAGATAGGCATGCATGGATGCTTGAAGAGATGGTGGTGCAGCCAGGATGAGTTGTGTGTAGAGGGGTTGGTGGTGTGTCGCATATCTCGTTCTGAAATTTTTGAGAAGTAAAAAGGATGGTCTCCCAAATTGGGACCTACCGCAATATACGGATATTATATATATAAGAAAAAGAACCGTAAGAGTTACAAAAAGTTACATGGCCCAAGCTTTACACAATGCTTGACAATGCTCGGCTACATTCTCAGAGTAAAAAGTATTCCCCCGAAGATTACATCATTTCTTGCACACCAAATCGCCCACAAAAACGTGAAAATAATGGTTGAGCTCTCTCATCTAGATCCATTCCCCAATCTCAACTCCTCCAAAAACCTGAGTTGCTCTGCCCAACGAGCCATTGTATCCTTGTCATACACCAAATCCGAGCCGAACATGCGCATGAAAAAAACAAGTGATCCAGATTTTCCAGCGCCTCCCCACATCTGTCGCATGTGTCGTCCACCGCCCCCAATATCCACCCTATTCGCTCCTTGGTGATAACTCTGCCTCGTCGAACTAGCCCTAAAAAAATCTTAATACGGATCGGGATCTTGCATTTCGAAATCATACGCATGTCTGCGACCATCTCTTCTTCCCCCTCCATCTCCTCCACCAGACACTGATACGCCTTCTTGGCCGAAAACCTACCATCTCCTCATGCAAAATGATCTCTTCCTTCCCCCGACCCCTCTAACCGCACAAGCTCAGAGAGATAGAGTAGTTGCGGGCCAGAGTTCTCCATGTGGAGACTCATTCAAGTTTTAGTGACCCTGCACAGTACATAGCACATGTTCTCTGACAAGGAGATGCTATTCAATTTCAGTGAATCTTACAGACGTAGT
The DNA here is from genome assembly GCA_037367405.1 of Ottelia alismoides. Taxonomy (NCBI): domain Eukaryota; kingdom Viridiplantae; phylum Streptophyta; class Magnoliopsida; order Alismatales; family Hydrocharitaceae; genus Ottelia; species Ottelia alismoides. The sequence goes on from JAZKJV010000779.1 coordinate 1,105,754, forward strand.
ATAGAGCATATGTTCTACAACGATCAGTTCACACTCCAGCCCTTCAGTTCCTCCTCACCAGCGTGGCATGAGAATCGACGTTCTTAGCAAGAAGCTAGTAGAGTATGCGTTGAGTTGATATTTAGTGTCTTGTATTATGCGAGTGAGAGATTTTCTTCTATTTGTCCAAGTTGAGCATTGAATGCTCCATTTTGAAGGGGGTGTTAGAGTATGAGTGATGCAACGTGAAACAAATAAATAGGATTCTATTTTTTATTCATTAATTAAATTAGGGTCGAGTTAATTCTATTAAGTCCGTTGCAATTTTATTTTAAATAAAGAGATCGCATGTGATCTCAAATCAATTAGTTAGTCGGTTATACTAAGTACTTAGTCGGTTAGAGATATTTAGAATCCAAATTAGGATTTAATTTTATTTGATTTTATCACCTTTCTGTTTTTGTAACACATCCCTCCTATATACAGGGGATAGTAGTCCAATGTTGAATTCAATTCAGAATCAATCAAAATTGAGATTTATTTCATTTATCTCTCCTCCTCTCCCTTCTCCCTCAACGCGAACTCTGCGCTTCTTCTTTCTCCAAATCCCGCGCAAACAGCGAGTTTTCCCTTCTTCCTCCCTCTAATTTTTTTCTCCACAAATATTTCCACCGCAAAATTATTTTTTTACCGTTGTAAATTTCGATATGCATCAATGAGTCATCAAAGATGGGTAATTGGATCCCTCCTGAGTCTAATTACCGCATCTGTTAGTTAAGTACCACGTTTATTGTGAGTGGGACTCAGTCATTCTGGAGGGGCTATATAAGAAGCCCCACACCCATTGTATATGGTGAGAAAATGAATAGAAGAATCATCCTTTAGTGGCATTCTCTCGTGGTCTCATCCCGTTCCTTATGGAGTAGGATCCACGTTAAATCCAGGTTATATTCTATGTTTTATATTTCCTTATCTCTGATACGCTTTCTGTATTCATCGCTTTTTAATATTATATTTGCCCCAACACCACCCCCACCCACCCACATATTCGGGTGAATGTTCAATCCATTGGCATAATATTGCAACATAGGTAGATTCATCAAATAAAGGATGGAATTTTAATATCTCAGACCAAATACACCCAAGATATGCTTAAGAAATTTAATATGATAGATGCCAAAGGAAAGATAATATCTATATCCACATAAGGCAGTTTAGATAGTGATGATCAAGAAAAACTATATATCAAATGTCATATTAAGGAATAATCATATCCTTGCTTATGTATTTGCTTATGTGCTCAATTTCAAGCAATTCTAATGCTCTGCAATGAAGTGGACTTTAAAGTACTTAAAGGAAACAAAACCTCGTTCTGAGTTCGGCAACTTTAACTAACTCACCTTTTTGATAAGTCGACTAAGTGCACCCTAGTCGATTGATATTGGTCTCAGTCGTTTACTTTGCAATTTCGATATATATATATATATTGGTCATATTTGGCCATTTGGCGATTTCTAGTTGATTGACCCTCCATGTCAGCCAATTGAAAATCTTCAAAAGGTTAAAATATATTGTCTCTTGAAAAGACCTATCGCTTCATGCCATCAAGGGACACTAGAGCATTCTCCTTGTCCTAAAATCACTCCTACTTAAGCTACCCCATTCTCAAGCCTCATATTCCTACTCTCCATTTCCTTATAAACATGAATCGCATGAATACTCATAGAGTCGTTCCAAGCTCTCGAGGAAGTCGTGGACCTCCTCACAAGCTCTGTATCTGGAGGGTTATCTCGTCATCGAGGATGCTCAAGTTCTATGGGGAAATACTCCAACATGAAGGTGGGTTCAAAATGATTATTCGTTTGGGACGAGTTCAATGAGTATGAATTTCGTACCTTATTCGTACCATACTCCACATGTGATCTTTTGACTTTTCGATCGATCAGTTTCCCACGGATGGCATCGTTGTCATCTACTAAGTTGGTACGTATATTCTATGCCAACTTAATTATTTTAGAGGATGTATAAAGGAACAAAATTCGTACCTCCTCCATCCTCTGTATCTCGATCACTATCAATGTTGAGAAGCTCAAGACCTTCTTGATGTGGACAATACAGACCTAATCCCCTATATCAGCTACAACGGGATCAAGCAAGTCATTATGCACCAAGACCACTACGTCCAGGTGATGCAAGACACCTCCAAGGATTTATGACCCACTCCCTGAGTTCTCACCAGAATTCTGAGATAGAACCCAGACACCAAGATAGACTTTTCACCTTGTGGTCTACATGATCTATGCAACTATAACATGCAAGAAACTCAATTGGCGTGCAATCATCTGCCGCCTCATACCATATCATCCACGAGCAACTCTTCCACTTGGGTGTTCTCTCACCCATGTTTTCAATAGTTATGGCATTGACCTCATTAATCAACTAAGATTGGGAAACTCGATGTCTTTAACAAGAACACCCTTACCCCATCAACAAGAAGAGAAGAAGAATATGAGCAATAGAACCACCAACACTTGGGGAAAATCCAAATCAACACCTTAATGAACACATGAATAATCCATGAAAAACTTGAAGCCAACTTCAAGAATATGTACAATGGTTATGTTGACCAGTACAAGCATTCGAGAGGGAAGGATGTGTCGATACCTCCACCAACACTTCCAATGTATCTAGGAGCGACTCAATCAGCTCGACCTGGATCATAACAAATGAGGATGCCACTGTTGAGCGCTTTTAGTTAATAGTTCTTTTTATTGCATGTATTTTTTTAGTTAGAATCTTTTATCGTAATGCATATAATATTTTTTATGAATGAAATCTAAGTTAAGCACTTTGTTTGTTGTATGTAGTTAGCAGGTTGAACCTCCTAATTAGTCGTCAAATTCACCCCCTAAGTCAACTGCTAAGTCTCTATAGTCTACTATTTTAACTTAACTTCGACTAAAATTCCCTTCCACACAAACTACTTGAAAACATTATTGACTAACCACTCGACAGAATTGATAATTTTTTATAATAAAAAAATGTTAATTAGCGACAGATGACAATTTGACAATTAGTCGACTACCTTATTTTCTTAGTCGACTAAAGACTGACCAACCAGCTGACGACATTTTCAGTTGATTGATTTAAGGTGTATTGCAAGTTTTTTTAGGAAAAAGGTTTGGTGTCGAGGAGACATCCACTCATAAACTTATATATTCACATTATCAAAAATTGTAGTTATAAGGACCAAAAGATCCAGATGCTTTTTTTCATGCTCTAAAACATTCTCCATTGTGGGAATAAAATAATGAGTTGTTTATCATGAGATCGTGGGATTCTCTCATATATGGAGTAACCCTAAAGGGCAAATTACATGATAAAGAAGAAAGAAATAGAAAATGCATAAAAGATAAGAAAGATAAATATATCTCTCTAACACTCCCCCTAAAGATGGAGCATAAATGTCAATCATGTTCAACTTGGAACAACACCTCTGGAACGACCCTCTGGTTAGAGCTTTGATGGAAACATTTGTCACTTGTTCCTCTAAACTGACGTGGGAAGTAAAGATAACGCCCTTATGAATCATGTCACGTGTATAGTGACAATCTACCTCAATGTGCTTGGTCCTCTCATGGAAGGCAATGTTGTTGGCAATGAAAAGAGCAATCTGGACCCTTCTAAATCATGTCATTGTATAGTGACAATCTAACTCAATGTGCTTGGTCCTCTCATGGAAGACGATGTTGTTGGCAATGAAAAGAGCAGTCTGGTTATCGCATTAAAGCTACATGGAAGAGGCACGTCAATAGCTACGTCAATCAAAATGAATCTGACCCACATCATCTCAGTGCTCCCATGCTCCATGATTGTGTACTCAGACTCAACACTAGATTGAGCAACCATGGTCTGCTTCTTGCTCTTCCATAACACCAGAGAGCTCCCTATGAACACTGCAAAGTTTGAGGTAGATTTCCTATCTATGGGGCATCATGCATAGTCAGTGTCTGCACATGCCATGATGGTACAGGATATCCCTCTGTTAAGAGTAAAGAACAATCTGGTACATGGAGAGAACTTCAGATACCTCAGAATTATATGAACCACACCCATGTATGCCTGCCTCGGATGCTCCATAAACTGACTAACTTTGCTCACAACAAAGGAGATGCATGTCTTTGTAATAGTCACGTAGATGAGCTTCCCAACAAGCTCCATGTATCTCCTCTTGTCCACCTCCTATGTATCGCATCATATAGCTTCATGCTGGGATCCATGGGAGTAGTGGATGGTCTGTAAACTGTCATGCATGTCTCTGAAAGAAGATAAGTAACATACTTCATTTGGGTCATCACAAAACCCCGTTGATTCCTGATGAACTCAAGTCCTGTAAGTATCATAAATTTAAAGTCCTTGGTGACAAACTATTGTCGAAGTAACTCCTTAGTCGCACTAATACCAAGCACATCATCTCCTCCAACAATGATATCATCAACATAGACTAGAATGGCAACGGTACTTCTCTGAGTCTTCTGAACAAACAGTGAATGATCTGCAGTCGATCTTGTGAAGCCTTGTTGCTCTAGCAAGTCAGAGAGCTTTTGGAACCATGTTCTGGGAATCTCTCCAAGATCCAATTACCTTGCTCCCGTGTTTAATCCCACATTATCTATATGTGAGACTCTGATCTATATATGAGGCTATATAAGAAGCCATAAACCAGTTGTATTCATTGAGAGAGATTACTATAGAAGTATACAATCTTATAAGGCCTTCTTCCATGGTTTCAATCCGCTCCTTGTGGAGTACGGTTCAACATAAATCCAGAGCATTCCACTTTATATTTTTATGTTCTTTGATTCGCTTTTGCATTATTTATTTCAACATGATATCAAAGCAATTTGATTACGACTTTGTTCTTTTTTTTTGTTCGCGATCCTTTCAAGTTCCAGAGTTCTTAGGTTTCTTATGAAATCCTACTTTTTGCATGACGACAATGATCTCCATCAATATCTATTCTTCGGATTTGTTGTTCGTCGGCGATACAACTTCCATCCCAAGCCTTTGATTCCATGACCCCCTCCGACTGGTGATGCCTACTCATACTCATATCCTCTAATAGGCGAAGTGGTCCCTTCTACCTTGTCAGATACAAAAAAGACTATAGACGAAGCATTTCTCCGTGAACACGCAGCACCTCCAGATTAGCGATGAAGACCTCAACAAATCGACGAAAGCGACGCCCCTACAACCTTTCTGGGCCCAAAGGTGGATCGTGGCCAAATAAAAAAAGGAGGTGAGAGGCGTGTAGAGAAAATTTTCAAGTCCAATAGGCCCAGAGAAAAAAAGTGAGGCCCCAGAAAAAAAAAGAGAAAAAACCTAATTACAAAAAAATGACAATCTGAGAAAAAAGGATGGCTTATGGGAAAAAAGAAGAGAGACGGTTTATAAAAAAAGCAAAGCCGAGAAAAAATTTGCATGTTCTACATTTTTTTCTCCCAACTTGGTTTTTTATTTCCAGACGCTGACAAGTATGGGAGAAGGGGGAGTGAGAGCAGGGCATATTCTTATTGTTGAGATGTACCTACAGGATTCCTATCATGTCCATCATTCTCTACTTATGGCTCAGATGGACTTCTCTACATGGGATCGTTTCAGACTTCTACTGCACAACCACAACATGAAGATTGACACTCCAAACTTTTTCTGCATACTGCCATATTCATTGAGCACCGACTACTTCATACATTCTATTATGCGACTACTACTCTTCATTGGTATTCTCCTCGGACGACTCTACTATAGGCATGTCCCGATCGCTGCAGACCGTGGATGATTTCCGTGTTAGACTTCTCCTTGGATGACTCTACTATAAGCACGTCTTGATTGTCACATACCGATAGCGACAACTTTCCATGCCAATCTTCTCCGTGGGCAACTCTACAACAAGTGCATCCGCAGGCCAGGTGACGGTGATCTCCCTCTGGATTATCTGGGCTTGCCCTTGACGGTGGGTCGTGCTCGCATCCGTGATTGGAGGGCGGTGATGGAGAAGATGGAGGCTCGGTTGGCCGAGTGGCGTGCGGCTCTTCTTTCCCGTGGTGGTCGGTTAGTACTCCTCAAGTCCGTTTTATCTTCGATCCCAATCTATTTCTTTTCCATACGGGGAATGCCAAAGGGGATCCGCCGAAGATTGGAAACGTGTATGCGGGGCTTCCTCTGGGGTAAGAAGGGGGAGGGGAGAAGGGGCGTGCACTTGGTGGGCTGGGATGAGGTTACTCGGCCGAAGCAGGAGGGGGGGTTGGGCGTGAGGAGGGTGGAGGTAGTGAATGAGGCCCTTCTGCTCAAATGGGTGGCTAGATTATGGGGGCGGGAGGAGAATTTCATGCTCAATTTTTTGAGGGAGGCGGTGGGAGTCGACCGGTTCTTTGATTCGCGGGGTCGTGTGATGGGTCTTTCTTCCTCCTTCGCGCTTGGCATCGTTGGTGCCCTTAACCGCAATCGATCCCTTTTTGGCCTTAAGCTTGGAGATGGTAATTTGCTTCGCTTCTGGGGGGACGATTGGACCGGAAGGGGTCCTCTCCAGGAATTATTCCCCGCTTATTCGCGCTGGCGATGGACAAAGATTCGGCCGTGGCTTCGTGCTGGGATGGTGCTTCTTGGTGCCCCACGTTTGCGGCTAACCTATCTGACCGGCGGCTGGAGGATTTCATCGCTCTCTTGGCAGTTCTCGTGGACGCCCCCATGCCTTCTGTTGGCCGTGATCATCTGCTATGGAAAGATGGCTCCTTCTCCACCCGTGTGGCTTACAAGGCTCTTCTTCCTCCTTCTGTCGGGGCTGATGCATCACTCTTACGTGACTGTAGATTTTTCTGGGGACTCAAGCTACCGGAACGCATTGGTATATTCCTTTGGCTCTTTCGCCGCGGCAGACTGTTAACTCGTAGCCGATGTGCCTCGTTGTTTCCTAACGCCACCTCTATCTGCGGCCTCTGCGACATGGAGACGGAAACTATTGAGCATCTCTTTTTACATTGTGACCGTATTCATGGGCTCTGGGCTGACCTAGGCTGGCTTAACTTGTCGTCATTGGTATCCTTCTGCGATAGCTTGGTTACCTCTCGGGGCAGAGCTCGGGCGGACCTGCTTATTCCGATTGCGCGGCTTTGGAGCATTTGGCTTGGAAGAAATGAAGCCCTCTTTGCTCGGCAGAGGTTCTATACCGAGAATATACGTTTATCGGCCTCGCGCTTCCTTCATGATTGGTGTGATGGGTAGGGTCTCCTCTTTGTAAGTGGGGGGTATATCCTCTCGATACCTCCCGGTTGTTTTTTTTCATTATTTGTTGTTCACCCTCCCCTTGTAAGTATTTCTTTAACTCTTTTATAATGCATCGGGGCGAGCACCTTTGAGTGCGTCCCCCTTTTTTGAGCGTCAAAAAAAAAACAAGTGCATCCGCAGGCCAGTTGCGACTACTCTGAGGGGGTCTTCTCTCTCAGATATATTGTGACAATATGAGTTGTGCAGATTTTCTACTGTCTCAAGTTGTAGCTCTCTCAGCTCCAGCTTGAGGGGGAGTGTTAGAATATATAACAGATGGGTAATTAGATCTCTCCAAGATCCAATTATCATGCTATGTTGTTTAGGTCCACATCATCTATAAGTAGGACTCCGGTCTATCAGTGGGGTTTATACACGTACATCATGCATACTGGAGGACTGATTAAATGCGAAGTTCGGATCCCATTTTAGGTTATCTCCTCCGTGGTTTTATTGGTAAGTTTCTCTTTTGATCATTCCAAGTCGATATTGATCATATGTCTTCGAAAAGCATATATCATACTTTCAAATCATGTCTCGTTTTCAAAACAAGACGATCATCGTTGGAATTTGATTTATCCTAATATCTCATAAGTAAGCTCATGTCTTCGCATTCGGTAGTGGACATGTATGATTCCTTTGAGAGATCATATTCTTCATATATTCTCATATGCACACCCCCTTATATTCATTGAAGGAGATTACAATAGAAGGTTCTAGCCCTTTAAGGTCTTCTCCTGTGGTTTCAAACCGCTCCTCAAGGAGTAAAGTTCCACGTAAAATTCTGAGTGTTCCATTTTATATTTTTATGTTCTTTCATTCGCTTCCACATTATTTACTTTAACACGGGGCATTCTCTGAAATCCATGGGACCTATAACAAATTAGATGGGCGATATGGGATTAAACATATGAGCAATGGAAGTTGTTGGGAAAAATAAGAGTTGTTTATTGGTACAAGAACTTCGCTCCAGGAGCAAGTAGCTTGCCTTGTCAGCTCTGATGCAACCATATAGTTACCAAAATAATCTCTCACCGGGCTTTCGATATCATAGCTTTCCAAATACACACGTGGCTAGAGGCGAGGAGTGGGAACTAGGCAATTGATGTCTTTGCTAAGTGAGGGGGCTTATAGCCGGTTGTGGTAGACTGATTTTGTGTTTCACCTGATATATAGTAGCGAGAGAGTTCGGCGAGTTGAGTTAAGCTGTGTGGGGCGAGCCAGTCCCCCGCGGATTCAGGAGTGGGCTCTGAAACCTCTACCCCTTGTCGCTGGAGTTCGCCAAGGGGACAAATCACTCGCTTCGGAGTGCTTGGTTGGGTAGGCAAAGCACCCTAGTCCTGAGAACCCTAGGCTCTCTTATATAGAGGAGAGATCTATGGGTAAACTACCTAAGACACACATAAATAAATAAAATAATAGAAAAGGTACATAGGAACATATAAATATCTCTACACTCCCCCTCCAGATGGAGCATAGATATCAATCATGCTTAGTTTGGACGAACACTTCTGAAAAGGCCCCCTGAGTAGTGCTTTGGTAAAGATATCTATTGTTTGCTCTCATGAACTGACATGAGAGGTAGAAATCAAACCCATCTGAATCATATCTCTAGTATAATGGCAGTCTACCTTAATATGCTTAGTTCTTTCATGGAATGCAGGATTATTCGCAATAAATAAAGCAGCTTGATTATCACATTGTAGCCGCATGGGTAGAGGTACATTTATATGCAAATCTGCTAACACTGCTCGAACCCACATCATTTATGTGCTTGCTTGGGCCATAGCCCTATACTCAGATTCAGCACTTGATCTAGTCACCACCGTTTGTTTCTTGCTTTTCCAAGAAACAAGAGAACTGCCAACAGACACAACGAAGCCTGAAGTAGACTTCTTATCCTTAGGACATCCTGCATAGTCTGCATCAGCACATGCAAACACAGAAAGAGTTGCTCCTTTTCTGAATAGTAATCCTGCATCTGGAAAAGATTTTAAATATCTCAAAATCATGTATATAGCATCCATGTGAACATCTCGGGGTTGCTCCATGAATTGACTCACCTGACTCGCTGCAAAGGAGATATCGGGTCTAGTAATATTAATATAGAGGAGTTTTCCCGTCATCTCTCTATATGTCCTTCTGTCGACCTCATATGTATCATCATCTAAATTCATGCTAGGGTCCATAGGAGTAGTAGATGGTCGACACTCAATCATGCATGTCTCAACAAGCATGTCTGTAACATACTTCCTTTGGGTCATCACAAAAACCATGTGAATTCCTAGCAAATTCCAACCCTAAGAAATACCTTAGTGTACCAGGATCTTTGGTAACAAACTAACAATCCAGAAATTATTTTACCATCTTGACCCCCTGCACATCATTTCTTGTAATAAGTATCTCATCCACAAAGACCATAATGACAATTGTACCTCTTGATGTTCTCTGCACAAAGAGTGAATGGTCTGCATTTGACCTCTTGAACCCTTGCCTTTCAATCAAATCCGAGAGCTTCTGAAACCACGCCCTTGGACTTTGCTTAAAACCATATATTGCCTTATAGAGCCTGCAAACCTGTTGACAATCCCCCTCAGCAGCAAACCCGGAGGCTGCTGCATGCAAAGTTCCTCCTATAGATCTCCATACAAAAAAGCATTTTTAGCATCCAACCGAAATAAAGGCCAATCACGTACCACTGCTACTGAAAGTAGGACATACAGAGTAGAGTGACGAGCCACTGGAGAAAACGTGTCCAAGTAATCCACGCGTAGGTCTGAGTAAATCCTTGTGTCACTAATCTTGCCTTGTAGCGATCAAGGCTCCCATCTGTGTGATGTTTAATAGTAAACACCCATTTGCAAATAACAGACGCACCAGGAGGAGCAGACACCAAAATCCATGTACCACATGATTGCAACGCAAGCATTTCTTCCTCCAAAGCCAAGCATCAGCGACTATCCTTCAAGGCCTCCTGATAATTCCGTGGAATGTCCACAGTAGATAGAGCCACTGCAAAACTCTGAAATTCCCTTGTCAAACGATGAAAGGAGACCTGAGAAACAAGAGGGTAGGAAGCACAAGACTGCTTCTGCTTCCGAACAGCAATGGGTATATATGCAAGTCATTGGGAACCTCCTCCATCTGTGGGCTATTCTCCTGCAATGATTCCTGCACAGATATATCTCCAGACCCATCATTAGAAACCATGTTATTAAAACAAACCTGAGGCATACTGGATGACGAGCGATGACCATGAGCAGAAGCAGTCCGACGGGTATAGAAATTAGGTAATGGTGGAATAATGGGCACATGCGACTGGGTACTAGGAGGGGGTGGAGGAGGTGGTGGTGGAGGAGGTGGTGGTGATGGTGGAGTTGGAACCATAGGCACAAGAGGAGGAGGTGACTGACTCGAAAGAGGGGGTGGCATGAAAACCTCATCGTCTGAGTCTGATGAAGCCAACCTATCACCTGTATGAGAGAAATACATCACAAACTCAAAATGTAACATCAACACTGATATAGTATTTCCTGCGCAATGGATCATAACATCAGTATCCCTTCCGGGTCCTGGAGTACCGAACAAACACACATTTGACAGCTCTAGGAGAGAGCTTGCCAAGACCTGGAATCAACTGTTGAAAAAAAGCAATAGAGCCAAAGACACGAGGAGTAAGTGAGAACAACTCCTTCTCAGGGAAAGATATAGAGAAAGGAATTTTCTCACGCAAGACAGATGATGACATGCGATTCACCAAGTAGCATGTTGTAAGAACTGCATCACCCCAATGTGTGGGGCACGACTTTGAATAATTGAATGAGAAGAGTCCGAGTGACATCAAGTAGATGATGATGCCTTCTCTCTGCAACACAAATCCGTTGTGAAGTGTAAGCACAAAATGTTTGATGAATGGTTCCACAGGATGAAAGAAAATGGGATAGAGTACGAGTACAGAATTTCAAAGCATTCAGTAATCTCAGATCTGTGCCAAGATGTAAAAGCAGAAGTACTACCTGAAGTACTAGCCGTAGTAGACGTACTGGCAAATGCGGAGGCTGCTACATCTGAATGACCTCCTAGATATGGTGAAAAAGGAGGCATGATATCCTGTAGTCTATCTATGAAGTCATCAAACCTCTAATCAGAAGTAGGAGCAGCAGGAGACTGAAGCTGCTTTGCTACACGGGCTGAAGCCGGAAAGTCGTGCTTGGAATAGCATGTATCCTCAGTATGTCCTGGATGGTGACACTACGTGCATGGCTAACGAATACGACCTCCTCTACGAGGTCAATGTCAACAGAAAGAAGGAGAGCCTCCTTTTCCTCGAGAGGTTGTCATAGCTGAAGAAGTCTGGCTAGTGGATGTGGATGGAATAGTAAACCTGTTGAGCCTGCAGAACGCTTCCTCCATGGGAGGAATAATTGCTCTTGAGTCATTGTTAGAGGCATGAAGTTGTGGAGCTTCTCAAACATCCCATGCAAGGATGTACACAGTGAATGAAGGAGGCGTCTGTTCAACTTGATAGTGAATATGTCATGCTGGAGTTGGAGAATCTTCGTCTCGTTCCTCGCTTGAGAATATGTTGTTGCGAGGATATCCCACATCGCTTAGTAGGTTGATGTAACACATCATTGGCGATCTCAATCGTCAATGTACTAGAAAGCCAAACTTTGGCATATGCATCGTCCGCCTCCCACGAGGCATTTACCCCAGTTTTCTCCACCAGCTCTTGCTCGGTAAGAATGTGCTTCTTACCATTCAACTTCATAAGGCTCGTGAAATACATTACCCAGAGCTCATAGTTTGTCATATCCATTCTGACAATAGGCGTTGAACCTCTGAAAGCGTATGTGGTGGGTACATTGACTTTGTTCTCCGACGCACAAACATACGTGGATTTGAATGCATATGTAGATTATGTACCTAAATCCATCAAATAAACTGAGGAACCGACGCCGACGACAGAAACCGTGTCGCACAGTGGCGGTGGAAAGGTGGTCTCGGGAGAAGGCCGGCAACGGCTAGAGGACGAGCGGTGCACGCGGAGTAGACGCACATGAAGAGGTGACGACGTGCGAGGGCAGCAGCGTGTGGAGATGGGCGGTGACGCGTGGAGGTGAGGGCGGAAGGTGGGGCTAGTGTTAGGGTTTTAAGTACGAGAGCTCCGACTTAGGACCACCACTCTGATACCATGTTGGGAAAAATAAGAGAGTTGTTTATTCCTAGGAACCTAGGCTCTCTTATATAGAGGAGAGACCTATGGGTAAATTACATAAGATAGATATAAAGAAATAAAATAACAGAAAAGATACATAGGAACATTGAAATATCTCTATATAAGTGGATCGTATAAAGATCCAATTAGCCAAGCAACAACTCAGCCCTTTACTATTCTTCGCATAAGAAGATGGGAAAAAAATAGCAGCCACATAAAATTTTGATTGGAGAAAAATGGTGGGATTAAAAAAATGTAATCAAAAAATTAGGAAAAAAGAATTGAATGATTAAAAATGCAGGAAACATAGAGGATTGAAAAATGAAGAGAATTACAAAAGGATGGCAAAAAAGAAAAATAGAAAAAAAGGATTATTTGTGTGTATCTCCCATATGGATATAGGAAATAGGAGAGAGCTAGTCAATAACTCCATGCTTTGTTCGAGGCACATATATGTGATCTTTTGCTGAAGAGGTCCACATACTCGTGTGTTGAGCTTAAGAGTCTGAACATGAACCATGTATGATAGAGACCAATTTAAAGAGGTTTGATACGGAGAGATCTATGGGAACTCCACAAAAAAGATTATATCTTAGTCAGTGTAAGGAGAGGTCCAATTTGAAGCTCTCTTGGAGGTAGAGACCCATTAAAGCAGCTTTGTGATAGAAGCACATTTTTCATATTCTCATATGATGGTGGTCTGTGTTGGAGAGGCTTACTTCATTGTTCCGTATCCAAAGAATGTCAAAGAGTTCAACAACATCAATTGCAGATTTCTCATATTACAAGCGTGAGAAGATGCAATTGAGAGTTTAGGAGTTGTATTTGATGTGTGCTCTACTTATATCTATGGAAGGAAATTTAGCGATATATCGGCGATATATCGATATCGAGATGTGACTGATATGTGTACCGATATGGCAATATATCCCAGTTTTCATGCATTTCCTTCACAAAAGATTGTCGACGTGGGCGATATTCCAGCGATATATTGCCGATATATCGTTGAAATATCGTATGGATACGATATCGATACGGCCTTCCCTGTTGAGTGTTGTATTATCCAAGTTGAGTATTTCATGCTCCAGCTTGAGAGGGAGTATTGAGATAATTATGACTTGGATTATTTGAAAGTTGTTTAGTCACACATTGTCGAGTAGTGGGACTTGGTTTTAATAGTGGGCTATATAAAAAGTCCCGCACCCCTGTAATCATTAAGAAAAATGAATAGAAGACCTAACCCTTGGGAATTTTTCATGAGGTTTCCTCCCACTCCTTAGGGAATAGAATTACATGGGCATCCAAGTCTTCTTCTTGTTTATTGATTTGATTTTTTGTTATTGCTTTCGCATTTTATATTTTCACACTATTAATTCGAAAGTTACCCCTTTTGTTTCTTAAAGCCATTTCTAATTCCCCTTCTAACTTTGTAATGAATTGAGGTCCGTGTGATAACATGGAGTAAATAATCTCATGACACATATCTCAGCACATGCATTAAAGGCTCAAAAAGAATAAAAATATGTACTACTAGGATACTTTTGTTAAAAGCAACAAGAGACAAAGAAGTCACTCCATTGGCAAGGAGAATACCTGATAATCCTTCCACAATCTTGCCACTTCCTCAAAATAACCAAAGCTACCCCAAGATGAGAAATGCTTTCGAGCTCTAGGTGCAGATTCCAGTTGTTCTGGCAGCTTCTTTACGATTCTTACATCCCCTTCCAGGTATTTGATGAAATGCATTTCATTGAAAATGTCTGAAAAAGTGCTGCTTACAATTAAAAGAGAAAAATCAATATACATTTTCACTTGGGCTAAATTCATGCCTTGGAACTAGAGCAGGGGGCTGACCTTGAGTCTTGCCAGAAAGATCTTTTGTCCAAATCAGGGATTACCAAAGTTGCATTTAAGATGCGTGCAATTGCAACCATATCACTAATCTGTGCAACATACAAGGCAAAAATACTTCAAACTTCTCCATATAAGAAATTATTATCCAAACATACATATCTAAATAACACCACGACCATGATTACAGCCTATAGAGCTATGTGGACATTGAATCTGATTAACAATCATATTGCAAATTCCATCTGAAACCTCGAGCGTAATGGCTTTGTTTTGTGGTTGGCAGTGTGATCTGTCATCCGGCCAGAACAGAAAAAGGGAGGCCATGTTTTTCAATTTGACCCAACTTTGAACCGAATTTGTCCAAAATAGAAAGAGAATCCAACAAAATTTGTCCAAAATGGAAACTAAATTCACTCTAAGTAATTGCATATTATTGTGATTTTGAGGAGTTTATAATTATGTCAAGATTTGGATGACGGATTCAAACCGAGGTGGATATCACAATATTATGCAACTGGTGATAGAGGAGTTGAATGAAGATCTTCCTTTAGATTTCTGCGATTGCTCGCTACAATTATGTACGATGGGAACATAGAAAAAAGTTCTAATTTTAAGTTTATAATAACAGTGATTTTGTCTATTAAGCTACAGCTAATTACAGTCGAACTCGCCACAATCATAATTTGACTACCAATAGCACTCACACCGGTGCGCATTTGGTTCAACCCGCCATTGCTTCTCACGGTCAAGTAGCGATCCACGATTGCAGGAGCTGAGCACCAGTCAATGAAATTCTAGTCAGACTAAATAAATTCAGGAAAGGTTTCCTGTTAACAAATCAAATCACCCCAAAATCTCTTCTATTTCCACCATTTCAATGTCCAAATAAAACCAACAAATGTGACACAATCCACGTCAAGAAGATGCAATTTTGACATATGGGTATTATGGATCAATACCTGTGTATGCTTTAGTTGGCTTCACACAGGAGTGGAACTCGGAGCTTGGGAAGCCCCATAGCTCTTGCTGCCCTTCTTCATACACCTGCAAAAAAAAAGATGGATAACATGACCGGGACACTTATAAGAGAACACGAAACGGGAATCAGATAGGGATTATTACCTGTGGAAATCGGTGGGGAACAGAAAGGGGATCATCGGAGCGGTCGAAAAGGGTGTGAGACACGAAGAAGAAGGCGGATGTGAAGGCAAAGAGGAGGAGAATGATGATCGAGGAAGAAGAGGGAGATTTCGAGAAGATCTTCTTCATTCTCAAGTTGAAGTAAGACGAAGATGAGAAGGGGAATTGGGATCGAAATCTCGCCATTTCCGCCGCTCCTCCTCGTCAGGGTTCTTTTCACCGCTTTTGCTCGTCTCCTCGTCCTTGCTTCTCCGACATCGCTCCAGGTTAAATTATTTTTTATACACCTGCCATTCCTTACCTTCAGATAATATAATTATATTTTAATCCTGTTATACTTTTTATATGGCATCATCATCCTATAAACTCTCAACTTTTACAATTAAAACAACACTTTAAATTTTATTGTAAATTTCTAATCCGGGAAGTTAATTCGATTTGGCGTTTGGCTCTCACTCCTCTAAACGAGCTTTTTCCACGAATGGGCATGGCCCATGTGAATATGCCCGGTCAGGGCATGTCAGTTCGGAAATTCCATGTCAGGGCATTGATCGGCGAACGGTTCGCCGACCGGCGAACCGTTTGCCGATCAACGCATGCCCCCCATTCAACGCCTGGCACCCGCGCGTCCCGAAGCGCACGCTCCGCGCCCTCCCGAGGCCCCCTCGCGTGCCCGGGATTCCCGTGTGTGCCCGGGAATCCCCGCGTGCCCGGGTTTTGTGGGGGTGGGACCCAATCGGCGAATGGTTCGCCGACCGGGTGCCCTATAAATACCAGGGCCGGCCCTCCATTCCCCCCACGCCATCCTCTCTTCTTCCTTCAACTTCTCTTCTTCCTTCAACTTCAAGGTTCCCTCTCCTCTCAAAGAAGGCTCCTCCTCCCTTCCAAGGCTTAAGGTATTCATTATTTATTTTATATAATTTTATTTGCATAATTTCAATTAAATTAGTTTAATTAATTTTGAGAAAAAAAATGTATGGCCAATGTTAGATGTAATTACAGATTCATTTCCCCGCATTTTAGATATAATGAAAAAGTGTCATTTTATTTTGATCGCTCATAGAATAGTAGTTAGCCATTAGTAATTACCAATTTAGCAATTTATCAATTATATTAGTTAATTATTAGGAAAATATTATTATTAATTACTATTAAATAGTAAGTAGTTAATTATTGTTAATTAGTAATAAATAGTAGGTAGTTAATAATTATTAATTATTATAAGTATTAATTATTATAAGTATTAGTTAATTATTATTAATTATTATAATTATTCATTACTAATAAAAAGTAAGTAGTAATTATTTTTAATTACTAATAATTAGTAATTATTAGTAATTATTACAATTATTAATTATTATAAGTAGTAGTTAATTATTATTAATTATTATAGATATTATTTAGTAATTATAAGTAATTATTATAATTATTAATTATTATAAGTATTAATTATAATTATTATTATTAGTAATTATTATAATTAGTAATTGTTATAATTATTAATTATGATAAGTATTAGTTAATTATTATTAATTATTATAAGTATTAGTTATAATTATTATTAGTAATTATTATAATTAGTAATTATTAGTAATTGTTATAATTATTAATTATTATAAGTATTAGTTAATTATTATTAATTATTATAATTAGTCCTTAGTAATAAAAAGTAAGTAGTAATTAATAATAATTACTAATAATTAGTAATTATTAGTAATTATTATAATTATTAATTATTATAAGTATTAGTTAATTATTATTAATTATTATAATTAGTCATTACTAATAAAAAGTAAGTAGTAATTAATAATAATTACAAATAATTAGTAATTATTAGTAATTATTATAATTATTAATTATTATAAGTATTGGTTAATTACTATTAATTATTATAATTAGTCCTTAGTAATAAAAAGTAAGTAGTAATTAATAATAATTACTAATTATTAGTAATTATTATAATTATTAATTATTATAAGTATTAGTTAATTATTATTAATTATTATAATTAGTCATTAGTAATAAAAAGTAAGTAGTAATTATTGTTAAACACTAATAATTAGTCATTATTAGTAATTATTACAATTATTAATTATTATAAGTAGTAGTTAATTATTATTAATTGTTATAATTATTCATTACTAATAAAAAGTTAGTAGTAATCAATAATAATTACAAATAATTAGTAATTATTAGTAATTATTATAATTATTAATTATTATAAGTATTAGTTAATTATTATTAATTATTATAATTAGTCCTTAGTAATAAAAAGTAAGTAGTAATTAGTAATAAATACTAATAATTAGTAATTATTAGTAATTATTATAATTATTAATTATTATAAGTATTAGTTAATTATTATTAATTATTATAATTAGTCATTAGTAATAAAAAGTAAGTAGTAATTAATAATAAATACTAATAATTAGTAATTATTAGTAATTATTATAATTGTTAATTTAAAAGTAGTTAATTATATTCATTAATTAATATTAAATAGTAAGTAGTTAATTATTAGTAATAAATAGTAATTAGGAATTTATTAATTAGTATATATTAATTAGTTAGTTAGTAGCAAGTTATTATTAAATTTAAAGTAGTTTATTATTATTAGGTACTAATAAATAGTAATTAGGGAATTATTATTAATTACTAACAAAGATTAATTAGTTAATTATTCCTAATAAATAGTAATTTATTATTAATTATCAATTACTAAATACTAAATAGTAATTAGTTAATTAGTATTTATTATTAATTATGTACTTCTTACTTGCTAGTTAATAGTAATTAGTTAATTATGTAATTAGGTAGTTAATTGTTAGTTGTCAGATATATTAGTACTTAAAAAGAAGTAAGTAATAAAATATTACCTTCTTATTACTGAATAGGATACATTGTCTTTATCTTTTTATAGAAAATGGCCAACTTAGCTCCCTTACTTGTGTGTTGGAATGGTGCAATTGTCACTGAGAACGGTAATGTAACCTACGAGGGGGGGACCGGTAAGATGATAGGTTTTCCGGAGTCTGGCAGTTTTGATGAACTAGTACGGATGATTCGTACTGTTACTGGATATAGGGAAGGGGAGTACAACGTCCGTATCACATGTAGATGGCCTATGAACGTGAACACCTTCTATCCAGTAGTGCTCACTGATACTTCGACAACCAAGTTAATGTTAGACATTGCTCGGTCTCTTGGAATGATGCAACTGATGGTGGAATCGGATCCCACTGGAAGTCATGAGTTCCACGTTACCAACATTGGCGAGTCTTCTCGAAGGGGACGAGAAGCTGCTACGTGCAGTATCCCAGACCTAAATATGAATTATGAGGAGGAAGAGGAGGATTCTGCTATCATTCCCGAGGTGAATGTCGAGGAAGCAGATGAAGACACTGCCGAAGAGGAGGAGGACGACAACAACGACGTCATTATACACTTGGATGACGTCCACGGTCAGGAATCACTCATCGGTTCGATCAACAATGAACCAATCTTCGATCCTACGGTTGATTACGGCATGACCTTGGAACCTATGCCGGAGCTCCCTGATATTTTTACCGATGACGATTGGATTGTAAACAGTTTTGCAGAGGAAGCACAATTCATCAGCGAGCCGCAGGACACGATATTCCCGGATAGGAGTGGACTGGAGTATTGGAATAACAGATATTTTAATTCAAAAGATGATTTAATTGATGCAGTAAGCACTTGGAGTATGGCAAAATACGTACAGTACAAAGTGCTCGCATCAAAAAAAGACATCTACACCGTAGGATGTGCATTGCCTAACTGCAAATGGAGGTTGCATGCTAGCTGCAGCAAGAGGAACGAAGTTTGGAAGGTTCGAACTTATCGTGAGGAGCATACATGTCGTAACCCGGTACTTTTAACTGACAACCGACAGTGCAATACTAAATTCATTAGTCGGTTTATTCTAAAGACTCTTAGATCCAACCTTACACTTACCCCCAGTGTGATTAGAAGTCTTGTTTCAGATACGTACCACGTCACAATTTCATACAAAAAAGCCTGGTTAGCAAGGAAGCATGCTTTGAGGACAATTTTTGGTGATATGGAGTTGTCTTACGCTGATATCCGGAGGTTTATGTGGACGATGAAACAAACCAATCCGGGTACCTGGTATGAATTCCAAACAGTGCCTTACATTGATCCCCAGTCTCGTCAAGTAGTCCCAGGAAAAATTGCATTCTTTCGATTATTTTGGGCATTCGGTCCGTCGCTGACAGGCTTCACATTCTGTCGACCAGTTATGAGCATAGATGCTACACACCTGCATGGAAAATTTAAAGGTCACTTGCTCGTAGCCACTTCGGTTGATGGGAACGGCCACATATTCCCTGTTGCCTTTGTAGTAGTCGAAAAGGAAACGTTGGATGCCTGGGAGTTTTTCTTACATAAATTATCCTTTCTAATTCAGCGAGAGGGTATCTGTTTTTTGAGTGATCGTTTCAGTGGTTTGAAGAATCTGCTCCCCAAATATTTTCCAGCTGATCGTGGACATTGTCATCGATTCTGCCTGAGACACATGCAAGCGAACATGCAAAAGGCGGGTCATGATCGCTGGGCGCAAGGAAAATTTTACAGTGTAGGGGCGGTAACCAATACACACGCCCATGATCGGATTATGAGACGGATCCAAGTTAATGCTCCTGAAGCGTACGAATGGATTATCCGCCAGGAAGACGGGGATCGGAATTTCTGGGCATTGTCATACGACCAAGGACGTCGCTACGGGAACACAACGACAAATCTGTCAGAATGTTTCAACAGTGTGTTGAAGGGAATGCGCGGCCTTCCAATACTGACAATGATTCTTGCGATCTTTTATCGTTTAAATACCTACTTCATTGCTCGCCGCAGGCAGGGTGCAGGTACTACCTCAGAGCTAATGCCGAGGTACAACAAGATTATTGATGATAACGTTCAGTTAGCTCGCGTACATGATGTTGAGCAATTCTCTCACACAGTATTTGAAGTTAAATGTCGTGAAGCATGGACGCGTCCTCAACAAGCTATTGGTTAAACCCCGGAGTGCGGAGTTCGATCAGTTGCTGGAGACAGCTGGCTTGCTATGCGTCAGCAACATGAGGAGGGCGAACCTCGACCAGTCACTTCTAATGGCACTATTGGAACGATGGAGACCGGAGACACATACTTTCCATCTCCGACATGGTGAAGCGACAGTCACATTGAAAGATGTCTCAATCCTTACAGGTCTTCGTGTCGATGGGGCTCCCGTGACAGGGTTTGAACACCCTGCACGATATAACTGGAGTGCTTACTGCGCAGAATGGCTTGGTGCCAACCCCATCCATGGAGTCAGAGATAATCTGTCGAGCGGACGCTTGAAGCTTACCTGGATTCATGACACCATTCTCTCGGATGCAAACCTTCAGGAGCAAGATCCGCATACATTGCAGAGAATCGTGCGGGCTTTTATTTTATACCAGATTGGGGAGTCTTTCTTCCCGGACTCTACAGGTGATAAGGTACCGTTACGGTATCTCCGTCTGCTCGAAAATTTCCAGGAATGTGGTCAGGTAGCTTGGGGGGCAGCAGTTCTTGCCCAATTATACCAGCAACTTGACGAATGCTCGTTGGGGAGATCCAAGAGATGTTACGGATTTCTGACTTTGCTTCAGACTTGGTCTTGGGAGCACATACACATCGGGGTGCCCCGACCGTATCGAATGGATCTCGAAGCCCTGAATCGAGGGCCATATGATTCAAGGTATGACACCCACAATCACCATTCACGTATTCTATATCTTAATAAGATATTAACATCCGAATGAACAGATGGACGGCAGGGCGTAGGTCGTTCACTCAAAACGTTCAGACAACAAACCTGACGTTTTATCGTAGTGAATTGGACACACAGGACGAGCATCAGGTACGGTCCATGATTATCCTAGATATACCGTTTCCTTATTGAGAATTAACTAACTTTACACTATTTATCAGATGCGTTGGTCTCCATATGAAATGGAGATCATAAATCACCTTCCCGCAATCTGTCGAGAAGGTCAGGAAGTGTGGAGATCCCAGACAGTCCTAATTTGTTTCAATATAGCAGTCATGCACGTGCCTGATCGTGTCATGAGGAAATTTGATCTGTGACCTCACATCCCAGATCAAATGCCCCTGATAGTTTTCCCGAATCGTCGCTCTCGTCAACGAGAGAATGATCCTATTGATTGGCCCGATCGACTCCGAGAACAGATCATCCAATGGAATCAACGGCGTCAAACCGTTGTGATGGAAAGACAATCAGCTGAATCGGATGAGCAGCGTCTGGAAGCATACATGACTTGGTATTGGAGAATTACAAGGCGATGGATACATACTGCAATACCGCCACCACGCTTTACATACCAACCTTATGCTCCGAGGTTCAGACCAGGGGTAAGTGCGTATATTGTCCATCTTTATTCCTCGTAGAACATCAACTAAAAATGGGTCAAACATTCAGGTGCAGAGTGTGTATGAAGCTCGGGAGATCCTAGAAGATTACGAACGAAGCTCGGAGTTGCAGAATGTAATTGGATTACTTGACTCTGCCCTACAGAGTTTTGGATTGGTGGATCAACTGAGTCAGTACACCCCGAGGTACTCATACTCGACTGAGCCTTCACATATACCATCCATGTCCCTGAACCACCCTGACCGTCTGAGGCTGCTGCTCAAAGTTATGATTTTCGTGTACATGAACCATATGCTGTCGGTACAAACGATGACGAAGCAGGACCATCACAGGTCCAATTTACGCAACCATCACAAGCTGGTGATTTCTGGGGTCTAAACCCAACCATTCCACACCAGACGCAGACCTTCACGCAATTCCTAACCAGCGATTTCATTCCACATGAAATGCCTGGATTTGCCTATTATGCAGATTCCAGCCGTTTACCTCCCTTCCAGGATCTACCGCAGCATCGTACACCGCAACCAGATCAGCCACCAACGGAGCATCGTCAACGACCTTTGCAGATCGATAGATCTTCATCAGTTCAGGATCAAACACCTCAGCTACCACGACAAATGAATGACGAGAGTGGAGGTGGTACTAGTGTCGCTAGTATGGGTCGTAGGGCTAATCTGTCATCAATATTACGTAGGGCACGTAGAATTCTGCATCCCCAGTAATTTGTATGAACAATTTCTTTTAATTACTTGATTAATGATGTATTGATCGTTTATGTTAATTTCACTATAATATCATGCTTCCTTCGTTATTACAAATTACTGGCATAAATAGAGTAATATGCAGATCCGTTAGTACAATCTCAAGTTGACGTATTGGAAATCCGTAAGTACAATCTCATTTTGTTATTATTTATTTTAATATTGGGATAAATTCTTTATGCCTTAAGATATTTCTATCTTTTTAATTTTTTGATATTGTTTTATTGTAGGAGATGGCGAAAACAAGATTCACAGCGCGTAAGTCGGTACGTCCTCCGACCAACAGAGTCATGTCCGTACGTACACCGCTCAGGGCGACTCCACCTGCTTCACATCAGACTCCGCATGCATCAGGTGGCCAGCCACAAGGAGGACCTCGTGCTCCTGGCACTCTTTCAGATGCTCCTACAGAGTATCCACTGCAGACTACTTCAGAGTATCCATTGCAGGATACCTCCCTGCCTGAGCCGCTTTATCCTATCGACTCTCCGCTTCCTGACTACTCGCCACAATCCATGCCTCCATCGATGGATGTCAGTTATCAGAGCGAGACCTCCCCAGTCACTGACGTCTACGACGAGGAGGAGGAACTGTATGGTGACTTGGCAGATCTACACTACACAATTGCACTTAAGTACGCACTGAGCGCACTTCGACGACAGCGACATCGTTAGAGGATATGCTTAGTAATGTTTAGAACATATTTGTTTAACGCAATTCTATATGTAATCTTCGTATTTCGTGTTTGAATGTGATGTTTATGTTGAATGTGATGTCAGTTTTTTTGGTGAAATTTGAAGAGTTTTGAACAATGACACACATGTTTACTTTGCGCAATCATATGCCATATATTTTGTATACAATGGAACAATCAATAATAATAATATTACTATTATATTTACGTATTATCCATTATTATAATAAATTAGTTATAAATATTTATATACAATAAAACTAATATTTATACATTATCAATTATAAAATAATAATGTATAAAAAATTTACGTATTATCCATTACTATTAAAAATTAAGTACAAATATTTATATACAATGGAACAATCAATAATACTTATACATTACCAATTATAAAATAAAAATGTATAACAAATAGTATTTTATCAATTATAAAATAATAATGTATAAAAAATAGTATTTTATCAATTATAAAATACTAATGTATAAAAAATAGTATTTTATCATTTATAAATTAATAATGTATTAAAAAATAGTAAGATTATAAAGTAATAATACATATACTTCATAATTTATACTATATCAATTATGGGGACTGGGCGCAGATCGGGGAAGGTTCGCCGATCGGCGAACAATTCGCCGATCTATGCCCTGACTTGGAATTTCGGAACTGGCATGCCCTGACCGGGCATATTCACATGGGCCATGCCCATTCGTGGAAAAAACTCCCTCTAAACACCCACCAGTATCAGTGATAAGATCCTTGCTATAATGTCTTTTACACCAGAGGTGTTGTAAATCTTCTTTTTTTGTGATTTCTATTTTAAAAATCTAATCATATGGATTGTATCTTCTACTAGTGTACCAGATATCCTCTAAATTTTTGCTTGAATCCAAGGTCGTTTGCTATTTTATCTTAATAATCAAAAATTCAGTTATTTTAAATAGATTTAGGTAGCTAAAAATGTCAACCGAAGCTTTGACCATTAAGATAAAGTAGCAAATGACATCGAATTCGATCGAATTTTTGAGGATATGTGGTACATTAGTAGAAGATACACTCTATAAGGTTGGATTTTCAAAATGAAAATTGCAAAAAAAATTGATTAAAAGCACCTCTATTATATAAGACAGTACATAGGATCATATCTCCCACTATCATGCATAGAGGGCCCAACTAGGAATTTTATTGAGTAGAGGAGTCAAGTACACATCTATCCTATATGCTCAAAAAGGAAAAAGAACAATATATTTTTCAAGTGATATTTTTTGAATAGAGTGATTATAACCCAAGGATTTTTTTTAAGAAATTTTGAGAAACTATTTAAATCTTTTTAAATTGTACATGTACGGTTGGATTTCAAACATATGGATCTTTTAAAAAATTATGATGGTTTTAGAATTTTGACAGATGATTTAAACTAAATAAATATGTTCCCTATCGTTGAATTATCAAGGAATTTTTTTAAAGAAAGTTTATAGTGTAAAGTAAGTAAAAATTAATTTAGTTATAAAAAGAACTAGAGATAAGGAGAGAAGTAAATAAATTCAAATCCCATTTTATACTAAATTATACTTGTAATTTCAAGGGTTCAATTGGGCTACCCACCACCACTATTTTTTATTTGTTAAGGTATTTTCTAAAATACTTAAGGAATTTAGATCATTAATTGACACCATATTTTTATTTAAAATTCGTCTCAATTCGATATTCCTATCTCATCCATCAAGCTTGACACATTTTAACGGTCTTAGAAACACTAAAATTGGTCATTTCTAAATGGATGTTTATGAATGTTTGTTTTCCACAGAACTCGAATGGCAGCATATTGCCATCTAGGGGACTAGATCCATCAATGTGCTTTTAGAGAATACCTTTTTTATTAGTAGGTTCTGTAATTTCAAAGGTCTAGAGCGTAAGAAATAAAAAAATAAAGGATGGAGATAGTCTCATTAAATGCTAATTTTAATATGTTTTGAAAGTGTTCGTATTAGTTTTTTGTAAAATTTATATCAAAAGGAGATCCGAACCTTGGCCCACACTGTGATGGCATTGTTGGACATGCGAGCCTACGACGAGCCATTATGCAATAAATGTTATTGCGAATATCATTCCCTGATCTGAAATGAATAATAATTAATTTGCATAATAGGTCTCTTAGTACAATTAGGATTATGTACCTTGGCCATCTTGATGATCATACAGCTGTTGATGCAATTATTGAATCATAGAGACTGGTGCTTGGGTGAATATCTAAAGAGTTATATTGAGGACTCATCAAGTACCGTCAAGTGATTATTAAGAGATGATCTCCATCCTGAGTAGGAGATGGCAATCCTTTCTCACATAGGCTGATATCTGACCGACCTCTTGATGCATGTCCTCTGCATAGGAATAGAGATTCAGAGATGATGGATTAGTTAGATTAAAGAGTTGACTTAACGAGATCGAGATAACCAAAATCCTATGTTGTATGATGTCACGATATAGGCACGCATCCTCTGACCGGAGATAGATATATTACTATATATCTGAGTATGTACATGTGGCAGACCAATAAGTTGATGACCTAATCAAGGTCTATACACCGGTGCGCTGGTGTGCATGCAAGGGCATATGAGTAATATGATCTCTCAAAGGGATCATACATGTTCGGTTGCTGAATCGGAAGACAAGCTCACTCATGAGATATTGAGAAGAATCAAATTCCGTGCACGGTCATCTCGCTTTGGAAGCTTGACTGAATTTGTAGGTTTGATATATATTTTTAGAAAGTATATGATCAAGACCTAGGTATGATATATGCTTTTGGAAAGTATATGATCGATACCGTCTCCCAATGTTCAAATGAGAAACTTAGTAATAAAACTCTGAAGTAGACAATGAAAAGAGATCTTACACTTCGGGTTTAATCTGGGTCTTCCAGTATGCAAGATGTACAGGTATTGGGAATACCTGAGGGTGATGTGATCATAAACGATTGTATAACCATGACGCTTCCATTCCTAGGGAGTGATGAAACGGGTCTAGATTTTAGTGACTCCTCTCAGTAGAGAAGTGATCTAATCTTTATCCAAGTGTTGGACATCGATATGAATGTGATTCAGATGCAATGAGAAGATTATATTTATGGTCTTAATTTAATCAAGCATCTATGGGAGGTCTGTGAGATCTGGATTTGAGATGTGATCTCAACATCCAAGTCACTATACGTGGAATAATACAATCGCCATGTCCTTATCTCCAAGTATCCGCAGAGAAAGCGCATTATCCTTGAAAAGATTCAGGATAATTTCATTGATATATGTATCCGAGCACTGATAAAGTGGGTAATTAAATGTGATTTAATTATCACGAATAATATGAATTTGATTCATATTATATGGAGAGTTGTCTAAGATAATTAAATGAGATTTAATTATCAAAGATGTAAATAATGTGGATGTGATTCACATTATTTGAGCACATAAGAATAGAGATCCAAGATGATTAAATGTGATTTAATCATCATGGATATGAATAATGTGGATAGCACTATCCATATTAATCATATGTATTATAAATGTGATTTATAATATATAAGAGAGAGCTAATTTGTAATTTACATTTTTAATTAAATGTTGATGTGAATTGGATTCACATTGGACAATTAATTGAAAATGTAATTTACATTTTATTTTGTATTGTGAATATGATTCACAAACTTTTCAATGGCAAGATTGCAATGTCTACAAAATAATTGTGAATTATTTTTTTGTAGAATAATTTGAAATAAAAGTTGTTGCATAATCTTGGAGATTACATTATAGAGATGAGAGCCACCTTCCATATGCATGGAGTGGATGGCCACCACTCCTATTAGGAATGTGTGGCCGTCCCCTCCTTCCAACATGGAAGGAGGCACTCTCTCTCCTACAATCTCCATGAAATCTTGATTTAATTTGGTGACTGAATTATATTGATTCATCGATATATATTTAATCTAAATTAAATTAATTGTTGTTGGTTTAACCAGTACAAACCTTGTCCATTAAAAGAAACATAAATCAATGAGAGCCATTGGATTTGTGTTACCCATGGATTGAGATCCATGGATCCTAAAAAATTATAAATAGAAGGACACCCCTTGCTCTTCTAGTTCACAACAACACAATGAGAAAATAAGTCTCTCTCTCTACGCGCCCACTCTCTCTCTCTCATGTGGTCATCCACCATGGATGCCCTAGAGAGACTCTCCATCACCGCAGCGTCGTCGTTATGATGTCTGATCATTTGCTCGTGGATCTCAGTCTACTTCGGAGTGCCTTGCTCATGAAGAAGACGTCGGATCTCGTGTGTCGAGATCAGGAGATTCGTTGCTTGGATCATCAACATGGATCGCGAGAAGCTCGTGTTTCATCAACACGCTCGCAAGCGTCTCCTCCGTCGGATCGGACTTGAGACAGGAGGTCTCTTCGTTTAGAGACTCGATCGCAACCACTCTTCAAGAGGTAAACCTAATACTTGTTTGTGGTTTAGATGAAACGATCTGAGAAGTGTTCTTGGATCATATGTTTTCATCACATGAAAAAAGTTTTAATTTCCGCTGCATAGAACAAAGTGCGACTAGTCATTCTCGATCGTATACGATACGATCCTCACGCTTCCGTGATGCTCTTAAGGATCTAATAATATCCTTCAGGAACTCAATCTTACCCATCTGAGCATTATGTGGCTTCATCTTAATAAATTTAATATTCTATATTAACACTTAAAGAGGGACTATCTTCAAAACTAAGAGCATTATACAATGAGAATATACGAATCAATGAGAGGACATGCACCCCCATCCCACCCCCACACCCCCAATAATGCATGCTAGTTCCGCCCCAGATGCATGCATGTTATAAATGAGGAGAAAGAGACAAGCATGTCATAAACAAGGAGAAAGAGACATATGCCTTCCCGAAAAACAGGACAAATTGGTTTGCATATATAACTCTTCGATACCATAGTAGAAAACGAGGATGTGGAAGCATGTCAAAATAAAAATATAAACAGTAGAAGAACGCCAAGATTTTACATGGAACCATACTCTGTAAAGAGCGGGATGAATTCACGGAAGAAGATCTCTCAAGGGTCGGGAATTATGTTATTCTTTTCTCTCTCAACTATTGTAAGCAGTGTGAATCTTCTTATATAGTCCCGGTCCCCACTAGCAAGACCAAGTCTCACTCACAAAACAATGTGAGACTGCGCCTATGGATGTGGTAATTTGACCTTGGAGGGATCCAATTACCCATATATAGATGCACACTCTGACACTCCTCATTAGCTGGAGCATGTAATGCTTAGCTTAGCCAAATGAAAGAAATTGCTCACACACAGAATACAAGACACTACAAATAATATTAATTGCATGCTAATGGCATTGCTTCTTATGTCATGCCAGTGAGGAGGAACTAAAGGGCTAGAGAGTAGAGTCTCCTCGTCAGAGAACAAATGCTTTATACTGCATATGTTAGAGTCACCGAAATTGAATGAGTCCACTCGTCGAACGATGCTGCCCTGCAACTGCTCCAACTCTCCGAAAGGCCAAATGAGGGATACCATGGGAATATCCATACATATAATTCTAGAGAAGTGTCTTTAATAAGGACCTCGAAGTAGGTTATCTCTCATAGGACGTACTGGAATTCATGATCATTGGAAAATCGAGTTTGAAACTGAATCTTCTCGTCAGAGAACTGGGTACCTTCCACATTGGCTCAGTGAATGTGATCTCTACTCTAGAGTCCTTATGAAACCCTCCTTATCGAGCCTCTAACATGGGTTTCTGACATACATGGCTCACATGAAAATTGTGAGCCTGGATTGAGTCTAACAAACATTTGCCGCAAAGTCTCAATATAGTGAGACAAGTATGCATTGTTTACATTACTTTTGCGACTGCTACTTAAAGATACCCATTTGACTTGTTAATACATTTTACCTCGTTATTATATTTAATTGACTTTGCTAGTTATGTTTAGCTCACCTTTAGTTTGAAACCTGTCTTAGAAAAGCAAGTAGTTATAAAGTCATCATGTGGTCATACTTTGTTCCTTAAGTAAATGCATGTGGTCGGGGTTGTGACTACCTCATTTTTATAGTATTTTTTACATAATTGAAGTATTTTGCATTTTTAAATTTTGTAATTATTAGTTCAAAATGATGAACGTTGGCGCCACATATTTTTGTTGTAACAAACATTTAACGTATATAGTGGAATTTTATATTTGCATTATATTTTTCATATTATGCATAGTAAGAAATGTGATTAGTTTTTTTCCTTGTGTGATAGTGTACTTAACGGAAACTCTTATGTACCACTACATCGTCAGTAGGCGATATATTCTCCATGATGCTACAAATTAATGGATCTAAGATAATGAATAATTTAATATCATCGATATATCTTTCATAATTAATTATATAACAATAAATTTTATTCGTTTCTTGATTCTCTAAAATGGCAGTGAATATTTATTCATTGTTGTATTTCTTACAACGATAATATTATAACAACATTTATTTGTTGAAATTTTCTCATAATCATTATTATATTTATCACCGAATAACACAAGGCTAAATTAATAGGGAAATCGTTATTAATGAACTTTTAAAAATGAATATGACATTCATTGCTAACTACTAGAACAAAGATAATTTGACAATGAATATATTCGTTATTATATCTTTCACATCAAAATAAAGCTAATGAATTGATGAATACCCATTCATCACTCTTTATTCTTTTATTTTAGCTACAAAACCCTTGCAAAACATCATGTATATGTGTATAAAAAGAATAATTTATTAAATTGCATGCATTGTGTAAATATGCATATTTAGCATGTTTTTGTGCTTAAATAAAAAAATAAAAAAATAAAAGAAAAAGAGGGAAATATTTAGAATAAATATTGAGCGACCTAATCCCAAGAGAGGGTTCAGCATGGGCCTGACCGCAAAAGAATCAAAGTAGAGAGAGATAGGGTCAATCTCACATGTGTACATATATATATGTGTATAAATAAAAATTATTTTCCTCTTAATAAAATAAAAATATGTGTTTATTACTTTGTAAATATTTGTAAATATAAAACTAAAATAAAAATGGGAAAAATTAAATAAAAATAAAAATAAATAAAATCCCCCTCATCATTGTACTTGTATATAGAATCACCCATCTATTTATTTTCTTTTTGTAAATAACTAATTAAAATACAGCAAAAATATTTCCATACTCCACATTTCATGATGTAAATAAATAGAATAAAAATAAGAAAAATAAAAATAAAATAAAATAAAATAAAAATAAAATAAAATCAAAACCCACCTTGTATATATACCATGTAAATATGTATATAAAAGTATTTATTTCACCTATGTTAATAAATAATAAAAATAAAATAAAAATACCCTTTTATTATAAATTTTATTCTATAAATAAATAAATTATAAAATTGGAATAAATATATAAAAATAAATAATTAAAAATAAAAATAAAAAAATAAATACATGTATATACTTGTACATAATAATGATATAATGTAAATACATAAATTATATTTCAAAAAAATAAATAAAAATCACTAAAAAATAATTTGAAAATAAACAAATATTTTTCATGTTTTAAGTTTTTCGAAATTAAATCATTTATTATTTTTAAATGAATTTCCAAATAATTACTGAATGGCGGCCTGTGATTGGTCCGCGGGGGATTGTTGACCCCCGGTCAACTCTCCCCCGCGGACCTCTTTTTTCGCAGATCCGTGTGCCTGATCCGATTTTTCACATTTTTCCCCGCATGATCCGCCGCCCACTTCCTCAAACCCCGGGCTCCAATTGTTCCCTGTAGATCCGAGACCTTCGCCCGAGTCTTTGCCTAGGGGTCCGTGCTTCACCAAGCCAGACCCGTCGCCTTCTTCTCGGACCTGCAGGAGTATTTAGCTCAACTCCGGCCGCCATTTCACGCCATCTTTGGCTTTCCCCCTCGATGCCAGTGAGCTCCGCTCCTCTACCAGAGTGACAACCGCGTGTTGGAGCGTTGCAGCGAGGCCCGAGCAGCCGGGAACCACTGATCCGGCGACCTCCGTCGCCGTGCGCCGCCGCGAGGTGCGCTCAGCCTCGGGAAGCAACGAACCCTTGAGGCAATGACCCTTGGAGCTCTGCCAGCTCCAGCACAATTGACTTCAGCCATCCCTTCGATCAGTCCTTCTTTAGATTAGCGTAATTTTAGGTTTCCCCCAATTCGCACCGCCGGCTTCGCCATCTAATTCACTCCATTCCGACCACCCTTTTGCCATTCTGATCATGCTACCACCTTCACCAGTATTCTCTCCACCTGTTGCACCCCTCCAGTCCCCCTGGCTCGCCTCGGAGCAGTGTTATCATCCTCCTCTGCCACTGCTTCGCCGGAGGACTCCACACCGCCTCACCCTTCACCTTCCGCGTGCTCTAACGGGTCGAGGCAGTTTGCCCTCGACCCCGTGTTTCGCGTGTGCAGGTCAAAATGTCAGAAGGACCTCATCTGGAGGTCCAAGGCTCGAGCACAGCAGCTCCACGTCTTCCTCACCGCCGGGAGTCTCCACGACCTCTCGGCCCTATCGGAGCTTACCAGCAGCTGCGGACCATCGAGGCGAAGCTCTTCCACACCTCAGCAGCTCCAGAGGACGCCTCCACCGTACACATTAGGCTGGCGAACTTCGCCGGCGAGCTATTCTTGGAGGTCGTCTAGATGCCGTTCGATTGAACCTCCTGCTCCAGATCCGATTAGAGCCATCCATTCTCGAGGAGCCTCCACCGTTCGATCCATCTGGGAGTCGATTCGGACTATACGTCCAGCGAAGGGTTTTCCACCTCCAGCCACCGTCAGATCTTCCACGTGGAGAACCCTCAAGCGTCGATTGCGCGGAGAGGCGCCAGCTACTTCCCACCGCCTTATCATCCACGTGGCGTCGTCTCCGCTGTTCCTTTTTAATAAGGGGTAATTGTTCTTAGGCCTCTTAGTTTATTGCATTTACTTTTTAGTCCTGTAAATATTTTATCACGTTGTTTTAATTAGGGTAAATTGCACTCTGGACCTTTATGTTGC
Source organism: Ottelia alismoides (assembly GCA_037367405.1). NCBI lineage: Eukaryota > Viridiplantae > Streptophyta > Magnoliopsida > Alismatales > Hydrocharitaceae > Ottelia > Ottelia alismoides. The sequence continues at coordinate 1,138,293 of JAZKJV010000779.1, forward strand.
TTTTATTTGTATTTTAGTCCTTATATATGGGGATCACGTGTGTCGACACGTGAGGGTTTGGTAAATTTGCACTTTTGGCCCTATATTTCCTTGGTGTTATTGTTTACATGTTTTAAAATGGGAATGACACATATGCCCTTCCGTGCCTGATTCGCGTGCTTCGTGCGTGATTACTTGGACATTTTGCATGCGGGCCCTTGAGTTTTCTCTGTGTGTTACTGATCGGCCCTTGCAACTATTTTTCCTTGCATTTAGGTCCCAGTGCACTATGAGCCTCTATTTTATTTAAATAAAATAGCAAATTAAATCCAAATTGCGTGAAATTTGGACACATGGCTCCTACCACTGTGTAAAAATTTCACCAAAAATTTGGTAAATTTTTTAGGCTTTTTGTTATTTTTAAAAATTCAAAAACTATAGTTTTTGCTTCTGTCTGATTTAGAAAATCATAAAAAATATAAAAACTATTTTAAAATTCTAAAAAAATTAAGTTTTGTTAATTTTCATGTGTTTTATTTTGTGTGCAATTTTGGCTATTTTTGGATATATAAAAACCTTAAAAATAAAAAAACTATTAAAAACTCATAAAAATTCTAAAAGATTATAGAAAACTCAAAAAATAATAAACTCTTTTTCTAAATTTTCTTTATTGTTTCTATTTTTCATAAAAACTACCTCCAGGCTCTAAAAGATCCATTTGATATTTTTCATGGGACTTTGAAGTCTGGTTGGACAGATTGCTCCTGTTTTTGCCTTCTTTGATTTTTAAAAAATTGTATAAAAATTAGAAAAATCTGAAAAATTAACCAAAAACATTAAAAAACCTAAAAAACATAAAAATATTTTGTTTGAATTTTCTGTACATTTTTGAATGTTTAATAATTTGTTGAGTTTGCCTTGTTTTGCCTTTTTCTTATTTTCCTTTATTATTAAAAATCCAAAAAATATAAAAATAATTAAAAACCACCAAAAATATTTGTTTTTGCTTTATTTTACTTTTAGACTACTTCATAGGTCGTGAGGCCAATTCGTGCTCCCTGAGACTGACCCTGGGTGCTTTGCCAGGCTAATCCCATAGCCAGAACCGCTATTTTTGTTTTCATTGGTTTTCTATCTTTATTTGGTGGTCTGATTCTTATTTTCTTGATTGGGCTGATTTCCTGAGTGACTGAGGTCGCAACGACCTTAGTTATCTATTTGCCTTAGTCGTTCGGGATTTTTCGGCTCATCATGAATATATGAAATACTCATTGACTAAGGTCAATATCGGTAGTGTATTAAGGAAATCGATTCTGCCTCTTGACGAAGATGATCAAAACAACGTCCCAATCTTGATTGCTCATGGGTTTTCAAAATACTTTGGAATTAGAAATAGGTCAACAAATTTTGGAAGGATCAAAATGTTTTTAGATTACAAAGTGAATCTATCATCCTAAATAGGTAATCTGCAGAAATACATATGAGATTTGAATTGATTCTCAATTCCAAGCATGTGGAGCCTAATGGCTAGTTTGATTACTGGGTTGGATTGGGTTGGGGTAACCTTCTGTGAATAGTAGCTGCTTGGACGGTTATGAGGGTTGGTATAGGGTTGGAACAAAGAATATGATGTGATGTCACATTGATTTATGATGGAATTCTAACCTAAGTTTGTATGGTGGTTTAACAAGTTACATGGGGTAACCCGGGGCACACCACCAATCATACGAGTCCTAGCTAAGAGTAAGAGTGGAAGAAGGAGCAAGAGACATAATTTAAGCACGTGCACGTGATGTCCCTCCATCCCTATTTGGCTTATTGCCATAAGAGCTTTGGGTCTACCAAAATTTTAAAATTGAAATAATATGGCAACAAGTCAGATTTGAGATGGTGTCAATATTCAAAAATATGCATCCATCTATATAACTACTGCTCAAACCCATTCATTTATTAGATACATAATTTTGATCATATACCCATATACTGGTGATTATCCATATAACCAATGGGTATCGATATATTAAATATAAAATCAATCCTAACTTAGTCATACATGTTATAGTATCACTAAAAGAGAATAAAATCAAGTTATACATAATCTCACTCGTATATTTAATATAGACGCAATTCGAAATCAATTAGGGGTATGGCTTGTTTGAGGATTCCATACACATACGCACATGGATATTGAAGATGTGCACCGCATTGACATGCAGTTTGGGGGAATCGTATAATGTGTGAAGTCTGTTTAGAGATGCCGAAAATAAATATGCAATAGATATGGGGGGATATCACGAGATTATGTTAATTGGATAGTTTGTCTCCATTGGAGTAGATATAGTATGGTGAAAATACAAAAAAATAGTTGAATCTAAATTAATTGATAGATGGATAATAATATAGTGAGACTTTTATACAAGGAGTTGAAAAAATTATATACAAAGTCATATTTGACTAGCTTAAATAAGATGAAATACACACATACACATGTATATGTACTCGAGCTTGAAGTGTCGAAGCGGGTTCAGGTTAAAGTACCCAAATATAAGGGGTGTTCGTTTGAGGAATAAGGATGGATATCCCTTATCCCTCCTTATTCCTCTCCCTCCATAGGCAATCAATGTTTTGATCTTGGAGCCAAAGTAATGAATAAGGTTTCTCCCACTATTCCTCCATCATAGGCATCTTCTGCCAAAAAATATAAATAATTATCACTTATCTAACAATCTTATCTATCATATCTCTCGTATCTGTCATTATCATCTCCCTATTACCGAACATAAAATAACAAACAACTACCACTTATCCTTCCTTATTCTCTTCATTCTCTTCCATCAATCGAACATAAAACAATGTATTGTCCATCCTTATTCCTTCCCTTTATTTATCTACCGAATGACCCAATAATGAAATCTTAAATCATAATCGATACCAGTAAGTTTAAACTTAAACCCATCCAAAGATAATATAATAGTAACATCGCTGCTTATACGTTGGTTTTGCCTTAAGAATGAAAAATCATGCTTAAGTGTAAGAATTGAGAAGCACCGAGCCCCGAATCTCCATGAAATATTTTCTATCATGTTCCAAATCAGGCAAAGAATCTCATTCGATCAAGTTTCTTCTAAATTGAAAATCGATCGCAATCTGGAAGGATCTTCTACGAAATTTCTTACTCTATCTGTGCATACCGGCCATCTATATAAGATCCCTCTCCAGAGTTCACATACACAATCTCCACAGCCATGGGTGGAGCAAGAAGAAGAGCCCACAACAAAGACCATGTTCTGATCTTCCCCTTCATGGCCAAAGGTCACACCATTCCGCTCCTCCACCTCTCCTCCGTTCTCTCTCATCGAGGCCTGAAGGTTACCCTCCTCACCACCCCCGCTTCTTCCCCCTTCTTCCACCAGTTCCTCCACCTCCCCAAACCTAATATCCACCTCCTCCATCTCCCTTTCCCCACACGACCACCATCCCTCCAGGATGCGAGTCCACCGACAACCTCCCCACCATAGAGCTCTTATTCGCCTTCTTACAAGCCACCGGGTTCTTGGAGGAGCCCTTCCGCATACTCCTTGAGGACATGGCGAACTTCGACGACATACCCCTATGCGTCGTCTCCGACTTCTTTTTCGGTTGGACTCGACCCATATGCGAGAATGAGTACGAAATCCTGAGGCTTGTTTTCCACGGCATTGGCGTCTTCTCCATGGCCATCCTCAAGGCCTTCTCGTTCGCTCAAAAGCATGGCGATGCCGATAACTACTACGTGCCGGGGACACCAGAAAATCTTCGTATCAATCTTCAAGACATGCCATACCTCGATTCAAACAGCCCTGCTTTCGATATGATCAAGGATAATGGCGCGGAGGAGAGCAGCAGTTGGGGGACCGTTGTCAACAGCTTTGCCCAGATGGACTCGAGCTACGTGGCTCTACTAGAGAGCTTCTACAGAAAAGGCTCCCACGCGTGGCTCGTGGGACCACTCTTGCTATACCCATGTGATGGTCCGTATGGCGGGTCGGAATCAACGTCGAGCGAGGTGCTGTGTTGGCTCGATGGCAAGTCCCCGGCGTCAGTGGTGTGCGTCTCCTTCGGAACACATGCTGAGATCTCCGACGCGCAGCTTGATGAGGTGGCGCATGGGCTTCTGACGAGCAGTCGCGGTTTCATGTGGGTCGTTCGATCGAGGACGTGGGCTCCCCCGATCGAGATTGTGATGTGTCTCTGAGGGGATGGGGAGGGGAAGGAGAGGGGCATGTTGTGTCAGGAGATGGTGCCGCAGAGGGAGGTGTTGGCACACGCAGCGATCGGGGGTTTCGTGAGCCATTGTGGGTGGAACTCTGTGTTGGAGAGCGTTTCTGCGGGTGTCCCTATTCTTGCATGGCCAATGCTAAACATCTCGGAGCAGGGGCTTAACGCCAAGTACGTTGCGGACGACATTAGCATGGGGTTGAGGAATAAGAAAAGCGATGGTGATGACGTGGTGAGCAGAGAGGATGTCTGTGAAGGTGTGAGGGAGATGATGGAAGGAGAGATAGGGAAGAGGGTGAGAGTGTGGGTGAAGGAGTTAGCTAAGGAGGCCAAGGTTGCAGTCGAGGAGGGGGGGTTCTTCGTCGGAGACAATGGATGAGCTTCTGCATCAACTGCGCTCCGTCCAGTAATCGTGTGGTCGCAAAACAAGATGTGGTATCTTTTTACCCGAGTTTACATTAGGAAAACAATCTAAAGATTGAGTAGGATCATGTACCGTTGAAACGATGTATTATTTGTCCTCGTGAGTTGCTACAGATTTGTCAACGGAAGTTCTGGTCACCCTTTGTGAGAGATATTATTACGAATAGCTGCCCTCGTTACATCACACGGAATCGGTAGTTAGGAAAACGGCTCACGTGTTATCAAGGGTAGGAATGTCTAGTTACCAAAAACTCACCCAAATCCAACGTGGACCTTATGTGGCTACAAAATCACACTCACATCATGGATTTCAATAATTCAGAAAATATTTAAAAACTCTATAAAGGGAGAATAAGAGAGCATAATCTCTCTCACATCTCGTTTATGGACACATGAGAAAATTTATGGAAGCATCCCGAAATAATGAGTTTTTTCGAGTTAAGGAGTGAGACACAAGTTTCAATTAACTATAATTAGAGTGTCATACAATAATGGAAGAGTAAAGAAATCAACCAATAAACAAAAGACTCATCAAGTCTGAACTACATCATAAAATTAAATAAGTCTATCCGTATAATGACTTAAGAGACTAGAAAATAGGAATGACTCTTCAATCTAACTGATGGCTCAACACCTTAATTTCCTCTAAGCTGCAATATAGTAACCAATATTAGTTAAATAACTTCGACTAAGTATGCATTATTAAATTACGACACATGCCATAATTATCCATACACTTCCTATAAAAAACTAGTACGATGATAATTCCATGAAATAATGAATATATATCAAAAAAATAATGAACAATATCCAAAATTTTCAATTGTACATGTTGCCATGAGATAACAATACGATAAATTTTTCTTGAATGATCACATATTTTGAGATCATTAATCAATATATATATATATGAAAATCAATATCAATAGGGAAAACCATTACCATCTGCCGGCACCGGGGAGCCTGAGCTTAAATAGTAGCCACCTCGTTCCCATAAATAAAAAATGTAAATCATACAATATTTCAATACGAGGTCTCCTATCCAAATCCCACTGCAATGAACAACATTACCGAGTCAACCATCGTAGCAGAAATTGTTTAGGAGTAGTGTAGAATTACCTGCCTATAATGATCAATTAACGGAATTAACCGTCTGTGCAGCACCCGACCAGGTCAAAAGTTTCAAATGGACTAACAATGAACAATGTCTACTCCTGCGTGGTAACGTTGTCAAAATCAATAATTATTATTTTCAATAAAATATTTGAAAATAAAAATACAAATTAACCTATATAAAAAAATAATGATGTATCTATCTCTGTAGTATTTACCAACTAATCCGTAGATAGACATTATGAATAAATATCAAATTAGCACTTGATTATCTTGGGTTTTACCAAGGAAATATAGTCAAAGTATTTTAAGAGATTAAATAAAACCAACAATAACAGTTGGGAAAATCTAATGTAGGGTACAAACAATAACAATATGTGACAAAAGTTAATATACATACCTTAACAAGAAACCAATGAATATTGATCCGTATGGCTCTTCGTCCACGGAAATCAAGTGCCACCTAAATCAAAAAGAATGTATTCAATACAGCACCTTATCTTAAATATATATTCTCATTACCCGATCCCAAAGCTTTTTATTTTTGTTATGGTCAAGTATATATTGATCATTGAATTTTATCAAGATATTATAAATGTTTGTATACTCGGATCTAATTAGCGGTAATCATTAGACAAGCCTTTATTTTGAAATCTTACGATTATAAGAATAAGATCAATAACTATTATTATTATGGGTTTTTATCAGTTGTGCCCCTATGAGATGTTCCAATATCAGTTATACCCCTCCCCCTTTTTTAGGAATATCAATTGCGCCCCCGACTTCTTGGCATTTTATCAATTATATCCCTTGGGTTAGTTTCCATCCATCCCCAACACAAATGGATGTTAACTATGGGGACCTAAAAGGAATTAAATTTAAATAAATCGTTGTTGTGGTCTTTCATCACCCTCCTCCAACCCTGCCTCCTTCTCCCCCTCCACCCCAACCTCCTCCTCCGGCTCCCTCTCCTCCTCCAACTCCCCCTCCTCTTCCTCAACCCCCATGCTCCTCCATCGCCCGATGCTCCTCCTCCTCCTTAGCCTCCTCTTATGGTTCCCCTTCCTCCCCCTCCCATCTGTCCTAGCCTCCTCCTATGGCTTCCCCTCCTCCCACTCCCCCTTCTCATCCAATTCCCCTGACTCCTCATCCCGTGCCCCGTCCTCTTCTTCAATACCCCGGCTTCTCCATCGCCCGAACCTCCGCCCTAGCGACCTCCTGCGACTCCCCCCTCTCCCTCCTCCTTCTCCTCCAGCTCATCATTCTCCTCCCCCTCCTCCAACACCCTGTCCAGCCTCTCCCTAAGCCCAATTTTCTCGGCCTCGCTACTCCTCGCATCATCGAGCCATATCCGTCCCTCCATAGCGAGTCTTTGCATCCTCTCCTCCAGCTTAGCGTTGCACCCCATTGCCGCCATGAGCTCTGCCTCCTTCTTGCAAATTCTCTGATTCACATGCTGATCAATCGTCAGTGCAACGACACCTAGTGTCGTCGTCCCACCTCCCCAATCCTCGTCTTGAACATGGCCGCGAGTGTCACCCTCACCTCCTTTTCTGGACTCTGCCAACAGCTTCCCGACAAGTGTCTCCCTACCTCCAGGGATGTGCGCTCCGCGTTGCAATGGTGGGAGGGGGACTTGTAGGCGGAGCTACAACGGAGATGCCGACGAATGGCAGAGTGGAGACTTTCCTCATAGAGTGGAAGCTGGAAGACAACAAGCCAGGGGAAGCCGATGTCACACGAGTATGTCGGGATGGTACGAAGGGAGGTGCTCGATACATACCTCTGGAGGAGGATGTATTGAAGGAGCAGTCAGGGGTTATTCTTCCAGATATGCCCTTCTTTACTATGCCATGGTGTAACGACCAAGAATTTTTTCAACCATCTTTCCTAATTCTCAATCTCAATTAATCACATTTAAAATAATAGAATTATTATTATTTAGTACCCCATTGATTATCCCTCATTAGGTAATCTCAAAAAATGCCAATGACTTTAAAAGCCATTCTTTCCATCGCCTCGTGTAAAGAAAGGGAGAGGAGAGGGGGAGTTAGAGAGAGAGAGATTTCATCGAGAGGTTTGTCTTTATCATCGGAGACTTGGGCATCGAATCAAAGGAAGAGAACACCAACAGTGCCGACGAGGGAGAGCGGTGACCGTGGTGTAGAAATGCAACCATCGATTGAGGTATGTATCGGTTTAGGATAACATATGAATAAAGAATATATCCGAAATACAATATGTGAATGTATATATCGAACGGTAGAATATACACAAGAATACCCATCATACATTGAGATTAAATTCTTCATTTTTTGTATCGAAATCACGCGATTACTCATTGTTGTTAGAATGCTACAATTAGGACTGAAAATACTACATCAAGTGCACCTCAGACGCTATAGAACTAATGGCACTATTATTTGAATATCAGTAAATTATACTCTCAGGATTTTAGAATGCACCCATTGGGATTTACAAACAGCATGTGAGACATCATGGACAAACCTTAATCAGAATAGGTCGAGGTATGTAAGCTCAATTGGCATTCATTCACATCATTATTTTGGTTGATTTGCCTTTAGTATAAAAGGCATGCATATTAATTATTCATGATTTTTTTAAAGCATTGAACAGGGATAATACTTAAGTAGCATAATTCTGCCGTGATCTTATTTAAAATCAAGTTATACGAGCACGCCAAAGTAAAGATTTGTAATAGCTTTTGGTTGATGACAAAGGGTTTATCTTATTAAAAAAATGTCTAATAAATAGTAGCCATATATACCACCAAGCCATTCAAGGAATTGTTATAGTCTTGCATTGTGGACGCACAAACCACATAAATGACTAGTTTTAAAAAAACTTATTGTTGTTGCTCATAGTACCATCTCAAGATCTTATCTAAATACTTAGAAGAATGAATAAATCACTAAGTGATGTCATATGAACGTGTATGACATGTTAAGTATTTATTTATACATGTTTTGATCATTATATAATCATGGTTATAAAAGGAGAGACTTGAATATTGTACACCTATTACATAATAATTGACAATGCCAAAATTTGTAAGGAAAGTTTATTCAAGGAAAGATGCATAATTTGGTTTAACAAATATAGTGAAACATGATTTTATATATTGAAAAATGTGTTTGTCAGGTTATATAAAAATTATGCTTTGACGGTGTCCGCATGATATAAGATGCATATCAAGATTCATTTTTAAAAGAAAGAAAATGAATTATTGTACATTCCTTTCACAAGTAAATAATCTTATTTTGGTAATGTATCTTTCAAAAATTTTATGATGCATTTGATGCAATAGTAATATAGTTACCATCAGAGCTTTTTTTTACAGAAAAACAATTACATCTACAGACAACATCTAGATTGATATATTCTTCCTTTATGTATATATGGTTCATATGCATTAGTTTTATTCTATAAATGAAGATATCCATTGTTGCCATATGAATACAACGGAAAAACACAGTGTGATAACCTTAAATAAGATTTAAGGCATAGACTCATAAAGAGTCATATGAACAACTGTAAGGGGAGGGCAATGACGCAAGAGCAACGTCGCAAGGGACATATGGTTGCAAGGAACCATCGAGGTAAAAGATAAGTCCTCTACAGTTGTACCTACAATGTCATGTTAATGTTGCAAGGGACAATGCTGTAAGAGGAGTATGGTTGTAAGGAATCACGGAGGCAAAAGCTAAGCCCTCTACTATTGTAACTACACTGTCATGGACCGCAAGTGCCAGCGGTTGAAAACGTATAACAAGATACGTATATGAAAGTTACGTAATTAAATGGTTTATAAAGGTAAACCATTACAAGTATACAAGGAAATGATTTATAAAGAAAAATCATTATAAGTTATGAAACAAATGATTTATAAAGGTAAACCATTATGGGTATGCAAGAAAACGATTCAATAAAAGCATAACCATTATGTGTTGTACAAGAATTAGTTTACGAAAAACAAATCATAAAAGTCAAGAGGGATAATATGCAAAGTATTTTATATGATTTAAATAAAGATGTAATGGTCATGTATCTTACGTAATATGCCCACATACGGTAAGAAATTTGTTGTATATTATTGGGCATATTATAAATGTATACCCATGTTAGTGAAAGAATCTGACATGTTTAGGAAAATTTTATAGGCATGTAATGATGTTTATCCAAGAAATTTTCATACATGAAACATAACGAATCAAAGGCCGTTAGAATTCCCATACGTGGACTCCCATACATAATGGACATTAGGCTCATGAAAAATATTATTTGTCAATTTCACGTGAAGAACATGGTTGATTGCATATTCAGGATTGTGCTACGGACTCCTAAGTACTTTTCTAACGTGGTATGATTCAGCTTGTGAAGTTTGAAGGATGTCTATATGCCTACATGAACTGTTGAGATGTTGTTTTAATTCTTAGCGTAGTTTTTGCAAAAATACCCCAGTTGGAGATGTAATAACGGAACTCTCAGTTACAAATGGATTTTACGAACTTTATTTGCAGTGGATATTACCATTACTCATTGATTGCCACTTGTATTTTCGGTAACGGTTCGATCGCATGATCTTTTATCACGTGCTTCCGTCGGTCGGTGCGACCCGTTCCGTTACAAATGGTCTCAAAGCTGGAGTTCCTCTGGGTGTTGGATATCCACAATAGATAGTGACCTGAGACCGTAATTCATAGAATCAAACCTAGTTATTACATTTAATTAGTTGACCTTTTGATTTTCTAAATCAGACGACCATTATGGAATTTAGGTGATCAGTGACCGTAAGTCATCTTTGAATACACACACCAATAATTACTAGAGTTGAACATAATTATGATTCAATAGTGAATGCGTGAACATGGAATTGATTAATTTAAGTATTGGATACGATAAAATGATGTCTTTCGAAGTGACATACCAAAATAGAGGAATATATTTTTTTAACATTTCTGCCTAAGATATATGATGACATGAAAACTGATGCGGTCAAGATGGGAAATTTATTCAATGGGTCGTTGTTCTCAACCAATCGATTTGGTCAATGAGAAAAATTTATTTAAACCACTTAAGAGAAATATCAATCAATCAAAGAAATGTAAGAGGTTTTCTCTATTCTATTTACCTGGTATAGCGAACAGGGTTGAACACAAGTAGCACGATTTAAAAATATGTAGTCAAATTTACAAGATATTTTTAATGGTTTTTGAATTTTTAATTTTTTTATTATTAAATAAAGCACAAGTGATAAAAATACACACACACACACACACACTCTCTTTTTGTATTTTTCAGAATAATAAAAAAATGCTTAAAAAATTACAGAAAATATATTTTTGCGTTTACAAGTTTTAAAATATTTTTGATAATTCTTTCAAATTTTTCTGATATTTTTGCGATTTTATAAAAATTAAATAGTGGAAAATCGAGAAACAGTGCACAACCAAGAGTATTTTACAACATAAAATTATTTAGTTGTTCAACGCTCCTAGAACTTATTTTTAAGCTAAAGTACATATAAATATCTTCAAATAAAAACTAAATTCACAATTTTTTGGATTTTTCTAAAATTTTCTACAATTTTTTTTTTGTAATTTTTTGTTTTTATAAATGGTTAATGCACAAAAATTAGAAAAAAGGCCAGTAAAATAAACGTATAATATTTTTTTTGGAATTTTAAGTAAATTTTCGTATTTTTATGAATTTTCTAATTTAAGGAAGATAAAAAGACACTATTTTTGAATTTTAATTTTATATTAAATAGAAACAAAATGTGATGAAAAATTTACACAATGGAGAACACTACAACAGGAATTCACAATTTTTTACAGAATTTTTAAACATGAAAGAAATTTATTTCATAAAAAAGATCAAGAAAAATAAAGTTTGGATACACGAGGACTGAATTGCAAATGATTATAGTTTCTGCATTAAAGATAATAATAAATAAAATAGAAGGTAAAATTTGCAATTTACCCAAGATAAAATGTGCACATGACTGCATCGCTGGTGGCGTGGAGGGGGCGAAGGGCTGAGAAGCGCGTCCTAGCAGAGGCATTGTCGTACGACCTGCTAGCGTGCTACGTAGCGGAGGGCTACGAATGGAGAACACGGTTGGCGATCGGAGCGGTGGGGGGTGATGACCCCGCATCCTATTGTAATATTTTTTTATTACTTATTTTTTATTATTTTTCTGTAAATGGAAAATTTTAAATAAAAGTTTTTTTATATTTTTTTAAAATAGGATTGTATAGAGACAGAAAAAATATTTTTAAAATATTTTTAAATATTTTTTTAATTTTTTTTATTTTCCTACAAAACTAATGTTAGGAATAAAAATAATATATATATTATTTATTTTATTTATAAACAAAATAGGATGTGTGAATGGGGATCCGGTGAAAATATGAGGAATGGATCCAAGTCTCCGGCCACCGTACGTGGTCGGAGATGCGTGGTTGCGCGAGATAGAATGGAAATGAAGAGGTCGAGAGGTGAGGTGATAAATCAGGTTCGGAGGCGGATCAAAGAATGATGGATATTTTTGAGATTTTTTAGTATCTAAGAGCTTGATGAAAATAAAAACTATGCTACGATCACACTAAAGAAATGAAATAAAAATTGGATCTCATCTCGGGATCGGATACACCATGATGGCCTCGACGAGGGCCGACGCGCTGTCACCAGACGGCTTGGAAGCTGGACATCCTTCTTCAACAAGATAGCTCTCGACGATCGGGCTCCTCTCCACCAAAGATCGGTCAAGCGAAAATGAGGGAGGAGGAGCCCAATAAAAGAAGAAGAAAAATAAAAAAGTAAAATATGTACAAAGAAGGAAGGTAAATAGTGTTGGTGAAACTGCACAAAACACTACAGAAAACTGACTTTTCAACTGTAACTCCAAAAATTATAAAACCACATCCATTTAAAAGATAATTTATTTTGTAGTATAATGGAAGTGAGTTTGATCCAATTTGAGTTGTATGGAGCCGGAATTGATCTTTCAGTTATCGCTTTACATCTTTTTCTAGATGTGATTATTTTATTTTTGTACATGATTTTATTTTTCAATTATTTTTATTATTTATAAAACATTTTTATTTACAACTTTTGTTTACAAAAATAATTAATTTGAGATCAATTTATATACAAATAAAATAATGTAAGTTTTGAACAAATATATAGGGAAAAGTATTTACAAAATATTTTTGGATTTTTGAATTGAAAACCCCATCTCCCCCTACTTTATTCCTAGTCGATTAGGTCAAGTCTTGACCTTCTCTCGGGGTTCGAGCTAGTTTATATTTATTACATAAATTCATTCTTTATTTTTCTTTTATTTTCGTTTCTTCTTTATTCTTTTATTTAAGTACAAAAAGTGCTAAAATGCATATTTAACAAATGCATGCAAAATGGTAATTTCATGAAATTAGTAGGTATTTACATGCATTTGACTAAGGAAATGAAGCTAAATAAAAGAATAAAGATGATGAATCGTAGATTCATCATTCCCCTATACTTTACCTTTGCTAGTCCCTTAGCAAACATTTATTTTAGAAAATAAGTGAAAACAAAAATAAATAAAAGAAAAAGGAAAGAAGTTAGAACAATGTTGACTTTTAAACTTATCTTCATAAAATGGAGTATGGAGATCTGTCAGACCTTTTGATTATTGGGGTGTCAGAACCTTAATGGGAAATGAATTTAAAACCTAACAACCTTTAAGTTCCACAAGACTCCTATTCAGGTCTCCTCAACAATTAGATCAAAACAAATCTATATACATAAATTCTTATGATCATGAATTCTTACTTGTACGGTGTAAGTGAAATATAGCTCGTCATCTCAAAAGTAGCAAAGAAATAGCCTCCCTCAATGAGGTAACTCTAATCCCCCGATCTAGCAACTCTTTCCTCAAGGAGCGGGGATATTCCCTTCTAAGTTCAAGTACAACCAGCTCAAGAAGAGGGGATGGAGGAGAAAATGTACGGTAGCCAATGTAGCTACATATCCTTGGATGCATGACCAGTGTAGCCAAGTCATCCGCTGCAAGCTCACAAACATTTGACTTTGAAGCTCTTATATTTTTTCATTTTTTCACTTGTATATACACTTCGGCAGGCATTTTACTTTTCAATCAGGCATGTCCACTTTTGGAGATTCTACATTTTTTTCTTTTTTTCTTTTCTTTTTGAAAATATATACAAGGTGCAGCATGTACATAAGGAGTTTTTCCTCTTGAGCCAGTAGACTATCCCTCTTTTGAAGTATTATTGCAACCCCACGGCATCCTGTCTTTAGACCTCAACATCACCAAACCAGGTTGATACGCGCTTCCCTCCCTAGAGGAGGATGAGAGGTTCTGCCTAGATGTACTACCTTCGTATGCTACCCCAAGCCAAAAGATCATGCCCCCTCACTACCTCATCCATGAAGAGCTACGTGTAGAGTGCTTGTCCAAGGTAAGCCACGATCTGAAAGAATCATGCATGTGTTGTTAAATATTCTACTTAGACTAATCAAGATGACATGTGAATATAATCTTATAGACTCAAATAATTAAGTCACTAGGACCTGAAAGGTCTTAATTCCAGTTTTTATAAGGTTCCTCTGAAATTAAGTGGAATAAGGTCCAACTAAGCTCCATTCTTCAAATTTATTCCAACTTTGTTTAAATGTCAATACTATACTGAAGAATGCACATGCCAATGCAAGAAATTTGTACAATGCAAAGAAAAGAAAGCAAATTCTTTTTGTAAGACAACTTTCTAATTTTGAAATTTTTATTGATTTTTGAAAAATGATACACATGCAAAAATATTTTTTTTCAAAATTTTGTAGACTTTTAGTTTTTGTATTTTGTAGAGATTTTTTATAAGGGTTAGGGATATATACAAGTATAAACAATATTTTTTATTTTATTATAAGGGTTAGTATTAGTAGATAAGATACACATATTTACACGAGAGTGAGACAATTATTTACAAGAATTAGGTGAAAAGATTTACAAGTATATATATAAAGTTGGATTTTTTTATTTTTTTGTGATACCTATATTCCTCATACTTATTTGAAAATAATGTTGAAAACTATAGTCCAAAATATTTTTTCAAACAATTTTACAAACATTAAAAAATAATTTTGTAAACACTTTTCAAACAGTATATATAGATTTTCAACATAATTATTCAACCATTTTCAAAACATTTGCAAATAGTTTTTACAAAATCATTTTATTTCACACAAAAAAAGAAAATTTTACAAGCCAAATATTTTTACAAAGGTTGAAAATATTTTTCAAATAGTTTTCAAAAAATTTTCAAATAAGTTTTCAAACTACTTTCAAAATATTTTTCAAAATACTTTAACCTGACTTATTAATCAGTATATACAAAAGAATTTTGAGGAAATATCTGCACCATTTTATTAGTTCTTTTTATTTTTTTTGTGAATTTTACAAGTATTTATATAGTATTTTATCTTTATTAAAAATATAAAAGTACGAGTTATGGCTAAAGTATATATAAAATATATACGACACCCCCTATACTTAGCTCGAACTATGCCCTCATAGTGATCACACGACGGCAAAGGAAGACATAACTCGTGCTAAGTATAGCAAAGTTGAAAGAATGTTATATTACAACGACGAATGAAAGAATAAAATTAATAGAAGTCGGTGATCCCCTAAACTTAGGATCAATTAATCCAAAGTATAGAAGACTGTGCACAATGGAAAAACCAAGGAGTAGAATGTACTGGGTTTACCTCCTCTATACTTAGGGTAAAATATCCCTAAGTATAGGCAGCAAACACAGTGGTAAAAAGACACAAAAGAATAATCAAAAGTCTGATACCCCCAATATTTAGGGTAACGTACACCCTAAGTATAACATAATCATGAGATGGAGATGGGGTGTTAGATAAAAGAATGTGCGATATGGACATTATACAGTTGCGAGTATGACAATATTGAGATGCCTCTCAACAAGTGCTGGAGTTTACGCCCCTAGCTGGGCGCAAAAGCTAGGACAAGGCTGTATCAAGGTTCAAGACGGCATCTGTGAGGTGAATACCGTATTGTCGTTGTATTCTCGGTGGAAGAACAACAACGAACTCAATAGAGTGAACTATGATGCCCAAGTAAACAATCAGGTAGGTGTCTACTACCGGGTAAAGATATGAGAAGATGAAATCGAGCTACGGTAGCACAAAAGAAATCATCAGCTCAATGTCTACATGGAGTGAAAGGGCAGAGCCGCAGAAGTCGAACGTGGAGAGGGAAGGATCTGTCAAGGAATCCTCCACGTCAATCACCATCTCGAAAAGATATGGAATGTCATGATCATGAGACTCACTAAAAAGGCTGATACCCAATGCATATAATGTAGACAAATCAGTTAAATCATTGAATACCTCAAAGATCAGGTCATCCTCGCGAGGGTCGTCGAGGAGAGAAACATCAAATTCATGATCAGAAATATCAGATGACTCAGTCTCGTGATCCAACAGATTGGATAGACTATCGAAAAGTAAAACCGAGTACACAAGGTATGTGGCATCCTCCCGCGGATAACCCTCGAGGCGTAATGTCGAATTAGAATCGAACTGGGGATCTATGCTGCCAGATATCATGTTCTCCAAAAATGTATCGACCTCATAAAATGGGAGGACACACCGCTCAAAGATTGGACTATCTAGGCCTGACAAATCAAAAATCGGTCCCTCATCAAACTCTCTATGCTGAGATGAATCAAAGTGTATATCTGAATCTGAGAAGATCTTCTGAAGAAAAGACACTGAATCAACTGGACATGGGCACTGAAATGACTCAATAGACGACTGAAATGTGGGATCCTCTATTTCTTGGGATGCTAGGAGATCTAGAATCCAAGAATCTTTGACGTGAAATTGCGGGACGGGCTCAAAATCTGGCTGTAAATCTAATGGAAACTCGACCAATGTCCGTCTCTAGGAACTCACAGTGGTAGTCAACACATCCATCATATGAACAGTAGTATCAACCATATCCTCTAAATGGTGTGTGATGTATGAAATGACATGAAGTGCCATACACTCAACTGGTGTCATATCTCCCTCGTGTGTTGTCCCGAATAAATCATCTCGTAAAAATAGAATGTCTGAAAGTGTACCCAAGATGGTCTAAAATAAATCCATGTCAGGACCATGGTATGAACCACCACACGAGGTAATGACTAATGCAATCTATTTGACGGTCATCCCCCTCATCGCAATCCGGATAAGGCCAGTCATCGAAAATCCATGATCAAGAAATTACCTCAAAAGATCAAGCAACCTCAACCATGAATCTCTCAGTGGTTTCTGGGGGTCTACTAAAAAATCTCGAAAGCAAGACCGCATAAAATCTACTCTACGCTAGGGGTAAAATCTTTGTAAGAACAATGATCGTAAATCTCCCCACGTAGAAATCTTCCTTCCCAATTCTCTATGCCATCTCAAAGCTCTAGTCTGAAGTGAGAAAGGGAAGGTCATCAACATCAACTCCTCAAAAGTAATATCAAGGTATGATCGTGATCCACAAAAATCCTCAAACTCAGATATATGAATATATGGCTCCTCATGCACTCCCCCTGAAAATTTCAGCAGTAGATTAATGAACTCTAAATCCGGAATGAAGGGACTGAATGTAGACCCTGACTGAGCTCCTAAGTGTGGCTGTTCGTCTCCTAAATAATGTCCAATCATCCCCGAATCCTGAGCATCTAAAACTCGCCATTGCTCTCTGTCATCATTCGTGGAGTACATTCTTATCTCAGCATTGTAATCGTCCGGGTCTCGTATCTAGTTAATCTGGTCTCCAAGGGAGTCAAGCATAGCATGTCCTGAATGGGAAGGTGGGAATGGAGAGGGGGAAGATGGAGTGTCGGTCAGAGATCCGACCTCCCAAGAGAATGGGCAGAAATGATAAGAATGAAGATAAGAAGCTGCAAAATCCGACTGAAAAGGATTGCAGCCCATCATGAAGAGAGGGAAATGAAGGGAGGGAGGGTGGGATAGAATGCGGCTACTAATGATCTAAAGATGATCGTAACCGACTCACACCAAAGACATCCAAACACAAAGCAAACCCTCAGTTCACCAACTCAACACAAATCTGACTGTGAGATTTTGGTCTTTATCTTTTAGATTTTAGAGTTTAGTAATCAGACAAAAGTTGTACAAACACTTAGGATGCTTAATGGGATTTGTGCACTACTCCTTAGTGTGTACGCGGGCATTAAAAGCGCAAACAATGAGGGGGTTGCTCTCCCAAAACAATGAAGAATCAATTACGTTTAATTTTAAGGGTCAAATTCAATTAGTTGGCCCAATTTTTTTTAATTTTTGTTTTTCTCCTTTTTTTGGATTTTTTTCAAAAATAACGCCTAGTGAGCTTTCTGATTTCCTCTTTGATTAATTTGAGTCCAAAAATAGGGGGAGGAAGTCGAAAAAGCCAATGTGTGGTCAAACGCGATGATGCATACAGAGATAGAAAATACTTACCTTGCTCCAACACTCTACATGTAATATGATCCGTACATAAATTAAATATAGAAAGTAAACTAACTATATGATGCACATGGAAATCGACCTTAGACGAGCAGCTTCTATTGATCGTGAAGAACAAATAGCTAACTAATCAGAGAGAGAGAGGTGTGAGTCTGATATCAGATGTCGATTGATGTCCGCCGCAACGGATTCTGCCAGTGATGTATACGACCTCTAACGGTGCGTGACCTCTCAACCAATTAAGTTAACTTGTTTAATTTATTTTTATAAAGGTCCAATTACGTTCTATAGGTACAGACGAGCAATTAGGTGTTGGGCCTTAGCTAATTACGTCACAATCAATCAAAATTCTACATCTAGGGGCTAAATCCATGAGAATCAAATAGAAAGTGTAACGCCCCGTTTCGACGGTAGCACATCTCAACTCCCATTCTCAATATTACCCAACAACAATCATAAACAACCTGCATGATATACCATTTATACAAGATAAGGAAAGAAAAATCTAAATTTCTACTGATAACAAGGTCTACATACGGATAGCAATAAGTCTTTAGAATCTCTTTATTACATCATAAATAAAAAAATCGGAAAGGAAGGATAACAAAACTACAAGGAACTGGTCCTCAACCTTAACAACGTTCTGCAGATGCACCACCAAAGATGTGAGCCTCTGTCTCCTGCTCTACACTTCCTGTTGGATTTCCAAAGAATGTAACTCGTGAGTCAACTGACTCAGTAAGGATGAAATAAATTATAAATCAAGAGAGTATAGATAGGCAATGCAATTGCAGTAACTTAACAAGTGTGGAAGAGAACATTCTAAAAGCATCTAGCGTTATACAATCACTTATATTCTAGGCATGTGATACGTACTTAATCAAAACCAATTCTTTGACATATCTATATTCATATTTTCATTTACTTATCCCGGACTCGCCCGTCACAGGAGAAAGATTACACTAGAAATGAAGCCTGCAACACTTCATTTAAAGTGCAACCTAAAACCTGTACGCAAACGTGATCTTCCAGCTAGTCTGGTTGGTAGTACTCTTACACTCATGACATGTGGCACATCGCCTGAGGAGTCGCAACTCCATCAACTGAGTCTGCCGGAGGAGTCTCGCTCGCTCCAAAATAGATTCAACAATACATATCCGCATAGTGCAATGCACGCGTGCATCCACCTCAATTCCGCCAGAGTACCTACCACCACCCCACTCTATGATGCCCCTCGAATGGGGATGACTCACTGTCAGCTCCGCCGGACCACAAGGGTGTGCACCCACCTTGTGATATTTAACATTCTTATCCATGCAAACATTGATATATCTTATGAAAAAGTGATCTATCCTGAAATCAGTAATCAATCCAGTTGAATAAAACCAATATATTAATACAGAGGATCCTTAGGCCACACTCCTTTATTGTGGTATTCAAGCAAGTATCCCATGACACGCCTCCACGCCAGATATAAAAAAAACTATTATTTGATCCAAAAAAATCCAATAACGGGAGAATCAGATGTTCATCTGTTTGAAATATAAGAATATCCGATGTTATAATGTATAGCTATTCTGTTGGCTATCGTGCTATAAATAGAGTCATGTCGAAGAAGAATTAACAAAAATAAGTAAAGGGTTGTCCTCTATTTACGGATGTTGTTATGTGATGGACAACTTCCCACTAGATACCAATGTACAAATTATCAAAATAATTTAAGAACCTGAAATATAATCTAACATACGATAGTATTAATTCAGGCAAAACTTGTAATATTTTATCTGATATGCTCTACGCATAGGAGATGTGCACCTGCTGCTAAGCATTGTCCTCTCACAGGATCCTACATCATCGTATTGTCAAGCATTTGCTATGCCATGAATACACTACATTTATACTCGGAAATTGCAGGCATCACCACGGAGATGTATTTGCATTTCAATATAAAATAATAAATACGTATAACACATAGCAAGATAGAATCATCAACGAGATTTAAGGATTTTAAATATTATGAGTCATTTGCAATTCTCTCATATCATGCCATCTGAAGGCACCATCAAGTTTATAGCATCATACCATTCTCATCTCATAGAAATGATAACAAGTAATATCAGTTTACAAGCCTTTTTACATTCGCCATCACAGTCCTTCCTCCTTAGTCCCTTCTTATACCGTAAAGCCTTGGATATTTCAAACTACTCGTTAACAACAACCCAAGTCCATGCAAAATAGGATACGATTGATCGCGTCACCAATCCTAAGATATTAAACCACGTCTGACACACCCTCGCCAAGTCAAGAACTAATGCCTAGCATTATGTCACATGGTTTGCAAGATTACATAATTAAAAGAAATAATGTTTCCAGTGTCCATACGTCAATACTATGATGTAACATCATCCAAGGTCTTAATATATCATATTATAGTGGGATCTACTTTCAGTTTGTTCGTACCGAACTTAACATGGAACAATGGTCAGGAAACAAATCACGATGTACCAACAGCAAGAGAAATTCCCGGGGTTAGGATCAGAAACGAGTATTCACCCTAAAAGACAATCTCCAAAATCACGATATATGCGAAAGAATAAAGGAGGAGAGAGTCGAAGATCCGTTACCTATGCTCGTGCACGCCTTTGATCTACGTGCTCGATCGCCCGATCACCAATCCGATGAGAGGGCTGCCTTTCCCTTGTGATGGCCTTCCTCGTCTTCTTCTTGTCTCGAAGCTACGGAGCTTGCACCATTATCTTTTTGGCTCTCTAGAGAAGGAGATGGAACAAGATAAGAGAATGACTTGGGGAGGAAGAAAGGATGGATTAGGGTTTGGGAAAAGGAGTAGGAATGAGGGGAGATAAAGGGTGTGGGTCTTTATATAGTTGGGGATTAAAATATTAGTTTTAAAAACCCTAAAACAACCCTAATTCGAAATTAATTAACCAAAATCCGTAACCCTTAATTCCCTCAAAAACCATAACCCCTCTTCACCAAAACAGGCATATCTCCCATATCCGGACTCGGAATTTCGCGTTTTTGGGCTCGTTGGAAAGCTTGCGACGAGACGCTTCTTTTGAGTATAATATTGAATAGGTTTTAAAACTTCAGAAAAATCCGAAAATTACGGGGTGTTACAGAAAGTATGGCGGTGAAATCAAGAAAATACGGAAAACAACGGCGAGGTCCCCCAAGTGCACTGGCACTTGGCGAAACAGACCCCGAATAATGTCCAAGTCCAACTATAGTTCATAGTCTAAATTATTACAATTATTCACAAAAATTCTCTAAATAAAATAATAGTCTTCTGCTCCTCTGCTCATCTTCCTGTGCCGGTCCCTCCAAAGAGTCCAAGTCGTATCCACAACAGTTCCTCGCAGAAAACGAGAAACAATAGATGGTCAAATGGCAATTATAATAAATAGAGATAAAATATAAAACTGAAAAATGATTACAAAACCGTGCTCCCCGGCAACGGTGCTATTCTGATGACACGTTCGAGAACTCGGGTTAAGTATGAAATATAAAAGGGTCGTTGTGACCCGAATCGCCAAATGCGGTCAATGGAAAAATATTTATTAAACCATTTAAGAGAAATATCAATCAATCAAAGCAATGTAAGCGGTTTTCGCTATTCTATTTTCCTGTTATAGCGACTAGGGTTGAATATAAGGCACACGATTTAAAAACTATATAGTCAAATTTCCAAGATACTTTTAGTGGTTTTTGAATTTTTAATTTTTTATTATTAAATAAAGCAAAAGTGATAAAATACACACACTATTTTTGTATTTTTCAGAATAACAAAAAATGCTTCAAAATTACAAAAAATAAATTTTTGTGTTTTATAGGTTTTAAAATATTTTTGTTATTTTTTTCACATTTTTCTGATGTTTTTGTGATTTTATAAAAATCAAATAGTGGAAAACCGAGAAACAGTGCACAACCAAGAGTATTTTGCAACTTAAAATTAGTTTAAGTGCTCAATACTCCTGGAACTTATTTTTAAGCTAAAGTACATATAAATATCTACAAACAAAGACTGAAATCAGAATTTTTAGTTTTTCTAATATATTCTTCAATTTTTCTATGATTTTTTGTTTTTCACAATTTTTTTAGTTTTTATAAATGGTTAATGCACAAAAATTGGATAAAAATAAAGGGCAGTAAAATAAACCTAAAGTATTTTTTTTGGAATTTTTAGCAAATTTTCGAATTGTTTGAATTTTCTAATTTCGGGAAGATTAAAAGACACTGTCTTTGAATTTTTAAATATATTAAATAGCATCAAAATGTTTAATGCACGTGATTTACACAAAAGAGAACACCACAACAGGAATATTCATAAATTTTTACAGAATTTTTAAAGCATAAAAGACATTTATTTCATCAAAAAGATCAAGCAAAATAAAGTCTGGATACACGGGCACTGAATTGCAAATATTATAATTTCTGCTTTAAAGATAATAATAAATAAAACAGAAGGTAAAATTTTCAATTTACCCAAGAACAATGTGGAATGCACGTAACTGGCTGAGATGATGGCTTTATTGCAGTTATTTGAACTTCTAGGGAGCTTTCTGATATTTTCCCAATGATATAATAAAAAGGGATGACATAACATGTTCTGGGACCTTAGATTTAGGGCGCTGATTGAGGGCTCAGATTGAGCCCCTCAAAATGGAGCCTTTTTTGTTTTGGAAATGAAAGGGAAGCGAGTCGTTTCTTCTCCTACAAGCCAATAGGGAGGGGCAAGTAGTGCCACCGCCCCTCCTTCTCCTCCAAGTTTGGCAGTGGACGGTGATGGGGCCACGTTGGGGCATGGTTGAAGAGGTTCGGTGCAGTTTACCGTCGCTTGGCGGTGGTGCGGTGACGGTTAACACACGGTGGAGGTGGCTCCTGTTGGCGGTGCACACTGATGGCTGACGCGTACGAGTGGTGGCCATGGAGGGCTGAGTCGGCTTGGATGGGTCTCTGTCGCTAGATAAGGACTTCACGACGGAGGCGTCATGAGAGCTCGCGATGTAGGCGAGGCTAGGTCGGCACGAGGAGAGCGCCACGTCACGTGGTGGCACGGAGGGGGAGAAGGGTCGGGACATCTAGTCTTGGTGGAGGCGGTGCCACGCAAACTGCTGGAGTGTTGTGTGGAAGAGGGCTGCAGACGGAGGAGGCGACTGGCGATCGAGGTGGCGGAGGGTGATGACCCCACGTCCTACTGCAATATTTTTTTATTTTTTTATTTTTATTTTTTATTTTTATGTAAATAGAAAACTGTAACTAAAAGAATATTTTTTATTTTTTTTAAAAATAGGAATGTATAAAGACGAAAATAAATGTTTTTATTATTTTTATAATAATTTTTTATTTATTTTAATTTCCTACAAAACAAATGTTAAGAATAAAAATAATATATATATATATATTATTTATTTTATTTATAAACAAAATAGGATGCGAGAATGGGGATATGGTGAAAATATGAGGAATGGATTCGAGTCTCCTGCCACCGTGCATGGCTGGAGGTGCGTGGTTGCGCGCGATATAATAGAAATGAAGAGGTCGAGAGATGAGGTGAAAGATCAAGTTCGGAGGTGGATCAAAGTGTGATGGATATTTTTTGGATTTTTAAGGATCTAAGAGCTTGATGAAAATAAAAACTATGCTATGATTACACTAAAGAAATGACAGAAAAATTGGATCTCACCTCGGGATCGGATACGCCGTAATGGCCTTGACGATCAGGTCATTTTTGGATTTTTTAATTGAAAATCCTATCTCCCCCTATTTTATTCTCGATCGATCAGGTCAAGTCTTGACCATCTCTCGGGGTTTGGATCAGTCCGTATTTATTGCATAAAATCATCCTTTATTTTTCTTTTCTTTTTCTTTTCTTCTTTATTCTTTTATTTAAGTACAAAAAGTGTTAAAAATGCATATTTAACAAATGCATGCAAAATGGTAATTTAATGAAATTAGTGAATATTTACAGGTGTTTGACTAAGGAAATGAAGTTAAAATAAAAGAATAAAGACGATGAATCGTAGATTCATCAATATAGATCAAAGGAATGATGGACTAAATCGAAAGAAATCATTTTCTTTAATGTTTGCCCTTAAGTGATGTGATCATGTTGAACTCTCGATTTACTACACATTCTTGAGAATGATAATGTTGCTAAGATATCAGAATTCTTAGATCTTCAACTTTGTAAATAAAATAATCGAAGTGTATGCAATAAAATTATGGAGTTGGAGGAGAATTAGAACATGATAAGAGAAAACGAGAAGCTAGTGGACTGTTGGTTAATTATTACACAACATACCTGGTTAGATCCTAGTTCATATTCATCTCGGTTACACCATGAGTGTTTTGATTTTTTGGATGCCTTTTCGGATGACCATTCATATTACCTCTTATTGACATAAGGATTCTCCATTATTGTTATCCTACAGATTGCATTAAGTTTGAAAAGTCCTTATTGAATGACATCTATTGAATATAAAGAGAATCAGTCACAACAACAATTGGATAAGGGATTATGTGACCTACTATTTTTTATATAGGGAACATTTTTTCATTTTGTGAATAAGGAATGTTAGGTCACATAGTCTATGCATTAGTTATTGAACTATGAATAAGGTGATTTGAGGGATTGATACCTACATCTTTGGATAAATGACTTACTGCTTTGGATTAAAAATTTAACCAATGGATTATGGGATGAAAGATCTTTTCTAAAATTATTATGCATACAAGTTAATCGAGCCGTGGATTAATGAGGAGGTTGTTCATATATAGCTTTCAGAATGAGATTCTACTTTTGTAAGTATTTTATTACATCTCATGATCTAATAATGACACTTGTAGCTTTTGTGGAGTTTACGCAAAAAAATATTTCCAGCATACGTTGATGACTTTGTGACCATAATTGTGGATGATAATATGCTAGATACTCTTTTGATATTAAGAATCGCCAAATACATCTCAATAATGAATTCAAGACCCTAATCTGATACCATCTTTATGCAATGATCTTTAATTGTAGCATCTTGTTGAAATAAATCATCTTTCTAGTCATGTCACATTTATAGATGGTATTGAATTTGACCTAATCAAGATGAAAACCTTATTGCCTTAGAGTTGGCTGAGAAGTATTTGGAGATTCATAGATTTCTAGGATGATATGGTACATTGATAATTCATGAAAAATTTTCTCACATATTACAATACTATTGGGAAACTAATTAGAGATGATGTGAAGTTTGTACATTCAGTTGAGTGTGAATGAATTTTCAAAAACCATAGTAGAAGTTAACTATGACTCTGAATGTAAGCTTACATTGTGCACTGGATGCTTTGCGATTAAATTGATACATCCAACAAAGAAAATAAGGGTATGTTGAATGAAAAAATATTGATTTTACATCATACCACCTAAGATCATAAGAGAGTAACTATCTATTTTTTACTTGAAGTATCTTACTCATGTCTTGGAGTTGGCAGTGATAATATTTTCTCCAATAGATTGATGAGATTATCGATACAGTGAGAAATATTTTAGGTAAATTGAAGGATTATGGTATTAGAAAAAGACGTTGATCTTTTGAAAGAATTGGAATGACCAAGAGGAAAGGATTAGATTTTATAAATTGCATGATGTGAGATATTAAAAGATTTTGGAATCTTTGTGTCAATGAGTATAGGTAGGAGGTTTTGGATGAAGCTCGTGATTGATGTATACTATTTACCCAAGCATAACAAAATGCATAAGGGTCTATAATAAAATTTATGATGGTCAAGAATGAATAAAGACATCATTGAATTTAATTCATGCATCTTGTAATTAATTATTATGCATCAGAAATCTGCCAGTCATGCACAAACCTTGGGTACACTAAGATGGAATTGGAAGTATATCATGATGGATTTTGTTAATGATTTATCTAGGATAAAGATGCATCATTATGATATCTCATCGATCAAATCAACCTAGTTCTTATATATTTGCCTATAGATTGGTTGAAGGAGAGTATGATAAAGTTGTATGTGATTGAGATAGTTAGATTACGTGGTGCTTCGATATCGACCGTGTCAGATCAGGATACGAGATACACATTGCGATTATGGAATTTTTGATGGAGGCTATGACACTCAATTAAAGTTTATCACCTCATTTCATTCGCAGATCACTAATTAAGGGACAGTTACAAAGGAACATGCAAAATCGTGAAGGCATGTTGAGAGCAACAGTCTCAGATTTACAAGCAGTTGTATGTATCTTTGTTTAGTAGAGCTTTCTTAGAATAATAAATTTTTTATTCGAGTATCAAGAAGGCTTCTTATAAAGTATTATATAAAGGATCTTGTAGATCATTATCTGATTAAAGTGATGCGGATCATTTGAAACCAAAGCTAGTCGATATTAGTGAGTAGAGTGTTGAACAAAAATGTGATGCAAAGGAAATCTACGATTGTTGGTAAGTATCGTTATTAAGAAATTTCGAGGATGAATTTTTTAAGGGTGGTAGTTTGTAACGGATGATAATCACGAAATTGAGAGCGGTCGTATTGATTCACAAGGCGAATCAACAGTCGATGTCTTAACCACTACAAAATCCCGTAATTAATCAACAATGAACCCACAATCGAATATCAAATAATGACAAGCAAATGTGGAGTCAAATTTATTTTTAACTCTACATAAAAGATGTATAGGTGCAAGTATGTAGAGAGTTCGAACACAGGGAGCAAGGCAGAATAGATCAAGCTAAGTGCAAGATGTGATTGTGATCAAGTGCCTACAAGTGCTATTTTTTGTGGGTTTTGAATTTAATATTTTTTATTGAATTTTTAATTTTATATTTTTATATTTGGGTTTTTAATTTACTGATTTTGTATTTTCTTTTTATATTTTATACTTTTATATTTTCTTTTTCTTTTAATAAAGATATAATGTATATAAGGAATATATATGTACACTAGAGATAAGAGAGGGATAAAAATAGGGGAAAATACTCAAAATACAGGAAATGGAATGTTTTTGTGATTTTTATATTTTTCTAATGTTTTTGTGATTTTTCTAGATTTTCCCTAATTTTTTGATATTTTTAAGGGCAAAAATACTAGTAAATAGTGAGATAGGTTGTTGGCCGAAATTAAAATGAGGATGAAAAATATCAAACAGAATTAAAACTTCCTCAACTTAATTTTATAATAAAGATAACAAAATAAGAAAAATTCAAAAACTGAAATTGTATTTTTAGGATTTTGTTAGAATTTTTAAGATTTTTTTGGAAGGTTTTTTTGGTGTTTAGCTATTTTTAGGGGTTTTCTTTTGAAATTTTTAATGATTTTTGGTCTGAAGTTAAAACATACAGAAACAAACAAAATATATTTTTTTTGGAATTTTTTAAAAGGTAATGAATATATTAAAAATTAAAGACTGCAGGAAGGTAGAAATGATGTTTTTTATTTTTTTGACTACTCAAACAAAAAGATAAATTTACAACAAAAATCTCTGATTATATAACAAAGTCAGGGGCACATGAACATATTTTTAGATTTCAAATAGATGAAAGATGCTCCAGAAATAAATCAATCAATAAAAATATTGTAGAAATTCTACAGGACACAAATCGCAATATTTTTTTGCTGAAATTTGAACCCAAATTCGACCCTGCTAATTACTACAACATATCCAAAAATGAGCAAGTGATATTGAGTATTTCAAGTGTTATCAACAAAACAAGCCTAATCACTACTCTGACTTCATAAATTCGCCATAAATAGTTCTTACACCAGAAAAATCTGAAATTTGGATATGATGTAGAACTCTGAAACAACTTTCTAACAAAAAATCTCACGAGAAACCGAGTTTAGAAGAATGAGTTATAGCTATTACAACACAGAGGTACAGATGAAAAAGTAAATACGAAACTGCAGTACAAAAATGTACTCGAAAACTTTCCGAAATATGCCAAAAATGCGGGGACGTGATTGCAAAATGCCCCACTAACCCAGGTGGCATCAAGCTGATCTTGGATAACAAGGGAATATGAGTGAAAGTGCTCCGATGTACCTGCAATTAGAAGAAGGGCTCGAGTACAAAACTCGGCCAAGATGTTAGGTACACAAAAAAATGGGATGTGAATGTGTTTTCCTTCACTTTGGTGAGGGAAGAAGGATGTGCTCCGACCACCGTATGTGGTCGAAGATGAAGGGGGTTGTGTATGAGGATACGTAGAATCGCGGAGGATGGCAGTGGTGAGATGAAAGCCGCGTCGAGGAGGATGAATGAAAGTCGAAATGATGGGATCGAAGCTCGTCGGAGCTTGCTCCGGCGAGGGATGAACTAGGTGATTAAGTGACTAAAAAGCAGTAAACGAAATGCTAGAATAAATCTACGATCTACAAGTGAATAAAGCGCAAGAAAACAAGAGAAAAAAAATGAAAGAAAATACGAAACCTCAAGCCAAGAATAGCGAGATGGACCTCACGGCCAAGGTGGTCGGAGATGGTGGTGGAGCCGCCCTTCGACTCGCCTAGCCACACCTCCGAGGAGCTGGGGAGCTCACTGTCACTTCACTCTATCTTGAGCTCCAAGGAGGGTGGCCAAAATGGGTCCAAGAGGGTTCAAAAACGAATTGGAAGAAGATGTGGTCTTTTTGTACATGTGAGGTGGGCGGCTCCAAAGAACGATGGATATCTAGCAAATCGTTTATCTAATCTTTCAAGCAACCTCTGGGCGTGTATGAGGGTACATCAAGGAGAAAAAGTTGTGAAGGAAGCTTAGCCATTGGGTGAAAGGATCGGCCTTGAAAAATCCGAGAAATCGGACAAAAACAAGGATCTGGCAGGAGTGGCAGAGGCTGGTTAGAGAGTTGATGTGGTGGCAAGAAGATCGGTGTGTATCTTGAGAATAGACAACTGAACTCTAGCTATAAAGGTTGGGCGTGTATAATGGATGTATGTAGAAAAAAAGTCTAGAAGGAAGCCCAATGATTGGGTGAACGAACCGGCCTATAAAAATTCGAGAATATTGGCAAAAACTAATGTTCTGACGCACATCAGAGGGGGGGTCAGACAACATGATAATCATGCTCCAAAGCTCGAAGAAAATAGGGCAAATACATGATCCAATGCTAGATCTATATACTGGGCGTGTGTACTGGATATAAGAGGAGAAAAAGTCAAGAAGACCTCATCGTGAAAAGATGCACGATGCATCCTCCAAAAATCGGCGAAAACGGCAAAAAACGTGGTTCTAACACATTACATTGGTAATTTTTCTATGTATTTTATACAATAAATTTATTTTTTTAATGTTTTATTTATCATTTTATTCTAGTTTTAATATGTACATATATAATAATCTATGAAATAATAAAAATATAAAATAAAATGATGAATAATAAATAAAATGAATATTTTAATTGGTATAATATACAATAGGGGTCCAAAACTCAACTTTCAAACCGTAACTCCGAAAAATACGAAACCACCTTCATTAAATAGATTATTGAAAATTATTTACAATTAGAGGTGAGTTTGATAAATTTGGAGTTTTTATTTGTGAGATACAGGTCTGGGAAGTGATTCTTATTCAGACCATAACTTTTTATCTGTACATTATTTTTGAATGAAATTGATTTTGTAGTTTTCTTTATTTAATTATCTACAACTTTCATGTATAAAGTTTCTTGGGTAAATTACAATTTGGGTCCCCATCTATAGGTTCGATCCCAAAATGGGTCCCGATCTTCAAATTGTAACGATTCGGGTCCCATGACCATTTAGGAAATGGAAATTTTGGGGCTCATGACGAATATGCCCTTGCTGATAATGGAATGGGGG
Source organism: Ottelia alismoides (assembly GCA_037367405.1). Classification (NCBI taxonomy): domain Eukaryota; kingdom Viridiplantae; phylum Streptophyta; class Magnoliopsida; order Alismatales; family Hydrocharitaceae; genus Ottelia; species Ottelia alismoides. The sequence goes on from JAZKJV010000779.1 coordinate 1,168,476, forward strand.
TAGGGTTCCAACTTTTAAACAAGGGCATACTCGTCATTAGCCCCAAAAAGTTCCTTACATTAATGGCCCTTGGACCCGAATCGTTACAATTTAAAGATCGGGACCCATTCTGGGATCGAACCCATAGATGAGGACCCAAATTGTAATTTACCCAAGTTTCTTTATTTGATGTATAAAAAGTGGAACAAAAAATAGGTCCCAAAATGAATAAAGAATGAATTAAAAAGTATAGGTATTTGACCCTTATCTCCCCCTACTTTATTCCTTGTCGACGTATTCATCAAGATGCCTAGGTCTCGGGGTTTTGGGTCATAAAATATTTACAATATTTTATTCCTTTTCTTTTCTTTTATTTATCCTATGATTTTGGCTTTAATTACAGTATTTTATACACTATTTACAGATACATGCATGAATGCTAATATGCTCTAATTAATGCTATTTACAAGCATTTACTAGGGTTTTTGAGGCCAAAATGATAGAATAAAGATGATGAAATGTGGATTCATCATCCCCCTATACTTTACCTTTGCTAGTCCCTAGCAAACACTTATGCAATAAGTGCAAAAAGAAAAAGAAAGAAAATAAAAAGAAGAACTTGGATTTAGTTTAGTTTAATTATCAAACTTGTCTTCACAAAATCAAAGTTTGGAGCTTAAGTCGTACCTTTGGAATTTTAGTGCGGGCGGAACCTTAATGAGAACCGACTTTGAAATCCAACAGTCCTTGAGAATCCCAAAACTCTGTTCAAGTCTCCTCAATAGCCAGGTCAGAAATATCTCAATTCATACGCAAACCCTTACGACTATGAATCTGACTCGTACAGTGTAAGTGATGGTGGCTCTCCCCAACTAGAATGACAAAGAAACTGACTTCTCCAGTACGACAACCCAATGATTCCCCAATCCAACAACTCTATCCTTGAGGAGCGGGGTATTCCCTTCTAAGTTCAAGTGGCAACCAGCTCAAGAGGAGGGGGTGAAGAGAAGAATGGACGGTAGCCAGTGTAGCTACCTATCCTCGGATGCAAGACCAGTGTAGTCAAGTCATCCAGCTGCAAGCTCACATATTTGACTTTGGAACTCAAGCTTGCTTATTGACTTTACAAAATACTTTTGCGGGCATTTTATTTTTGTACAGGCCTGTCTCTCTCTCTTTTTTTTGAAATACTATTCACAGCAGCATTTACATAAGGAATTTTTCCTCTTGAGCATGTAGACTATCCCTCTTTTGAAGCTTTATTGCAACCCACACTCTCCTGTCTTTAGACTTCCTCATCACTGGATGGGTTGGGGTGCACTTCCCTCCCTAGAGGAGGACAAGTGTTTCCACTTGTGTGTGTCTCATACCGGCAAATCCAATCCCCTCACCACTCCAACTGAGTTGAGCCATGTGAAAGGTGCAGGTGTCCAAGTTAGGTCATTATCAACAAGAGTCGTGCGTGTGTTCCGAAATACTCTACTTAGGTAGTCAAGAATCCATTGAACAAGTCCTGTGATCCTCAAAGAATTAAGTCAACTAGACCTGAAGTACCTCAAACCTAGTTCTATAAGGTTCCTGTTATTAGGTAGATTTTAAGGTCCAATCAAGCTCCAATCTCCGGATTTTACTTAGACTCGTTCAACTATCAAACTAAATCCGAAAAATGTGTATGCTATGCGAATGCCATGCATGATGCAGAAAATCTTTTTGTGATGCAATTTTCAAAGATTTTGAACTTTTTATGAATTTCTGAAAGATGATGATGATGCATATGCATTTTTTTGTATTTTTCAAAAGGATTTTTCAAATATTTTTGGATTTTAGTTTTGTAAATGTTTTTGGGATTTTTGAAAACAAAAAGATTTTGGCTGAAAGCTGGGTTAAAATATTTACACGGGAGTGCTTCATATATATACAAGAAGTGGATTTTAAGAATTTACAAGGGTAAGTGATCAATTTTATACATACATATATATAGTGGATTTTGGTGTAATGTAAATATTCCTCAAACTTATTTGACACAAGCTTTTCACACAATTTTTTGAAAATTATAGTCCAAAATAGTTTTTACAAACATTTCTAAAAATACGTACACACATTTGAAAATCATTTTGCAAAGGCTTTCAAAACAGTATATATATATTTTTTCAAATATTTTTGCAACCATTTTTCAAACCATTTGCAAATCATTTTTCAAACATTTTATTTCACACAAAGGAAACAAATTTTTACAAATCACACATTTTTACAAAGGTTGAAAACATGTTACAAAAATTTTCAAAATAGTTTTCAAAAGATTTTCACAAGGATTTTCAAACTATTTTTCAAATATTTTGCAAAAACCATTTTCACCTGATTTATTGATCTGTATATACAAAAAGAATTTGAGGAACAAAACACCTTTTTATTACTGGTTTTTAATGAATTTTAAAGAATAATTAGCCATATTATTAGGAAAATATGAAAGTACGAGTTATGGCTAAAGTATATACATAGTATATACGACCCCCCTATACTTAGCTTGAGCTATGTCCTCATAGATCGGAGAGAAAAGAGAATACATAACTCGTATTGAGTATAGAAAAGGTCTAAAGAATAAATAAAATGAATAAACGAATGTGAAGTTGACTGTGCCCCCTATACTTAGGATCAAATAATCCTAAGTATAGCAGACTGTACACTGAAGGGAGGGTCAAGGGTGGGAATGAACAGATCGTACTCAGACTATCTCCCCCTATACTTAGGGTGAGATATCCCTAAGTATAGACAAGAAGAGGAGACAATGGAGAGGATCTAATGAATAGAAAAACTCAAGGTGCACACCCCCCCATACTTAGGACAAAGTACGTCCTAAGTATAGCAAAATCAAATGATGACGATGGGGTGTGAGCCATAAAGAATGAATGATCGATGTACAGATGAATATATACAATGTCGGATCTCAGTGATAATCATGTACGAGATGCCGAAGGTGTGAGTCAAAGAATCATCTCATACCAAATGAATCGGGGCAACAGCAACGGTCGGCGGATCATGATCTAGATATGGTTTCAAGCACTGACCATTGACTCTAAAGGTGGAAGATGATGAAGGTTCGGATATATCAATGCTGCCATTATCATGCACCTTCCGAACCACACATGGTCCTTTCCATTTGCTTTGTAATTTCCCTGGGAATAATTTTAGCCTAGCATCAAATAACCATACTTGATGTTCTGGCTCAAATTGTTTATGGCTGATTCGGGAATCGTGCCATACTTTCACTTTTTCCTTATACTGTAGGCCACTTGAGAAGGCTGTATCTCTTAATTCTTCCAGGGCTGCCAACTCTGCTTTCCTCTGATCTCCTACACTCTTGGGATCCAACAATAGTTCTGTAATTGCCCAAAGTGACTTATGCTTTATCTCCACTGGTAAATGGCACGACTTGCCATAGACGAGACGAAAGGGAGATGTCCCTAATGGTGTCTTGAAGGAAGTCCGATAAGCCCACAAGACCGAGTCCAAAAGTTGTGACCAATCTTTTCGGTCTGGGCGGACTACCTTCTGCAAAATTGTCTTGATCTCCCTATTCGATACTTCAGCAAGACCATTAGTCTGAGGGTGATACGGTGTGGCAATACGATGGTCAATACTGAACCCGTCTGTAAGGGCCCTGACCTTGTCGTTAATAAAGTGAGATCCCCCATCTGAAATCAAGACTCTAGGCACCCCGAATCGTGAAATAATGTTTTTCCTCAAGAAACGACATACGGTTTTAACATCTGCGTCTCGGGCGGGGATGACCTCAACCCAACGACTAACATAATCCACAACAAGAAGAATATACTCAAACCCCTGACTTTTAGGAAATGGGCCCATGAAATCAATTCCCCATGCATCAAAAACCTCACAAAAGTGAATGGGCTGCATGGGCATCATGTCTCTCTGTCCGTAAGTACCCATCTTCTGACAGTCAGTACACCTTCTCACAAAATCATCAAAATCCTTGAAAAGGGTAGTCCACCAAAGGCCGGATTGGAGCACCTTCTGTGCTATTCGTCTCCCAGAATGATATCCTCCTGCCTCAAGCTTGTGACAGTAGGTGAGGACTCTATGTTGCTCATCTTGAGGAATGCACCGTCTCCAGATACTATCCCCTCCCTCATGATAAAGGACGGGATCCTCCCAATGGTACGACTTGGCCTTCGCAAGGAAGGTCTCAAGCCGCTGTCTGGGCCAACCTTGTGGAATGGATTTGGCAACAAGGTAATTCACAATGTCGGCATACCATGGAAGAGAGGTGATAGCAAGGATCGCCTCATCTGGAAAAGTTTCAGTGATAGGTGCTATGGGCTCAGATTCCTCAATGTTTTCTAGGCGGGAGAGGTGATCTGCCACAACATTCTTAACTCCAGGCTTATCCTTAATCTCAATATTTTGGACTAAATAATAATAATAACCTATAGGGGGCTTGTGCAAAATATCCAAGCACCCAACATGTATGCGCACATGAGGTGACGTACTGGACCAATTAGCAAATATATTAAATGTAGAGGTTGATGTGAAAATATTACAAAATTTTTTGAACAACACAAGTTTTAGGACTAAAATAAGAATACAAAAATCAAGTGGTGTGGGGGGCAAAATTACCCCTCGAGGTGCGATCGGCCGACTGTTCCCTTCACTTATTCGTATCTCAGCTCCTGGTCCCGGACTTTGACCTGAGTTTCAATTCCTGGAGGAGAAGGATCCATCTGGTTAGTGATTAAGTGACTAAAAAGCAGTAAACGAAATGCTAGAATAAATCTACGATCTACAAGTGAATAAAGAGCAAGAAAACAAGAGAAAAAAAATGAAAGAAAATACGAAACCTCAAGCCAAGAATGGCGAGATGGACCTCACGGCCAAGGTGGCCGGAGTTGGTGGTGGAGCCGCCCTTCGACTCGCCTAGCCACGCCTCCGAGGAGCTGGGGAGCTCACTGTCAGTTCACTCTATCTTGAGCTCCAAGGAGGGTGGCCAAAATGGGTCCAAGAGGGTTCAAAAACGAATTGGAAGAAGATGTGGTCTTTTTGTATATGTGAGGTAGGCGGCTCCAAAGAACGATGGATATCTAGCAAATCATTGATCCAATCCTTCAAGCAACCTCTGGGCGTGTATGAGGGTACATCAAGGAGAAAAAGTTGTGAAGGAAGCTTAGCCATTGGGTGAAAGGGTCGGCCTTGAAAAATCCGAGAAATCGGACAAAAACAAGGATCTGACAGGAGTGGCAGAGGCTGGTTAGAGAGTTGATGTGGTGGCAAGAAGACCGGTGTGTATCTTGAGAATAGACAACTGAACTCTAGCTATAAAGGTTGGGCGTGTATAATGGATGTATGTAGAAAAAAAGTATAGAAGGAAGCCCAGCTATTGGGTGAACGAATCAGCCTATAAAAATTCGAGAATATTGGCAAAAACTAATGTTCTGACGCACAGCAGAGGGGGGTCAGACAACATGATAATCATGCTCCAAAGCTCGAAGAAAATAGGGCAAATACATGATCCAATGCTAAAAATATATACTGGGCGTGTATAATGGATATAAGAGGAGAAAAAGTCAAGAAGACTTCATCGTGAAAAGATGCACGACGCATCCTCCAAAAATTGACGAAAACGGCCAAAAACGTGGTTCTAACACAGTACATTGGTAATTTTTCTATGTATTTTATACAAGAATTTTATTTTTTTAATGTTTTATTTATCATTTTATTCCAGTTTTAATATGTACATATATAATAATCTATGAAATAATAAAAATATAAAATAAAATAATGAATAATAAATAAAATGAATATTTTAATTGGTATAATATACAATAGGGGTCCAAAACTCAACTTTCAAACCGTAACTCCGAAAAATATGAAACCACCTTCATTAAATAGATTATTGAAAGTTATATACAATTAGAGGTGAGTTTGATAAATTTGGAGTTTTTATTTGTGAGATACAGGTCTGGGAAGTTGGGATTCTGGATTCTTATTCAGACCATAACTTTTTATCTGTACATTATTTTTGAATGAAATCAATTTTGTAGTTTTCTTTATTTAATTATCTACAACTTTCATGTATAAAGTTTCTTTATTTGATGTATAAAAAGTGGAACCAAAAATAGGTCTCAAAATGAATAAAGAATGAATTAAAAAGTATAGGTATTTGACCCTTATCTCCCCCTACTTTATTCCTTGTCGACCTATTCATCAAGATGCCTAGGTCTCGGGGTTTTGGGTCATAAAATATTTACAATATTTTATTCTTTTTCTTTTCTTTTATTTATTCTATGATTTTGGCTTTAATTACAGTATTTTGTACACTATTTACAGATACATACATGAATGCTAATATGCTTTAATTAATGCTATTTACAAGCATTTACTAGGGTTTTTGAGGCCAAAATGATAGAATAAAGATGATGAAATGTGGATTCATCAATGGACACGAATTTTTTCAACCATCTTTCTTAATTCTCAATCACAATTAATCACATTTAAAATAAGAGAATTATTATCGTTTAGTAATCCATTGATTACCCCTTATAAGTAATCCAAAAAATATCCCAACGACTTTAAAAGCCATCCTTTCCATTGCCTCGTGTAAAGAAAGGGAGAGGAGAGGGTGAGTTAGAGAGAGAGAGAGGTTTCACCGAGAAGTTTGTCTTTGTCGTCAAAGACTTGGGCATCAAATCAAAGGAGGAGAACACCATAGTGCCGAGGAGGGAGAACGGTGAACACGGTGTAGAAACGCAATCACAGATTGAGGTATGTATCGGTTTAGGATTACATATGAATAAAGAATATATCCGAAATACAATATGTGAATGTATATGTTGGATCGTAGAATATACACACGAATGCCCATCGTACATTGAGATTAAATTCTTCATTTTATTTGTATCGAAACCACACGATTACTCATTGTTGTTAGAATGCTACAGTTAGGACTGAAAATACTACATCAAGTGCACTTCAGACACTATAGAACTAATGCCACCATTATTTGAATATCATTGATTTTATAACCTCAGAATTCTAGATATATTATTTTATGCACCCGTTGGGATTTACGAGCAGTGCGAGAGACATCATGGACAAACCTTAAGCAGAGCAGTTGAATCCACTGTATACATGAAATTTCATTACATTCAGTAGACTAAGCATGAATAATCCAATGTTATTTCTTTGTGCCCGTCTTGACAACACAATCCCCGGTATTGATACAACTAAAAAGAATATCTTCTATGAGATTCTAACTTCATGAAAAGTATAACTTTCATTATATCACCGTCATATACCATTTCAAGATACATTTGTAATAAAATTCCAGCTTCCATTCTAAAATTTCATTTGGACATCCACAACGCCATGATAACAAAAGAGAAGAGGTCTGATTTCCATCGAAGCACCTCTAGATATCATGGATTTCGGATTTACAAACCCCCGCAGTTTGAACTCCACATCCAACACAGCTTGATGTGATGTTATATTATCAGGATGGTATCGGCAAATCTTAACGAGTTTCATTCAGAATGTGTGTACACTGCAAAAAAAGTGATCAGCATATGAAAGTAGAAACCATCAACCCTTGGAGACCAGCACATCTTAGGCAACATCTTAGGCATAATACAAGATTCCATGAACACCTGGTTTTGGGACTATGGCTTCTATATGAGCCCTACATGCAGAGGAATCAGTTCCAAGGCCTTCTTGTGCCTTGAGTTGCAGCCATCGAGCTGGTGTAAAGCTCCGAACATCGCCAGTTCGTTGAGTAATGACCTGAAGGGTCTAATACCCTTCTTCCCCAAGTGAATGTCCTCTGCAAAATTCCGATTAGTGTAGTTAAGATTCAAGCCAATTTCTTAGCATATTAGATATACAACGCATACATCTTTCAATTGGTCCAAAAAGTCCTTTCAAATTTGATATGTCCTTCTATTAATTATGAATTAAAATTCCTTCATTCAAGTTCGAACTCATTCTTTAACCATTCAATATTTCTGTAATTTTTGGTTGAATAGAATCGAGCCAAGACATTCTTTTCATGTGTTAGAACAAAAGCCCCATCATATTCAAATTAGAATTTCGATCTGCACAACTTCTTTCTGGGATTTTCACCATCTAAACAATTGCACAAGAAATCCCTGACGCAACATCTTCATCGTTAATCACGCAATAATCCGACTCGGTGAGACACGATCTTAGGTTGAAACACCTTCCTTGGGTATGCCGAGGACAGAGGAGTCCTTTGTCCCAAGACATCTTTGGAGAACCAAGCCACTGTTGCTCTTCAAATTTGGGGAAGAACACCCTAGAACATCAAGAGTACAGTTTGGCAACGCGTGTCCACGATGAAAGGCCCGGATTGCATCTTAAACATACATACCACCAGACCGCGAAGGGGTAGAAATTTTGCATACTAAACATAGTCGAGTTCTTGAACTTCAGAAGCTCCTCTAGATTTTTTACTTTGCATTTAGGTCCCTACGTAGGGACCTAAATGTAAAGAACTTTTATTTTTTTTAGACATTTTCTTTCAGTTGTACCCATGCACTATGAAGACATTTTGGACACTCTCTAGACATTATTTCTTGTCAAATTTTCTAGGGTGGTCACACCATTACCGTAGCAAGGTTTTTACACAGTTTTTGAGGATTTTCATCATGTGACGAGTTTATTTTTACTTTTCAAATATAGTGTTCATTTATAATTTCTTCGTGTATTTCACCAAGCACATTGCTCGATTTTCGTTCCATGTCTAGATGTATTACATCATCTACCTATATAGTATCACGTATACATACTCCGTCTATCTACTATATAGAAAACCATTATTCAAAATATATCTTCTATTTTAAAAATAAAATAAAATAATCCAATTTCTTTCTCCCAACCTTAACCACCCTATAAAATAATATATTTACACTATACTCCACCTACTATATAGTATCATAGTTTTCAAATTAATCACTTTAAAAAAATAAAAAAAACTAAAAATATAAACATTTGCAAAATTGAAAATTAAATAAAAATCAATAAAACTAAAAAGCACAAAAAGAAGTCACGAAGAAGAAAATTAATCACAAAATTGATCTTAGATCCCCAAGTATACTTCTACCTCCTTGTGTTTGACTCATAACTGGTTATTATCAAGTGAAGAGAGAGAGAGAGAAAGAACATTCTTTTATTCATATATTATCACACATCCCCACATACTCTCTCTCTCATTTCTTTTAATCCCTCTCTCTTCGCAAGTGCTACAGCTGATGACCTTCCTAATATCATGAAGGGACATGTTATCAAAATGGCCTCGTTTCTGGGGAGACGCTAGCTATACAATATTAAATATATTTGTGATTCTGTCTTCTTCTAGTTTTCTCGAGTATTCATTTCCATTTTTATTTTTTGATTATCTTTGATTTCTGAGTTCTCTCTCGATTTTCTTTACGATTTTTTGTATGCTAACAAGTGTTGCAGAATCAGGCGACTTCCTAGGAAGTTGAGTCAGTTGAGAGTGTAAAGATTAGTTCTTTCAAGAGTGTAGAGATCAGTTCTTTCTTTACGAGTCGATTGTAGAGGAGCAATGTGAGTCGACCAGTTTTCTTTAGTTACATTTTTCTTTGTGGGAGAGAGTTTAGGGAACTATCCCATTTTTCTATTTTTTAGTAGAAGAGGTCCCTTAAGGACATCTCATCTTTTACCCAGAGTTTAGATTCTTTTCTTTGGGGATCTGTTTTACCAGCTGATGCTAGGGACCCTCACTATGGTTTTTAATTTTCTCAATCATTTTTTTTTGTTTTCTCATAATTTCGTGGAGCCTAAGGGAGCATGCTTATTTGATTAGATATTAATATATAAACTACTATCCTGATACCCACTTAGGCGTAAAGTCATATGATTTTAACAAATCAATCAATTCTTACGTTAGAACTATATGCTTATGGTTACTGTTTTTACCACTTTTTGCATGCATTAGGAATTAAGTTTAAATTTTTGCATGGATCACTTGCATGTACAATGTTGGATTCAAGTATGATCTCTATCTTTGCATGCATTATGCTTTTATATTTCATTCAATGATTCTCCCCCTGTGTGACACATTTTTCATTAAAAAGGAAAACCAAATTCATGTTAATTTTGTTGAAAGATATCAAAAAAGCAAAAACTATAAAATAAAATATTTTTCTTTCGAAAATTTAACCAAAACTAATAATTGGACTTAATTGCTTTGGATATGCAATCCCCCCATTATCGTAGGTACACTCCATGCATGAGAGGGTAAGGACGTACACGATAAGTATTATAGCCCAAAACCCTGGACTTATGCCCTAAGTCTCCAAGTATTGACACTCGTTACTTGGGAGCTGCAAGTACTTTCCTTTGACCATAGCAGTCATTTTGGCGTGTTCTGATTTACAATCCTCCTTGGGTCTGATATAACCCGACAGCCCATGCAGATGGTCTACTGATTGAAGGGGTGTAAAGACGTACATTGGGAAACAGGGTGACTCAAACTGTGTACTTGAGTATCATAATTGTTTGATCATTTATCTTTAAAATTGAAAAGATTAATGATCGAACTCTTACAGTCATCATCATGTGACATTAGTGAATTGTGGTTTGCCATTGCATTTAATTGTGGTATGTGTGTGATTCTACGTCTACGTGCCTTTGCTTTTGTCTTTTGGATTGATATTGCACTCATATATCGTACTGATGAATGCTGGAAACGAGGAGGGATCATATCGTCCAGTTTGGGAGGGTTCACAGTGCCCGATAAATCAGATCCGACAATAGCTATATCGACCACTCTCTCATCTCTCAGATATCCTCAATTAAGTGCATCAACAATTAACCCACAATGATGCCCAAACAATAAGTGTGAGACAAAATTTATCATACCATACAAAATGAAATGTATATTATGCAAGAGTAGAGGTAGAACCACAAAGGAGCAACACAGATAGCCACAAAAATTGATAAAAAAGAAATTCATAAATATTTCATATATTTATATAGGGATTTTTTGTGGGTTTTTAATATTTTATATTTTTTAGTTTTTTAATATATATATATTTATTTAATTTTACAATTATTATCCTCTTTTTGTTTTTTTTATTTTATTTCTCTTTTAATATATAATGATTATATGTTTGTGAGTATATAAGCAATATATATAATGTATTATCCTATATATATCGGAAAAATACCCTAAGGCCCCGTTTGGTTGGAGAATAGGCCCTGGAATAAGGGGCCAATTCTCCTCCCGACACTATTCCCAGTGGTACGACCATTCCCCATTATTCTATCTTATTTTACTCTTATTCCTATTTTTATCCCACCTTACCTACCTTTATTTCACCTTATTCTCCTTATTCCTATCCTCCAGCCGAACGGAGAATAGACCCTATTCCCCTTATTCCCCATCGTTATTCCTGCTTATTCTCCTACCGAACGGGCAATAAGTCATTGTTTATTTTTAGGGGTATTTAAATATTTTTGGGTTTTTTTAATAATAATAATATAAATATATATAGCTACATATATAGAATATAAGCTTTTATATTTATAAATATAGCTATAAATACACAAAATATATTAAATAAATTGTTTTTATTTGTTTAACTTTCCTCTATTTTTATATTTTTTCTAATAACTTTTACTATTTTTTTAAATGGATTAAAATGTCAAAATAGTGAACAATAATAAAAGGTCGAATTGTTTTTGAATTTAATAGATAAATATCCTAAAATTTTCCAAAACTATTTAAATATGTAGTATATTATAGGTAAAATAAAAATAGAAATGATTACTTTTAATTTTTTAAATATTTCCCAAGCACTTAAAATAATTTTCTATGATTTTTATACATAAAATGATATTTTAAAAAAGGAAATGCAAGAAATTAAATTTAAGGTTTTTGTAGGGACCTAAATGCATTTTAAATAAACAATAAATGCATTCTAGAATACAATCTAAAAATCTGAGGGTCTTTATGCAAAAATCTAGAATATTTAATATAATATGTATCAGCATGGGTATATTTGTAATTTTTAAAAAGATACAGGGCCTACTTGTAATTTTACCATAAAATATTACACTAAAATAAAATATTTTGGACTAAATAATAATAATAACCTATAGGGGGCTTGTGCAAAATATCCAAGCACCCAACATGTATGCGCACATGAGGTGACGTACTGGACCAATTAGCAAATATATTAAATGTAGAGGTTGATGTGAAAATATTACAAAATTTTTTGAACAACACAAGTTTTAGGACTAAAATAAGAATACAAAAATCAAGTGGTGTGGGGGGCAAAATTACCCCTCGAGGTGCGATCGGCCGACTGTTCCCTTCACTTATTCGTATCTCAGCTCCTGGTCCACTGTGATGCTTTGCAAATGGATGACTGACGAGTCGCTAAATACGTTGTTTAATTTGGTCACGTTGTAATACGTGTACTTAGCGATTCGGTCAGAACCGAGAGAAGATCTCCGTGAAGAGTATCTCGGCTTTAATTTAAATCCCGGGCAAGTCCGGGGTCAAACTCCGGCGAGCTTCGATCCCATCATTTCGACTTTCATTCATCCTCCTCGACGCGGCTTTCATCTCACCGCCGCCATCCTCTGCGATTCTACGTATCCTCATACACAACCCCCTTCATCTTCGGCCACATACGGTGGTCGGAGCACATCCTTCTTCCCTCACCAAAGCGAAGGAGAACCCATTCACATCCCATTTTTTTGTGTACCTAACATCTTGGCTGAGTTTTGTACTCGAGCCCTTCTTCTAATTGTAGGTACATCGGAGCACTTTCACGCACATTCCCTTGTTATCCAAGATCAGCTTGACGCCACTTGGGTTAGTGGGGCATTTTGTAATCACGTCCCCGCATTTTTGGCATATTTCGGAAAGTTTTCGAGTACATTTTTGTACTGCAGTTTCGTATTTACTTTTTCATCTGTACCCATGTGTTGTAATAGCTATAACTCATTCGTCTAAACTTGGTTTCTCGTGAGATTTTTTTGTTAAAAAGCTGTTTCAGAGTTCTACATCACATCCAAATTTCAGATTTTTCTGGTGTAAGAACTATTTATGGCGAATTTATGAAATCAGAGTAGTGATTAGGCTTGTTTTGTTGATAACACTTGAAATACTCAATATCACTTGCTCATTTTTGGATATGTTGTAGTAATTAGCAGGGCCGAATTTGGGTTCAAATTTCAACAAAAATATTGTGATTTCTGGCCTGTAGAGATTCTACAATATTTTTAGTGATTGATTTATTTGTGGAGCATCTTTCATCTATTTGAAAATATAAAAATATGTTCATGTGCCCCTGACTTTGTTCTATAATTAGAGATTTTTGTTGTAAATTTATCTTTTAGTTTGTGTAGTCAAAAAAATCAAAAACGTCATTTCTACCTTCCTGCAGTCTTTTATTTTTAATATATTCATTACCTTTTAAAAAATTCCAAAAAAAATTATATTTTGTTTGTTTCTATATGTTTTAACTTCACACCAAAATCATTAAAAATTTCAAAAGAAAACCCCTAAAAATAGCAAAACACCAAAAACCTTCCAAAAAATCTTAAAAATTCTAAAAAAATCCTAAAAATACAGTTTCAGTTTCTAAATTTTTCTTATTTTGTTATCTTTATTATAAAATTAAGTTGACGAAGTTTTGATTCTGTTTGATATTTTTCATCCTCATTTTATTTTCGGCCAACAACCTATCTCACTATTTACTAGTATTTTTGCCCTTAAAATACCAAAAAAATTAGAGAAAATCTAGAAAAATCACAAAAACATTAGAAAAATATAAAAATCACAAAAACATTCCATTTCTTGTATTTTGAGTATTTTCCCCTATTTTTATCCCTCTCTTATCTCTAGTGTACATATATATTCCTTATATACATTATATCTTTATTAAAAGAAAAGAAAATATAAAAGTACAAAATATAAAAAGAAAATACAAAATCAGTAAACTAAAACCCAAATATAAAAATATAAAATTAAAAATTAAATAAAAAAATATAAAATTCAAACCCCACAAAAAAGTAGCACTTGTAGGCACTTGATCACAATCACATTTTGCACTTAGCTTGATCTATCTTGCCTTGCTCCCTGTGTTCGAACTCTCTACATACTTGCACCTATACATCTTTTATGTAGAGTTAAAAATAAATTTGACTCCACATTTGCTTGTCATTGTTTGATATTCGATTGTGGGTTCATTGTTGATTAATTACGGGATTTTGTAGTGGTCAAGACATCGACTGTTGATTCGCCTTGTGAATCAATACGACCGCTCTCAATTTCGTGTTTATCAAATGGCGTCGTTGCCAGGGAGCAACAGCGTATAGAGCATTCTTTTGTGATTAATTGTGGATATTTGCCTATCTTTTTATACATTCATTGAACTCTATTGTTGATTGGTCTAATCACCCTTTTTGTTGAATTTTGTGCGAGGTACCACCGAGCGAGGGGCACCCACGTGAAGGCTTGCTTAGCATCAAAGAGACCTGGAAGCTTGAGAAGATCATCATCTTTGTAGAATTTTTTTAGTTTAAAAATTTTGTAATTCAAAGTGAGAGAGAGACTTCATTTGTAATAACTTGGACTCTCCAGGACACTCGGGCCTAATTTCCAAGTGTTTGCTCACTTGGGGGCTCACCGCGGTTTTGTGTTTTTCGTGGCTTTATCGCTTTTATTCCTATTTGTTTCACGAGGATTTAGCCCCTAGACATAGGAATTTTTGTTGACTGTGACAAACTAAGAAGCCAAGGCCCAATCCCTAATATCTTGCCTGTACCTATAGAACGTAATTGGACTTGGCTAAAAATCCATTGAAAAAGCTATTTGACTTGGACTAGAGACCACGTGCCGCGAGCCCACCCTGTCAAGCGCTACTCCTGAACTCGATATGTCGAGAAGAGGAGGGGTGAGCCTAGACCAGACTCTGAACTCTCTTCTTTGTCATAGCTACTTGTTCTTCACGTTAATAGAAGTTGCTCATCTTAGGACGATTTCCTCGTGCATGCATCTAGGTAGTTTTATTTACTGTCTTTAAATTATGCGCGGATCACTTTGCATGTAGAGTGCTGGCGGAAAGGTACGCATTTCTATCCCTGCATGCATCATAGATTTTGACCACACATCGGCTTTTCCAATTTCCTCCCTCAGTTTTATTGGACTCTAAATAACAAGGAAATTGGAAAATTCGTTAGACGATGATTGTTAAGAAAAATACATAAAAAGTGAAAACAATAAAAATTGGGACTGCTAATGCAAACTTGACCTTAAAACTCATCCCACCGAAAACTTTGTCTTGGGGAGAGTAACCCCCTCCTTGTTTGATTTATCTGTTGCGAGAGAGTGACCCGACACTAGGAAAGAGCCACACTCAAAATTTTAGTTGACTACTGGTCGTGGTTAGTCGTTCTCCAGTGAGGATCTCTCCGGTAACCGGTAAAGCGGACCGCGACGTCCTTAGCAGATTGAATTTGCAGGAACAACCGAGTTACGGTCCGCAATTCATACTGGCTGGGAAAGATCTAACGTGGATCGGGACAATCGGCTAGGAAAGTAGGGTACCTAACAGCTCGCTCTAACGCACTGATAGATTGATTAATCACCTAATAAAATTTGACAAGATAACAGACCGAACCTTCACGGTCATCAGCTCAAGCGTTGCGTAGGTGAACAGGGGGTTTGTATTTCACATCTTGTTTGCATTCCAGATCTCATCCGCCTTTCTCTAGATCAAGATGATGGGAAGGAGATCCCTTAGGCCACATCTGGTGGCACCGTTATCGAGCACTCCTCCTTTTTCATCTAGGTCAGCTTCGGGAGTCCAGACCCACTCTCCGAGCCTGAGTTTACATCCACCCTGTTCTCCCTCGACCACCCTTCTTCTTCTATCAGTCCAGTGGTGTCAGAATTTAGTGCAGAACAGAGTTCAGAACATTTGACAACACCTGAGATGGATTCCTTTGGCTTTGCAGAAAACCAAGATATGGAAGGCAGAGAGGAACACCCAGATGAGCAGAGACCACCTCCATACCTGTTTGATCAAGCTGCCATCAATAACTCACTGTTAGCATCCCTGGAAACCATGCAGAGACAGATCCGAGATCAGGGGATGGTCATGGGTGAAATAATGAGAGAGATGCGTGAGGGACGAGAAGAAAGAAATGAGGGCGGAGAAAGACCAGATGCAGAAGGAGGAGGACCTGATCACGAACGACCACAACCAGCAACCATGAGGCAGTTGCATAACCCAGCCGCAACACTCACTCACCGATGGATCAGACTCCCTCCCATATATGGAGACTTCGAGCTTCACCCACATACTATTCAGCTACTGCCGAAGTTCCATGGGCTTGCCACTGAAGAACCGCACCTCCATCTGCAAGAATTCGAGATGATATGCAGTACAATCCATGATAGATTTGTGACTAAGGACACCATCAAAATGATTGCCTTCCCGTTCTCCTTGGTTGATAGAGCCGCCTATTGGCTCAAACACTTGGGAAGATACATCGACACTTGGGAACAGCTCCGGACCGCATACTTAAATAAGTATTACCCACTCGGCCGGACAAATGCAGCAAGAGCTATGATCAGCAACTTCACAATGATCCCAAATGAACAATTCCATGAAGCCTGGGATTGCTTTAGAGAGCTCATTGACCGGTGTCCACATCATGACATATCAAAGCCTAACTTGGTTCAGAATTTCTTTTGTGGGCTGACACCGGAGCTGCAGGGGCTTGTTAATGCCTCTTGTGGAGGATCATACTTTTCAAAGGGTGAAGATGATGTTTGGGCCATTTATGAAGGAATGGCAGAAAACTCTACAGTTATGGCCCAAGCCAGAGTCTACACACAGCAGAAACCTCCCCAAGGAGCAGGATCATACCAGAGGGTCGCCCGCATCGATGTCGGTCCCCATACTCCTTCAGCAGCAGCTCAAGATGAATCATCAGCAGCTGATATGGGCATAATCAGTGAAAAGTTGGACCGCCTTGAGATTTTGGAGAAGAAGCAGGGCCAGGGCATGGCACAAATAGACCAGTTGGCTAAGACCATGAGTGACCTGAAGACTCACATCTTGAGTATTCAGGAGGCACAATCATTTTCACATCAGCCTCCCAGGTCACTAGCTAAGTCCAGAGGTAGCCGTTCTACCCCACCCCCTTCCGCGTACCGCCAAGTTCACCATGTTCAGGAGGTGCCGATACAGCAGTTGCTGCATTATTCACATCAGCCACCATCTCAGGACACTCAGATGGTGATCTATAAACCGGATCAGTCATTGGCAGCACTACCACCTCTACCCTTCGAGCAGGAGCCGTTGATGGAAGTCAACAGGATATGGTACGACCGGTACCCCCAACAGCCCAGGATTCGCCGCGATCACCCCGGATTTCGTTGGTTTAACGGAGGTACCTCATCCCAACAGCAGCCTCCGGCTCAGGGCAATCATAGTGGCCAACACCAGCAACCCCAATACTCCCAACAACAGCAGCAGCAATATCAGCAGAATCCTCGTCACACCTATCAAGGACAGCGGTGGAGGCAGCGACTGCAGCCTTACCAGCAGCAGTACTCTCCTTCTCACCAGCAACCTCAGTTCTAGCAAGGGAATACTCCCAGTTCTCCCACATCCATGGAGAACCCAGCACTTGATGATCTCGCCCGCTTTCTCTCCGAACAGCAGGCATCCTTCCGGCGAGAAATGGACGAGTTCCGGCAGGAAATGAGGGACATCATGAAAGGGAAAGCCGCCATACCTACACAGAGCGAGCCGAATCCGAACAACTTAAAAAGAAAATCTGAGCAGGTACAGTTTATAGAGGGTACCACTCCTAGTGCTTATTTGAATGACATGCATTTTATGTTTGATACTCACTTCGTGTCACTTAGGAGCGGTAGGGAACCAGCTGGCGGCGGCTCATCTAAGGGACAACACCATGGAGATTCGAGAGACCTAGATGAGGAGAAGAGCGGTGCTGATGCTGCTAGCAACAAGGATGATGACGGTGGTGCTGATGCCACCAAGGATGACCTTCCAGACGACGGTACTGTGGCCATCGTAGTACCAGATGCAGACGGTGGTGCTGAAGCCACCATTTTTTATAATGAACCAGAGTGCGGTGCTGAGGCCGCAAAGAAGAATATTTCGGTTGGTGCTGATACCCCCATTTTGAATCCATCTGTATTCCAACCTTCTGTACTACCATTTGTTGTATCTCTGGACTCCATGAAAAAGAACAAAAAATTGAATAAAGAAAAGGCTTCTCCATCTATTCCAAGTCCATATGTGATGAATGATGATGATTGCATGGATGCCAGTCCTTCACAGGCCCAGAAGCCCTCTCCTAACCCTCTGTCTGAGGAGGGCCCATCTATCCCCTTCCCTCAAGCACTCGGCTTGACCTAAGGGGAATAAAAAAGAAAATCCCAAAAAGACCCAGCAGTTAGAGTTCAACCAACAGATGATAGGCAGATTTCAGATCCAACTGACTCTACAGGAGGCACTTGAGCACATCCCCCTCTTCCAAAAGAATCTGAGAGAGAAGACCACTGTACGCAGGAAGAGGCGGAACAATAGAGGAGAGATCCATGTGCTCACCCATGCCACATGTTGTGCCATTCAGAACCAGCTGCCAGCCAAACGTCCAGATGCAGGAGCTCCTTATGTCAGATGTTAGATTAGTGAGCAACAGTTCAACCGTACTCTATTAGACAGCGGCTCTTCTATCAACCTCTTCCGGCAGCCTTACTCGACCGATTCGAGTTTGGCCCTCTTTTTCAGAGCAGGACAGTCCTTCAGTTTGCTGATCGATCGATTAAGAGGCCGAAGGGGTTGTTGAGAGATGTGGTCGTCACCATTCAGGGCCTAAAATTCCCCGTGGACTTTGTTGTACTGGACATGGAGATCCCTGAATCGGTGACTGATGCCCCCATCATACTAGGACGCCCATTCTTGGCCACAGCCAAGGCAGTATCCGACCATGATAGTGGGAAGGTGTACTTTCGCGTAGAGGGTGAAAGTATACAAATAGAGACGATCGACGAGATCAAAGCGAGAGATCCAGCCTGCTCGGAGCAGAACATTGATGTAGGGAAGATGACAGATGTCGAGTTAGACGTCCACCAGGAGTGTGACATTGTGATGACCGATGATGAAGCAGTTTGGAAAGATCCAGAAGCACGAGCACTCGCCTTGTCTGTAGATTCAGAGTACATACCTTTTGTGGCAAACGAGAGTTCGGAGAGCACACACTTGGCAGAGGACACCACACAGGTTGACAGTTGCGTACTGAGTGGTGACATTGATGTTTGTTCTGATTCAGATCCCTCGGAGGCAGACTTTGATTGGAAGGATTTCGATGCGTATTTGCCATGTCTGCTTCCTGATGAGCCGACGGATAGGACGGAGAGGGAGCCAGCACAGATGATAGACACACCAACAGGGTTCCATTCATCAGATGATCACGTACAGCGAGAGTTCTCACATGCAGACCTGGTTGCTTTCACGCAGACATATTAGAAGCCAAATTTGCCAGCTCCCACCAAGCCGGAACTGAAGCCTTTGCCGCAGTCGCTCAAGTATAGATTCCTTGCGGGTGAACCAGAAATGCACCCAGTCATTATCTCAGGAGATTTGACTGGAGAATAAGAATCTCGACTGATGGAGGTTCTTGAACGAAACCGCAAGGCAATAGGATGGAGCGTGGCCGATCTCAAGGGGATAAGTCCGGCCTTGTGCTCCCACCATATATACCTCGAGGAGGACGCTAAGCCTTCGCGTGAGTTCCAACGACGGCTGAACCCGAATCTTCGAGATGTAGTAATGAAGGAGATATCTAAATGGTGGAGCGCCGATTTTATCTACCCCATCTCCGACTCCAAGTGGGTTAGTCCTTTACATGTGGTACCCAAGAAGACGGGTATCACTACAGTTATGAATGAGTCTGGAGAAGAGATCGCCACCCGGGTACCCACTTCTTGGAGGGTCTGTGTGGACTACAGACGATTGAATGAGGCCACCAAGAAGGATCACTTCTCTCTACCATTTATTGATCAGATTATCGAGAGGCTAGTCGGGAAGAGTCATTACTGTTTTCTTGACGGGTACTCCGGATACAACCAAGTGGCTATCGCGCCCGAAGACCAGGATAAAACGACGTTCACCTGTCCATTTGGGACGTATGCTTTCAGACGGATGCCCTTTGGTCTATGTAACGCCCCTGCGACATTCCAAAGGTGCATGTTGTCCATCTTTTCGAACATGATAGGTGACTGTTTGGAGGTCTTCATGGATGACTTCTCGGTTTATGGCGACGGGTTCGATGCTTGTCTTGACTGCCTAGACTGAGTGTTGCAGCGCTGCATAGGGTAAACCTTGTACTATCTTGGGAGAAGAGTCACTTTATGGTGACTTAGGGGACGGTCCTTGGTCACATCATCTCCAACAGGGGCATGGAGGTTGATCCAGCCAAGGTTGATATCATTAGAAAACTCAATCCACCGTCCAATTTGAAACAATTGCGGTCTTTTCTGGGGCATGTCGGTTTCTACCGACGGTTCATTCAGGACTTCAGTCGGAATTGCCCGACCGCTGACGGATTTATTGACTAAAGACACCGAGTTCCTTGTAGATGATAAGTGTCTTAAGTCCTTCGAGACTCTCAAAAATTTAGTTGTCGAGGCTCCTGT
This sequence comes from Ottelia alismoides, assembly GCA_037367405.1. Classification (NCBI taxonomy): domain Eukaryota; kingdom Viridiplantae; phylum Streptophyta; class Magnoliopsida; order Alismatales; family Hydrocharitaceae; genus Ottelia; species Ottelia alismoides. The sequence continues at coordinate 1,189,204 of JAZKJV010000779.1, forward strand.
CCTTCAGCCACCCGATTGGTCTCTTCCATTTGAGATCATGACGGATGCTTCAGATTATGCCATTGGGGTTGTGCTTGGACAGAGGAGGGATGGATTACCCTATGCCATACACTACGCTAGCCGGACTTTGGATGCAGCTCAGAGGAACTATACAGTGACTGAGAAAGAAATGCTAGCGGTAGTCTTTGCTTTGGATAAGTACAGATCTTACAGTCTTGGATCTAGAGTGACAATTTTTACTGACCACACTGCCATTCGGTACTTGATGTCGAAGAAGGATGCCAAAGCCAGATTAACCAGATGGATCCTTCTCCTCCAGGAATTTGATATTGAGATGACGTACTTCCCTGACCCATGGATGCCAAAGCCAGATTAACCAGAGAAGATCTCTGTGGTTTGATATTGAGATGACGTACTTCCCTGACCTGAGAAGATCTCCGTGAAGAGTATCTCGGCTTTAATTTAAATCCCGGGCAAGTCCGGGGTCAAACTCAGGGAGGCAAAGGAACAACTTTGGGGTTAATTTGCAAATTTAAGATCTAGATATCCAATGTATATTTTTTAGATTTTTTTAATGCAAAAAGAATCGAAGCAAATGCAAATGCGACTGAATAAGAACACTAAGAAATCACACAACTTAGCCAAATTAATTTTAATGTCAAATTAATCCAATTCAGCCAAATTATATTTTTCTTAAAGTCCTAATCCAGTGGGGAACACAAAACATATTTTTTTGTATTTTTTAGGGCTAAAATGCAATAATGAAAAATACACACTTTTTACGGGTTTTTTCGCAATTTATCACACAAACAGTAAGCAAAAATCATGAAGAATTTACTGAAAAATAAACATGATGCAAGGAAGCTACACTAAATTTTTTATAATTTTTTGACAAATTTTGATTTTTTTATGATTTTTTAGTGAAAACAGAGTGGCAACGAGTAATTAATTTCTATTAAATTCACGTTATCACATTAGTCAGAGATCAAATTATCTCAAATAGATATTTTCATAAACAATCTAGGAGAGTTGAAATTTCGCAAAAAAGGTAAACGTGGATTTAATTAAAAATCAAATACTAATTTCACTCTATGATTTATTTCAGGCACAACACAACTCCGTTTTATATGAAATTTGGACAGTAAATTAATCACATATCAAGGCATCACATATATTTTTTGTGGAATTTTTAGAGCAATCATGTGTGAGATATAATTTTAAGAGTCCGGATTGGGTAAAATATCCAATATTTCAGTTAAACAATTATAATTAATTACCCATGAGTCACAAAAATACCAATAAATAGTCAAATTATAGGCAATTAGCTGCTCTTCACAAAGGCATTTTTCATTAAACAAAATGATGCATAAACGAGGTCCAAAGATAGTCAAAGACAGGGATATGCTTGCAATTATAGAAAACAAAATACATCAACACAAATATCTACAAGGACTGTTTTGTAGTTATCAAAACTTAGAATAAAAAAACGCAATTTTTACATTAAAAAAAAAAAGAAAAAGTGGACCTTCTTCCTCCTGAAGCACGGTGAAACCCAACAAAGGGCAATGGGCGGCGGCGGAATGGCGGTGCGAGGGGTCTTCTGGAGGGGCCACGCGTGGCAGGCGAGGCCGCGGCGGCGATGGGGAGGCCGCGGCGGCGATGGGAGGCCGCGGCTATGGAGGAAGGGGCGGCGCTATGGGCTGGTGGGGAGGAGCCCGCGCGCGGCTGCGCGCAGCTCTGTGCTGCGGAAGCAGGCGCACAGGCAGCCGCCCGCCGCCCCTCCCCCATCTCTCTACAGCCACCGCGTCGGTGGCCCTCCGCCGCCAGCGATGTTGGCCAAAAAACCAACGGATCACACCGGAGAGAGGGCCGTCGTCGCTCGACCGCGGTTGCGTCGCTGTCACCGATTCAACTCAGGGAACTAGGCTCTCCTCACATAAAGATGGATCAAAGGCAAAATTGAGGAGAATGACATGTATGTAAAGATGATGGAATGAGAAGTTATTAAAGTGGTGGAGTTGAATGGGAGGTTGTATTATTAATGGAGTTGAATGGGAAGTTGGGAAAAATGGTGGAATAATGGAGTTGAATTGGTGGTTATTGTAGAGAATGGAATTTAAATAATAAATAAATAGATAAATAAAGTAGGCTACTTTAAATACAATAAAATAAAAAGAGAAGAGAAATAATGGAGAATTTACAAGGGAAGACAAACAACATGTACTCATTTTTTTACTTTTCTAATATGTAATTTTTTTTGTCTTTTTAATAAGAGATATTTACAACGGAAAAATACAATAAAATACTACAATTAAAATACAACACAAGTATGATTTTTTTTGTATTTTTAGTAATAAAAAAATATAATAAAACTTAAAGAAAGAATGAATATACATGGTATACAATGTACATCTAGGTCCCAAAACCCAACTTTTGCAAATGAGCTCCGATTTTAATGAAACCACTTCCGTTGGATAGATAATTTTCTAACTTGAACTTTAAAAGTGAGTTTGGTGAATTTGGAGTTCAGACGGAGCAGGAATTTGGCTTGGAAGTTGGACTTTACGTCCTTTTCTCTTTAGGATCTAGGAGCATTTATTTGAGGTGAATGTTTTTTTGTATTTTTGTATTTTTATGTACATTTTTATAAACAAGTTAGAGAAAGAATTAGGCAAAAAAGAATTGAAATGAAATTATTAAAAATATATGAAGTTTTGGACTATTTACATGTATAAAACTCCTTTATTTTTGCGGCCTTTTAGTGTTAATTTATTTTGTACAATCTTATATACAATAATTAGTGTGTCTTATTTACAAGAGTTATTTTGTTAATTTATGGATTTTATGGACATTTATTTGGGATTTTACTTGGGGATTTTGCTAAGATCAAGATATTGAGATGATGAATCGTGGATTCATCAATGACTGGATTAGATCTATGGGTTTGATCGGCGGCTGTTGGTGCGTGCATCCACCAATAGCTGTAGCTCCTAGAGATTATTCTTGATTGGACAACACTGAGCAACACTACAAGAACAAGGAAGAACTCCCTGCTACCCGAACATCGATCCATCCTCCAGATCTCCTCCGGCCACCAAAGAAGCTCTCGGGTGGCGTAAAATGTCATTGATGTCCTTCCACGTCAGATGGAGTGCTCAAATGGCTCTAGGACCCATCAATAGGGTCCTGGAGGTTCTATGAAGGAGAAGCTCCTGGAATGCCTTCGTCTCAGCAAAATTTGATCCAAATGAGATCCTCAACTCCAAAACTTGCATGGTTAGACCCACACAAGAAAGAGGGGTGTTCTGGGCCTGATTTGGTGCCTGGATGAACGAGGGTGGTATGTGGTAGAGGGTACTTCGGTGAGCGGTGGAGAAGAATTGTCGACGGCTCGATCTGGAGGAGATTGAGATGAATGGGGTGTTTGGGATGTAGGAAATGTGAATGGCAATAATATGGATGATTCAGATGCAGTGGATAACTGTCGGAACACAGGGGAACGGTGGCCGGAGCCCAAGCTCCAACAAATTTCACTTTGGGGATTTTACAAAATAAAGCATCAAATCAACAAAATTAAATCTTAAACTAGACTACTGCTACTGCTAGGAAAGAAAATATCTAAAGACCTAAGGCTCTACCTGCTTTAAGAGGGTGCCAAAGAAGAGCTCTGGTGAATGTGGTCAACGAGCTCAGATCACCAGGTCCATGACCTCTTTCTCCCCGCCAAAAGCTTGGGCAAGATTGCTGATGTCACCACGACCTCATGCATCATAAAATTCGGGGATTTCGATGGTGAAACATGATCAAAATATGAATGATGTCCGATTGAGGCCACGACTCGATGCATCGATCCATCGATCAAGGAAGCATGTTAGCATGAAGGCCCATAATCGAGCAACGAAAACAAATATGGAATCACCCTCAACGAATGCAAGGAGCATCAAGGAAAATCGAGGAAGAACATGAGACAACAGCTCTGAGAGGCCTAGGGCGCAGAGGGGCCAGTTGACCGACGGGTCAACCAAGGACGCGCCCTCATTGGGCCACATAAGCTACAATGCGACAAGCAAAAACTGAATGCATAAATAAATAAAAAAGAAATATAATTTTATCTTATTAATTTTTTCCTTAAAACATGAAAATATTTATTATTTTATGTAGTATTTTATGGTGATTTTTTATTTTTTCAAGTTAATTTATTATATGTTACTTTTTATAAGTACAAATATACGTATATTAACCTATATATAGTGTATTTTATTTTTATTTTGTATTTTAGATTTTATTATTTTATATACTTATTTTATATAGCTATAACTTATTTAAATACACATATATTTATTGTATTTTTTTCTAAATTTATAGAAATTGATTTTATTGTTTTTTCTTAAAACATGAAAAATATTTATTATTTTATATAGTATTTTATGGTGATTTTTATTTATTTTTCAAGTTATTTATTATATGTTACTTTTTATATGCACAAATATGGATATATTTACCTATATATCGTATATTCTATTTTTATTTTGTATTTTAGATTTTATTAGTTCATATAGTTATAACTTATTTAAATACACACATATATACTTATTGTATTTTTTTGTGTTTAATTATTTCCTAAGATAATTTTGTACATTTATTATATAGGTATATATAAGTACATTTCATCTTTGTATTATTGTATACTTATTTATTTTAATATATTTTTAATTATTTTATTTTTTATTTTTTACATGTGTTTTAAATAATATTTACACAATTATAAAAAATACAATAAAGTGAATTATGAAGAATGAATGTAATGATTATTTTATTTAAATATATTTGATGAACGCGAAATTTACCTCTTTAATAATCGATAAATTGTCGTAGTATAGGAGGCAAATTTGGTTCGTCAAAACCCACAATCTTTGAATGTTGTGGAATATTTTTACTTGGTAAGTCTACCAAGGTCGAACACAGGGAACAATGATCCTTAGTTGCGTGGTCTTAAATCAAATTAAATAACTATCTAATGCTTGATTAATTTCTATGTTGAGAAAATATACAATGCAATGATGAAGATGCTATGCAAGGAAAATAACAAAAATGATTATGCCAAGGATCTGTGATTTGAAACGTGTTAAATCTTCGAATAATATGATCAATAATTTCACCAAAGTAATCACAAATCAAAATGGATCGAACTTTACTCAATGCTTCAAGTTAATAAAATGATACACAGAATAATGAAGCAGAGTATCCGACCCTCTATGATTCAATTCCTCAAAAATAGTCGATAGTAATCTTAGAGGAATGACTGTAAATTAATTTTAGATTTGAGGGTAATCAACAATGGTTCAACCAGGGTAAAATCCTTATCCACATTCCTGCAAAAATTATCACTAATTCCTCTAGCACGAATATGTCAAAAGTAGCCTACAAGAGTCTACAGAGATCCTCAAATAATCACTATCAATAAACAACCTTAGATCCATCCATAAATCATGCTGAATGGTAGAGCATGAAAAGAGCCTCAAAATGACATATTATATGCTAAAAGCAGAGTTCGTATGAGAAAGATATGCTAAAATGAAATTGCAGGGACTAAAATATAAATAAAATATTTTTTTGCTTCAAAAAGGTCCCTGTAGGGGCTTATCTGTAATTTATAAAAGATGGAGGGGCCCTCTGTAAATTACCACAAGCGGGGGGTATTTTTGCAAATTCTGAAACGAGCAGAGGCGTCCGTGCAATTTTTCCACCAACGCACAACACACGTGCACCTAGAGGCTCGGGAGCGGAGCGGAGGGTCGGGCAGCTCGGAGCTGAGGTTCGGGGACCCGAGCCTGTGGTTCGGGGCCGAGGCACATGCTCGGGTGGCGGGGCTCAAGCTCGGATGCCCGAGCCTGCACGGCGGTCTGACGTTGCTTCGTGGGACCCATGCCTATAGGCTGGGGTCTAGGCTCAGGGTGAAGGATGTGGCAAGATTGTGGCCGTTGGATCAAGGGATGACCCCTGATCCAACGGTAGCTGTAGGCTACGAGTGGCTGGGGTCGAGGAGCCGATAGCGAGGGACAAGGCGCGGCGGGCGGCCAAACGAGCACGGTGGGCCCACAGCCGGCCAGCGCGTGAGGCGTGATGGTGGGCGAGCTGTGGAGGAGGTCGTGGCGGAGTCGCACGGTGGAGGACCAGTGGTGGAGCTGTCGAGCGTTGGGCAGAGGAAGTCATCTAGAGGGAGGAAGGAGATAGATCGCCGAGAATGGTGGAGGTACGAAGGCTGTCTCCAATCTTCGCTTCGAGGGGCCGACGACGGAGCTCCGAAGCTGTGGCACTCTTCACAAGGCAAAGCAGCAACAGATGGTGGTTGCACCTCTGAATCGTGCCGTTAAGGCCGCTGTCACCGGCCGTTAGGGAATGGCGGATGACCTGTAAGGTGGGGGTTGCCGAAGCTTTATAGGGGCTGACAGGTCACCTGCGCGAAGCGGTATTTTTGATGGTTCTCCATGTGTATAGAAAACCGGGTTTTTGGGATTTTGTATTTTTTTGGTGGTTTTAGAGAGGATAAAAATTATAAAAATATGATAAAATACAAGAAAATTATTTACACACTAATCCATTTTTTGGATTTTTAATAAATAAGAAAATAGGAAAATAAAATAGAAGTAAGAAACACACAATTTTTGTACTGACCGATAACGGACACTTGGACTCAGTCAGTTTCTTTGATTTCAATTTTAATCTGGATTTGTATTTTTACGTAGCTCAATAAAACTTTCATCAAAGAACACAAATGAAGAAAAAATAAAATTAAAAGGGTTAATCATGCACATAAAAACTCAGGTCAAAAATAGCAAAAAGTCAAAATGCGCAAAAGAGGCCCAAAACCCAACTTTCACAAACAAGCTCTAAATTTTATGAAATTGATTTTGTTTTGAAGGTATTTGAAAATGGAGTACTTTAAAAGTGAATAGACCAAAATCGGACACTGTTTGTGGGAGATATGTTCGTTTTAGTCTGTCAGATGTGAAATTAGACTTTGGGATTATTGGACACTTGTTGGAGTTAGTAATTTTTTTAATTTTTTATTTAATAAGGTTAATAATATCTACACAATGGAGGTAGTTTGGGGTCAATCGAAGTTAGGATGAATTAACTAAAAATAAGAGAAGTTAGCGGTTTTTTGGGCTAATTTACACTTGGGATTTTTAATGCAATTATGCATGATGAAATGCAAATATTATTAACACATGTATGAATGCTAATAATGCTTTATTAATGACTAATTGCAAGTGAATGGTGGGGAACAGACCCTAAATGACCAATTTTAGCATGATGAATACGAGATTCATCATACCCCTATACTTAAACCATGCTCATCCCCGAGCATGAATGAATGACTTAGTTGAATACAATCCTGACTGTGCATGTGAATTTTCAAGGCTCAATTCATAGAGGACCCTTAATTTGAGTGATCCTAAAATTCTGGGCTCAACCATGCTTTAATCAAAAGGAATCCAACTTCTCTAATTTTCCGACTCTCTGTTTGTACATATAATATAAGGATATGGTTTTTAGTGTACTGCATTCATGAGAGTCAAGTCTAGACATCACCCAAAGTTCCAATTAAAGAGACTCTCCTCCAGACTTAGTCCTCAACACTAGGGAATAAGTCTATTCTTGCTTCAGTCAACCGTCTCATTAGTTTGTCAGACTTGAAAGTGTAGGTGGACGGCCAAATGATGGAGGGCATAGGAGTGTGTCTGATTTTCTCTCCCTCACAAAGGAACAAGGTGCCTCTCGAGTGACTTATTACTAAACACAAGTACATTTTAAATTTGTTGATCAATGTGTCCGTCAAGAGAATTTGGAGTCGTCTGCACTTGTTTCTCTGGGAGTACACTGGGGTGTGTCTTTTCTAAGTATCTAAGATATCTTCGACACCCAGACTTGTATCGCTTATGATGTAGAGTCCTTTTTGTGATGTCAGCCTGACTCCTTGGTCCTAATTAGCGCTTGGTCCAAATGGACACTTTGAAAATGTTTGGGAGCACTCGCCATTGGTGGAAGCTCATTTGGAATTTGACTTTGATGATAGAGCCCTTCTTTGACATTTCTTGTTCTTTTCTTTTGTTAGCTAGCTCCACTGCTTTTATCAAAAGTTGGCATACACTGATCAACAATTTTCGTTAAGTTTCAACACACCCTGACACTTAGGTCAATATAAAAAAGATAGCATATGAACTTGTTCACATACTGTCTAGGATTATGCTAACACTCAGGTTTTCTGAAGCCTCATTAGCTTTATCCCATCCTCAAATATTATTAAATCGGGTCTAAACTCAAATCTCTAGTCCTAGTTCCTCAAGTGATAACTCAACTCATCTCATCAATCATGCAGTTGTGAAAGAGATTGTGCTGATCATATTCTTTTTGAAGGTAGAGATGAAGAGTGCAATATAGCGCTCAAATCTTTCAAACTCGGGAAGTGTGGATTATAAAGTTCAAAAACACTAATGACTAAGGAATGTTAACTCAGACTCTCAAGATCTCATAAATCAAGTATCCTAAAAAATCCTCAAGTCTTGAGTGATAGTGAATGTGTCAGAAATATATCAACCAAGGAATGCAAGAAATGCTTGATGAAATACAAGACTATGAGTGCATTTTTATGCAAAAAGTTTTTTTTGAAAAAAGTTTTTTTTTGAAAAATAGGTATTATAAACACTACTTGTACCCATCCCCGATGTTAGATGAAAATGATTAAAGTACGATCTATGGATAAAGTAGGTAAAATATATACAAACACACCCCCTATACTTAGCTTGTGCTATGTCCTCATGGCACCAAGTGAAATGTAGACATAGATCGTTGATGAGCTGCCCGAGCAACCAAGGTAAAGTGTCTCGCTAAGGTCATTGTGACCTCAGTCACTCGGGACTCAAAGCTCAATCAAGAAACAAAATTTGGACCACCAAATAATATAAAAATACGAGAAAGCCAACTAGCAGTCCTAGCTATGGGATTGACCTGGTATAGCTCCCAGGGTCGAACTCGAGGAGCACGAATTGGCCTTGCGGCCTACGAAGTAGTCAAAAACAAATAAAAATAAAAACAAATGATTTTTGGTGGATTTTTAATATTTTTATATTTTTTGGGAATTTTTTATTATAAGGAAAATAATAAAACAAGGAAAACAAGCAACTTTCAAAAATTATTTAATTACTCTAAAATGCTCTAAAAATTCAAACAAAAATATTTAATTACTCTAAGAATGTGCGAGGAAGTAAGGCGAAGGTGATGGTCGGGTCAATCGATGGAATCGGTGGACGATATGACCGGAATCAATGGTCGACGGCGATGGACGAAATTGGGCGTAAACAGAAATTGGCAAAAGATAGAACGAACTAGGCTTACCAGATGTTCGAGGTCGACTGGGAATGAGCTTCTGGAGCTCCTGGTCCTTGCCTCGAGGGCCGTCGATGCTCGAGGCTCGAGCGCTACTCAAGGGGCGGTGCACGGCAGCGAAGAGCTGCCGGATTAGTGGCTGGACACTCCCTCCTCACTGCGACACCACCCTCAGCTCACTGTCACTCAGGCGAAGGTAATGGAGGTCCTAGGATGGGAAGAGCGGAGCCAAAGATGCGTGAAATGGCTGCTGGAGGTGAGGTTAAATATGGCTAGGGATCCAGCTAAATGATGGTCGGGCGAGGATTTCGGAGCACGGACCCCGAGAACCCACCCCGGGCGAAGATCTCGGATGTGTGCTGATCAATCGGAGCTCGAGGTTTGAGGTTTTGGTGATTGGATCATGACACAGTAATTGGGAGAAATCGGGTCGGGCGTGCAGATCCGCGGGTTGGTGGTCCAAAGGGGGGAGTTGACCGGGGGGTCAACATCCCCCGTGGACCAATGGGATGCGGCCACGTCATAAATAATTGGAAATTCAATATAAAATAGTAAATGGCAATTTTGGAAAAAGTTAAAATATGAAAAATGTTTATTTATCTGTAAACTATTTTTTGTGATTTTTATTTATTTTTTTGAAATAAAAATTAAGTATTTACAATATAGTATATTATATATAGGTATATACACTATATATTTTTAATTTTTGATTTTTAATTATTTATTTTTATACATTTTTATTCCAATTTTATATTTTATTTATTTATATTATAAAATTTGGAATAATTTGATATTTTTATTTTATTGTTATTGTTTATGTGCAAGGGTAAAATAATTATTTATATACATCTATGTACATGGTATATATACAATATTTTTTGATTTTTATTTTATTTCTTTTTATGTTATTTCTGTTTTTGTGATTTTTATTTTATTTATTTACATAATGGAATATGGAATATGTACACATTTTATTGAATTTTATTTATTTATTTTTAAGGAGAAATAAATAAGTATGTCGTCTTATGTACATGGTGGATATAGACAATGATGAAAGGATTTTTATTTTTATTTTTCCGTTTTTATTTTGATTTAATATTTACAACTATATACAAATAAATACAAACCTTTTTTTTATTTAGAGGAAAATATTTTTTTATTTATATATAGGTATATATGTACACACATGAGCTTCCTTATCTCTCTCTACTTTGGTTTTTATGCGGTCAGGCCCATGCTGAGCCCTCCCTTGGGATTACGTCGCTCAATATTTATTCTAAATATCTCCCTCTTTTTCTTTTGTCTCTTTATTCTTTTATTTATGCACAAAAACATGCTAATTATTTATTTTTACACAATGCATGCCAAATGCTAATTATTATTATTTACATAAATCTACATGTGTTTGGCAAAGGTTTTGTAGCTAAAATAAAAGAATAAAGAGTGATGAATGGGTATTCATCACCCCCTATACTTAACTTTGCTAGTCCCTTAGCAAACTCTTATTTGAAAAAGAAGTGAAAAAGAAAAAGAAAAAGAGGAGAAAATGCATGGATTAATGCTGATATTTAAACTTGCCTTCATTAAATTGAATTATGGAGCTTGATCAGATATTTGGATTATTAATGTGTCGGAACCTTATTTGGACTTAAGTTTAAAGCTTAACAGCCTCTAAGATCCACTAATCTATAATCAAGACTCCTCAACAATCCAGATCAGAACAAGTCTACATACACAAACCCTGAAGACTATGAGTCTTTCCTTGTACTGTGTAAGTGAAGTATAGCTCTCCACCTCAGAAGTAGCAACTTGACAACCCTCCCCAACAAGGTAACTCTATGACCCTAGTCTAGCCACTCTTTCCTCGAGGAGCAGGGTATTCCCTTCTAAGTTCAAGTTCAACCGGCTCAAGAAGAAGGGGAAGAAGAGAATGGACCATGGCCAGTGTAGCCATGTATCCTTGGGAGCTCAACCAATGTAGCTAAGTCTCCCTGCTGCAAGCTACATAAGGTGAGTCCATGAGTCTCAAGCTTTGCTTATTGCACTATATACATACTCCAGTGGGATTATCATTTTCTATCAGACCCACCACTTTTTTGGAGTTATTTTCTCTTTGCATTTTTTTTCAGTGCATCTCTACAACATATACATATGCAGCATATATACATAAGGAGTTTTTCCTCTTGAGCCAATAGACTATCCCTCTTTTGAAGCATTATTGCAACCCACAACTCCTGTCGTTAGACCTCATGGCAACCAGACCAAGTTGAGATGCACTTCCTTCACTAAAAGAAGAAGAGAGGTTCCGCCTAGAAGTACTACCCTCATATGCTACCCCAAGTCAAGGAAGACTGCCTCCTCACCACCTCATCCGTAGAGAGCTCGGTGTAAAGTGCGGGTCCAAGTAAAGCCATTGTCTATATGAGTCATGTGTGTGTTGTTAAGTGCTCTACTTAGGCCCATTGAGATGACATGTGATCATAGCCTAGTGGACTCAAAGAATTAAGTCACCATGGACCTGAAAAGCCTTAACCCTAAGCCCTATAAGGTTCCTCTTAGAATTAGGTGGATTAAGATCTTAATCAAGCTCCATTTCCCAATTTAATTCCAGGCTAGTTTAAATGTCAACTATAATCCAGGAAAAACTATATACATATATACAAGGATGCTATTTACACAATATTTACACAAATGCAAAATTTTTGAAAAATGTTTTGAAATCATGGATGAGTGCATGAATGCAAGTTCTGTAAAATATTTACACAAATTTACACAAGCTTTTTGCAAATTTTTGATTTTCAAAACATTTTGGAAAAATTTGTACTATATACATAGTTTTGATATGCACATATTTACAGAAACTTTACACAAAAAGTTTTTGAAAACATTTTTACAAAAATAATGTTGTACAATAGCTATGTATGTGCAAATAAAAGAATGTTTATTTACAGGAAAATGTTTTTAATTTTTATGGATTTTGGGTTTTTAGCCATTTTTATTTATTTACACACTTACACAAAGTACGAGTTATGGCTAAAGTATATATGAAATATATACACACCCCCTATACTTAGCTCGAACGATGTTCTCAGAGTCAAGAGCGATGAAGAAGACATAACTCGTGCTTAGTATAGGGTAGTGAAAAGGAAGGCTATATACAAAGACGAATGAATGAATGAATGGAAAATCAAGAGAGTCTCGGCTTTTCCCCCTATACTTAGGATCAAATAATCCTAAGTATAGCAGGCTGTACACGAAGAAAAAACCGAGTGAAGAATGTACAGGGTCTACCCCCCCTATACTTAGGGTAAAATATCCCTAAGTATAGGCAACAAAAACAGGGATAGAAATGAATCAAAAGAAATACCCGAGAGTCCTACATCCCCCCTATACTTAGGGTAAAGTATAATCAAAAGATGAGGAAAGGGATGTGGACTAAAGAATGGAATGATATGGACATATGGATCTATACAGGTCTAGAGAACAATGATAATCAGGCGTGAGATGCAATAGAAGTGAGTCAAGAGACCACATCTCACGCAAAGTGAATAGGGGCAACATCAACGACCCGTGGCTCATGATCTAGAAATGGCTTGAGCCGTTGGCCGTTTAATCGAAAGGTATTCTCAGAAGACAACTCAGATATATCGATACTCCCATTGTCATGTACCTTTCTCACTAGATACGGTCCCTTCCATTTGCTCTGTATCTTCCCTGGAAATAAACAAAGCCTAGCATCAAACAACCATACTCTCTGTCCAGGCTCAAAATGCTTGTGGCTGATATGAGAATCATGCCACTCCTTCACTCTCTCCTTGTACTGTAGGTTTTTTGAGAAGGCGGTATCATGAAGCTCCTCCAGGGCTGCTAACTCTGCCCTCCTCTGGTCTCCTACACTATCTAGATCCAAAAGTATCTCTGTGACTGCCCAAAGTGACATGTGTCTCAACTCAACAGGTAAATGGCACGACTTGCCATAAACGAGGCGAAAGGGAGATGTGCCCAAAGGTGTCTTGAAAGACATCCTATATGCCCACAAGACCGAGTCTAAAAGCTGTGACCGATCCTTTCGGTTAGGGCGGACGACTTTCTGCAAAATAGTCTTGATCTCCCTGTTCGACACCTCGGCTAGACCATTCGTCTGTGGATGGTATGGAGTGGCACCTCGATGGTCTATGCCGAACTCGCTAGCAAGGGCCTTCACCTGGTCATTGATGAAATGAGACCCCCCGTCAGATATCAACACTCGAGGTACCCCGAACCATGTAATGATGTGCTTCCTCAAAAATCTGCAAACGGTCCTAGCATCTGCGGTTCGGGAGGGGATGGCCTCAACCCAACGACTCACATAATCAATGGCCAACAGAATGTACTCAAATCCCTTACTCATAGGGAATGGACCCATGAAATAAATGCCCCATGCGTCAAAAACCTCACAGAAGTGAATGGACTGCATCGGCATCATATCACGCTGTCCACAAGTGCCCATCCTCTGACAGTCAGTACACCTCTTCACGAACTCATCAGAGTCCTTGAAGAGGGTAGGCCACCATAGGCTGGACTGGAGCACTTTCTATGCCGTTCTCCTCCTAGAGTGATGTCCTCCTGCCTCAAGCTTGTGGCAGTAAGTGAGGATGCTATGGTGCTCCTCCTAAGGAATGCACCTACGCTAGACGCTATCCCCTCCTTTATGGCAAAGGATGGGATCCTCCCAGTGGTAGGACTTGGCCTTTGCGAGGAAGATCTCAAGCCTCTGCCTGGGACAACCTTGTGGAACTTTCTTAGCAACAAGAAAGTTCACAATATCGGCATACCACGGGAGAGAGGCGATAGCAAGGATCGCCTCATCTGGGAAGGTCTCACAAATGGGCTCAATCTGCTCAGAATCCTCAAGGTGCTCTAGTCGGGAGAGATGGTCCGCCACCACATTCTTGACTCCAAGCTTATCCTTAATCTCTATGTCGAACTCCTAGAGTAGAAGGATCCATCTTTTCAATCTGGCCTTGGTATCCTTCTTTGCCATGAGGTACCTGATGGCGATATGATCAGTATACAAGGTCACTCTAGATCCAATAATGTATGATCTGAACTTATCTAGGGCAAACACTACGGCTAGCATCTCCTTCTCTGTGACTGTGTTATTCCGCTGCGCAAATCCAATGTGTGGCTAGCGTAGTGAATGGCAAATGGAACTCCATCCCTCCTCTGTCCCAGCATGGCCCCCACGGCAAAATCGGAGGCATCCGTTATGATCTCGAATGGGAGAGACCAATCAGGCGGCTGGAGAACAAGAGCCTCAACAACACATCGCTTGAGAGTCTCAAACGACGAAAGACACTTGTCACCGACAAGGAACTCGGTGTCTTTCGTCAGCAGGTCAGTCAACGGCCGGGCAATCCTACTGAAATCCTGAATGAAGCACCAGTAAAAACCGACGTGCCCAAGGAAAGATCGTAACTGCCGCAAATTGGACGGTGGTGCGAGTTTTCTAATGACATCTACCTTGGCCGGATCAACCTCCATGCCCCTGTTGGAGATGATATGTCCAAGCATCGTCCCTTGAGTCACCATGAAGTGACTCTTCTCCCAAGATAACACAAGGTGAACCTCTATACATCGCTGAAGCACTCGGTCTAGGCAGTCAAGACAGGAGTCGAATCCGTCGCCGTAAACCGAGAAATCATCCATGAATACCTCCAAGCACTCCCCCACCATGTCCAAAAAGATAGACAGCATGCATCTCTGAAAAGTCGCAGGGGCATTGCATATCCCAAATGGCATGCGTCAGAAGGCGTATGTGTCGAAGGGACAGGTGAAGGTGGTCTTGTCCTGGTCCTCGGGAGCGATGGCCACCTGGTTGTAGCCGGAGTACCCATCCAGAAAATAATAGTGGCTCTTCCCTGCCAGTCTCTCAATGATCTGATCTATAAAGGACAGGGGGAAATGATCCTTCTTGGTGGCCTGGTTGAGTCGTCTGTAATCCACGCAGACCCGCCAAGAAGTGGGTACCCGGGTAGCAATCTCCTCTCCAGACTCGCTGACTACTGTAGTGATGCCCGTCTTCTTGGGAACCACATGCAAAGGGCTGACCCACTTGGAGTCGGAAATGGGGTAGATAAAATCGGCGCTCCACCATTTCGAAATCTCCTTCATGACAACCTCTCTCAGATTCGGGTTCAGCCGCCGCTGGAACTCATGCGACGGCTTCGCCTCATCCTCGAGGTAGATATGGTGGGAGCACAGGGCCGGACTTATCCCCTGGAGATCTGCTACGCTCCATCCTATCGCCTTGCGATTCTTTTCAAGAACCCCCATCAGACGAGATTCCTGCTCTCTAGTCAAATCGGCGGAGATAATGACTGGGTACATCTCATGCTCACCCGCAAGGAACCTATACTTCAGCGACGCAGGAAGTGGCTTCAGCTCTGGACAACTGGGTGCTGGTGGATCTGGCCTCTGAAAACTCTGCGTGAAGGCTGCCAAATCCACATGGGAGAACTGAAACTCTCTATCACACTCTGAATATGGAGAAGGCTGCCCTACTGGGTTGTCTCTGCTCTGCTCGGCATCTACCTCCTCCCTAGCTGCAGGCTTAGTGGAAGTCAGATCTGGTATGTAATCATCAAACTCTGCCCAGTCAAAATCTGACTCCGAGGGATCTGTATCATTAATGATGGCCTCAGTACCACCGTCATCACAAAACAAATCAGTATCGCGGTCGAGAATCGGCTCTGCTGCCTCTAAGGTATCCTGGACCAGGAATGCGCTCTCCAAGCTCTCCTCTGCTGGCGTCTCTGCATCAACGGTCTCTGAAGGTGAGAAGATGGCCTGTGCTGCTCGGTCTGCCCAAACTGCCTCATCATATGTGATCACAAAGTAACAGTCCTGGTGGATGTCTGGCCCGACATCTGTCATCTGCTCTGTATCGGAAGTAGTCTCTGAGCATGCTCTGTCTCTCGCTCTGCTGTCCTCGACCATCTCTATTTGTACACTTTCTCCCTCGACGCGAAAGTATACCTTCCCGCTATCATGGTCGGTCACTACCTTGGTTGTGGCCATGAACGGGCGACCAAGAATGATGGGGGTATCGGTCACTGACTCAGGGATCTCCATGTCCAACACTACAAATTCCACGGGGAATTTCAGGCCCTGAATCGTGACGACAACGTCCCTCAACAACCCCTTCGGCTTCTTGACAGATCGATCAGCAAACTGAAGAACTATCTGTCGAAGAGTGCCCAACTTGAAGCAGTCGAGGAGGGCTGCTGGAAGTAGGTTGATCAACGATCCGCTGTCTAATAGAGTACGGTCGAACCTCTGCTCTCTGATATGGCATCTGACATACGGGGCTCCTGAGTCTGGCCTCTTGGCCGGCAGACGACACTGGATCGCAAAACAAGTAGCTCTGGTCAGCACATGAATCTCTGAATGGTGGTTCCTCCTCTTCCTCCTAACTGTGGTCTTGTCTCTGAGCGAACGCTGGAGTAGAGGGATGTGCTGCAAAGCCTCTTAAAGAGTCAGCTGAATGTGAAAACGGTCTATCATCTGCTGGCTGAACTCTTCCTGCTGCCTCTTTTTGGGGTTTTCTATTTTCTTCCCCTTTCCCATCTGAAGAGCTCTAAGAAAGGGGATCACAGGGTCCTTCTTAGATGAAGGACAAGGAACGGGTCTAGACTGCTCGACGGTAGAGTCCACACATACATCAAGCACCACAGGTGGACCAGAAGAAAATAAACCCTTTCCTTTATTTCCAGAAATGTTCTGAGATACATCAGCAAAAGGAAAAACTACAGGACTCTCAGAAAAACTGGTGGCATCAGCACCACCCTCGGCTGGAAGACTCGCGGCCTCAATACCGCGCTCTGGCTCGGCAACATGGGTGGCCTCAATACCACCTCCTACAACTGGTGAAATGGCGGCCTCAGTACCGCCGGTGGGATCAGCATCTGTGGTGGCATCAATACCACCGTCATCATCTCTAGCAGCCTCAATACCACTCTCCTCCTCGTCGGGCGCTCTGGAAGTGGCCTCTGGGTGTCGCTCAGACGAGGCGTCGCCTGCTGGCATCCTACCGCTCCTAAGTGTGACAAAATCAGTGTCAAACAAATATGCAAACATATCTCCAAATGTAACACTAGGAGTGGCATACTCAGTACAAACTACCTGCTAAGATTTCCTCTTGAGGTTGTTCGGATTGGGCTCTATCTGGGCAGGGATGGCGGCCTTCCCTCTCACAATATCCCGCATCTCCTGGCGGAGCTCATCCATCTCCCGTCGGAATGTAGCCTGCTGATATGTGAGGAGGCAGGCTATGTCATCCAAGGTGGGGTTCTCATAGGATGGCCCATGAGAACCTGACGGGTAGCCTCTCTAGAAGTGAGGCTGCTGCTGCTGCTGTGGGTGAGAGGGGTAAGATTGTGGATGATGCTGCGACTGATGAGGTTGATCACGCCTCCAAGAATGTCCCTGCTGATAGGGACGAGGACCATATGACTGTGACTGCTGCTGCTGCTGTGGGTATACTGGGGGCTGCTGCTGCTGGTGATCCCTCTGATGGCTGTACTGGCCACCCTGTCCTGACGGCTGCTGCTGGGAGCTGGAACCTCCGGCCGCCCAACGGAATCCGGGATGGTCTCGTCGGATACCGGGCTGGGGACGGTCGTACCAAATCCTGTTGACATCCATCAACGGCTCTGACTCGTACGGGGGTGGCGGGAGCACTGCCAGAGGCTGATCCGGCTGGTATACCACCATCTGTGTGTCTGTGGATGGTGGTGCCTGGTAAGTGAGCTGCGGCTGCTGGTATGGCTCCGCCTATACAAGATGGACCTGTCTAGGCTGCTGGTGGTTGGAGCACTGAGACGAGCTGCTGCTGCTACTCGGATCACCTCGTGCCTGAAGACGGGGCTGGGAAGCCGTCTGTGCCTCCTGGAGACACATGAGCTGTGTCTTCAGGTCACTTAGAGTCTGTGCCATCTGCTCCATCTGCGTAATGCCCTGGCACTGCTTCTTCTCAATAATCTCCATCCGGTCCAGATTCTCACTGATGATCCCCATGTATGCGGCTGAACTCTCGGCCTGTGCTGCTACCGCTAACGAACTAGAAGGACCAGCGTCAACCCGTGCTATCCTCTGGTACTGCACGGTCTGTGGCTTAGGGCGTCCTTGTGTGTAGAGGCGGGTCTGGGACATCACCGTGTAGTTCTCTGCCATCTCCTCGTAGATGGCCCAAACCTGGTCCTCATCCTTGGCAAAATAGGACCCGCCACAAGAAGCGTTCACCAAGCCCTGAGGCTCTAGTGTCAGCCCGCAGAAAAAGCTCTGAACAAGGTTCGGCTTGGAAATGTCATGGTGCGGGCATCTGTCAGTCAGCTCTTTGAACCTCTCCCATGCCTCGTGAAACTGCTCGTTGGGGAGCATGGAGAAGTTGCTGATCAGGGCTCTAGCAGCATTCGTCTGCCTGAGTGGATAATACTTGTTCAAGTACTCGGTGCGGAGCTACTCCCAGGTGTAAACAAACTTCCCCAAGTGCTTTAGCTAGGTGGCTGCTCTGTCTGCTAAGGAGAAGGGGAAGGCAATCATACGTATGGTATCCTCATCCACCTGTCT
Organism: Ottelia alismoides; assembly: GCA_037367405.1. Taxonomy (NCBI): domain Eukaryota; kingdom Viridiplantae; phylum Streptophyta; class Magnoliopsida; order Alismatales; family Hydrocharitaceae; genus Ottelia; species Ottelia alismoides. The sequence goes on from JAZKJV010000779.1 coordinate 1,208,203, forward strand.
GTCGTGGACGGTGCTGCAGATCATTAGAAACTCCTGAAGGTGGAGATGGGGCTCCTCTGTGGCGAGCCCGTGGAACCGGGGGAGAAGCTGCAAAGTGTTCGGGGGGGACTTGAAGTCCCCCACGATAGCTGGAAGCACGACCCAACGGTGCATCAATGTTGATCTGGGGTTGTGCAACTCCTGCATCGGTCTCGGCTGGTCCGGTACTTCCGCGGCTGCGGCGGCTGCTGATGCGGCTGCTGCTGCCTCATCGGGTCTCCTCAGCTCGTCTCCGGGCTCGCGTTGGTCGCGAGCGGCTCTCAACTGCTCCATCTTACGCCTCATCTCTATCATGAATGCTCCTTGATCCCTCAGCTGCTGCTGAACTGTCTCGAGGGAGGCGATCAGGGTGGAGTTGATCGCACCCTGGTCCATAATGAATGTCTGCTGGGGCTGCAGACCTCTGTTGTGATCATCACTGCTGCCGGTCATGGTCTCTGCAAAAGCAAAAGACCCAAACTCAGGTGCCGATAAATCATCTGACTATCTCTCCTCTGGCACTGGTATTTCGGAACTGAAAGAAGGGGGGGGGTCGAGGGGGAACAGGGTGGAGTCGAACTCGGGTTCGAAGAGCGGATCTCGGTTCTCGCGAACCAACCTAGATGAGCGGGCAGAAGTGCTGGGAAGCGGTGCAGCTAGAGGCTGCCTAAGAGACCTTCTGCCCATCATCTTGATGTGGCGAGTCGGGCGTATGAGATCTGGTAACAACTATGATCACAAGCAAACCCCAAATTCACCTACGCAACGCGAGCTGAAGACCATGAAGGCTCGGTCAATTATCTTGTCAATTTTATTTAGGTGATAAGTCAAGATAGCAGAGCAATTAACGTGACCTATTGGGTAATCCGATATTTTCTCAACCGACTGTCCCGTACAGAAAGAGCCGGTAATCAGTCGAGAAAAATATCGGATATGGCTCTATCCTAGTGTGCGGGTCACTCTCTCACGCAAGCAAACCAGACAAGGAGGGGGTTGCTCTCCCCAAGACAAATTTTTCAGTGAGCGTATTTTAGGATCAATAGAGTTAACCAGTCCCAATTTTATGGTTTCTCTTTTTAGGTATTTTTCAATAATCAAACAAAATCGCCTAACGAATTTTTCGGTTCTCCTGGTTATTAAGTCCAAAAATCAGGGGGGAGAAGTCGAAAAAGCCGATGCGCGATGAAATCAATGATGCATGCAGAGTAAGAGATGCGTACCTGACTCCAGCAGTCTACATGCAAAATGATCCGCGCAGAATTTAAAGACTGAAAATAAACTACCTAAATGGTGCAGGTGGAAGACCGAGTCCCTAAGCAGCAGTTCTACTCGAAAGAACATCTAGTCGACCACCAGCCTCCAATCCAAGAGTCCGGTCTCGGTCCACCCCTCCTCCTCTCGACAAATCGAGTTCAAGAGCAGCGCTTGGCAGGATGGGTTGCGGCACGTAGGCTCGAAGGTAGTGAATCGACTATTTTATTAATCTTTTTATTATTGGTCCAATTACCGCTCTATAGGTACAGGCAGATATATTAGGGTGTTTGGATCCTATTTATTACGTCACAGTCAAGCAGAAAATCCTAAGGCTAGGGGCTCGAAAATCCGCGAGAAACCGAATAGGCAGAAAAGAAATCAAAAACCACGAAAAAGCCGCGTAAAAACCGAGGGGTCCCTCGAGCACACCGGTGCTCGGCGAAACAGACCCCGAGAGTCTCAAAAGTCCAAGTGTCCTGCTGAGTGTCCTGTATTATTACAATTATCCAAATAGTGCTGAAAATAAAAATCTAAACTAAACTAATCTAAGCTCCCACACTCTCCTGCCTCCTCGTTCTCTCCTACGGCTCCGTGCAGAAGGGAGCCGCCTCCGAAAGCCGCGGTTGCGTCAGCTCCTCGAAAGTCGCCGCCTCGGTCCTCGGGCCCTCGCAAGAAGACAACAAAGTGTCATAGACTAGATAAAATAAGGCAAATAAAATAAAGAAAAGAAACAGGGTATATATGCAAAAAATGTAAAATAAAAAACAAACAAACAAAAGCAAACAAAAACAAAAATAAAATAAAAGAAAATAAAATAAAATAAAACAAAAATAAAAATCCGCGAAAAGCCGCGGACTCAGAAAGAGCCGCGGAAAGCCGCGAAAAAGAAAACAAAATAAAAAGAAAAAGAAAACGACTACTAAGCCGTGCTCCCCGGCAACAGTGCCATTCTGATGAGCCGCCCGAGCAACCAAGGTAAAGTGTCTCGCTAAGGTCGTTGTGACCTCAGTCACTCGGGACTCAAAGCTCAAGAAACAAAATTCGGAACACCAAATAATATAAAAATACGAGAAAGCCAACTAGCAGTCCTAGCTATGGGATTGACCTTGTATAGCTCCTAGGGTCGAACTCGAGGAGCACGAATTGGCCTTGCGGACTACGAAGTAGTCAAAAACAAATAAAAATAAAAACAAATGATTTTTGGTGGATTTTTAATATTTTTATATTTTTTTGGAATTTTTAATTATAAGGAAAATAATAAAACAAGGAAAACAAGCAACTTTCAACAATTATTTAGTTACTCTAAAATACTCTAAAAATTCAAACAAAACTATTTTTAGAATTTTTATAATTTTTCCTATTTTTGGTGACTTTTTGATGATTTTCTGATTTTTATATAATTTTATAAATATGGAACAAGACAAAAATAGAAGGATAATGTCCAGTCAGGCTTCAAGGCCAAAATAAAATGTAAATGGCCCTAACAAAACCTGAAGGTATTTCTCCTATAAAGTAGAAGTAAAGAAGAAAAATCAGGAAAAAAGGTTTATTATTTTTGGGATTTTCTATGATTTATAGAATTTTTCTAAATTTTTCAAGGTTTTTCAATTTTTGTATTTTCTATAAATCCAAAAATGATCAAAATTGGTCAGAAAATCAAGTACACCAAATCAAACAAAATCTGAATTTTTTAGAATTTTTGAAAAGGTTTCTATATTTTTTTGTGAATTTTAAATACGAACATGCAGAAAAAGAGAGGTTTTTGAATTTTTAAAAATAATAAACAGGCTCAAAAATTTTCCCAAAAACTAGTAAAAATTCTACACTGTGGCAGGAGCCACGTGTCAAATTTTCACTTATTTTGGATACAATTTGTTATTTTATTTAAAAAAATAAGAGCCCATAGTCACAGGGACCTGTCTGCAATAAAACTATCTTCTGGGGGCCTAAAAGTGACAAACACAGAAACTCAGGGGGGCCTGGTGCAAAAATTCCACGTATGCACGTGCAATGCACGTGTACTGGGCACACAGGGACCAATTTGCAAATAACTTAAGTCCCCAGACTAATTAGCAACAGGTGCTAAAAGTCCAGGGGCTAAGTTGTAAAAAGCACACAATATTCAGCACATGCAGAATTATAAACACTCACAGGGGCATAAGTGCAAATATCCAAAAATATATTTCATTCCATAACATGTACAAAGTACATGCCCATATATGCAAAACCACCAAAGATTCACGTGACGAAGCACATGTCCACAATATACATGGGTAGAAATGTAATTCAAATAACTGACGAGTCCTCTATGCAAATATTCCAAACTAAAATAAACTGCGGAAAATATTTACCGGACTAAATGCTAAAATAAAACAGGAGGGGGTCTAAGTGAAATTACCCCACTTATTTATCTGAGGGTGGAGGATGCGCCACGTGGTGATCTGACGACTGCAAGGGGGCTGCTTCTCAATGAAGGTCCCTCGAATCTGATCAGACGGCGGAGGGTGCGCCACGTGGGGGATCAACGGTCGAGAGTCGATGTGGCTAACCCTTGCTGGATGGAGGGCGGAGAAGAGGCCACGTGTCGATCTGACGGTGGCTGCTACTGGCCTCTTCTTCGCCTAAATCGAACGGTCCACAAAGGATCTGGCACAGCAAGGGCGGATGGACGGCTCTGGAGGGTCCTCCAAGAACAGGTGGCCGACGAACTTCACCGGCCCGATACACGTGCAGTGGACCTCCTCGGGGGATGCTGATGATTGGAAAAGAGTCGTCGGAGCCTCCTGCGTATGAAGAACCCCTCCGATGATACCAACGAGCTCCGAGAAGTCCGGGCGACAATGGTGGAGCTGAGCTCCTGTGCCTGGAAGTTGAGGTCCTCAGATGGACCTCCTCTGACCTGCAAAGCTGCACAGAAAGACTCCTGGGTCGTGGGCAAAGTGCCTCGATCTGGTTAGAGGCGGAACGGGTGAACGATGCTTCGGGGTAGAGGAACTCCGGCGATGCGACGACGAAGGAGTTCGACTCCCAGTTCCGGGGCAAACTGGGTTGGATGAAGGGGCGAAGAACATGCGGGGAAGTAAGGCGAAGGTGATGGTCGGGTCAATCGATGGAATGGGTGGACGATATGGCCGGAATCGATGGTCGACGGCGATGGACAAAATTGGGCGTAAACAGAAATTGGTGAAAGATAGAACGAACTAGGCTTACCATATGGTCGAGGTCGACTGGGAATGAGCTTCTAGAGCTCCTGGTCCTTGCCTCGAGGGTCGTCGATGCCCGAGGCTCGAGCACTACTCAAGGGGCAGCGTACGGCGACGAAGAGCTGCCGGATCAGTGGCTGGACACTCCCTCCTCACTGCGACACCACCCTCAGCTTGCTGTCACTCAGGCGAAGGTAATGGAGGTCCTGGGATGGGAAGAGCGGAGCCAAAGATGCGTGAAATGGCTGCCGGAGGCGAGGTTAAATATGGCTAGGGGTCCGGCTAAATGATGGTCGGGCGAGGATTTCGGAGCACGGACCCCGAGAACCCACCCCGGGTGAAGATCTCGGATGTGTGCAGATCAATCAGAGCCCGGGGTTTGAGGTTTTGGCGATCGGATCATGACACAGTAATTGGGAGAAATCGGGTCAGGCGTGCAAATCCGCAGGTTGGTGGTCCAAGGGGGGGAGTTGACCGGGGGGTCAACATCCCCCGTGGACCAATGGGATGCGGCCACGTCATAAATAGTTTGAAATTCAATATAAAATAGTAAATGGCCGATTTTGGAAAAAGTTAAAATATGAAAAATGTTTATTTATTTATAAACTTTTTTTTGTGATTTTTATTTATTTTTTTGTTAATAAAAATTAAGTATTTACAATATAGTATATTATATATAGGTATATACACTATATATTTTTAATTTTGATTTTTAATTATTTATTTTTATACATTTTTATTCCAATTTTATAGTTCATTTATTTATATTATAAAATTTAGAATAATTTGATATTTTTATATTATTGTTATTGTTTATGTGCATGGGTAAAATAATTATTTATATACATCTATGTACATGGTATATATACAATATTTATTTTGATTTTTATTTTATTTCTTTTTATGTTATTTCTGTTTTTGGGATTTTTATTTTATTTATTTACATAATGGAATATGTAATATGTACACATTTTTATTGAATTTTATTTATTTATTTATAAGGAGAAATAAATAAGTATGTGGTCTTATGTACATGGTGGATATAGACAATGATGAAAGGATTTTTATTTTTATTTTTATTTTGATTTAATATTTACAACTATATACAAATAAATACAAACCTATTTTTTTTATTTAGAGGAAAATATTTTTTTATTTATATATAGGTACATATGTACACACATGAGCTTCCTTATCTCTCTCTACTTTGGTTTTTATGCGGTCAGGCCCATGCTGAGCCCTCCCTTAAGATTAGGTCGCTCAATATTTATTCTAAATATCTCCTTTTTTTCTTGTCTCTTTATTCTTTTATTTATGCACAAAAACATGCTCATTATTTATTTTTACACAATGCATGCCAAATGCTAATTATTATTATTTACATAAATCTACATGTGTTTGGCAAAGGTTTTGTAGCTAAAATAAAAGAATAAAGAGTGATAAATGGGTATTCATCAATTGTACTAAGTATAGATAGGCTAAAAACAAAAAAAGAGAAGTGTTGTATAAACAATGGTACCGGTCCCCCTATACTTAGGCTCAGGTCAGCCTAAGTATAATCAGATAATTACAGATGAGGAACTGGGTAGATCTGCGGATATACAAGATCAAGGAGGTTTGCGACGGACCTTCTTGCGGGAGTGTGGAGGGAGATAGTATGGAGATGTGGAGGCCGATGAAGAGGGGCCGATGAAGAAGACCGGCCATCGTCGGAGGAGAAGAGTAGTTGTCTGCAGAGGATCTCCAACTTATGTCGATCAGAGGTACGTGCCTTTGGATCAGAGCTGTACCTATTGCACTTATCTGATGAACCTCATCAGGACCAGACAAGGACTCTTCAGAAATCACATGTGTCTAAGGTCAAAGGTGACTTTCTTGGTCGGTTTGTTCGTTGGGAAGTATTGAGAGGAAGTTGGACAGTCTTCATCTCCCTGTCTTGAGTAACCGATGTGACATTCGTAAGTTCCTCATCAGATGAATCCCCGTAAAAGTCGATCAATTCTTGAGGGTCATGCACTGCTTCAGTCGAAGGAGATTGTTCCTGGTGATTTTGTGGTTTATGGCTGGGGGTGTTGATGTCACTTCTGGATGATCGTGAATCTTGATGACATCGGATGTTTCCAGAGTCGGTTCCTTATATGGTTCAAGTATCTCATGAATTACTGCCGACTCAAAGATTGGACCACTCAAATAATTGTGGTGGTCTTTAATAATATGGTCCAATTCATCATAAGCTCCAAAATCTTGATTTCTCCTAGGAGCAGTGATAGGGCAGTGAGAATACGAAGTTTGTCCAACAGTCAGTCTTTTAGGTGACTCTCCTAGGGTTTGTATCTGTGTGTCATGCGGAGATGTCTGATAGTGTGAAATATTTATCTCTTGATCATAACTGTCGGTTTCATGTTGGTTTTCCTCAGAGCAGGTCGTGTCATTGGGGGTTTGTTCATTGTGGTTCGAGTTCGGGAACTTGATTTCCTGAGTATCACAATCGACGATCACCTTAGCAGAGGCTAAGAACGACTTTCCCAAAATGATAGGAGACTCAGACAACCGTCCAGGGTGCTCAATGTCAAGGAAAATAAAGTCAACTTTATGTTCTTTATCTCGGAAATTTACGACGACAGAAACGATCCCCCACGGTCTTTTGGTAGATCGATCAGGTAGTTGAACGATCACCCTAGTCTTTTTGAGTTGTCCGATTTTGAGTTGGTCAAAGACACACTTGGGGAGGATGTTTAATGTGGAGTCGTCGTCTTACCGAACATGAGTGAATGTAGAATCCTCAATTTCACACGTGATCCGAGTCAACCGCTTGACTTTGTGGCTTTTGATTTTATGATTCATCACCAAAGAACTAGCCATAGATATGACATGATATTCAATCCTGGATCATTTCTTGCCCCGTCTTTTTGGGGTTCAGTCGACTCTTCACAAATCTATTAAGATCGGGCACATATTCTATGGCTTTGATCTATGGAAGCTCTAAGATCAGGCTTTGTAAAATGCTTCCATTTCAGAGTTGTATATTTTTTTTGAATAATTTTCAATTTTTTTAGTATTTTCTATGATATGGTCAGTAGGGGGGTCAAATGTCAGTGGTGGCTGTGCCTGATTGTGATGATCCAGTGGTTCGCATGATGGTGGCCTCACTTCTTCTGAATTCTGCATAGACTGGATGAGATCGTATATTCTCTTAGTTAAAGTGTCTGCTCTATGATTAATCCGAGAAATCTCATCCTCAAACATCTCATGAATAGTGATAGAATAATTATTCTCCATGTGTCGTGATTCTTGCATGTAACCTCGAGTAGAGTATTGATTGTTCATCATCATTATGGTCTGGTCATGAGTTATATTTCCTTGACTTTGGTTTTCTCATAGATTGTAGAAGGAAAATTGATTGTACTCAAGAAGATATTCATCCTGAGTATGAGATGGTTCAAGAGGCTATGAGATCATAGTAACTGGAAATCGTGTTCTACTATCACTATCGGTCACTCTATTGTTCATCCTCAATTCTGGTCTCTCTCTCAAGTCCATAAGATTGTCAGAATGTGAGAGAGGGCTATTCCAAGAAGAAGTGTGGTCATAGGGTGGGATGTATGGGCGGGAAGAGAATGATGTATGAGGCAAACTTGATTTGAAGATCAGGTTCTCGTGAGGATTGTTAGAAGAAGGATATCGGGACAAGGTCATGGAGATCGGGAAAGAAGACCACTCTGTCGACATCTTTCTTAAGAGGGATGGAATAATTAGCGGACCACGATTAGCTTACGATTGCACGATCTTTGATGCACACAAATCAAGCACAAAGCAAACACATAGATTCACCCACTCAACACTGATAAAGGCACGTTAGGGTTCGATCGCTTATCTTTTCAATTTTAATTTAATGATAAAACAATCTTGAAAAATTAAGCGGAGTTGTTAGGTACCGAAATATTTCACAAAGACTGTCCCGAGTTCATACAACTAGTTGCACCTACTTTCAACCAGTATAGGTGTAAGTACAGACCGTTTAAACGGCTACCCGTGTTACTTGAGGACGGAGCCTTCCGCAGTGTCCTCTAAGTCACCCACTTTGCTAAGGGAAGTCGGACCGTAAAAATGGCTACCCTAAACCCTCACTGAAAAGTAGCTAATTATTTTTAAATCAGTAGTCTGAATGAAGCACTTCAGTTTTTAGCTCTATCCTAAGGTGTGCGATCTTGTCCTTACAAACAATGAGTGGGTTTTTCTCCATCAAACACAGGTTAATTTTAGATCAGTTTATTTACAGTTGCCTTGATTAGTAATCCTAATTTTAAATTAAGCTTATCACTGAAGCTTATGTGAGCATAGAAATTCACGCCTAACGAGCAGTTCCAATTCCTTTAATTTCTAAGTTGTAAAACTTGAGGAAGGAGAAACGAAAAAGCCAATGCAAACGTAAATCAATGATGCATGCTTAAGAAGCATACTTACAGTGAATCCTCATGTTCTTCATACGGGATGCAAGACAAGTAATTTAAAATTACACTTAATGATACACATAGATTAAAACGCCCTAAGAAAATAGTTCTATTAGAGAGAAGAGTTGATTTCGAATTTTGGCTAAGTTGAATGATCTACTAATGCATCTAGTTAGTGAATAATGTGTGTCCTAAAATTTACGAGCACGAGAAAAAATAATCCTAATCTAGCGTAAGTGCTCCTAAATTCTACGCCACACCACAGAGAAGTTCAATCTGGATTACAAGGGTTCAAATAGAGGGACCCTGAGAATAATGCAGAAATTTAAACCTAAACTATGCTCTTTCTCTCATAAAAATTAAAAATCAATCTTCCTTGCAGATCCTTGATTAATATCCAAAATTTTGCTCCCAGTAGTCTGTAAAGAGAGAAATTGTGGTTAGTATCAGAAGTAAGAGAGAAATGCAAAATAAAATGCAGAAGAAAATGACACAAAAATTAACTTCACAAAAATTAATTACAAAAATGATTTAATACCCTAAAAATTTGTCGTTCCCCAACAACATCGTTCTTTCTTTTTTTCTTTCTCTCTTTCTCTCTTTTCTTTTTCTTTTTATCTTCTCTTTTTTTCTTCTTCTTTTTTATTTTTTTCCTTTTTTCCTTTTTCTTTTTATTCTTTTTATTCTTCTCTTTCTCTTCTCTTTTTTTCTTTTTTCTTCTTTCTTCTTTTTTCTTTTCTTTTTTTCTTTTTATTCTTTTTATTCTTTTTTTCTCTCTTTCTTTTTTTTCTTTTTTTATTTTTTTTCTTGTTTTCTTGTTTTCTTATTTTCTTCTTTTTTTCTTATTTTATCTTTTTTAATTTTTAATTTTTATTTTTTTCCTTATTTTTCCTTTTCTTTTTTTTCTTCTTTCTTTTTTTTCTTTTTCTTCTTTTTTTCTCTTTTTTTCATATTTCTCTTTTCTCTTTTTTCTTTTCTTTTTTTGAAAAAAAGTTTTTTTTGAAAAACTGGTATTATAAACACTACTTGTACCCATCCCCGATGTTAGATGAAAATGATTAAAGTACGAGCTATGTATAAAGTAGGTAAAATATATACTAACACCCTCCTATACTTAGCTTGTGCTATGTCCTCATGGCACCAAGTGAAATGTAGACATAGATCGTACTAAGTATAGATAGGCTAAAAACAAAAGAAGAGAAGTGTTGTATAAACAATGGTACCGGTCCCCTATACTTAGGCTCAGGTCAACTTAAGTATAATCGGATAATTACAGATGAGGAATTAGGTAGATCTACGGATGTACAAGATCAAGGAGGTTTGCGACGTACCTTCTTACAGGAGTGTGGAGGGAGATAATATGGAGATGTGGAGGGCAATGAAGAGGGGGTCGATGAAGAAGACCAGCCATCGTCAGAGTCGTCCTCAGGAGAATAGTAGTCGTCTGCAGAGGATATCCAACTTATGTGGATCATAGGTAAGTGCCCTTGGATCAAAGATGTACCTATTGCACTTATCTGATGAACCTCATCAGGACCAGACGAGGACTCTTCAGAAATCACCTGGTGTCTAAGGTCAAAGGTGACTTTCTTGGTAGGTTTTTTTCGTTGGGAAGTATTGGGAGGAAGTTGGACAATCTTCATCTCCCTGTCTTGAGTAACCGATGTGACATTCATGAGTTCCTCATCAGATGAATCCCTGTAAAAGTTGACCAATTCTTGAAGGGTCATGCGCTGCTTCAATCGAGGTAGATTGTTCCTGGTCATTTTGTGGTTTATGGCTGGGGGTGTTGATGTCACTTCCGGATGATCGTGAATCTTGGTGACATCGGATGTTTCCGGAGTCGGTTCCTTATATGGTTCAAGTATATCATGAACTACTGCCGACTCAAAGATTTGACCACTTAAATAACCGTGGTGATCTTTAATAATATGGTCCAATTCTTCATAAGCTACAAAATCTCGATTTCTCCTAGGAGCAGTGACAGGGAACAGTGATTCTTAGTTGCGTGGTCTTAAGTCAAATTAAATAACTAATTATTATTTGATTAATTTCTGTGTTGAGAAAATATACAATGCAATGATGAAGATGCTATGTAAGGAAAATAACAGAAATGATTATGCCCAGGATGTGTGATTTGAAACGTGTTAAATCTTCGAATAATATGATCAATAATTTCACCAAAGTAATCACAAATCAAAATGGATCGAACTTGACTCAATTCTTCAAGTTAATAAAATAATACACAGAATAATGAAGCAGAGTATCCAGCCCTCTATGATTCAATTCCTCAAAAATAGTCAACAATAACTTAGAGGAATGACTGTAAATTAATTTTAGATTTGAGAGTAATCAGCAATGGTTCAACTAGGGTAAAATCCTTATCCGCATCCTACAAAAATTATTATTAATTCCTCTAGCACAAATATGTCAAAAGTAACCTGCAAGAGTCTACAAAGATCCTCAAATAATCATTATCAATAAACAACCTCAGATCCATCCATAAACCATGCTGAATGGTAGAGCATGAAAAGAGCTTCAAAATGACATATTATATGCTAAAACCAGAGTTCGTATGAGAAAGATATGCTAAAATGAAATTGCATAACTAAAATGTAAATAAAATAAAGTTTTTGCTTCAAAAAAGTCCATGGAGGGGCTTATCTGTAATTTATAAAAGATGGAGGGGCCCCTTTGTAAAATACCCCAGGCGGGGGTATTTTTCAAATTTTGAAACGAGTAGCGGCGCCCATGCAATTTTTCCAGCGCACGTGCGTTGCACATGCGCCCAGAGGCTCGGGAGCGGAGCAGAGGGTCGGGCGGCTCGGAGCTGAGGTTCGGGGACCCGAGCCTGTGGTTCGGGGCCGAGGCACTAGCTCGAGTGGCGGGGCTCAGGCTCGGATGCCCGAGCCTGTGCGGCGGTCTGACGTTGCTTCAGGGGACCAGAGCCTCTAGGCTGGGGTCTAGGCTCGGGGTGAAGGACGTGGCAGGATCGTGGCCGTTGGATCACGTGCTGGCCCCTGATCCAGCGACAGTTGTAGGTTGCGAGTGGCTGGGGCGGAGGAGCCGACAGCGAGGGCCAAGATGCGGCGGTCGGCCAAATGAGCGCAATAGGCGCACGCTCGGCCAGCACGCGAGGCGCGACGGTGGGCGAGCTGCGGAGGAGGTCGAGGCGGAGTCACACGACGGAGGAACGGTGGTGGAGCTGTCGAATGTTGGGTGGAGGAACTCACCTGGAGGGAGGAAGGGGATAGATCGCTGGGAATGGTGGAGGTACGAAGTCTGTCTCCGATCTTCGCTTCGAGGGGCCGACGGCGGAGCTCCGAAGCTGTGGCACTCTTCACAAGGCAGAGCAACAACAGAGGGTGGCTGCACCTCTGGATCGCGCCATTAAGGCCACTGTCAACGGCCGTTAGGGAATGGCGGATGACCTGCAAGGTGGGGGTTGGCGAAGCTTTATAGGGGCTGGCGGGTGTAACGGCCGGAGGTCATAATGGCCGGAGCGAGCGCGCGGGGGGGGGGGGGGGGGGGGGAGGCATTGCAAATTGAAGAGGCAGCTAGTGGTTTTGGAAGGGGAGGAGGGTGATCACGTGCCGCGCATGGAGGAGAAGGCGACACGTGCGTGGCACGTGCACCAAGAGAGAGAGGGGTGTCGCAGGTGGGGTGCCACGTGGCGCCCCAAAAAAATTCAAAATTTAAAGGTAAAGAAAAATAGAAAAGAAATAGAAGGAGACCTCAGATCGAAAAATTTCCTTCACAAAAGTTATTTGTCTCGTCGAGATTTACAACTTTCATGAAGGATCCGAGAGCAAAAGAGGTCACTTGCATGAAGCGGTATTTTTGATGGTTCTCCATGTGTATAGAAAACCGGGTTTTTGGGATTTTGTATTTTTTTGGTGGTTTTAGAGAGGATAAAATTATAAAAAATATGATAAAATACAAGAAAATTATTTACACACTAATCTATTTTTTTTTGGATTTTTGATAAATAAGAAAATTATGAAAATAAAATAGAAGTAAGAAACACACAATTTTTGTACAGACCGACAACAGACACTTGGACTCAGTCAGTTTCTTCGATTTCAGTTTTAATCTGGATTTGGATTTTTGCGTCGCTCTATAAAACTTTCATCAAAGAACACAAATGAAGAAGAAATAAAATTAAAAGGGTTAATTATGCACGTAAAAACTCAGGTCAAAAATAGCAAAAAGTCGAAATGCGCAAAAGAGGACCAAAACCCAACTTTCACAAACGAGCTCCGAATTTTATGAAATTGGTTTTGTTTTGAAGGTATTTGAAAATGGAGTAATTTAAAGTGAGTAGATTAAAATCGGACACTGTATGTGGGAGATATGCTCGTTTAGTCTGTCAGATGTGAAATTAGTCTTGGGATTATTTGACACTTATTGGAGTTAGTAATTTTTTTATTTTTATTTAATAAGGTAAGTAATATCTACACAATGGAGGTGGTTTGGGGTCAATCGGAGTTAGGATGAATTAACTAAAAATAAGAGAATTTAGCGGCTTTTTGGGCTAATTTACACTTGGGATTTTTAATGCAATTATGCATGATGAAATGCAAAAATTATTAACACATGTATGAATGCTAATAATGCTCTATTAATGACTAATCGCATGTGAATGGTGGGGAACTGAGTCCAAATGACCAATTTTAGCATGATGAATACGGGATTCATCAATATTACACAACGAGGGTGCAAAACTAAGTCCAAATTTAATGAAACCACCTTCATTAAATATATAATTTAATTTTATGAATGAAAAAGTGAGTTTGACAAATTTTGAGTTCATAGGGAGATGATACGTGTCTGTAAAGTTTTCTTTGCATTTTTTCTAAGTGTCTGGGCACACTGTGCATTATTTTTAAGTAAAATAAATTTTGTATTTTTTATATTTTTATCTACAAGTTTTATTTTCAAAGTTTATTAATTCGAGGTAAAAAATAAGAAATTAAAATAGATCCCAAAATATATTTATTAGGAATAAAAATTAGAGTTTTAAGCATTTATTGGCCCATTCCTCCTCATTTATTCCTTATCGATGAAGTCTTCATGATACCTAGGTCTCAGGGTTTAGGGACATTCCATAACTTTGGCATTTCATTTTTTTTTCTTTTTCTCTTCTTTTCTTCATTCTTTAATTTTGTCTTTAAATACAATATTTTCTACAATACTTACAGTATAGACAATGCTTGTTATTTTATGCAAATTAATGTTATATGCATGCATTTAACTTGGGATTAAAGACTAAAATGAAATAATAAATGTGATGAAATGGATATTCATCACGTATCATTTGGCAACGAAGATGACGTTTCGACGGTCTTTGTTCTCGAACTTTGTGAGCCATCGTTCCTCAACCATGATACGTTTGTCTTCACAGACTCAATATGACCCTCTTCACGTGTCAGTTTCACCTAGTCACGAGGTGGGTCAGACCCGGACTCTCTTGTATCCCTACCCTTTAGTCAAGGAAGACCTTCGTCGTGACATTTATCTTTCCCCTACACATTTTCACTCAGTTCTTGTGAGGCTCTTTCCTTTCTAGAGCAATCAAGAGAAACCAGGGCAACAAGAGGGAAAAGGAGTAGTTGGGGATAGATCGGATGACAAGAGACAAGATATATATATCAGATGTGACTGCATGGATTCTAGATACTCTTCAACATATGAGTACACAACTTTAGGAGAAGGCTGGATTCCAGGCAAAACTTCGAGCTGAGATTGCGACATTGAGAGTCAGAAGGGGAAACCCACTAGTTGCAGATAATCCCGTAGTAACATTACATGATGAGTATGACCCTAGATTGAGTATGATACATCATTGGATTCGTTTATTGCCAAATCAGGTTCCTTGTGATCTTAGACTATGACTCATATCACTGCTCCCCAAGTTATATGGGAATACTATTTAGGAGTCGTTCGCCTTTTACAGTAGTTCAAGATGATTTGTGGGAAGACTAGCTACCTGAATGTTATGTAGGAGTATATACACATTAAAGCCTTCCTCATTGCCTTAGCATACAAGGTGCTTTACCAAATGAACCATCTTGTAAGGGAGATCTCTACTTGGGTCGATCTTAGGTCCACATTCATGCGTAAATATTTTCATCTTGGATGTACCAATACGATGAGGAGCCAAATATCAAAATTTCACTCATCACTCCCATGAGTCTTTCCATGAAGCATGGGAGCACTCAAAGACATGATAGAAAAGTGCCCTCATCATGAGATTCCAAAGAAGATGCTAATTCAATAATTTTTCAGGGGATTACATGCTGATTTACAGGGATTAGTTAGTGCAGCATGTGGTGGTAGTTACTTGACTACGGATGTCGAGTCAGTTTAGACCTTTATGTGGCTTTGTTTTGTGGTTGCCAGTGTGATCTGTCATCCCGTCAGAACAGAAAAAGGGAGGTCGTGCTTTTCAATTTGACACAACTTTCAACCGAAATTTATCCAAAATAGAAAGAAAATCCAACAAAATCTGTCCAAAATGGAAACTAAATTCACTCTAAGTAATTTCATATCATTGTGATTTTGAGGAGTTTAATAATTATGTCAAGATTTGGATGACGGATTCAAACCGAGGAGGATATCAAAATATTATGCAACTGGTGATAGAGGAGTTGCATGAAGATCTTCCTTTCGATTTCTGTGATTGCTCGCTACAATTATGTACGATGGGAACATAGAAAATAGTTCTAATTTTAAGTTTATAATAACTATCATTTTGTATATTAAGCTACAGCTGATTACAGTCGAACTCGCCACAATCATAATTTGACTACCAATAGCACTCACACCGGTGCGCGTTTGGTTCAACCCGCCATTGCTTCTCTCGGTCAAGTAGCGATCCACGATTGCAGGAGCTGAGCACCAGTCAATGAAATTCTAATCAGACGAAATAAAGTCAGGAAAGGTTTCCTATTAACAAATCCAATCACCCTAACACAGGAATGGAACTCGTGTTGGAGTATTTAGGTGTGCGCCATATGTATAAGAGATGGGTAAATAGATATCTCCAGGATCTATTTACCCATCCAGGAGTTTAGTACCACATCTACCAGTGGTGGGACTTGGAGGCTCTGTGGAGGCTATATAAGGAGCTCAGACCTTCTGTATCAGATGAGAAAGTCAATAGACAAATCTGACCCTTTGAGGCCTTCTCCCGAGGTTTCATCCCACTCCTCACGGAGTAGGGTTCCACGTAAAAAATCTTTGTTCTTGATGTTTATCTTTCTTGGTTTATCGATTCCGCTTTCGCTTCCTATTTTCTAGCCACTCGGAGTTTGGGAAGCCCCATAGCTCTTGCTGCCCTTCTTCATTCACCTGCAAAAAAAAGATGGATAGCAACATGACCGGGACACTTATAAGAGCACATGAAACGAGAATCAGATAGGGATTATTACATGTGGAAATCGGTGGGTAACAGAAAGGGGATCATCGGAGCGGTCGAAAAGGGTGTGATCCGCGAAGAAGAAGGATGATGTGAAGGCAAAGTGGAGGAGAAGGCAGATGTGAGAGCTGTCAGGTTCCTTTCACCGTTTTTGCTCGTCTCCTCGTCCTTGCTTCTCCGACGTCGCTCCAGGTTAAATTATCTTTTATACACTTGCCATTCGTACCTTCAGGTAATATAATTTTATTTCATTCTAACCCCTGTACACTATTTATATTGGCATCATTACCATATAATCTCTCAACTTTTACAGTTAAAACATCACTTCCTTTAAATTTTTATTGTGATTTTTTAATCCTGGAAGTTGTTTATCCGATTTGGTGTTCGACTCTCACTCTTATAAACACACACCAATATAAGTGATAGGATCATTGCTATAATGTCTTTTACAACAGAGATGTTGTAAATCATCTTTTTTTGTGATTTCTATTTTGAAAATACAATCATATGGATTACATCTTCTACTAATGTATCAAATATCTTCTAAATTTCACTTGAATGTGAGGTTGTTTGCTATTTTATCTTAATAATAAAAAATTTGATTCGTTTTAAATGGATTTAAGTAGCTTAAAATGTCAACCGGAATTTTGACCATTAAGATTGGGTAGCAAATGAAATCGGATTCTAGCGATATTTTGAGGATATGTCGTACATTAGTAGAAGATACACTCCATAAGGTTGGATCGATTGTAAAAGAAGTTACAACGTAGGATCATATCTCCCACTATCATGCATACATGGCCTAACTAGGAATTTTATTGAGTAGGGGTCAAGTACACATCTATCCTATATGCTCAAAAAGGAAAAAGAACATTATATTTTTCAAGTGAATTTTTTATTAGAGTGATTATAATCCATGGATTTTTAAAGAAATTTTAAGAAACTATATAAATCTTTTTAAATTATACATGCACGGTTGGATTTTCAAACATATTGTTATCTTTTATGATGGTTTTAAAATTTTGACAATCTAATAATTTGAACTAAATAAATATGTTCCCTATCATTGAATTATTAAGGAATTTTTTAAAGGAAGTTTATGATGTAAAGTAAGTAAAAAATAATTTAGTTATAAAAAGAACTGGAGATAAAGGGAGAAGTAAATAAATTCGAATCCCATTATATACTAAATTATACTTATAATTTCGACAATTTAATTGGGCTACCCTCACCACTATTTTTTATTTGTTAAGGTATTTTCTAAAACACATAAGGAAATTTAGATCATTATCTGACATCATATTTTTATTTAAATTTAAGCTCAATTTGATATTCCTATCTCATCCATCAAGCTTGACAAATTTGAACGATCTTAGAATTACTAAAATGACCCTTTCTAGATGGACATTTATGAATGTTTGTTTTACACAGAATTTGAGTAGTAGAATATTGCCATCTAGGGGACTAGATCCATCAAGGTGTTTTTAGAGAATATCTTTTTATTAGTAGGACTGGTAATTTCGGGGGTCTGGAGTGTAAGAAATAAAAAAAATAAAGGTGGAGATAGCCCCACTAAATGATAATTTTAATATGTTTTTAAAGTAATCATATTAGTTTGTTTAGTAAAATTTATATCAAAAGGAGATCTGAACCTTGGTCCACATTGTGATGGCACTCAATCTTACCCATCTGACCATTATGAGGCTTCATCTTAATAAATTTAAATATTCTATA